>OZ038514.1:6247918-6257918 GCA_964036315.1 Acanthosepion esculentum
CACAAGGCCAAAAGTATGGGGCACCTAGTGAGGATCGAACTCAGTTTTCAGTCGTAACTGATCTAGTGAGACAAGCTTGCTAACAATTACAACGTGCTGAGTTGCCCAAAAGCTACTATTTAAGAAATGAATTCATACTTTTCCCAAAACCAAGGTAAATGTAGATAACAAACATGAATGGAATTTGAACTCAGGGTCCCGATTTCTGACCCACGAATGGTTGGAGAGATTGTCAACTCACTACTTAGTAGTAACTTAGTAATCTGTACTAGTCACCTTGTGACATAACTAAGCTGTGGTGAAATAATTTATTATATGGAACCTTAAAGTGGCCTGTTTTTATTTAAAATATGTATTTATATATATATATTTATATAACATATATATATTTATATAACACATATATATATATATTTATATAACATATATATATATATATATTTATATAACATATATATATATATATATTTATATAACATATATATATATATATATTTATATAACATATATATTTATATAACATATATATATATATTTATATAACATATATATATATTTGTATAACATATATAGATATATTTATATAACACATATATATATTTATATAACATATATATATATTTATATAACATATATATATATTTATATAACATATATATATATTTATAAAATATATATATATATATATAAATTTATATAACATATATATATTTATATAACACATGTATATTTATATAACACACATATATATATATATTTATAAAATATTTATAGATATATTTATAATATATATATATATATCTATATATATTTATAAAATATATATATATATATATATTTATAAAATATATATATATATATATTTATACAACATATATATATATATATATATATATACTTATATAACATATATATATATATATCTGCATGCGTTTGCTAAAAAACTTTGCATGGAAGCAAAGAGCGGCAAGCTTGATATCCCATAGGAGGAGTTGGAGAGTCACTTGGAGATGACTTATTCAGATAATATGCAAGATATACCAATCCCTCTTATAAAAGGTGTACCAATGCCTCAAGATCCGACAGTTATGTTTGATGATAGTGGGATAAAATTAAGTCAAGTCCAAGATTTTGTCCGAAAGGCATGCGCTGGTTGTGCCCCCAGAATAAATGGGATATCATAAAAACAGCCCTTGCATTCTCAGGAAACTTACTGTTCTCCCTCAGTGGGTTTGGAAGCAGAATATTCTACCACAAGAATGGTGTTTGGCTGATGGTATTTGGATACCTAAAGAGGTAGATTCAAAAGGCATTTCCAATTTTCGTCCTATATCTCTCCTTAATGTAGAAGGAAAAATATTTTTTGGAGTTCTTGCTCGTCGCATGACAGATTTTCTTATAGGAAACTATTACATAAATACATCTGTCCAGAAGGCTGGGATACCTGGCTTCCCTGGTTGTCTGGAGCATGCACAAATGATATGGAACTCCATACTATCAGCCAAAAGAAATAAAACAGAACTCCATGTAGTATGGCTTGATCTTGCCAATGCATATGGGTCAGTCCCACATCAATTAATAGGAATGGCTCTTGACTTTTTCAATTTCCCTGGCAAGATTAAGGAAATCATAATAAAGTACTTTGACTCAATTTTCATGAGATTCACCGTCAAAGATTACTCTACCAAGTGGCAACCACTTGAGATCGGCATCATGATGGGCTGCGTGATTTCCCCGCTTCTTTTTGTTTTGGCCATGGAATTGATTTTACGAGGTGCATCAACCACAGCCAAAGGTGTGATGACTGAAGAACAACTGGTCCTTCCCCCTTCTAGGGCCTTTATGGATGATATCACAATTCTCGTCCCTTCTAAAATTGCTGCCAATGATCTGTCAGAAAAATATCACAATCTTTTCATATGGGTGAGGATGAAGGTAAAGCCCAAGAAAAGTCGAAGTCGGTCATTAGTCAGGGGGTCTGTTAAGGAAATCCACTTACAAATTGGTGATGACACGATACTAAAAGTAAAGGAAATGCTAGTAAAGAGCCTCGGACGGCTTTATACAATCCCACTGACTGATCAACATCAGGGTACAGAGGTTCATAAATCAGCTTTAAAGGGATTAATTTCGATTGATAGAACCTATCTGCCCGGCAAAATGAAGGTGTGGTGCTGTCAATATGGTCTACTGCCCCGCCTTTTGTGGCCTCTGCAAATGTATGAAATTGCATTACTCGCATTGAGCGCATTGAACAAGCGATCAATAAGTATTTGCGTAAGTGGCTTGGAGTTCCTCCTTGTTTTTCGAAAGTAGGGTTGTATACCAACTCCGGACACCTGCAGCTTCCTATCCATTCATTGGTGGAGGAATACAAGGTTGGGAAGGTACGCCTTCATATGATGATGAGGGGCTCAGCTGATGATTGCATACGGAGGGTGCATCCAGAGATTAAATCTGGCACAAAGTGGTCAGCTGCAGAGGCCACACAAGAAGCAGAAACCAGCCTGCGAGTCAGAGATATCATGGGCGTGATTCAGAATAATCGGACTGGATTGGGAAACACGACGCACAAGTACTTCTCCAAGGAGAAAGCAAAGGGAAAAAGGTGTATGGTGATTGAAGAGTTCGAAGGGGAGCATAGAATAGCCACTGCTGTTACCCAATCTAAACAATGTAAATGGACAACCTTGAATGATATCGAACCCATTAAACTTTCATGGAATTCATTAATGGTGATGGAACCATTGGCGATATCATTCCTTCTTTGATCAACATACGATCTCCTCCCAAATGAGACAAACCTCAAAATGTGGGGATACACAATACAGATCTCTGTTTGTCGTGTAAAAAAGACCGAGGTACCTTGCGCCATGTGCTTTCTGCTTGTCCACTATCGCTACAGATGTACACGTGGCGACACAACAAGGTAGTAGAGGTGATCAGGGATCTAGTAATAACACAATGTGAGAAGGCAAACCAACGGCTTGTGGCAGCCAAGGAAGCTAGGACCGAGTTCCATAAGGAGGGTGAATGCCCTGCAAAAAAAAAAAAAACAGCCCCCAATATGAAGCTGCTGAGTGGTGCTATTTATTGGAAGGTTTCAGTGGATCTAATGACATCCTTAAATTTTCCAATACACATCGCACAGACAGACAAGTGTCCCGACATCGTGTAGTGGTCCAACTCAAAAAAGACTGTCTTCCTAATAGAGTTAACAGTCCCTTGGGAAGAGAACAGGGTGGAGGCACATGAACTAAAGAAAAACCGGTACGAGTCACTGTTTGCCGAATGTGTGGAAAATGGTTGGCCGTGTCATGTGATGCCTATTGAGATTGGGTGTCGTGGGTTTCTGGGACATTCGGTCATTTCCTTCTTTTCAAAAATAGGCACCACTGGCCGTTGGTTGAAGTGCGTTTTGCATCACATTCAAAAAACAGTTCAGCATGTGTCAGGTTGGATTTGGTCGAGATCAAAACAAGCAAATAAAATTTTCGCAACATCACGACCTAACATGCGCGAGTGAAATATTTGCATGGTCTTCTATAATGATTTTTACGAGCGCGTCAATAACGGCAAAGGCATTCAGGAACTTTCATTACAGATAGAAGATGTAAAGAAGAACAATCGTTTTATTTATTTCATTACAAGAATTTACAAAGAGGAACAATTAATTATTTTATCTTCATACACTGCCTGGTGGCAAATGCTGCTGGTGGCACCAGGGGTGGCAGTCCTGCCATGGCCACCGAAACTGTGGTATCAACCCTGGTCGGCGGCTGATGAAGACAGGGTATTGCACATGTTAATACGTTTAAAAAAAAATAAATTATATAACATATATATAATATATAATATATATATAATATAATATATATATAATATATATATAATATAATATATATATATATATAATATAATATATATATATATAATATAATATATATATATATATAATATAATATATATATAATATAATATATATATATATATAATATAATATATATATAATATAATATATATATAATATAATATATATATATATAATATAATATATATATAATATAATATATATATATAATATAATATATATATAATATAATATATATATATAATATAATATATATATAATATAATATATATAATATAATATAATATATAATATAATATATATATAATATATATATATATAATATAATATATATATAATATATAATATATATATATATATATATAATATAATATATATATAATATATATATAATATAATATAAATAATATAATATAAATAATATAATATAAGTAATATATATATATATATATATATAATATACTAACAGCGTTGCCCGTGCTTGATTCAAAAATTGTAAGACTCATACAACAATCGCTATCACTTGACTTATAATATTTTTGCCCTTCCTTGCCTTTAAAGGAGTGCCCTTTGCTGTGCTGATGTTGCTACATGCCTTATTTCTTGCCTATCTCAAACTGCAAATTTTTTCTAAGCTCTATACTAAACATTAAATCTGTTACGAAAAAAGAACTAAACAAAATGAACACAAAATGATCAGCTTTAAAAAAGGACTCGTAACTGGAAAAACCGAATGAAAAAAGCATGTTAACAACAAATAATTTTCACACCCAACCCAGTTCTGCGGAATCAGAATCAACGTTGAGTTTAAGCAAGCGAATGAGCCAATTGGAGTAAAGTGCCATGCAGATTTAAATTTTTCTCACTTGTGAGGAATGTAGCTATCGATTTTTTTTTAATGCAAGCATGCTAGTTAACATTCGTGTCAGTCAGCTGTTGGCTCTCACGCTGGCCAATAGAATCTTCCTTCCTATTTGTGGCAGCCAGCTATAGGCTCTCACTCTGGCCAGTAGAAAATGGCGGCAAACTACATGAAAACTGCCGTAGAAGCATGAAAAAAATCGATTATTTCCACTATCGATCGGAGTTGGGAAATGCAAAGTCGCTCTTGGCCTTCCCGCTAACGTGGAGCATGTGCATGTACATTTTGGTGCAAATCCGTCGAAAATTGCGGCCGTGCATTCGTTACACACACTTCCTGCCTTTTATATATATATATATAATATATATATATATTAAAAATTTATAATACCCACAACTTCGATCTCAAGAATACTACACTTATTAAAAGAGAAAATAACTCAGACAAAAATGTTCTTGAGTGCAATCATTGATTCTTGCCGAAATGTAAACTTACCCCTTGAAAGAAAATGTTCTTGAGCCAACGTACCTGACCATAAATTTTTTTTTTAATAATTGTATGAGAACGGTAAACTCAAGCGACTAGCCTTTTAAATATTTAAATATCAAAATCAAATAAAATGATAAGTAACAATTGCATTGAAATATAAATTTTTAACAACATTTACCCACTTAGGCAAATAAATTACATGTCGTCCTCTAGAGTTTACCTTTCCTTGCACAGTTGGCTTTTGTGTTCTTAAATTTAACATCTGAAAACTTAAGGATATTTTTTCTCCACTTCTGTTCATCAACAGAAGTTTTAAAATCTCTGTATTTATGTTGAGAAAATCTCTCAGGGCACAAAAAGAGTTGGTAAAGAAGGGTTTTTCTTTTTGTCTTTACCTTTATAAACTCACCTCAAAAAGATTGTATGTGTCTGTGAACCTGTTTTCATTTCTACTAAGGTTCTGGCCCCGATAATGAATATTGAATAGAATAATGAACACAACACGCATCCCACATCGACAATTGACTTGACTATATTTCTCGACGTAAGCACACTGACAAATGTACACTCTCAACAAGGTTGCATACTAAATTAATTAATTAATTATTCTGTTTTGTTTAATAAACATTTACACGCCTGAAGAGTGTTTTTTTTTTCAGTATGTTTGGACGCGTACATGATAAAAACGTCTTGAATTTCATCCTGATAATTTAAGCTAAAGCACTTCTCAAATTGCAAATTTTAACTTTTACTGTACAATGTGTACATTGTCGATTGAAAAAGGAAATTTACTTTCTGAAGATGAGCAAAGTGGTTGAAAGATGTTGGAGAAATTATATATCGTGGAATACATTTAATTTTTTTTCTAAACTTGAAACACGTAAAAAAAACTTTTTTTTTTTTGCTATTTCCACCCGTTTCCCTTTTTAGAGGTGAAACTTTTTTGTTTGTTTGTTTTGTCCTGTGGTTTGTTTTTTTCTTAATTTAAAAATTTTTTTTTAATGCTTTTTAATGAATCTGACCTTCGAAACCGTCGGAAATTACTAGATTTTTGGGTTTCTGTTGTGTTTTTTTTTTCTTTTTAGTTACCGTCCCACCCCCAACTTCAGTCGTCAATATAGGGCCCACAGAAAACTCCAGGGTGGAGTAGTGTAAAAATAAAAATAATAAAACGGGTAATTTTCGACGTTTAAAACACATCAAAAAACGTAAGAAAAACATGAAGGAGAAAAATCACTTAATATAGAAAATTCCCCGTGGCTAAAAAACAATTAATTTCCGAACTGAGAGGAAAAAAAAAAGAAAACAAGAAAAACACACACAGGTCAGAAAGTCTTGTCACCCTTCTTACATAATATAATTTTTCTGTTTCAAATCACTGGCAATGAGCGCAGCACACTAGTTTGGAAGAGAGGTACGGGTGACAAGATTTTCGGACCACACTGTGAAAATATATATATATATATATATATATATATATATATATATATATATATATATATATAAGCTTGCCTTTAAAGTAAACCTTTCTTCTTTTTTTTCGAACATATGAGAAAAAAAAAAGGTAATTTTCTGCTAAATAAAAAAGTACACGTATCAATCAAGGAAAAAGTTACAGAAAAATTAAATAAATATTCGTTTTAATTTCATTCTATAAGAAAAAAAAACGAGCTTTAACAGAAAAATATTTCAACTTACTCGTTTTAGTTTTGTCGGGTATTTTCTTGTAGTAAGAATCAGGTCCTCCAAAGAAAGAAAGAAAAAAAAAACTCACTTAAAAAAACAGTCTTTTCTGTTAGTAAAACAACGGGTTTTTTGGGTTTTTTTTTCTTTTTGGCTAAGTGCGCTCCCTGATTTTTCTAGTAAAGTCCGAATGAGGTTTTTAACTTCCTTTTTTCATTTTCGAAATAACATATTTACGTAAATCGTCGTTCCCAGTAGATATCTTTTCAAGCGTGGTCACCAAAGTGACGCAATTTGAAACAAAGCTCTATCACGGTCCAATAACTTTTGAAGTTCGAAACGAAATAACAACAACCTGTTCCTATTTTTGTCAGCGAGAAGAAAATAACTGTTGCAGTTAAAAAAAAAATGTTGTTCCCTGCAATCAGTAACAATGTGACTGCTTTAAATTCGAACACAACTTCACACCGAGTTCGATATTTCTCTTCTTTGTAAAGTTTCATCGAAATCCAACTCAGAAAATAGAAAAAAAATGATTAATTTTAAAAGAAAAGAGACGGGGGAAAATGAAAAATAAAATTAAATGAAATAAAATTAAAACTAAGTCTAAAATAAAAAAAAAAACTAACTGTGAAATAGTTTCGTCTGTAAAAAAAAAAATAGGCTGGTCTTTTGTTTTTTGATAAATAATAATCATTAGTGTAGTAATTAATCACACTTACACACACACACAACTAATTTTAACTTTTTTTAAACTACTCACGCGCACGAAGAGAGGGGAGGTGACGCTGAAATTTAAAACTTTTAAATTTATTTATTTTTTAATAGGTGTTTGCTTTAGACTAGCCAATTTCATCTAAGTTCTTTTTTTTATTAACTAATTTTGACACATTTTGATAACGACCAAGAAAGGTGAAATGTTGTAAGAACCTGGACTCGAATTTACTGTGGACGATCTAGCTGTTAAAGCACTTTCTATACATTTTCATCTTGGTAAATTGCTTTTTTAATTAAAGTAGCATTTTTTAAATTGAAATTAAGGTCAGACCTATTACAGCGCATGATGAGCGACTAAATGCCTTGAGTGTGTTGTTTTGTAAAAGATCCCTTTTGTGTTCATTATTTACATTATTCGGACTATTGTCCTCATCTTTGTCGCCATATTTATTACAACGGCCTTCTTCAGGTGGTTGGAATGTCGAACTGAACCCATTATTTCGCTCACTGGGGTAGACTGTTCTAGTTCCACATGTCAGTTATCAGTTATCTCCTAATGGACGTCAGTTATCAGTTAATCTCTGAAAGTTAACCGGGTATTGAACTTACACTCTTTGGGTCCTGTCACTGTCCTGTCTAACTAACGCCTTTATCCACTGTGCCATGTGCCCCTGAGGACATCTGTGCATGAATTTGTGGGTATTATAAACCTAATGTCTTCAGCAATCATTTTTTACCAGTGCTCATATTGCAATTTTTGCTGTTATCATTTTATGTTTTTACCAGAGCTCATATTGCAACTTTGTTGTTATTATCGCTTTTACTGGTACTCTCTTATTACTGGTTCTCTGGTACTCCTTATTACTGGTTCCCATATTATATTCATTTCTATACTTGGTTGGCTCAGGAGATTTTTGTGGCCTAGTATATGTGCTGATTCCTCAAGTTTACGAATTTTCCAATGGTGTTCTTTGTCTATGATCTCAACCTGATCCCACAGAGGGCAGTGATCTCCCTTCTCTCTATATATGTGGTCAGACAGACCCTTTTGTGTTCATATAATCTTTTATTCAAATTTCTTGATGTTTCTCTTATGTATTCTTTGTGGCAATTATTACAGGTGATAGAGTAAATTATTCCTTCAAGTTTTAGTTTATTATTACTTTGTTTTGTATTAATTCTTTTATTGTTTTAGAAGGAGCCTTTTGTTTCATGTTGAAATAATTAGGGTATTGGAAGAACTTAAACTATTTTCAATGTATTTCTCCTATTCGTGTAATGACATCAGCTCTCAACTTGGTATATACGCTGATGACACAACTATTTATTCCTGCCTTGATATTAAGGCTGATCAGTCCAACACGGTCAAAATGGCAGCCAATGTCCAAAATGACCTCAAGTCTGTTGTTAATGGGGGCAAAATATGGTTTGTTAATTTTAATGCCTTGAAAACTAAACTTCTCTCCATTAATCATCTGAGAGACCTTCCCTGCCTTCCATCAGCGTGGCTGATGCTAACCTCCAGGAACGCGACTCATTGCGCTGCCTTGGGCTAATGTTCTCAGCCGACATGAAGCAGAAAGACTATATTGAATCAATTGCGAGGTCAGCTGCTAAGAAAGTTGGTTCACTGTGTCAGGTGAGAAAATTTTTACTCTCCAAAATCTATCTTACATATCTATAAGCCTATCATTCGTCCATGCTTAGAATATTGCTGCCACATATTGTCCGATGCCCTTGCAGTTTACCTTGAGCTCCTTGATAAAAACCAAAGAAGAATCAGCAATATTATCGGTCCTGATCTGGCGGCTTGGCTTCAGTCACTTTCCCACCACTGTAAGGTTGCCTCTCTGTGTCTTTTCTATAAATACTTTCATGGTAATTGTTCGGATGAGCTCTTCACTATGGTACCTAGGCTCTTTGAATTCTAGCACAACACCAGACTGGCGTCATCAATTTACAGTTCAGCTGGCTAGATGTAGCCATAAATTCTATGCTAACAGTTTCTTCTCTCACACTTCTCGCTTGTGGAACTACTTTCTGACTCCATGCTTTCCAGCCAACTTTAATCTGCAAAAATTTAAACGCAGTGTCAATCGCTATCTACTGTCCACTTGATTACTATTTCCTCTTGCCACTTATTATTAATTTTTCTGTTCTTAATTCATCCAAACCCTGTAACTCCTTGTGGCTTTACTGCCTTGCATAAGATTATAGCAATTAAAATATTAATATATATATATATATATATATGTGTGTGTGTGTGTGCTTGTGCATGTAAAATTCCAGATATAACTAAAACTCAAATATATCAGTAAAAGGACAATATTAATAAAACCAAAAGGGAAACTTAGCCGACACGTTTCGTCTTCTGATGT
>OZ038514.1:6265418-6372918 GCA_964036315.1 Acanthosepion esculentum
GAGAGTTGGGTTAAAGGAAAATAACTGAGACATCTGGAAGAGGCATGGCACATGGAACTAGAACACTCTACCCCGGTGGACAAAATAAAAGGGTTCATTTCGGAATTTCAATCACCTGAAGAAGACTGGAGCATACAACATCTGAAACATTGTGAATACGGCAATGAAGATGAGGATAAAAGTCCAAATAATGTAAATATTTTTTATAAATTAAAGAATAAAAAATTTATTTTCCATAGTTATCACTTTAAAATATGGTAAATGATAACTGTTGCATATTTTTATAATCTTGTAATCACGCAACTGAATCAAACTAGAGATAGGACAAGAACAGTGTTGGTGCGTCAAAGACCCCGGAACAAGGAATGTGATACTTATGCTGTCATGCCTCTTACATATTCTATACAAACTGGATGTTGACCTCTCGACAACCCAAAGCAGACTCCATGAATATATTTTCTTTGCATCAGCTACACACATGCATCCACTTTAACCAAAATAAAATAATTAATTGACCAGTCAGAGTCATTCCCACTCCAAAAATTGAAACCATAATGTGGAGCCGACTGACAGCCATATATTCTCAAATTCAAACAGACCTGAAACAGTCCAGCATTTGATGTCAACACCGGCAAGCTGAGAGAGAGAGAGACGAAATACAGACCTGTGTTTCATATCAACACTGATATGCTGAGAGAGAAATGTCAACAACAACAGCCATCACCAATGTCTATCTCTCACCCTGTTGCCTTAGCAACAGAAACAGACAGAAGTTACTAGTTTTATATATATGTAAATAAACTATACATTTATTTACCCAATGTCTTCTTTTTGCTTGGATTTATGCTTGCCAAGGTGGAGAAGGAATTAGCCTCCACAACAGTAACAACAAGTTTCTGTTTTCTAGGTTACCCATTTCTACCTCCCCAGTAATGCTCAGAATGTTATGAGAAAGAGTAATAAAATTGCAGAAGGACATGTACCTGTGATTTATGGATCATGCAAAGGCATTCGATAAAGTACACCACAAAGAGCTGCTCAGTAACCATGACATTCGGGAAGGATATTAGAATAATCAAGAACGTATACTGGCAGCAAACCACCTGCATAGAGATAGAAAATGAGTTCAGCAGATATAGAAAAATAGAAAGAGCTGTAAGACAAGGATGTGTATTCTAACGGGATTTATTCAACCTATACAGCAAGGCAATTCTGAGAGAATTAGAATTCTTACCAGGATTCATTATTGGTGGCTACAATCTTAACAACATAAGATATGCAGATGACACAGTGTTGATCACAGAAACGAAACTAGAAAAGATCCTATGGAAGGTAGTGAAGGAAAGTGAGAAGAAAGGACTAAGTATAAACTACAAGAAGACAAAATGCATGGGTATCAGCAAAAAGGACGAGCCTAAAATTCAAATTACAAATCGGGGATGCTAAAATCAAACAAGTACAAACATTTAAATATCTGGCAAGTGTTCTAACAGAGGACGGAAAGTGCGACACTGACGTTCAAAGGCCAAAGATGCATTCCAAAAGCCAAGCAGATTATTAAGAGCGTTGTAACCTAGAAAAGGTTACTGAATGAGGAATAACCAAAATGGAGGTTGGAAATGAAATAGTAATCTTTATAAGATCAACAAAATACAATACTCATCAGCGGCGTGAAGTAGGTAAACCACTGCTAGTGGCGGACTATTTAGGCAACATATTACCCCCACTTACAATAGTATTCAACATATTTATGAGGATTGGGACATACTCATTAGTGTTCATATGTACGGTATATAACAAAGAGGCAGAAAATCTATGTCAGAAATGAAGAAAAGACTACTGAACTGTTATGTGATAGCTGTTCTCCTATGTGGTAGCGAATGCAGGACAATCTCCGCAAAAATGAAGAAGAGACTTGAAGCAACAAAAATGTGGTTTTACAGAAAGATGATGAGAATACCATGGATTGAACATGTGAGCAATGACGAGATGTTAGAGAAAATGGAAACAAAAAGAAAACTTATATGGGAAGAGGCAGTTGAAATTACTGGGACACATAATGAGGAAAGAAGGCTTGGAAAATCTGATACTCACAGAATAGATAGAGGGCAAGTGGGACAAAGGAAAGCAGTGCATAACATACTTGGTGTGCTTGAGTAAATGGATGACAGAACAGAGTTTGGAAGAAATAACAAAAAGACAAATCTTATTGAGAGCTACAAGGGACATGAAGATGTGGAGGGCCATGACCGCCAATGTAGTGAAGGAACATGGCATACAAAAGGAGGAGAAGAAAAACAAAATTATTCCTGTAAATAAAGAATCCAATAACAGGAATAATTTTATAATTCTTCAGTCGTCACTTCTTGCAAAGAGAAGGCAGAGCCAAAACTGAGGATATACAATAATCATGCTGTCAAGAGAAAAAGCGTCTTTTTCACACATCATTCTTTTCTGGGTATATATAGCACATTTTAGTGAATAACCAACCACTTTTATGACAGAAGAATACAGACAATGATCTATTGTGAGTTTCCCAGTGACTGGTCCTTTCAGATGCCCTGAATACTAAAGAGAGTCAAACAATGAAAAAAAGCATGCAATGAGAAACAGACTACGCCCAAGAGGATAAAACAAATCAGTGCTCTTTATATGGTGCATAGAATCATAGAGAAAAGAGAAATCCTATTCTTTATACTTTTATATAGTGGCCTATCCATTCGTAGCAGGACCCATGGAAATTCCATCGTGGGCATCTTTGCAATTTAGGAATAGAATACAAAGGAATTCATAGATTTGAATAATAAAGAAAAAAAAAAGAAATCCTATTCTTTATAGTTTTAAATAGTGGCCTATCCATTCCTAGCAGGACCCATGGAAATTCCGTCGTGGGCATCTTTGCAATTTAGGAATAGAATACAAAGGAATTCATAGATTTGAATAATAAAGAAAAAAAAAAGAAATCCTATTCTTTATAGTTTTAAATAGTGGCCTATCCATTCCTAGCAGGACCCATGGAAATTCCATCGTGGGCATCTTTACAATTTAGGAATAGAATACAAAGGAATTCATAGATTTGAATAATAAAGAAAAAAAAAAGAAATCCTATTCTTTATAGTTTTAAATAGTGGCCTATCCATTCGTAGCAGGACCCATGGAAATTCCGTCTTGGGCATCTTTGCAATTTAGGAATAGAATACAAAGGAATTCATAGATTTGAATAATAGAGAAAAAAAAAGAAATCCTATTCTTTATAGTTTTAAATAGTGGCCTATCCATTCCTAGCAGGACCCATGGAAATTCCATCGTGGGCATCTTTGCAATTTAGGAATAGAATACAAAGGAATTCATAGATTTGAATAATAGAGAAAAAAAAAAGAAATCCTATTCTTTATAGTTTTAAATAGTGGCCTATCCATTCCTAGCAGGACCCATGGAAATTCCGTCTTGGGCATCTTTGCAATTTAGGAATAGAATACAAAGGAATTCATAGATTTGAATAATAAAGAAAAAAAAAAAAGAAATCCTATTCTTTATAGTTTTAAATAGTGGCCTATCCATTCCTAGCAGGACCCATGGAAATTCCATCGTGGGCATCTTTGCAATTTAGGAATAGAATACAAAGGAATTCATAGATTTGAATAATAGAGAAAAAAAAAAGAAATCCTATTCTTTATAGTTTTAAATAGTGGCCTATCCATTCCTAGCAGGACCCATGGAAATTCCGTCTTGGGCATCTTTGCAATTTAGGAATAGAATACAAAGGAATTCATAGATTTGAATAATAAAGAAAAAAAAAAAAGAAATCCTATTCTTTATAGTTTTAAATAGTGGCCTATCCATTCCTAGCAGGACCCATGGAAATTCCATCGTGGGCATCTTTGCAATTTAGGAATAGAATACAAAGGAATTCATAGATTTGAATAATAGAGAAAAAAAAAAGAAATCCTATTCTTTATAGTTTTAAATAGTGGCCTATCCATTCCTAGCAGGACCCATGGAAATTCCGTCTTGGGCATCTTTGCAATTTAGGAATAGAATACAAAGTAATTCATAGATTTGAATAATAAAGAAAAAAAAAAGAAATCCTATTCTTTATAGTTTTAAATAGTGGCCTATCCATTCGTAGCAGGACCCATGGAAATTCCGTCTTGGGCATCTTTGCAATTTAGGAATAGAATACAAAGGAATTCATAGATTTGAATAATAAAGAAAAAAAAAAGAAATCCTATTCTTTATAGTTTTAAATAGTGGCCCATCCATTCCTAGCAGGACCCATGGAAATTCCATCGTGGGCATCTTTGCAATTTAGGAATAGAATACAAAGGAATTCATAGATTTGAATAATAGAGAAAAAATTAAAAGAAATCCTATTCTTTATAGTTTTAAATAGTGGCCTATCCATTCCTAGCAGGACCCATGGAAATTCCGTCTTGGGCATCTTTGCAATTTAGGAATAGAATACAAAGGAATTCATAGATTAGAATAATAAAGAAAAAAAAAAGAAATCCTATTCTTTATAGTTTTAAAATAAATAGTGGCCTATCCATTCGTAGCAGGATCCATGGAAATTCCGTCTTGGGCATCTTTGCAATTTAGGAATAGAATACAAAGTAATTCATAGATTTGAATAATAAAGAAAAAAAAAAGAAATCCTATTCTTTATAGTTTTAAATAGTGGCCTATCCATTCGTAGCAGGACCCATGGAAATTCCGTCTTGGGCATCTTTGCAATTTAGGAATAGAATACAAAGGAATTCATAGATTTGAATAATAAAGAAAAAAAAAAGAAATCCTATTCTTTATAGTTTTAAATAGTGGCCTATCCATTCCTAGCAGGATCCATGGAAATTCCGTCTTGGGCATCTTTGCAATTTAGGAATAGAATACAAAGCAATTCATAGATTTGAATAATAAAGAAAAAAAAGAAATCCTATTCTTTATAGTTTTAAATAGTGGCCTATCCATTCGTAGCAGGACCCATGGAAATTCCGTCTTGGGCATCTTTGCAATTTAGGAATAGAATACAAAGTAATTCATAGATTTGAATAATAAAGAAAAAAAAAAGAAATCCTATTCTTTATAGTTTTAAATAGTGGCCTATCCATTCCTAGCAGGACCCATGGAAATTTCATCGTGGGCATCTTTGCAATTTAGGAATAGAATACAAAGGAATTCATAGATTTGAATAATAAAGAAAAAAAAAAAGAAATCCTATTCTTTATAGTTGTAAATAGTGGCCTATCCATTCGTAGCAGGACCCATGGAAATTCCGTCTTGGGCATCTTTGCAATTTAGGAATAGAATACAAATGAATTCATAGATTTGAATAATAGAGAAAAAAAAAAGAAATCCTATTCTTTATAGTTTTAAAATAAATAGTGGCCTATCCATTCCTAGCAGGACCCATGGAAATTCCGTCTTGGGCATCTTTGCAATTTAGGAATAGAATACAAAGGAATTCATAGATTTGAATAATAAAGAAAAAAAAAAGAAATCCTATTCTTTATAGTTTTAAATAGTGGCCTATCCATTCCTAGCAGGACCCATGGAAATTCCATCTTGGGCATCTTTGCAATTTAGGAATAGAATACAAAGGAATTCATAGATTTCACCTTTTCTTTTTTTTGACTAGTAAAGGAGAATAAAAATAGCAGAAACACTTTTTGTTTTTTACATACACATGATTATCTGTCTGTCTGTCTATCTATCTAATTCTAAATCCGTACACATTTTTCTAGGTGCGTGTCTTCACCTTTAACCTGTGAATTCTTTCGTGCTGCCCTCACTTTTTCCAGTAGAATTTTCTTTTAAACTCATCGTTCGACAATGATTAATGTTTAAAAAATTGATTAATTAGCAGTCGGCCACTAAAATATTTAATTAAAAATGTTTTCAGTTTTATTGTCAACTGGAAATTTGTGAATGTCAGAGACTGAACAATTATTAGCGAATCGTAAAGAAATAACAATAATACCTCCACGTCAGCGTCTACTCGACTCCCAACTACGGGAGATGTTCTTTAACCCCGATAATATTCTGAGACATTTTGCTTCTCTGTCACCGCCCATCTGATTTTTGTTAGGTGCGCCAAATAATAAATCCGTATTTCCCTTTTTAATGTTGAAGGACAACGGAAAAAAAAAATGTAAACATCATTTTAAAAATCAAATAAAACGTAAATCTGTTTACATAATTGATCGCTTTAAGTATTTATGATTAAAGTCTTCTTTTAAATATTGTCCAGTCCACATCTTTCTTTCATGCCAAACAAAAATTTAAATAAATTGTTACCTTTTTATTTTGTTTTTCCGATCCGGAACGCCTTTTGAAAAAAATTATGTAAGTCGAAGGGAGATAACTCCGTCGACTTACTGTCTTAAATTTAATAAAATTTCTGCAGCTGTCAAATTTTGACACAAGGCTTCGTTTTTTAAGCTTTTCGAGAAAACCCTGCTCACTGTCACAAATGACATCTATTGACAGTTATTCCTTGTTAGTAAATACTGTAGAATTTATATCATACAAAGGCTAAAGGTAAGTGAATTTATTTTTATGCTTATTTTGATCAAATTATTGCTTCTTTTTTTTTTTTTTTTTAAAGTAAAAAATCATTAAGACCCTTCAAAAGAAAATCACCCTTCTAGGGATGCACCAGTTGTCGCTAAAAAAGTGGCATATCCTGATAAAAAAGGCTCCAAACTTGATTAAAATATTTTTTATTGTCTAGATGTTTATGTCATTATTTAGAGAGGAAAGACCAAAGTATTTTTTTAGTATTTAAAAAATTTTTTTAATCCTTTCTAGCATGTCCGAAATCTTAGCTAAAAATCATGTTTTTTTTTTAGTCATCAGAATTGACGAAAAACGGTAAAATCAATTCATTAAAGAAAATTTAATGCGTCACAAGTTCTTACAAAATACCAAATGATTTTGTAAAAAAAAAAAAAAAGAAAGAAAAGAAAAAAATGGTGGAGTTTTAAAATATAGGCACGCTGATCAAAAATAATCCTTGTTTTTCATTTCTCTGCAGATCAGGGTTTCCCAACCTGGGTGATATCATCCACTAGTGGCCGATTTTAACTGTTGGGTGAGTGATAATAAGCAGCTGAACAGAAAATGGTGGGAAATTAGAAAATTTGGCGAGTGATATAGGATTTTGATTAAAAAGTTATTTCAACATATAGTACCCATAAAAAAACTATTTGAAGGGTATATGCAAAGAAACTGTATAAAAAATTAGTTTGGTAATTACTATAGTTTTGAGACGGGTTGTCAGAGTGAACTCCTCCTTAATTCCCAAATTGCCACCAGGGGTCTCTCTCTTCCCATACTATAAATACTGGGTGACTTCTTGCCTCGACCATTTTTTCCCTCAGACCTTGTGCCGCATCTCATCTCGTGTGGAGGTGAGGTAATTCTTTCTCTTCTTTCTTCATTTCAGCGAACACCGCTATGATGTGAGCTCTCACAAAAGACAGCGTTTCCCATGTCTGGGAAGACCCAATGAACATTACAAACATTCACCAAAGAACAAACACAAATGTTAACTGTCTATGTGCTTTGTAATTTGTTCTTAATACATATATTTGTTTATATATATATCGCTCTTGTTTGTCTTCTTTATCTTCAGTTGGACTTAATTCAAGTCCGACACATTTTCTTGTAGATGGACCTTCTTCTACCCCACAGTCCACTACAGGGTCATTAATATTCAAATAATTCTTCAGACAAAATAACATTTTTTTTCATATATAAATCAGGTAAAGGAAGACCAAGAACAACAAAAAGATATTTACTAATTTTTTTATTAGTGTGTGGTCAGTCTACCCAGATTTTAGGTGGAAAAATAAAATCTGAGTGTCATGTCCATAAATACAACACATAATTATAAGCAATGCAAAGAAATGATCTTCAGAGAAAAGGAAGAAGACCAAGCTAAATATGAGAGTAACATTTACACAGACAGATCTACGTATTTAAATATTAAAAACCAATGTTCTTTTTTTGTGGCCATGAAGAAACCAATAGTTTGATTTTTTTTAAAAATGATTTGTCAGAAGTGAGTCTGCAAATTTTTGAAGTATTTTTGTTGTGAGTGCGTCTGCAAAGTTTGTGGTCATTTTGTTGCAACTGAGGAGATCAAGTGGTATGGTATGCCAATGTGTGTGAAGCACATGCTAATGAAACATGTGTGACTGTTGACTGATTGTGTGTAATAGCAGTAATTTTAAAACACTGAACAAAAAGAAGGGAGACAAGACTTATTTTCATTGAGGTGTTGTATGTAGAAAAATTGTTGCTGACTGATGCGTTGTCATGGTAATATGTATCTATGTTGTTGATCAAGGCTGGTCTGGTTCGCTGACTGCCTTTTGTCGACTGTCCTTCACTGACTCTGTCATTGTAGATCTGATCCTGACTGTTGCTGATGAGCCATTTTTATTGCTCCAAATCGCTATATGATTTATTTCTGCAGGGAATGTAACCGGAGCCTTGACCTATTTCCAGGTTATTTGAAGTTCAACAGCGCAGATGTAGTAGAGAGCACTTCATGTGACCTGTCCTACCCAATCGGGTTCCAGAAACCATTTATTTAATTTGGAGTTCTGTTTGTACAGAATTTAGTAAAATTTATTTGTGGGCATCTCTTACTTGTTTGTGCTTCACTTATTGGCTGTAAAATATAAGAGTTTATATCCTACATTAGTTACTTTTTAATTTTATAATTATGGAGAAAATTTGTTATTTTTTTGCCAACACTTACAATGCTCACCCTAACCATAAAACTAACCCTGGACATAAACCATAATTTTCAATGGTCAAGTTTACTTTTGTTTGTACTTTAATAGTCATGGCAGTAGCAGTTGCTTCATAAGTTGGTGTTATTTGTTACCTACCTTTGATATTTTTTAATACATCATAAAGTCAGTTTATGAACCAGTAACAAACTTTTAATGAACATTTTTTTTATGCTTTTGAATATTTACTATACAGATGAACAGTTGAATATGTTTCTGTTATATTCCGTGCTAAGGGAATAAATACTTAACACCAGGTGGATAATAGAAGAAAGGTTTATTGTACACAACAAGTACAATATGAAATACGGTACAGTTATACACACAGGTCAATCTAGTAGTGAGTGACACTAATTAGGAGGTCGGACGTGCTTGCGTCTTCTCTCTCTCTCTCACTCTTCATCCAAGTCTCTCGTAGACAATAGACTTTATAGGTACTTACTACCTATAGTGTATATATCATTCATGGGGCTGACTGGTTATTCCATTACATCAGTTTCCATGTGAAAGTGATCAATGGCACAAAAAGGGTCGAAACAATATATATAGTGTAACTGGTTACAATACCTCATCTCAGAAATACAGACAGATGTTAAAAAAACAAAATGCAGATATCAATAATGTAAGCAATTTCAAACTTGACAAATAGAGTATAGATTACTCTTTAAAAAGTCAGTGATTGATTTAACACTTAATTTATATTATGAACAAGACCATGCTGCTAAATCATTATTTTTTTAATCTGGCAAATGTCACACTTTCCAGAAGGACTAGTGAATGCTAATTTACAAAAATTATTCCTCAAAACTTTTTGCACTCTTTTTTTATGAGTACAGGGTATGCCCAGGGTATTTAGTGTGATATGAATGCAAACCGTACCAGTTGCAGTTTGAACTTAAATAGCCCTTATTCAATTCTTATCTTTGTTGTGGTCTTAGGCCCCTCACATCTTCTTCTGGTCACAGTAGTGTTAAAATTGCACCCTTATCTAAACATCTAATATCAAATCAAAATGCTAAGATCTATTAGGTTGGAACAAAAGTTCTGTACAATTCTTGAGGGAAAATATATTGAATAAAATTCATTCAAGTGTCATCTCTGTTTTTCTTTAAATTGGAATCACCCCAAGCAAGACAGTAATGTCACTAAAACACAAGAGGTTACAGGGTGTGGAAAAATTAAGAACAGAAATATTAATAAGTAGCTTAAAAGCCGCCCTATCAGGGAGAATTTAAGCTAGTTGCTGTGGAGAGCACTTGATTGGACCTTCGTCACAATAGGTAGGGAGGAGTAGATGCAATAAGCAACAATAAACTACAGAAAAACCTCAAAATTGATTGCTGCATTTAAGTGTTGCATTAATATTTAAGCTTACCTTTTAAAAGTTCACCAATAATTCTTCTGCCGCCACTTAATTTAAAGACAATTTCATGTATGTAGGTCTTTGCTTCCTGTACAAACAATTATTTTTATTTCATGGCTGACTTTTGCTGGATTTTACAATTAATTTCAATTATTCCCAAATTTATTTCCAAGTTACAAAAATTGTTATTGTACAAAAAAATCACGTACCCTCCCCCAATAAAAAAGAACGCTGCAGACAATCACAGTAATGAAAACTCGGGGGATTAAAATATTCAGGATTACGGATCCGGATCTAGTCTAGAATGTTTTTAATTTGCTCATGGAGTCAGCCTGATTCCAAAATGGTGTGATATGTTGGGCTACAGCCTTAGGAGTAATGTTGAAAAAGTGTGACACAGTGACATTCGCATTTATTATATAGACAAGTGGGAAGAGTAATCAGGAGGACAGAAGATAACGATTGACATTGCATTTAAATTTTTGTGGATTAAAGTTGGCAGGAAAGCAGTTCCACAAACAAGAAAAAAAAAAAAAAAAAAAAACTTAGCATAGAATTTACTGTCACATTTAGCTAACTGAGACTTGATGAGATCTTAGTTAACTGAGACTTGATGAGATCTTGGCGCCAGTCTCGTACTGTGCTTAAATTCATAAAGTCTAGGTACCACAGCAAAGAGTTCATCCAAACAATTACCATGGAAGTATTTCAGAAAAGATATAGAGAGCTAACCTTATGGCATTGGGAAAGTGACTGAAGCCGAGCCGCCAGATCAGGACCAATAATATTGCTGATTCTTCTTTGGTTTTTATCAAGGAGCTTAAAGGTAAATAGCAGGGGCACCGGACCATATGTGGCAGCAATATTCTACACATGCATGAATAGTAGACATACAGATATGCAAAATGGATTCTGGAGAGAAAAAGTGTCTCGCACAACAGTGAACTGACTTTCTTAGCAGCTGACCTAGCAATGGATTCAATATAGACTTTCCACTTCATGTCAGCTGAAAATGTTAACCCGAGAAGGTGCATTTAAACTTTTGTAAATTAAAGTTGGCTGGAAAGCATGGAGCCAGAAGGAAGTTCAAAAAGTGCTAGAAAAGCAACTGTTAGCATAAAATTTATGGTTTCATCTAACCAGTTCAATTGTATACTGATAAGATCTCAACGCCAGTCTAGTACTGTGGTTAAATTCAAAACATCTAGGTAGCTTAGTGAAGAGCTCATCTGAACAATTACCATGAAAGTCTTTATAGAAAAGGCACAGGGAGGCAGCCTTAAAATTTATGGTTTCATCTAACCAGTTCAACGGTATACTGATAAGATCTCAACGCCAGTCTAGTACTGTGCTTAAATTCAAAACGTCTAGGTAGCATAGTGAAGAGCTCATCCGAATGATTACCATGAAAGTCTTTATAGAAAAGGCACAGAAAGAAGCAACCTTATGGTGGTGGGGAAAGTGACTGAAGCTGAGCCGCCAGACCAGGACCAATAATATTGCTGATTCTTCTTTGGATTTTATCAAGGAGCTCAAGGTAAATAGCAGTGGCACTGGACCATATGTAGCAGCAATATTCTAAGCATGGACGAATGTTCTTTAGTAATTCTACAATGAGTAATTTACATCATTTTCTTTCAGATTATAAGAATAATATTCATAATATTGTTAGGAACTTGCTGCTTTGTTCAACCCAACTAAAGAATGCATTATAACTTATTGTAGTCTATGAGTTTCATAAAGGTGCCAATGCAAGTGCTGCAGCAAAACCCATCCAGGTCAATGCATTGAGTAAACAAAGTTGCAGGAGGTGGTTTTCCTGTTTGAAAACTGAGTTTTAGTCTAGAGGATGAACCAAGGGAGGGTCATTCAAAAGGGTTTGATTCAGAGGATTTGGGAGCTGATGCTTTTACAGCAAATCCTGCAACTAAGGGGACTCAGTGAAAGATTCAATGGTAGTCATACGACAATCCTATGTGAATTGAAAAGGACTGGAAAATGGGTGCCACACATCGTGTATCCAGAGAATCACCAAAAATGTTTTGATCATTACAACTTATTCCTTATGTGACAACTTAAAGTGACCTCTGTCCATATTTCTGAGATGAGGTATTGTAATTATTTACAATATTTATATCGTTTGGACTGTTGTCCTCATCTTTATTGCCATATTCACCTTCAACATCTGTCTCTATTTCTGAGATGAGGCATTGTAACTATTTACATTCTTCGGACTGTTGTCCTCATCTTTATTGCCATATTCACCTTCAACATCTGTCTCTGTTTCTGAGATGAGGCATTGTAACTATTTACACTATTTACATTGTTTGGACTGTTGTCCTCATCTTTATTGTCATATACACGACGTTTCTGCTGTTGTACGCTCAGGCCTTATTCAGGATCTGTCTATATTTCTGAGATGAGGTATTGTAATTATTTACAATATTTATATCGTTTGGACTGTTGTCCTCATCTTTATTGCCATATTCACATTTCAGTTGCTGTATGAACCCTTTTAGTCCACAGGGGTAGATTGTTCTAGTTCCACATGCCATGCCTTTTCTGGATATCCGCTTCAGTTAATTCCCTTTAGTGACTCAAGTCACCAAGACACTTTTTGGATTACGATTTTATCCACTGGGCTCCAAGGACACATGGTCCAGTGGATAAAAGCGTAATAAGGGAGTAATCCAAAAAGTAACCCAGAGTTGTGAGTTCAATACCTGGTCACAGCAGAGGAAACAAAAACTTGGAGAGGTGACTTACTGAAGGGAATGAACTGAAAATACAAAAGAAGCATGGCACATGGAATTAGAACAATCTAGCCCTATTGGCTTAATAAAGGGTTCAGGTTCAAAATTCTAATGTATATCACCTGAAAAAGGCCAGAGCGTTGTGTAAAGATGCAAACATCAGAATGATGTAAATAGTTAAACTGACCTTTTTGGACAGACTTGTTACTGGTGGTGTGAAATGGATCTCTTACTATAAGGTTAAGTACTGTCGTTAAGTTAATGTCATTAATGTAAAGTGCTGTTGTCAGTGGATCAATGAAGAATACAGACCTGCTCAGCATCCGAGAGAATTTCATCCATCATGTTGAGTGTAGGGTTGAATATTTAATGAATCAAACATTATGAACTGTTTGAGGCACTTCGATGTGGTGTAATGGTTAAGCAAGCCTTGCAAGATCAATTATGAGTGAGTAGTGAGTTAGATCCTCAGCAGGTGCCCCATACCTTCGGCCTTGTGCCACATCTAAACTACACTTAGAAAATCTCCATTGGGGCACTTTGATGAAGTGTAATGGTTGGCAAGCTTGTCTTGCTAAATCAATTACAACTGAATAGTGATTTTGATCCTCACTAGGTAAATCCATATTTTCGGCCTTGTGCCACATCTAAGCTATGCTTAGAAAATAATCTGGGCACTTCAACATGGTGTAATGGTTAGCAAGCTTGTCTCGCGCTAGATCAGTTATGACTGAAAAATAAGTTTGATCCTCACTGGGTGCTTGCAAACTTTTGGCCTTGTGCCAAATCTGAGCTACACTTAGAAAATCACCATTTGACAATAATCAACCAACCAACACTGATCTCTACTGCCAACCACTATGTTGTGAAGCAGCTTTGGACAGATAATGTCCGTCCTGAAATCAACAGAAAGGGGGTAATCCGCCATCACGATAATATGTACGTTGTATGATTGACTAAAGATCTCTTAGAGAAGCTCTGTTGGGAGAAATTGCTTCATCCGCCAGATTTTCCTGATGTTTAGGGGTTTGCAGAATAATTTGGATGGCCCATGAGTGACATCAAGAGAGGATTTTGAACATTAATTGGTTTCATATTTTACATCATTTACAAATATGGCATCTGTATATTTGTTTACAGATTGAATAAGGCTCTCCGAAGCACGGGAGGTTATATTAGTGATTAAATATTTCTATAAGCATTACGATCTTCAGTTGTAATATAGATGATAAAATCAGAACTTTTCTTGCAATACTTGCAAGCTGGGACCAATATATATATATATTTGATAAATTATGTGCCTGACGAAGAGTAATCAAGGCGACATCAGAGGAGAGTGTCTTCATATGCATTCATTGCAGTTGAGATTGTACAGCTATAACAGATGCTGCAATGCCATCAGCTGCTGAGGCATAACTCTTTGGGTGCAGATCCATGGCTTCTCAAGACCAACAGACGCCACACGCATATGGTAATTCAACAAGAAAACTATCATTTATTTAAAGGGAACTTAAATGTTGAGCGTTGTAACACACGCAGATATCCTTTCATGAAATTGTGGCAACACAATTATCACTTTGCGAAAATTACTCTCTCGAGTAGTTTGCAACACTATTTATCATCTCGAAGTTGCGTCTCTTCCCTTGGGCAGAGTGCACTCAGGGGCGCCTCCGTCAAAGGATAGAGTGGCAAGTGAGGAAAATTATACTGATAGGTGCCAGCCAGTGGGAACAGCTGCCCAAGGCCGTGCCCTCTCATCGCACTAGAGAGGGGGGGGGGGATTTGGTGCATACACAGAGGACAGCACAACCGATTATTGCAGGTGCTTAGGAATTTTTATTTCTAGCCTGGGTGTATACGCTTGGGCTCCCCACATTAAACTAACCATGTGTCACAACCTGACCTCATGGTGGGGGTTGAGTAAATACAAACCACTTTGACCATGTTGTTGGCAAGATGGAGTTGTTTTCCTTTGGTAAACACAGGATCAATTTGGGTCAGTTCCTCAATGTTGCTCAGTCAATGTTTTCTGGGCTTCTCTGCTCAGTGTTGAAAGATCTGTGGGAAAAGCGTTGGGGGGTGGGTGACAAAGGGATGTTGAAGATCTTGATTAAAATGCTCATCCAAGAGTCGCCATGGATGTTGCAAACTTTTAATGTAAGTAATTTGAGTGGCACTTGGTAAGTGTAAATGGGGTTAATTGCAATATGATTACAAATCATATATATGACATAACAGAAAAGATAAGATTAATTCGTGATTACTCTTATGGCTAATTAGCTGAAAGTGGTTGGACAAGTAGAGTAAAGATAGATTCAAGGAAAAATGGTTTCAAGCCTTTGATTTATTTGTCGTTAGCAACACTGTCTCCCAACTATTAGGCAGACTCAATATCCCTCAGCAGCATCTGGTATGTACACTAGTCCTTCACTTGGCATAGCTATTATGTAGGCGGGAGCCTTCTTTGATTGGCTAATGGAAAAACATTAGGCAATTACTGACCAATCAAAATACACCCTTGTGAAATGACAACAGAAAATTCAGATGACCTAATAATTAAAGCCCAGAAGTGATAGCACAAATGCATATAATCTTTAAATTAAAACTTCATTTTGACTCCACTCATGATCCTCAAAAAGTCTGTTACTCACCGAGTTGTTTTTTAACGGTCAACAATCTTGACCTTAGTTTAACTTGTCTGTATGGAGTAACTATTCTCTGCAAAATTCATTTTTTACTATCCTCAAAATATAATTCTTTGAATCTTTTTAATATACAAAAAATCTTTTAAGATAAACTTTAGATTGTCAGTCAACCTTCAACAGTACGTTCCTTCTTTAGCCAGTGTCATCTTAAAAAAAATTTTTTTTAAAGGACGGTCTCAGAATATAGGAAAATATACTTTGTTCTTTACATTAAGTGCCAAAATAATAAAATGTGATATAATGGCATGACTACAAAGGTATCTTTTAGGGTTTCAATATCAATAAAATATTCCACAAGGAGTATTTTTAATTTGTACAAATAGCACTGCATGATGGTTGGCTGACTGTATTGCATCAGACAACTTTTGTTATAATCCATCTTGCACATTTATAAAGCTACCATTCACCTGGGCATTGAATATTGCTGCCATGTCTGGATATCTTGAGATTCTTTACAAAATCCAAAGAGGAAGCTGTAATGTTATCGGTCCTGACAAGCTCTGCATTAATTGAAGCATGCTATTAGAGTGGCAAGTAGGTCTCACTATTGATAACCCTAAGTGCCATTCTAATCATTTTTCTTGCCCATGGAACTCTCTCTGCCACCTACCTCCAATATAAATTGACATCTTCCTGAAACTGGTTCTTTTATTGTCCTTACTTTACATGATTAGTATACCCTTGAGTCCTAGTAGCATTATCACCTTCCTTGGGGCAAAATGATATCAAATGGTAAATAATTTATAATTTTTTCTTCTTGAAATTTACAGTTCTTTTCATAGAGGCATTATTGCACTTTGTTATTTTATTGTTTTGGGTTGTATTTCGACACTGAAAATAAGTGGTATGATTAGATATCACTGCAGAGATATATAAAATAAAGATGATTTTTGAATAATTCTCTGGAATATGTCCAAATCATGATCAAAGATTTGGACTGTTAAAAAGGAAAAAAGGGGGGGGAGTTTCATGCTAACTCACAAAAGTGTAGCAAGTCAAGCTTATCAAAATTTTTTTTTTAAAAAATACAAAAATGGAATTTTATAGGTAGTCTTTAATGCTGCAGCTGTTCATTGGGCTTACTATACAATCCCCATAGCTCATATTGCCTAAAGCTGAAGTCAATTACTGATTTTTTTTTTTTTTTTTTTTTTTTTTTTTTTTTTTTACAAGGCCTGCAAACATTAAATGTCCTGAGGGTAAAATTTTTTATATGCAATTAGAATTTTAAATCAGTTGACAATCAGCCAAGAAAATTATCAACTAGATCAAATTCATTATGAAAAAAAAAAAAAAAAAAAAAAAAAAATTAGTTAACATTTTATCTACATGGGCAGTGGGCACAACACACAAGCAATTCAATTGGGTTATTTTTTTGTTAAACCTATGTTTGTGTTTTTTTTTTTTTTTTACAAATAGTATGTCCCTTGCTGTTTCAAGTAAGAGTTTACCTGTGTAAAAATTTCTGAAAATGTACCTGTGAAACATTAATTCAATGCAGTGATCATTTTAGAGTTCCTCTGTAGTTTATTCATGCCTACCTGTCACATCTACTCCTCCCTAGCTATTGTGATGGACAAACCAAGAGTCCTTCACTTCAATTTTGGATATGAAAGGAAAATTAGAGTTACTCCCCTTAAACCAAGAAATCAATAATATATATTTTTAAACTTGCATAATCTGAGCACAACAAAAATCATTCCCTGCACCTAACTTTTCTAGGGCTTTTGAATGAGCTATAATCATTGAATTTGAATCAGTGAGAGTGGAGGAATTCCTTGGCCACACAAACACACTGTACTTTATACATAAGATTGTCAATCAACTCAGACCAATCTTGTTCTTTCAAATAAGAGGGCTTTTTATGCTGAGTAATAATTTCTGAATATGCATACTTGTGTACCACTCTTTTATAGATTCTAATTTTTTTTTTTTTTTTAATGCACAAGAAAATACAGTAATTATAAAATGAAATTGCTAAAAAAAATTTTTTTAGGCAAAGAAAATTTGTCTGATTATTAATTTTCAAACCACGAAAACTTGGAATTTCATTGTTTTAAAGAATACATTAAAAGGAGACATTTATAAAATACAAATACTTCTAATGATGACACTGCCAAAATATCTATATAATAAAAACCTATGACCACAAACAGATCAACATGTGCATTTTGAGATTTCAGGACAAGTGTTTATGCAAAGACTTTATTGGAATTTATACCAATAAATAAGCTAGAATAATAAATAAAAATAACAGGATTATATATAAGGAAATGTTTAGGCAAATGCATAAAGCCAGAAAAGAGATAAAAACTGGATTATGACACTTACAGAGAATATAGAAAACATAGGTAGGTATATTAAATATTCTAACAATCTTTCAGCCGTTTTCAGTAATTTAAAATATTTTGAAAATTTAAAAAAAAACAAATCTGATATGATGAATGTTAAACATTTTCTATTAAATTACATTTGCATGAGAAATATTTAGATGTGAAATGAGGGGCACCAAGTGAGGATCAAACTTACTACCCAGTCATAATTGATCTAGTGAGACAAGCTTGCTAACCATAATAAAAAATACTACTTAGTAATAAACAATAAAAATAGTACTAATAAAAATAAGTTAGAATTATAACATCAACTAATTTTGGGATTTTGTGTAAAAAAATAAAAAATAATCTAACACACTTACTGGTTATTTCCACATTTTGCTGTACAGAATTTAAGATTTAAGTATTAAAAGAAGACTATAGCTAAATTTCTCTTAATGTTCAAATTAAATTCAAAAAGTTATGTTATGAATTCGATTGCTCAAATAGTTTTTTTTTTAAATTTTTTTATTTCATGATAATGACAGCAAATGTATTCTAAGTTATGAATGGAAACTAATTCTAAAGTCTTTGGATATATAATCTCTTTACATTGTCTGTGATATTTAATTAGGGTGATGTTAGTGATAATCAAGACAAAAGATTCCACTCGGACATTAAAGTTATGAAAGAACAGTACTAAGGAAGATGGGAGAAAACAATGATGGCTGACTATGGGATTTGGATCTCGTAAGCATTTACAAAAATCAACAATTTTTGTCACAACTACCAACATTCAAATTATAATCACTTATTGTGTCAAAATCCCCTTTGGATTTCAGAAATTGTTTTAGTTCACATAAATCATTTTTTCTGTAGGATATAAAATACCAAAACCTGAACATGCATTGGATTAGCAAAAGCTGCCTTCTAAAAGCTAAGCGAAGTATTATGAAAATTTTTTTTTCTAAAAACAAAGAAAAGTGTTGAAATGCTGTGATATCAACCCTATTGTATATCTGAATATTGAACAATCTCCTCATAGCTGAAGAAGACTTGAGGCACAGAGATTTGGTTCTACAGAAGGATACTGAGAATTTAAAAAAAAAAAAAAAAGATTCAGAAATAGAAAATTTCTTGGACATACGAGAAAAGGAGGCTTGGAAAATCTAACCCTTACAGGGCATAATGGAGGCAGGGGGCAGTAGAAGGCCACCAGCTACCTACTTGGTAAGCTTGTGGCAATGGCAGCTGAAACATGAGCATAGCAAAGAGATAAACACGGCTAAGAGTTGCAAGGGATAGGAAGTTGTGGAGAGCCATGATCACCTGTGCAGCATATAGCAGAAGATAGGCAATGTGGAGCAGGAAAACTACAACGTGGAAAATGGATATTATTTTGGTACTCAGTATCACGGAACTGTTTAAAATTGCCCAAAATAACCTATACTCTACATCAAAAACCATTTTTCTGTCAGACTGTGATATCAAAATAAAATATTCAGATAGAAATTATAAAAACCAGTACAATGTTTGGAATTTTTGGTAAATATGGGCTGTTTTACAAGGAAAAAAAAAAAAGAATCTCCACCACTCATTTTAACTTCCTTGGCTAAGTTTATCGATTTAAAAACGTGCTGATTAGAATTGTAATAAAGTCTATATATATATATATATATATATATATATATATATATATATATGAAAGTGAACTTATACATTGCACATTCATTCCGTATTAACTTAGTAAAGACAGATGACAGGAGGCTGAGATCACCTGACCAATATATTACAAAGGAACACATCATTCATGGCGCATTCAATGCATCTTCATCAGACTAAGTTATATTCATTTGCTATTTTCCAGGACAAAATTGTAACCATGAAGGCTTCAGTGGCACACCAGTGTACCGTGTGTACTGCTTCATTTGACTGTAAATTGCAGCGTACAAGTAGCTTTCAAGCTTAAAGGTATCAACTTACATAGCAGGTATAAAATGCAGACCGTACCACCTAGCTATAAATAAAGTATAGACAGTAATCCTGGCAATTACTGTACACCACTTAACCATACTTCCAGCAGGCGGTCACAAATAGACCCCAGGGAAATTTGCGTTTAGGGAATATATTGGCCATATTAATACAGAAATTCATAGAAAATAGTGACAAATTCAATATTCTATCAATGCCACAGCACATGTCCAACAACAGTGGTATCACTGGTTGTTTGTTTACATCGCTGATACAAATGGCAGATGGATGATACTGTTTTTTTTAACAAACAGTTTCATGGCAGTAATATAAAAAAGAAAACAAAAACAAACCAACCAAAAAACCTGTAATCTATATTAATTTTATAGTAGTTGATGTCGACTTTAATGTATTTATCAGTAGAGATGACAAATTTTATGTTTGCCAAGTTATACCAATATACAGTACCTACCTACCTTATGAAAATTGAAATGTAGTAAAGTGGAGGGTCCGTATTAGATCAGGGGTGAGGGACAAGAACCTAGCACGGCCCTGGTTCTAAGTTATGAATGGAAACTAATTATAAAGTCCTTGGATATAATTTCTTTACATAGTCTGAATGAAACATTTAGGATAAAAACCTGAGTTGCCACAACTACCAACATTCAAATTAGAATCATTTATTGCGTTAAGCTCTTTCTGAAGTTGTTTTAGTTCACATGAAGATTGGATTTAACTTCCAAATATACTTTTTTTTTTTTAATTTTTTTTTTTTAAGTAGGATATGGTATTCAAGAGCAGGAAGACTGAAGCTAACTGAGAGGAGAGAGAGAGAGATGGATTCAACACCCAAAATGAGCCAAAACATACCATTTTATGTGATAGAAACAAATTTCTCTAAATGTTTAATGAACAATACAACTTAAAGCTAAAATAACACATTAACACAAAAGGTATTATAACAAAGTTTAACTTTTGTGCCCCATTTATGGTGTGCTAAAAAAATCCCCCCCCCCATTGATACTATTTTAAATTCTTTTCAGTCTCTGCAATGTTTACTTGAAAAGTCGTTAAAATTAATAAAACCCAAATATGAAAATTTTCTTTGCAAACTTACAAAAATATTAAACACTATTTTTTTTTACAAGAATAATTTTATAGTTACAGAATTCTAAAATACAATATTCAATTTACCAACCAAAAAATATGACAATTTTATTAAACCATTTATTAACCACCTATAATAAAATCTGTATTATAAAGTGTGGACTGACTGGCAATTTCCCAATGTTTTACCAACCATCCCAAAGAATGCAATTCACCAGCTTCCTAGCATTTGTTCCTTATCATTTGGTTAATAAATCTATTGAGATTTTTTAGGCCTTTTAAGAAAAAATTAGCAAGAATTTACAATAGCAAGGGGGGGTAACCTATAACTGCTGGGGTTTCGGGCCTTGACTTTATTGCTTAAACTGAATACAAAGAAATGTGGAAGATGGGGATTAAAAGGTAAGATAAAAAAAATTTAAAAAAAAAATCTTCCAATATATAATATCCAGAAATATGTTTATTTGCTTGTTCAAAGATTTTTTTTTTTTATAAAATAAAGACTCATCATGGCTTGGTGTCACAAAAACAATGATCAAGAGGGAGTGTTCAGGTTGATTGCCTGTAACTGGTGTCTAATGCAGAACAGGCATATATGGTCAAAATAAACAAGTCTCTATAAAATGATAATTATTGCCTTGTACAGTGTGAAACAAATGCCCTCCACATAATGGTGAGATATTAGCTAGAATTGCAACTGTCCTACCATTATGGGGTAGGGCGATTTCTGCTGCACACTGTACTTCACATTTTTATAAACTTGTAAATAAACATTTACAAGGGGGTCTCAGTCTTATAAAGTAACGGGGGGGGGGGGGGGGAGATCCTTTTTTTTCTTTGTATCCAGACAAAGGTTAGAATTTTCTAATAGAGAGGAAGAAAAGATGAATAGCACTAATTTAAGTACAACAAAAAACAAAACAAACCCCAAAACAGCAAGAAATTGCCAACTTATATGTTTGTGTGTGTGTGAGAGGTGCATCTATTGGTACTTAACATGCATTTTAAATATAATTTCAAATGAGTCATTTCAAGCCAGTCTAACATTTACAAATTAAAACAAGGCAAAAAAATATTTCCGCAATTTGAATTTTCTTTTGCATAAAAATAAATTTACTATAACTGTTGGTAACATTTAAGCTTTTATATTTCACTATAAATTTATAAAAAATAAATAAAAAAGGCATTTAGTGAGCTTGTCATATCTAAATAACAGTAATTTTAAATAATGAAATCTAATTTTGATTGCATTAGCATCTAATAGTCCATATATGATCACCGACGAATTTGCTATTTTGTAGCATTTTCTACAGATACATTTTTATAACAGCACAAAAAAAAAAATTGTTTGAATTGTTATTGATGTACAGAATATATATTTTGCTTATTTTAAATGTTTAACTGGAGAAAACAAGATTAAGGGCATGTGGAAATTACATTTCAAAATTGGATATTACATTTTGGGGATTTTTGTAATCCTTTTAAACATTCACATCCTACATATCTCCCTGTGTGAAGAATTATGTCTATTGTATTCCTCTAAGCCTGGTCTCCTTTGTTCAATACCCCAAATTGGATTTTCTTGCCTGCACCACTCCCTTCAGCAGAAGCTTGTTGCTCTGTAATTAAAGTAAACTATTCATCACAGGCATTGATGACCAAAAGAGCAGTGTTGGAAAACTTAATCCCAAAATGTTTCCTAGAACTGGCCTGGTTTTTCTTTCAATATATGATCAGCATTTTGTTTGTGAAAGCATAGACTGTTGGAAAACATCAAATATAGAATCCATTGTTAAATCAACTCTGAAATTTCTAACACTGGACCAAGATAGATTTCCTACTGGTTGAAGCAGTTTGGAAATGGCATTTTCTCTTCAACTGGTAAAGCTTTTTGCATTTCAGTTGTATTTACTATGCATATGAAATTGTTACAGGAGACATCAATAAACTGCTGTGGTGAGAGAGAGAAAAAAAAAAAAAAATTTCACTTACACACCTTCCCTGTTCAGTTATCAAACATTTTTTTCTGGGTTTCATATAATCTTGTTCAGATGTAATCCATGAAAGCCCTCCCCCTCCATTATCAATATTTATGAAGAATTGCTCACTTACATGGCAAGACTAACAAAAAAAGTCACTGGTAATCATGACATTGTGCAAGTGATTAACAAGCTTGTTCAAACAGAACTTCACCATTGTCAATGGTGAGATTGCAATAAGTTTTATAGAAACCAAACATTGAACAAGTCAAAATTTAAAAGCTGAAACCCCCAAGCAAACTAAGTTTGTGGGCGAGATTTCAGGTGTAACTCTGTAAAACCTTGAAAGGGGCACAAATCATCAAGCTACAATTTGGATACCAAAAATAAAAAAGCCACTAACCATACAAAGTTTAACAAAATACTTATCTCCATTTTATTAATGTACGTGTGTGTGTTTTATATATACACACACTCTCACAAGCATTACATTACCAAATTTACATTTTGCTCAACTTTAAAGACTCTTCTTGGGTACAATATAAATTCAAATATCTTTTCTACACAACTTGTGACAGGCACCAAGCCATTAACTGTTTGCATCAACTGAACACCGACCCACCAAACCAGGTCTTTTTTTCTTGCAGTAAATCATGGACAGTAGCGATAGTCTATATGGAATGAATGAATTGCTTAAATTCATATTACCATGTGTGCCCTCCCAATCCACGTTAACATTCTATATGTTACTAAGCTACCTTTCCAGATAAAGACAATGATGATATGTTTTTAATGTTAGACTTATCAAAATTAGAGCTCCCAAAAATGTTTTTTGATGAGAGAGGGATGTGGCAGAAAGAAAGAAAGAAGAAAAAAAAGGGGTGGGGTGGAGACAAAGAGCTGAGGTAACCACAGCTTGAACCAGATTCCAAATCTGAAATTAAGCTTAATGGACAAGTATTAGCCTGCCCAAATGCAGACTAAGAGATTCCATGTTGGTTAAGGGAGAGAAAAAAAGAGAGAGAGAGAGAGAGAGAGAGAGAGGAAAAGAGAAAATAAAAAATATATATTCATGACAGAAATGGTTTCAAACAGAATTTATTTATGAGAGGATACAAGGCAGTTGAATCAACAATGACAGCCTGAAAAGTCTGATGGCCAAACTGTATTTAATCTTCTACTTACTTACCAGGTAGTGAGTGTATCGCTTAAATCCTCTTATGCAGGAAAGACAACTGTGCATTAAATGGAGAATGAGAGCTGGTAACCTTAAATCCCACCCGACCAAAGAAAAGAAAAAAAAAGAAAAAAAAAAAAAAAACTCCAATTGTTGCATCACTAATTTTAGTTGCTGCAGGTCTGTGTGTATGTGAATTTTTCTTTTAACATATTGGCTAAAGACTCCAGGGCAGCAGAGAAACACTGCTGACTAGAGACATTTTGCACAAAGGAAACAAGTTATGGCAGGACGTTTTTCTTTTAAGAACTTTTTGAAAGCTTCCACAGGAATTTTTTTTTTTTTTTTTTTTTTTTTAAATACAAAAGGGCTTTTAAAACAGGCACCTTAAATTAGCCATCCCTGGTCCTCAATTTGTAATAGAGAGAGAGAAAGAGAGAGAGAGGAATAAAGAAAAGAACCCCCCCCCGCCCCCGCTCAGCACCTGGCACCCAGTTTTGTACCATGGGAAACGCTTGACATTTTGTCAGTATGTTGTTTCCTGAATTTAGCAAGAACAAAAGCCATTAGAATCAGGAATTGGAAGTCTTTACACCTTCAACAACAAAGACACATTGAATTTTGGCAAGTTCTGCTCAATGCACATCCACTCACCATACTTCAGTTTTCAGTATCTTTACCCAGTGGCTTTGCCATGACAAATTAGCATTACAAAATTAGGCACAAATGGAAAGAATTCATTTCTAAGACAATGCTAATTGGCCAAACCAGAGTCAACAGATGCAGATCACAGATCAGGAAATTATACAACAATCAAAATGGACAGCTGTTTAGTTTAAACAAAACCCTCAATAGACTGCATTGCAGTACTGTATCAAATAAGTCAAATTGTTTAAATAAGTTTTAGAAACCGATTTCAGGTTACAATTTTTGGCACATTGTCAATTAACAAAACTAAATGGACAATTGAAGCAAGGAAAAAGAAAAAAAAAGTTGATATTGGAACCTTTCAAAGCAAACAATCCAAACATTACTGATAATGCTATCAGATTCACTTACCTTCAGTGGCTCCAAGTTGCCGCCTTAAAAATTGATTGAACTAAACAAGACACCCACCTTCCCTCTAATCCTATTGCAATAATAAAGACATTATTTAAGGTTAATAATAATAATAATAAAAAAAAAAAAATATCAACACCCATCATTTTTGGATATCACAAAGAAAAAGTTACTATTTTTTGTAAATCTTTCTTACACTGCTTTTTCAAGACCAAATAAGAGAAAGATTTGATTTCAGGTGATAAATTTAAAGTTGCAGAACAAGAGATTGTAACATCTTAACCTTCCCATGGTACAGCTATGGATAGAAGAGAGAAGGAAAGCAAAAAAAAAAAAAAAAAAAAGAAAAAAGAAAGGTGAGGCATGTTTGCATGGTAACTCACCCTTCTCAGAACTTAAGATGAAAATCAAGAAGCCTGTTCACTAAAAATGCACAGAATTTAAATGAAATGGAACTAAAAGAAAAAATTCAAGTGACCTTTGTTTTTAGAAATTAACAAAACCAAAAACATTAAATACTTAATTTTTTTTTAATTTTTCTCCAGTTTTGTTAATGATAAAAAAAAAAGAAAAAATAGCACAAGAGGAGACATGCAGTTGGTGAAAATGAAATGACTTAATATATTGCAGCATCTATGTACAACAATTGGAACTAAGTGATGAGTTGTCTTCTTTTTAACGATACTGGTAGTTATAATTTGCAGGTGGGGGAGGTGGAGGGTTGGTCGATTTCCCTGGCGGGGGAGGAGGAGGAGGGGCTTGTTGTTGAGAGTTACCACCGGGTTGATTCTGCATCCACTGACTGTACATATAAGCCATATTCTGTAAGTTTTGCAGGTTCTGTGCCCCAGCTCCAGTGCCAGGGTTTCCATTCTGTTGGGCAGGGGCTGTATTTTGGGCAGGTGCAGTTGGTGCACTGCCATAACCATTCATTGCATATGAATTACTTTGAGACTTTTGTGAACCGTATTGTCCAGCTGGTTGCATGGTCCGAGAATTATTTGGGGCAGGGTAGCTGGAGCTATTCTGGGTAGAGTAGCCAGACTTTGGGCCAGCAACAGCATTACTAGAATTATTATAACTGGGTTGTTTTGAATGCATATTTCCACCATATCCACTCGGTTTATTAAGAGATGATCCATAGCTACCTACATTGTTTTGATTATAGTTACCTCCAGAGCTGCTGCTGCCAGAAAACCTGCTTCGATCCGAACTACTGCCCTGTTTAGCTGACCCAAATGAACCCCTTGACTGGCTACTTGTGCTAAACGACCCTGACCCAGAAGAGCCACCATAGCCTCCCCGAGAAGAACCCCCACGGTCCCGGCCACTACTGTAGCTGCTGCCACGGGAACCCCCTCCACGATCTCCACGGCTGCCACTAGAACCAAAGCGACCACTACTGCCGCTCTCTCTATCCCGGCCACCTCTGTAGCGACTGCGACCTATAAAAGGAAAACAAAAACTTTCAAAAGTAAGATATAGGCGTTAAGAATTCCAATGGGTTTAAGAGAAAGCACTGTTGAAAATTGGGAACTAAAAACAAAAAAAAAAAGATTAACATTGTCAATAGCTTCATTGCCATTATTTAATATTAAGTTTTAAAAGAATTGAACATGAAATGTACAAATCTAAGAGGGACTGACTGGATGCAAAAGTTACTCATCAATCTCAACAGATAATTCAAGAAATGAACAAAGACAACAGCCGTTTCATGGTTAAAATATAGAATTAATCATTAAAATGGGCTTTAATTTCCTTTTAAACAATATTAAAAAAAAAAAAAAAATCAGTTTCTTTTCTTTGTTGAGGCAGGACCAGGATTATCTCATACAAAGCAAGGCAGCTTCTGCCCCTGCAGAGGATTTCAGTTTATCTCTGCACATACCTGTCAACCAAGAGTAGTCATAATTTGAAGCAAGGTTAGATCCTCTTGATGCCCAATTCAAATACTCATAGTGAGTTTTTTTTCTTTCTTTTTAAATCGAGACCATCTCCAGCAAGGCTGCCATTCAAGGATCGAGACACCAGTGTGTGTGTGTTGGTCTCTATAAGCCGATCTGTTATCTTGCAAAAACAAACTGAGCTGCTGAATTTAGATTTTAAACTGACAAGGGATTGTAAAGAGGGAAAATATGCATGAAAATGTATCTTCTTTGCAAATCCCAAATTCTATACAGAAGATGAGAGATCGAAGAGGAATTTATTTCTCACTTAAACTCTGCACCTTTGATTAACAAGATACACTAAGTTCAAGTGAAAAAAGGGGAGGAAGAAGGTGGGGAAAAAAAAAAGAAAAGGTGAAGTCTTTTGGCTTACCTTTTCCAAATATTCCTCTGGCACTCTCTGCCAGCTGTGTAAGTTTAGGGTTGATGGCCTGGTTAGCTTCTTTAAGCACAGACATCAAGTCTTGTGCCTGCTTCATATTGGCAGGAGTGAAGAAAGTGTACGCAGTGCCAGTATTGTTGCTTCGAGCAGTTCGCCCAATGCGGTGAACATAGTCCTCTGAGGTGGCGGGGTAGTCAAAGTTTATCACAAATTTTATATCATCCACATCTGTAAAATTGTTACAGGGCATTGCCAGGAAAACCCCCATAACAAAAAGAAAGGCAAAATATTAGTAGGATTAAGGGATATTACCTTGAGTCTGAAATTAGAAGGAATCCATTATGTGTAGACATTAAAACATGGAAACCAACAAGAATGCACACTCCCACAAGCTTGATTGTGTTTAAAAAAAAAAAAAAAAAAAAAAAAAAAAAAATTAAAAAAAAAAATGGACAGATATACGTTTGCTGTAGTTAGGGCCAAGAGCTTACCCTGGGTAAGAAAAATAGTTACTTACCTTCAGTGGTCATCATTTTCATTTTCTTCATCCCTCTTTTTTCTTCAAAGATGTGCTTACCTGTAACCCCAGGGTGTTTACTTCCTGTCCCCAACTTATAAAAGCACCTGGATGTGCAGGCTAGCAACCAATTGAAAGAGGGAGCATGCATCCGGCTGGTGTGTGTGTTTGGTACTTTGCTCTCTCCTCATGACTGCTTTGTTAACAGTAACACCAAGTTCTAGCTTCAACACAACTGAGTGATGACTATGTGACAGTTAGTGAGCTGACAGGGGCTGCAGTGGTGACGGCTCCAGGCTAACCATTTACTGCCAGTACTGTAGCAGCAGGGGGAGGGGGAGGTGGCAAGCCGGCCAGATGCTGGACACTTGTCATTTGGCTCACACTCCAATGTGCAGACTACTAAGTTAAAAGTCCAACAAGACACCGTTCAGCAGTCAGCCCTGCAAGCAGGAAGCAAAGTCCCATGTGCAGTGTTTTTAAAGAGTAGCGGTCCCTCTTTTGCTGGCAGGTTTCCGACATGACTCCATCAGGACAGTTGACAGGGGAGAGGTTTGAGGAGAAGACAAGTTGTCCAAGAAAACTCAACTTCTTAGCATCCAGTGAGTGACGGGCTGCAATGCTGAGAAGGAAATCCTGGGGCTTCATAGTGAGGAGGTGGCTGCATTTTCCAAAACTAAAAAGACATGACAGATGATGTGTTGCTATGAATCGGGAAACACCAGTGACAAGGTAGAATCAAGAGAGAGAGAAGCTGAACAAGTCCTGTGATTCAAGTTGAGAGAATCCAAAATAGGAGATCACCAATGCTCAGGTTTCATTCCTTGTCACAAAACAGACTTCCAACCATTGACTTAGGGACATGCAATTATTGATTTTGAAAAGGAGAAAAGTGGAGGGGTGTCCAGAAAGAAAGGCTACACACACTAAGAATAAACAACATATCAATTCCCACCCCCAAGTAAAATTTACAGAAGGGAGGGAAAAAGAGAGAGGGGTGGAAGTGTCAGAGACACACAAAGGCTGATTGAAAAAGCAAGCAAACATTTTTCATAAAGCAGTGGCTGCTGAGCGAGTCAGATGGGAAAATAAAATAAAAACATCAGCCTGACAAACAATGAAGAAAAATCCAGCCATTTAACAGAAACTGAGCCACTTTATATTTGGTTACTGTAGCTGGATTGAAAAAATCCAAATAGCCAGGTTTGAAGTGTTCCAAATAGCAGTCCCTGGCCACTCAGAGACCATAAAACCTTGTTTTCTTTTTTTGATACAGATGGTTGACGTTAACAGGACAGTGCACTTGACATTGGCAGGAAATTCACAAGATAACCAGTCATACACACTAGAACAGACAGGTTCGCTTTCAAATACACCGAGTAGGAGAGAAAGGTGAACAACAGACCCAATGATTACTAATGTCATGCTGTTTTGGTGATGGGAGAGGAGAGGGAAGAAAAAAAAAAAAAATAAATAAATAAATAAAGGAAAAGTACATCTGCTCATAGTCCTGATAGTCTTAAAGAGGAATTTGGTAGCCATTATTTTTGTTCACCTTTCCCTATCAACAGCAGAGGCCCAATAAAAAAAAAAAAAAGAAAGAAAAGTAACCAACACTGCAGAACATTCCACATGCCAACTGCAGTTATGAGGTGGGTATAAAAAAATTTTTAAGGAAGAGATTCATTTTGGAAAAAAAACAAAAAAAAACAACCACATTGGTGGTGACCATTAACACCAAGTCCAAGCAGTCTTTTTTTTCTTTCTTCTTTCTCCAAGGTGTTTCCAGACATTATAGCAACACTTGTGTTTTACAGCTTACCAGCTTGTGATGACTCCTACATTCCCATGTATTCCAAGTCTACAGAAGCATTTCTTGCCCTTTCCAACGTTACAAATTTTTTTTTTTTTTTTTAGATTCAAGTGTGTAATATTGAAAGTTGGGGGAAAAAAAAATAAATAAAAAAAAAAATAAATAAAAATAAAATAAAATAAAAAATTTTTTTTTTTTTTTTTTTTAAATGGGGAAAGGGAAAGAGAAATGCAACCCATTCCCTTCTCAATGTCATGTTTGTTTTTCTCTCTCTCTCAGCTGCTCTTTTCAATCACCAGTAGTATTTGTTTGTCCAAGACAACCAAACCTGTCTTGAACCGGCAATGTGTGCTCCAAAACATCACCACCTCTATTTCCTCACGCCAGGTCAGGGGGGAATCAGCACTCTAACATACGCATCAAGTTTTATTAGTTTCTGGATGTCAACAACTGAAGAGGAAAATTTCTGCATCTTTTCCCCTCAGCTCTTGAGAGTAGTCATGCCGGTCCAGCCTGCATCAGTAACCTTCTATGATCCGCTCTGCCAAAAGAGACTTAGAACTTATTACTGCGACATAAAGCAGAAGAGAAAGTTACAAATCTATAATGCTCTTTACTCACACCCACTTGAGAATTTACATGTTAAGCCATCAAGTTTTTGTTGTTTTTTTTTTTGCATTATCAATTTAGAAAGATAAACATTTTTTTATCAATTAATGTCATATCAATTTACTCGAGTAAATTTTTTTTAGCTTACCACCCCCTTGTACAATTTAATATTTTCATTTAAATTTAATTTTTGCAGTTTAACTACATAAATGCTGTTGAGAGGCATTTATTCTCCAAACTGAATAGGATAACTGGAGAGGCTTAGCAAGTGCGAATGTGTAAGACGTTATTACCAGCCAAAGAAAGGGGAAGAAACAAAAAAAAAAAAAAAACAGAAAAATCAATTTTTGCATTTTTAAAAGGTTAATCTGCAAGAAGCACAATTCCTAATAATTAACAGTTGGCTTAAATCTAAGTCATCCCCCACCCATGAAACCCTGTTGTTAGGGGATACGAACCTAGACCTCGGGATGCAACATCTGTAGCAATCATGATTGGTATGCGCCCAGTTCGGAACTCTGAAAAAGTTTAAGCATAGAAAATTAGAAAAACAAAAACAAAAAAAAAAACAACAAAACAAGTCCCCCTACACGCACAATTAAAAATTACCATTAAGCAAATCTTCATCAGAAACATGACGTTATTAGTAACAATTAAAATATTGAAGAATATGAAGAGTACTTACCACTAAGAACCCAATCTCTTTCTGGTTGGGATTTATCACCATGAATAGCCATGACAGGCCAACTAGAAAAAAAGAAAAATGCTTTTGACACATTACAAGAAATATGACAAGATCTAATTTCAGATGAAAATTGGAGCCATTAACAGAAGAGATTTTACACACACTGTAGTACAAGTGTATCATTATACAAGCAAATTTCTTCATGAGCTGCCATTTGTGAGCATTTTGCACCATAGGACAAGTAAAAATTTGCAGTATGAGCAACTGTCATATACATGGAAGCAGTCTGTGACTGAGGTAGAGGAAAGAATCACCAGCTGACATCGACTATTTCTAAGAAACATGGTCAAAGGCATGGTGAAGTCCATCTATGAATACCCGACATCAAGAAAATTTATTCATTTTATCGGAGATGTCACCTCCCATTCCTGACGAGCAGAACTTCAGTCATTTCAGGAGCATCAAGACATGCAGGAGGTAAAGGGACTAGCCAAGGAGGAAAGTATAACATAAGTTGACCCCCACGAGTTACATAAAAAAAATTTTTTTCCATGGCATTTTGAAATAAAGAAATTTTTCTATTGACAAGTTTCTAAAGAAATGACCTGCAAGTACTGAAAACCAATCAATGCCAGAAACTTTCTTATGAAAGGTTTATAGTTTAATAAGAGCTGTTTATTTCTTTCATTCTGTCCTATTACATGTACTTTTGATGACTTAATTCCTTACTGTTTGTTTTTCCATTTCTTAAATTCTAAACTAGACATTTTAGATGCTTTGGGGGTACTGAAATGGATTAATTAATCTTCCATTAATTTCACAAAATTATCAAATATTCAATACACCACATTTGCTGAACACACGCAATGTGTGTGTGTGTGTGTGTATATATATATATATATATATATATATTATATATATATATATATATATATATATATACATACATACACACACAATAAGGTATGCTATATTTATAGGTAAAAGTGCTCAGTATCGGGGATAGAGCATATGTAAATATAAAAGTGGCCATTGAAGTCAACACCCAGAGATGACAATCTGTTTCATGCTTAAACTCAAGAGTCATGACAGTTGTGCTTAAGTATGAGACAGAGTGTCTCCTCTGGATGTTGACTTCAGCATCCACTTATACACCTTGCAAAGCACACAGCTTTTAGATGAAGACTCAAATATGCTTACAATTTCAATAATATAGAAAATGAGGTTTCTTTGCAGAACACTAAAAATTGTGATAATTTGACAGAAACCCAGAGTAACAATTTACTTACCCATCTCGTTTCATTCGTCGTTGCAATTCATCAGCACGTCTTTTGGTCTCAACAAACACCAACGTCTTATTTTCCTTTTCATTCATTATTTCCTCAAGTAGTTTCACAAGCCTGAAAAAGAATGCTTACATATAAGTATCTGTTACGCAAAAAGAGAGGGAGGGAGAGAGAGAGAGAGAATGAAAGGAAAGAAACTCACTTGTGGTCTTTTTCAGATTCATTACAGACATCAATGATCTGTAAAATGTTGTGATTAGCACTGAGCTGCAACGCACCAATATTGATCTGTATATAATCTTTAAGAAATTCTTCTGCTAATGACCGCACTTCTTTGGGCCATGTGGCACTCCACATGAGAACTTGACGATCTGGCTGTAAGATCAAGATATTAAAAGATGTCAGAAAAAAATGAGGAGGGGGGTTGTTTGTTGGGAAAAACAAAAAGGTTAAAATACCTACCCGAACTTGTTCCATTATCTTTCTAATCTGTGGTTCGAAGCCCATGTCTAACATCCGATCGGCTTCATCCATGACTAGGTATGTTGTTCTGCGTAAGTTTGTTTTACCAGCTTCCAAGAAATCAATAAGACGGCCAGGTGTAGCAATACAGATTTCAGCACCTTAAGGAAAAACAAATTCTAGCAGTCACTTCAAAAATTTATGCATGTAATTTAAAAAGAATTTCAGACTATACAGAAAACATTTAAACCATATTACGGTATTTGTAGTAGGACAACTAGGAGTGACAGCAACGGGCAACTTACCTCTTTCTAAATCTCTGATTTGAGGTCCTTTAGGTGCGCCACCATAAACACAACAATTCCGTACTTTGGAATGTCTTCCAAATTCTATTGCAACTTCCTGTACTTGCTGTGCAAGTTCTCTAGTTGGCACCAGAACAAGACACTGAAAATTAGAAATCAAACCACTCAATAGATATATATATATATATATATATTATGTAAAAGTAAATAGGGTTTCAATTATTGAGATTTGATAATATAAAAACAAGCACTTACAATTGGTCCATCTCCTCTTTCCAAATAAGGTTGATGATTTATATGCACAATTGCAGGTAAAAGAAACTGGAGGAAAAAAAAAAAGAAAAAAAAAAAAAAAAGAAAAGAAAAAGTGTCATAAGAGTCATTCCAGTATAAAAATACGGGGAAAAAAAAACTGACAATACTTTGAAAAGAGCATTTTCCCATAAATACTTAAACATCTAAAAAACTGCATGAAGATTAATACAAAACTTGTACACAATTTTATGGTAGATGGAGAGAGAGAGAGAGATGAATTACTCATCTAAATTCGGAGAAAGAGGTATTGAGAGTGCATACTCAAACATCACATTTGGTTAAGCAGAAAAGATATTAAAATCTGAATGAAGCCTAGGACTCCTGAGAATGATAAATATTTCATAAAACTTAAGTTCTTTGATAGTTCTAAACCTTCAGTAAAACTGGAGATTTTAAAAATCATCTTTTCAGATTTATAAAAAGGATATTTTGGCAAAAACGGTTTCAATTTACTATTTGAAGAGCAAAATACAAAGCATAAGGTAATCAATGTCCATTAAATGCCAGAAGATTAAAAAAAATCAACCAAACAAAAGTTGATTTAAGTGGATCAATTTTTCTTATTGCATCAAGAGATTTCCTCAAAGAAAGAAAAAGCATAAAAATAAATAATTATATATATATATATATAATAAAAAAAAAAAAAAAAGCCAGTAATATTTTCCAGAAAATTGATGTTTCTAATTACTTACTCCTAATGTTTTTCCAGATCCTGTCCTGGCAATTCCTACGATATCTCTTCCAGAAAGCGCAATGGGCCAACCTACAGACTGAATTGGTGTTGGGTCTGAGAATCCACATTTTGAAATACCATCCATTACATAATCTGGAAAGAGAAATTAAAATTATTAGTAGATGATACTAGAATAATGTGTTTGGAGGTAGTGGTGGCAGTCATCTTAGTAAAAAAACAAATCCAAAGTCCAAATCAATTCATCTCACCTGGATAACCTGCTTCCTCAAATGAGAATATCGCTTTTGGAGTATTCCTCCCACGAATTGTTATATCATGTTCATTAAGGAAGTCTTGAATTTCATCCTGCAAGAATTGAAGAAACTAAATTAGTGAGAGCATAATATAAAATTTAAACCTGCAACAGTATTAAGAAAACATGGATAAATCATTGTGCACCAATTTCCCTCTAATATAGGACTTTGTTTGAAAATAATAAACAAAGTCCTCTAAAAGGTATGACCTTTACGTAGAACAGTTGAAAGGAAGGGAAAAAAAATAAAATTTTTTAAAAAAAAAAAAAAAATCACATGCTGTAAACATTTGTGCTATTTAGAGGAAAGAAATTAATTTTAAAGGTCGTTTTTAGATGCTTAAAAATTGTTTTTCTAACATCAGATCTGGTTCATATATAAATAAAAACAACAATCTGGAAATTTTTTGCAAAAATCAGATTTTAACGAAACTTTCAAGATTTACCCAGAAATTAATAAAAAAAAAATTCAATAACAGATTAGATCATGGAGGTTATTTTCTTAAATTTTTAACCTTTCCAAGTTGTTGAAAATTTTAAGTGCTCGCATTATATTCCTCAAGTAATTTTTACAGATATGTCCCCTATAGAATTTTTTTTTAAACTTCCAGCTGCCAACACTAAGTAACACCTACCACAATGTGAAAAAAATAAAATTACATTTTGATGGAAGAAGACTAAAAAAGGGGACACTAAAATCAGCAGTTAGTGATTTCAAAAACTTCCAGTTAATTTAAATTTTTGAAAAGCAGAAAAGTATTTTTCTTATTGGAAATATTAAATTTAATCTATTAGTTTGGAATTAAAACTAAAATAAAAGCTTCAAAAAGATATTGAAAAATTCATTCTAAACCTTAGATATCACACTTCTGTGCATAATAATGAAGGGATATTCATGAATTTGCCAAAAAAATGGCATACTGTGATAAAAAGAATGCCCCAAACTTCACAGAAAATAAGTTTTATCAAAATCTTAGTGCCTTTTTCTGATAAAAGGACAATTTGGAAATCCTTGCATTTTAATGAAACTTTCCGGGCTTATTCACAAATGAGAAAATTTATTTTTTAAATTATTTTTAGAAAATAATGTGTGTGTATATATATATATATATATATATATATATATATAAAATGCCTGAGTGCACTAAGTTTTAGAAAAGGTATTTTATTTTTGGAAGATTTTTTTTAATAAAGAAAAATCCATTACAATGAGATTGCTAAAAAAAAAGAGACACTAATCAGATACTTTTGGCTCCCCACCCTTACAAAAAATGAATTAACTCCAATAGAATTTCTATTTCAAATACACTACAGAGTATTTTACTTACTTGAAATAGTAAATTCAATCAAAGCTTTAAAGCTAAGATTAAAGTTTCAAGAAAGATTTTTCATTTATGAAAATATATTTAAACCTTAGGTATACAGAATTGGTGGTGGTACCTATTTATGAAATTTCGTTATATTAATTTTTATATTATCTTAGTTATGAAATTTTAAATTTGTTATATAGTATTTTAAATTTTTCCAGAAAGCATCTTCAATAAAACTAAAGTACCTAATAATAAAATATTAGATTGCTTAAAATGTTAATTTGTAAAAATTACTGGGTAATTAAGTTCATAAAATTTGTAAAATTGGTTACTTCTGTTCATCCACCTGATGACTTCTAACCTCAGCCATCAATCAATATCTGACAAACAAGTCACCACAGTTAAATACTTTATTTCCTAGGTATTTTTCCTGCTAAAAAACTTAGATTAAGTAAATCTTAAATTTCCTAATTTTACTCAAAAAACCATAAAAAAGTTTTGTTTTTTTATACAGGATTTTTAAAACTGAGAATTTAACTTTTGTTTACAAAAGTTGCAAAAAATGGCAGACGTCAATTTTAAATACAAAGTATTTTGCTTACTGGGTATAGGAAATTTATTCCTTTATCTTTGAATTAAAGCTAAAAAGAAATCTTCAAGAACATTTTTCCATTTCTTAATTTTAAACATCAGTTATTGTGAATCTGTAATAATACCTATAATAATGTATATTTAAGCAGCAAGTAGTCATCCAAACAAGTGGCTGCTACACAACATCAATGTGGACTATTTTAAACTAGACATGTTCATGAGATCGATAAAAAAATAACATACCATGAATAAAAAAGGCCTTAAACTTTATGAAAATAATTTATCGTTTAAATGTTAATGTTATTATAAAGAGGAAAGATCAAAGTATTTTTTGAATATTTTTTTTTTTTTTTTTTTTTTTTTTTTTTACATTTTTTAATAATTTCTAGAACGTTCAAAATTTGTTAAAAATCTTTAATTTTTTTTAATCAGAAAAATTGACAGAAAATTGATCAGTCATTTTTTTTACTTTTTGTTTACAAAGTGAATGTCACCATTTATATTTCAATTAAAATAATTACAATTTTAAAAAAAATAATTTTAAGAAAATTAGAAACTATAAAGTTTATTTAATATATTTTGAAACAAACATTACTTTTTGCGCTGAAAGAAAAAGTAGTTTAAAATGAGAGAAAGCCGGTCTGAACTGCGGTGTTGATTGACGAGTGACGTGCGCAATGTAATCATGCAGTGACATGTTACGGGAGGAAATTTATAGTACGGAAGGTCATAAGTGACAGTTTACCTTTACGTTAACTTATTTCACAGTTATTTTTAAGTACACATAGCATGAAAAAACGACCTTAAACTTGACGAAAGCAGAATTTTATCACCAAAATGTTCGTTTCTATTACGGGGAAAGAACAAAGTAATTTTTTAAAAAGTTTCTGTCTCTAGAACATTTTTAACTTTTGATTGAGAAATTTTCTTTATCGTCTTCACCAGAACTACTAATAACATGGCTAATTTTTGTGTTTTTTGACATTATTTTTGATAATCTTGCAAAAATAGAAATAATTGTCAAATTTTAATGAAATTTTCAGAAACTATTCATGAATGATGGAAATTATATTTTTTTAAAAGTAATATATAATATATATATATATATATATATATATACACACACACACACACACACACCTACCCCCTCCCAATTTAATGAAAATTCTAGGAATTCGCTGTTGAAGCACACAAGTCATTAAGGAAAACTATCAGTGCTCATTTCTTTTTTTCTACTTACCTTTATTATGCCTGATAAAGCATAATATAAAAAAAAAATTAAATAAGACATGAAGAGTGAGATCAAATTTCATAAGAAAGGTACCTAATTAATTACCTTTCTTATGAAATATCAGTTGTGTACATTGTTTGTATGGTATTTGGATTTCCACGCATTTTATTAATTTTGATATTTCATTTATGGAAAACATGACATAACTGAACTAATATAAATTTTTGTATTTCTGCTGCTACTTGGTCGTATATAGGATGTAGTTCAATTATTTTTTTTAAGTAAAAATACTCCACACGTGTTTCACTCACTAATCGTAAATGTAAAAATGTTAACAGAGTCGTGCAACATTTGTATACAAAATAAGGTAACGTGATGTTTTTATTGTATCTTTTTCTTTCGGTCCTCCGTACATTTGATTTATGACGTTTTTTTTAAGGATACATTGGGTAAGGAATAGTAAGATATTTCTCATTGGTGGTTCGTTGAGTGTAAAAAGCTTGTGCTATTTATAATCTGTACAGATACATGTAGTTAAATAACCAATGAAATAAAGGATTTGACCCATCCTACTAATTTTAAAATATTTAACTTATGTAAAAATAAAATATTTTTTAAATAACAATTTAATTTTTATAAACTCATTTTTCATTGAAAAAGTTTTGCCTTCAGACAATATTATGCATATTGATAAAAACAAATAAAAACATTTAAAATTAAATAGTATCTTTGTTTTATTGAGTTTTATATGTTACAATTCAGAGCTGATTTTAGGTTTATGAGGTCGGATTTAAAAAACAAAAAACATGATTTACTTTCCTCAAAGCCTCGTGTTTTTAACGAATATATATATACTTGCGTGCTTTGAAATTAAATTTTTTAGAGTTTCCATTAATTTTATTATGGGGGGGGGGGGATATATATATATATATATATATATATATATATATATAAGGCACATCACGCGAAATGATGGTTCCGTATAGGATACAGGTTCGATTCCTGTCGGAGAGCGAAAATTTTCTATGAAAATTTCTCGGACATTCAGGCCGGTAAATGTTATTTAATACTGTTTATTATAAAACAGAGCATTTGCTTAAATTAGGTACCTTCATGAGCGCGTGTTTTTTTTTTTTGAATTTTCTTTTTTAATGGGAGCCGTTAATTTTGAAAATCTTGTAAAAATAAAAATAATTGTCGGATTTTCATGAAACTTTCAGTAACTATTCACAAATGATGGAAATTATTATAAATGTCTATTTTTTTTTTTTTAAATCATGGTAATTTTTTTATTTTATTTATTACACCCCCCCCATAAGTAATTTCATGAAAACTCATGAAATTCTAAGGTGTTCCAATTTAGCGACTAATTAGTTAAAAGCACAAGGCTTTGACCAAAGCAAATCCATTTTACTTTTTTTTTTTTTATTTCGGACCCGTCTACCTTAAAATCAGCTCTGAATTGTAACATACAAAACTCAATAAAACAAAGATATTATTTAATTTCAAAAACTTTTAGTTGCTTTTACTTATTTGTATGACTATGAATAACATTTCCTGAAAGCAAAAAACATTTTCGATGAAAAATAAGTTTTTACAACAATTATTTGTTATTTCTTATTGTTAAATTTATGTTTATTGCTTAAAGTTGTTAAATATTTTAAAATTGATCAAAATGATGTTGCAGTTAGTCAAAGTAGATAATATCATTTACAGATTATAAAATAAATCTGGTTACAATCAGAAAGTTGCTTTTAGGTAAAAATCTAATATAACATGTTTTTTTTTGTGTCAAAAATAGCTTAAATTCAAATATACGGAAGACCGGAATCGTCATGAAAACAAAAGAAAGTCACGTGGCTATAAATGTTGTCCTCTGCTGTCGGTCAGCCTTTACTGTGTTTGTGCTAGACACGTGTGGAGAAATTTTTGATATTTTTCTTTTCCTTTAAAGTTTAAACAATCCTTTTGGATGTTGCCATGCAGTATAGCACAGAACCACACAGGATCAGAATATCTAAGAATGAAGTATTAGAGAAGGAGATCCTGAAAAGGAGTGAAGAAAAGCAGAGACAGCATCAAAAAAAGGAAAGGCGTCAGCTACAGAAAAGATTGAAGGACCTTGAACACACCAATTCTGCCATCAAAGCAGAATTCTCGGACTTTTCCCAAGATTTTGTAGATAACATTTACAAAATCTTACGTGGTGATATAGTTGGCCATACTATAAAACACATCTGGACAGTTGATTCTGTTGATAAGATATTTGTAGGATGGGTCATGGAATTCTCTGACCCAGATTACATTTTCTATGAAGAAGATAATGAAGACTATCAACTGGACAAATGTGAAATAGCTACCGACTATATCATGCACGACCTGCTCTTTAATGGCTAACCCCCATCCTGTGACATTTGGCAGCAAGGACTCTGATCATTAGGTTGGAGTTTGTGAAGAAATATTTCACGAATCTCTGGTACGAATTGCATTGCATCTCTATTCTCTAGACCTCTCTTCTTACTTGGTTATGAATAAATAAAATAAAGTGTATATGATTATGTAATTATGTGAAATAAAGTCTTTTCAATATTCGTATTACTTTGAAGAAAAATTAACAAAAAAAAATTGTGTAATATTTCAAATGATAAGGGTACCTAAAAGTATTATGTACCTAACCTATCTTATGAAATTTCTTATTTTTTTATTTTCTCAGTTATTTTTTTTTCTATATGAAATATCAAAATTAATAAAATGAAGGGAAATAGAAATAATACCATAAAATAAAAGTATATGTTTATATTTTACACCTTAGCCTTTCATAAGAAAGGTATCTAATTAAAATAATTAAATTAATTTGTATGCACCTTATGAATTTTTTTTTCTATCAACAGTCTTAGTTTTAAAATTTTCATAAAGCATCGTACACGTAAAGATGGAAAGCTAAGAAACAATTAAAAATTCAAACGCTGAAATTTTCCCTTAATAACTGGTTACGCAAGTTGGTTCAATAAGAAGCTAAATTACTTCACTTTCGTCCATCCGTACGATGAAATTAGGTCGCGTAAGCTGTCAATACTGATTGACAGCATCAATCGACACCTCGAATGTGTCACTATTTTTCCCACCCGCTGTGTTTTTTTTTAAAAGTACACTTTTCAGCGCGTAAAGTAAGTAATGTTTTCTTTCCAAATATGTTAAATAAACATTTAAATTTTAATTTTGTAAAAATAAATTTAAAAAAAAGTTTAATTATTTCTTGGCAGAATTTAAAACGGAAAAATTAAATTTTTGTTTATAAAATTTAAAAAAAATGTCTGACGATCGTTTTAAAAAAAAAAAAAATAAACATGATTTTAAACGACACTTTTGGATGTGCTCGAAATGATAAAAAAAAGTAAAAAAATAATCAAAAAATACTTTGATCTTTCCTCTTTATTATAGCATAAACAGTTAGACAAATAAAAATTATTTTCGTCAAGTTTAAGGCAATTTTTATCATGCTATGCTCATTTTCTGTCGATCTCATGAAGGTACCTAGCTTAAATACATGTATCTATAAAAAGAACGTTAAACATAATATAAATGTCTTTAAATAAATTGTCGGGCTATGTCCAATTCAAATATATATATATATATATATATATATATATATATATATATATTTATAATGACTTAAAAAAAAAAAATAACATTTATAATAATTTCCATCACTTCTGAATAGTTTCTGAAAGTTTCATTAAAATCTGAGTTATTTCTATTTTTGCAAGATTTTCAAAATTAATGTGTGTCATAAGGAAAAAATGCACAAAAAAAAAAAAAAAAAAAAAAAAATCGCCATGTTATTTCCTATAAGTTCCGGTGATGACGAGAAACGGTTTTTTCAATTGAATGTTAGAATATTCTAATAAACGCAGAAAAATTTTGAAAAATAATTAAAATTTACTTTGTTCTTTCCTCTTAATAGTAACAAACAATTAGACGATAAAAAATTTTTTTCGGCAAGTTTGGCGTCCTTTTCATAGAGCTATGCTCTTTTTTTAACGATCTCGCGTTAATACCTATTTTAAACTTTCAGCTTCCCAAAGATGTAAGCAACAAAATCTTGCCTACCACATGCCACTACATTGGTTCTTGGGAATGACAGATGGCTGAAAGTACTTGAACAGCAGCATAAAGCACCTTATTTAAAAAATATGGTAAATTAGACATTCAACAATATTTAATCAAACTTGTTTGGAGATTCATTCATACATTTTCAGATGCCTCCTAACCAACTTTGAAAACTAAAAAAAATACCATCATAGCCTAGAAGAGATTTTGCTGGTGTTAAACTAGGCTTCAAGGAAATAAATTCAAAGAGGTAAATAATGATAAAGACTTACCATAGATCTATTTGTGACACTGATGTGTTCTCTGTAAAAATTTTTTTCAAATTTAGGGAGTCTTGACAAATCCCACCTTGGTTTTCTTAACCTTTCTCCAGGTTGGCTATTTTTGCTGAGCCGACCACTAGGGCCGCCCATGCTCCCTCGGCCACCAAACCTCATACTCCCAACACCACCGCGGGTTAAACTGAAGAAAAACATTTTATAAGACATTTAAAACAAATTTCAACGTTAGAAATTAATTTAAAACATGTTTACTTAACAAATGGGTCATTTATTAATATCAAGGCCAGGAACAGAATTAATTCAGCATCAAAAAAAAAAAAAAAAAAAAAACCTTGGCGATTCAGATTTTGCTTGTTTAAATTTTTGAAAAATTGGGAACTTTTATAACTTCAGTGTGATGCAATGAGATCTTTTTAATGATGTTAGTTGCAAACATCAAAGCTTAGGATTTTAGAGTCTATTGCAAAGTTGTGTTCAAATAAATGAATTTTAAAATTCATTTTTAGAGATCATATAACAAACATATTCGTCTGTTTTTTTAACAATATACAGACAAGAATTAATGACCAATTTCCTAGTGAAAAGTTAAAATTTGCTCCTAACAAGTTTATCATAAATGTATTTCCTCTCAACATTGAGTCTAAAAACTTTGTAACCGAAGTGCAGAAATAACTATATTATAATTGGAATTTGAAGGAAAGATTTAAGCCATCACGATTTATGTCCCTTGTCTCTAGATCACGTGACTTCCTCCCAGTTAAGGAAAGAAAAAAAAAAAAAAATTAACGTTACATTCCATTATGGAAGAAAAACAAAAAGTTAAATCCATCTATGCTGTTAAGAGAATTAATATTTGCTTCAAGAGTGTATGAATACTGAAAGAGGAAAAAAATGTTAATAGATGAAGAAACCAATTTACGCCCATTACTTGGTCGTTAGAGAAGAGATCGAGTCAGAGAATAGGGTGGATTTGTTTCAAGCCGGCAATAATTAAACGAACATTAATGATTAGAATGAAGAGAAAGAAAGTGAAGCAACAAGCAAGCATGGTGGGTGACAATTACGAACCACCACAAAAAAAGGCGAAAAGAAAAAGGTGTTAAATAAAATCAGTGGAAGAAGAAATCTTAATAAGACGGGTTTGGACAAATTAAATAAGTATCAAACGAAAAGGGAGAATTTAAAAAAAAAAAAAAAAAAAAATCGGTTATAGTCAATTTAAAAATAATTATTAATGGAGTTGTTACCATGAGTCGCACAAAAAAAAAAAAAAAAAAAAACTCCCTAACCGAATTATTTTACACCGTTAATGAAAAATGTGGAAAGCGACAAAAACTTAGAAAATAAAATCAGAAAATAGTTTACTTTTGTAGAAAATGGTGTTCAGACAATCGGTTGGAAATATTTTGTCCTCCACATTTTCTGAAAATTAATAACGATGTCCGAAAAAACGGCAAGGTCATGTTGATCGGTAGAGAGCGAGAGATTAAGAAAGAAATTAAAAATAACCGAATGGAGTAAGAAGCCTTCGTTGCCAAGAAGGGAATCAGCAGAGAAAAAAAGAAAAAAAGGAGAGAGAGAAAGAGAAAGGCTTTATCGTCGGCATTAATCGGTCAACTTGATAATATTCGTAATATTAATGCAGGTAAGTAGAAAAGACGAGACGAAGAAGGAGTGGCTGACTATGGGTGAGAGGAGGAGCAGAAAAAAGGAAGGAAGGAGGAGGGAAAGAAAAAGTCACTCTTCGTGCAAAATGAATGACTCAGTCGTTTTACAGGAAGAAAAATAATTACTAAATCATTTCAATTTAAAATTAATATCTAAGATTAGACATTTCAAGAAAAGGATTTAATTTTAAAAGATTTGAACGGTTAAAATTCGAAATTTAAAAAAAAAAAGATTTAAATTTCAAGAAACGCTACTGAAAAAAAAAATCGCTTTCGATTATGAAAAATGATTTTAGGGATGAAATCAAGAGAAACTCTGGAGAAATTGAACGAAAAAGTTTTTTTTTTTTTTTCAATGGAGTAAAAAAAAAAAAAAAGAAAAAAAAGAAAAGGGAATGATCAAAAACATTTTAGGCATTTTGAAATCGTTAAACCGGATTTTATAAAAAAAAAATTCGAAGCGAATTTATTGAGCCATGGCAATTATTCGCATTGGATAAGTTTAAAATAAAAATTACGGAAAATTAATCTCTTCATCTCTTTCTTAAGTCCATTTTACTCATTTAAAAATAAAGAATTTCCCTGTCTAGAAGTTTTTCAATTCTTTTAAATCGTTTTTTCTCTTACGTAGGCGTCACCCTTGTGTACTCAAATGACACGATATATAAACCTAACTGACGAGATATTTTTTTTTTAAGTAAAGGTTTTACAGCTTTAACAGATTAGTTTTAAAGAAGAATTAAGTTTTGAGTGTAAGATGCATTCAATTGAAATGAAAATTTAATAAAGACGATCGCAATGAATAAGGTAGCCATTTTTTTTTGGTTTTTCCTTTTACTTTCTGGGAAATCAACAAGGTTTTTTTTTTTTTTTTTTTCAATTTCTTTCTTCCACGTCCCAAGCATATTTACTATCGTAGATACAAATTTAAAAAATACAAATATAAATAAATCTAGTTAAAGATCAACAGAAATGAATAATAAAAAAAAATGGATTTTTTTTTTTATTCATTTAAATAAAAACAGCGTGTTGGTCATTCAACTTAAATTGAAACGACACGAAGATTTTTTTTTTTTTTTTTAAAGGAAAGTTTTTAAAACGGATATAAAACGGCATTTTTAAGAGGTTCTATAATAAATATTTTTAACAAGATTATAATAATCATTTCAAAATTCTGAGAAAACGGATAGAAATGTTTGCCCACATCATAAAAGATAAGATTGAATCATGAGGGGGGAAAATGCGAAATTATTCCTCCTACGAATTAAAAAAAAAAAAAAAAAAAAAAATCTAGAATCGACAGCGGACATTTTTTTTTCTTTTTCTACTCCAAAAATAAAAAATTGGTAGTTTTAAAGATTATATAAAAAAAGTAAATGTGTATGGGTATATATATATATATATATATATTTTTTTTTTTTACGAACCTTGAAAACATTGAAGAATATCGAGTTAAGCCTAGAACATTTGCGGACATAGATAAATTTTGTGTGTGTGGTGTGCAACTAGAAAAATAAGGAAAAAAATCTATTATTTCTTTTTTTAAACAACAAAATTAACAAAAAAGGAAATATTTTAGAGTAGTGCAAATTATATGGGTATTTTGATTTGTTTTTTTTCCTTTTCTTTTAAATAAATATAATAGCTGCGTAAAAGTAATTTAGTAAATGTGTAGAATAGTGATATGGCCGCAACTGCCTGACTTGCTGGAATGATCAAATCGTTGTTGTCGCCGTCGTCTTCTTGCAAATGGCTTACATAAATTATGCAAATTAGTTTTAAACAGCAGCAGCAGTCGATGATCACGTGATCAATAAGCCAAAATGGATTCCCTTCTAATGATTACGAAGAGAGATAGTCTTTACCAGTGACAGAACTAGTAAATAATGGGTTATTTGCTCCTTTTCTTTTTCCATTATTATTACCGGCTCTCACATTTACATTATTTCAAATATTAAGTAAAAACATTTATAAAGACAGTTTAAAAACAGTTCTTTTTTTCATAAAGAAAGAGGAAAACCCAACTATAGAAGAAATCGACATGCGATGACCTCCAACTCAACTTTTCATGATAAAAAAAATCTTACTCCTAGTAATAAGTTAAAAATTTGCTTTTAACAAATCTTTAAAGAAAAAAAATTAAACAATCGTAAAGAAAATGCTACAAAAATTTAACTTTTAAGTATAAAAGGTTTCTTTCATATTGCTTTAATTAATATCCTTCAAAAACTGATTAATAAAATATCTATTTAAATATAAGCTTTAAAAACATCTATTTGAACTTGGTTTCTGGAAGTAAGGGATCCAACACCATATCTTCGTGCAAAAGAAAGAAAAAAAAAGTAAATCTATAAGTCTATATAACCTGGTGATGAAGAAAAGGAAAAAAAATACATTTTTTTGCATAAATATTTATTTAACATTTTTGTTAGTGAATATTAAGACATCAGTGAAAAAAGTACAGAAATTCGTGCCAGATTACGGACTTATTGATCCAATTTCATATATTATTCGTTTATTTAACATTCTCAATAAGCAACGAATTGTTTTTTTTTTATTTAAAAAGCGGATCATTAAAAAAACGATCAAAATTGTAGAAGACTGTAGTGTAGAGTCATGTTTTTAAGACACTTTTTTCTTTTAAGAGGAGAATATGAATTAAAAATACACATCAAGTTGGAGAAAAATGTTGTTGACTATCCATCATCTATCAAAAAGATGATTATAGTATTTTTGTAGATTTCTGCTTGAAAAAGACTTTAATAAATTCAACAAAATCACGTCTTGTAAAAAAAAATAATTACTTAGCATTATATAGCGAAGGAACAACACACAATAAGAAACGTTGGATAACATTAAATTAAATTTGGTGTAGAAATTAAATCAAGACTTGATCATAATTTCGTTTTAATACAAAAATCAGATATTAAAATTTACTTGATGGTGATGACTACTAACTAATAAAAGATGGTTATTTTAGGGGGGAGAAAAAAAATACGTTACCCTTTTCGGTCGGCTCGGCCTGAATCGTACGATCTGTCCCTTCTAGACATTTTTTTTTCTTTGTTAAAGCAAATTAGCTAAAAATACCAAAAAAAAGTCAGTCGGCAACTTGTGAGCAACAAACAAATTATGGTTCTTTTTCGTTCCTCTCTGTCCGAACTATACACTTCAGTTAACGTAAATAAAATCTATATAATTGCATGTAGATATATATAATTAAAATCGTATATATATATATACATTGATGTTAAGAAGTATGTTTTGGGCTTTTTTTCTGTTTGTTCCCCCCTTTTTTTTTATCTCTCCTTATTTTTCTGTGAATTTTTCGATTAAGGTTTTTTGCTCGTTTTGCTCACAGACTGAGAGAAACGCACCAGCCGCCGACACACCACAACCGAGCAACACCCTAGATTCCTACACGCAACTACGTCATCAAACGACTTCTCCCACAAGAAACTAAACAGCAATCGACCCGACCAAAAACTCCAACCCTCAACAACATAATTATGAAAACTCGTAAAATAACAAAAACTTTTTCCGATGCTCGATATCAGACCCACAACATTAGTATTAAATTCGGTCGACCCGGAACTATTTTTTCATGGTGGAAGCTCGCTTCCAAATTGTAAAAAAAGAAAAAAATTGGAAGTCGCCTTCCGAATGTGGAACTATTGTAAGTTTCGGAATAAATCGTCAAATTTCTGTTTCATTTTAACGATAAACATCTAACTCGATTAACATGATAAATAAAAATCATTTCAATTAAAAGTTTAGCTGCTTTTTTCAAGTTAACTTTTTTTTCTCAAATACGAAAATTAATTTCGTGCTATAGTTCCTCCCTTCCTTACACTTGCGGCAAGCTGGCAGATGCACATCAGGTATTTCCTTAAATTATTATACATACATACATACACAAAGAAAAATCATTTATTATTTATTTAGTTTAAGAAAAATGTCTCATAGGAAAATATTTTCAAGAAAGCAAATGATGAATAGTTGATTTTACTTTCATGCATTTTCAAATTTCACGTGGTTCTTTCAAGTATAGAAAAAGAAACAAATATTTTGATACCCGGTTTTGTAAAAAGTGAAAAAAAAGAACTTCCCTCCTAAATTATTAGAGAAATTAAGAAAGAAATAATATTGTGAATAACTTTATGCTTATCTATGGTATTATTGCACAAACGTGAACCGGCGTGCATACAGGTAAACAGTGTTTTAAAAACATTTTTCATCGCCTTTCGCAATAAGATGCAAAATAACGGGGCCACTAACAACATCGAAAAAATGGTTTTCTGAAAGAAAAAGGCACATACGGAACTCTGTCAATTGGACTATATATTTTTGCGAATTCAGAAAAAAATTTCAAGATATATTTGGTGCCATAAATAAAATAATCAAGTAAAAAAAATAAGTAAATGTATCCATTTTTATTTTTTAATCATTTTTCATGCGCGTTAGGGAACATTATGCATTTATATTGCTATTTTGAATATTTTTTTAAAACAAAAATTGTAAAATTTGAAAATTAAGTATAAGAACAACAGGTTTTTTTTTTCTGATCAGTTGGCTCATGTATTTCAAGATTGGGGCAAATTTCAACACTATTGGTGGGTACTGAAAATCGGATAGAAAGGGATTGTCACTGGTCAGCAATAAAGGCAAACATTAGTGATAGAATAGAATATGTATCCTGTAAGGCATTGCAAATATTTTACTATATAGGAATGCATTGAAAATGAGAAAGAAAGGGATTGTCAGTGGTCAGGAATGAAGGCAAGCATTACTGATAGAATAGGGCTATTATATGTATAATGGAAATGCATTGATAATTATTTTACTATAGGAATGCATTGAAAATGAGGAAGAAAGGGATTGTCAGTGGTCAGGAATGAAGGCAAGGATTACTGATAGAATAGGGCTATTATATGTATAATGGAAATGCATTGCTAATGATTTTACTATGGGAATGCATTGACAATGAGGAAGAAAGGGATTGTCAGTGGTCAGGAATGAAGGCAAGCATTACTGATAGAATAGGGCTATTATATGTATAATGGAAATGCATTGCTAACGATTTTACTATAGGAATGCATTGAAAATGAGGAAGAAAGGGATTGTCAGTGGTCAGGAATGAAAGCAAGCATTATTGATAGAATAGAACTTATTAGAACAGTACTTATGTAAGGTATTGCTAATGATTTTACTATATAGGAATGCATTGAACATGAAGGAAGAGATTGACAGTGATCAAGAATGAAGGCAAGTATTAATGATATGTAAATATATTGCTGATTTTACTAAGGAATGCATTGAAAATGTGGGAGAAAGAGACTGTCAGTGGTCATGAATGAATGTAACAATTACTGATAGAATTGGCTATTATATGTATAAATGCATTGCTAATGATTTTACTATAGGAATTTATTGAAAATCAAGTAGAAAGGGATTGTCAGTATTCAGGAATGAAGGCAAGCATTATTGATAGAATAATGATATGTATAATGTGAATATAATGCTAATGATTTTACTATAGGATAACATTGAAACTGAGGCAGAAAGGAATTGTCAGTGGTCAGGAATGAAGGTAAACATTACTGATAGAATAGGGCTATTATATGTATAATGGAAATCAGATATTCTGTCTCAAAACAATCAACAGTCACAGGTAACCCACTCAGAAAAATCTGGGAAAATTCAGAGGTTCCTTGATCAAATTTATTGATAAATCCCAAATATTAAATCTCTGATATCTAGTTTTAAAATCTGAGCATCTTGAAATTACACTGCATTTTTTGCACTTTGCTAAATAAGGCTTTCCATGAATTTCTGACATTCATAATAACTCCAATGATATTTCATGTACAGATTTGAAACTTTGTGGCAATAGTTACAATGTACTGTAGATTACAAAAATATAAACAGCTTAGGCATGTCTTGAGTATTTTTATAAGGACCTGAAAATGGCTAAAATGCAGAAAGATGTTGTCCACTTTGAGAGCTTCTCATTTACAAAATCTGTCAAATCCAGCATCCAAATGAGTTTTCCATTCTTTTATGACTTAATAGATTACTTCTATGCAGTAACCATATTCATTCCTGTTATAGGAATTTTGGTATTACTGTTTGAAAATTGCTCGATTCTTTTATCATCCTTAAAATTGCCTATTTTCATAACATCAGCAGATCAGTTAGGCAGTTAAGAAAATTTTTATATTTTTACCACCTATTCTTACATGTCTGAAGATCATGTGACTACACCCTGAACCACACTAGTAGCTTGGTAGTGAAATTTAAGATTTCTTGGTCTTCTGTGAATTGATTTGGATAAAACTTTCCCCGGTTGGTTTCTACAATATGGCAACACCATTGTTAGATTTTCATTATTCTCCGTAATGTCCTTTATTTTTTAATCCTAAATTTCACTACCAAGTCATTAGCGTGGTTCAGGGTGTAATTACATTTTGTGGACAAAACATTTTTCTAGAACAACTTGTCATGCTAAAATCAGGGTTTTTCAATTTTGGCACTTTATAAATTTGATATTTAAGAAAATATGAAGGTTGGTACCCCTATAATTTACTATGCAAATAAACTATTTTTACTTTCATTTTACCTTTGTTTCAAATAGTTTAGCTGCTATTGTCACTTAAAAATGGTATTTCAAGATTGTCTACAAAATTTTTAACTGAAAGAAACTAACCAATGACATTAAAATAAGGGTTCCACTAGATTATTTTAATTTTTAAATCCATCAAGTAAAAATAGTGAAAATGCATCAGAATTCGTTCATATTAAGCAATTTTATTGATACTCAAAAATATACCCAATTCAGTATCATTAGTAAGATAAAAATCACTTCAAGGATATTTTTCAAGGCAATAAACAAAAATATCTGTCAATACTTTCAGTGATGAGTCAGCATTTTTCAACTAGTAACTTTTAATATTACAATCTATTCAAGATTGCTAATACCTTGATTCTGTAATTTATCATTTTTAAAAAAATGAAAATTTCATATCTTAATTTCATTTGATGCATCATTTTTTATAAAATATATTTGTGTCTAAAAATCATTAAAAGCTTTTCTGTTCCTAAAATCATACTTATTCAGTAAAATATCAAGTTTTACATGCTCCTTGAAAGCCTAACAATACCAGTAAAGTTAAAAATAATAAAGAAAGGTTTCAAATAAAGTAGTTTAGAGTAAAGACCAAAATGCAAAACTTATTTTTTTATTCTCTACTTAATCTTATTAATCTCTAAAGAAGAAGGGGAAAAAACTGAACATTTTCACAGCTCCATGTTAATTGGCAACTCCTTCAGTATACATCCTCTAAAATCCTTACGGATATTAATCTTTAAAATTTTCACAGCTTCATGTCAGTAGTTCTTCGGCCTAATTGGTTCCCCTCAGTTGAGTTTTGTTAGGAATTCAATGTTTAGGAAACTAAGTTTATAGACCTTTTTTTAATTCTAAGTTTCATTGTTTTTTCATTGAAGACTTGATTCAACAGAACTTTGAAAGTCTAAGATCTGTAGATGACAAATCCTCAGCTTTTGGCAGTTCACCAAAGTAGAAAGTAGTGCTTATATCACAGCATGCGCTTGGAAATAGTTTAGAAGCTGAATATCATAAAATCTCTTATTCAAAAATACAAGGATTTAAAAAATTCCCTTCCTTCTCCAATAAAGAAAAGTTTTTAATTCATTTGAAATTTGAAGTTTCCCTTGATGAGGATAAACACAATGTGTTTCCATCATAAGAAAATATTTTTAATGCATTATGAAAGCCTTTGACACTGTTGTGTGGATCCAAATAAGATTCTTTGGAAGATCTCTCATAAGTGACAGTTTATCATCTTATTGTCACATTTCAGAGTTTTAGCAATTTTGTGTAACAATTTTTAAGTTGTTGAGTGCTTCAGGTAGATGTTTACTTCCCAGCACAAGCATTGAACTGATAGCCTTCAGCTAATGTAAACTTGTATTTTAATAAGTTGACCTGTTCCACCTGTAGTTGAAATAAGTTCTGCCCATTGAGTTCCATATAAACTTATGGTTTTTCCAATGTGGACCGATAAATCTATTTGCCTATTCTGTCTTAAGGCAGAATACAGCAGCCTCTCTTTTTTGAGGATTGGACAGGCCCTACTAACATCAGTTATCCTAAGTTTGTTTGTTTTGATATTTAGTTTGTTTTTGGGTTCATTTCCTTCTTTTTCATTGCAAATCATCCATTTTATGTATAAATTTTATAATCATTAAATTTTTATGTCAAGGGTTGCATTTTTTACGTCTCCCTGAGAGTATGCAGTATCATGGTATATGAAGAATTGATTGGTGACGGATGAGTTCTTGTGGTGAATGTGCGAATTATAATGAGTGAATGGATTGTGAATCAGATTAGCTAGGTATAAGATAGTGAAGACCAGCCTTAACCCAATTCCCCTTTTCGGCCTTGTGCCAGAATTTAGTAGTAGTACGAAATAAATCTATTTGCCAGGTGAAATTATATCAGATTAGATCAACAATTTTTACTTGTCTTATTTTTCAAAAAAAATTATATCTGTTGACATCCTCAAAACAATTGGATACAAGGATGTATCTTGCTCAAGTGCAACCAAGAACTGTGAAACATCCCCATCTTAGATATTTGACTCTTTAAAAAGTTTTAGTTTAAGCAACAGAAATGTTGGATCTATACTTTAAAGTGGAAAATTCTATTTGTAAAATGTAATGAAAACAATATGGCAGTTTGTAATTGTTGGGGATTGAACCCTGCAGTCTGGCCCTAGGATGAATGCACTATCTGCTCTCTGCTTAACTTAGTAATTTCAACTTAATTTTATGCTTGTTAGCCCAGTGATTCTCAAAGTGGGCCTGAGAAATTTTTTAAATGGGTCTGGAGTTGGCCCAAGGAAAATAGGTGGGGTTTGGAATTCTATTTTTTTTTACCACCGGTGTAAAATTATGAAAACACAAACTACTTCACTTTATTTTTAAAGGCAAGTAATTCAGAAATTATTTAAATAAAATTTTCAAGGTTTTCTTATAATAAATTATATTTTCAAATTGATGTGAAAAATTTTTTTATTGTGTGGTGTTAGAAACACTTGTGCTCATTTAATTTATTTGAGACTGGCATTTTTTATGCATTTGTAGGGATAGCAACAAATAAAAAAGGACAGTTAAGTGGAAGATTGAGTTTATATCATACAGATATTATTTCTTTTATTTGTTACAAAATCATTGAGACAAGCTTATACATGCAACATCTATGGCCATGCCTGCCTCTCACATATTGAACTTTACAGCAACATTAAATGCTGTATAAGAGTTTGACTCTTGAACACAGAAAATCAATGGTACAAGTTTGTACATGCAACATCTGTGGCCATGTCTGCCTTTCTCACGTTGAACTTTGCAGATGCTTTATTCATTTCTGGTTTGCAGTTGATTTAATTGACTTACCAACACTTACCTGGCACAGGGATTTGTCCCTGCGCTGGTAGTATCACGGCTACGACTAGCCTGGACCAGCTATGACAAGCCAAGACCAGCTATGACTAGCTCTGACCAGCTAAGGCCAGCAGCCCGAGTGAAAACACTTGGGCCCACACGTTAACAACCGACCTGACTCAGTGGGGGGTGTGGGGGGGGTCAAGTAAATACACTTACCAACACTGCCAAGATATCCTATTCATACTGTTCTATGTGCTGTGCCCCTCCAGTCGTGGACGATCATGGTCCTCCACAACTTCCTGTCCCTTATAGCTCTTAGCAATATTTGTATTTTTATTACCAATATCCCTGTTCCAGATACACAAGCTCGTTAGGTAGGTTATTCACTGCTGTCCTTAGTCATTCTTGCTTTCTGTAGTGATATGTAAGTGAGGTACTGTACAAAAGGCAGTATTGCTATACCTACAAGAGAGTTATCTTCTCTTGACAAGACTACTGTAATGACAAAAGTATGCAGATGTAGGCTTTAAGAAAGCTTCATTCAACTGAGAATACAAGGTTTGCATATAGTGTCCTTTTATAGTCCCAGTAAACAGAAATAGCTCTCTCTCAAAGAGGAGAGTAACAAAACAAGGGGAGACTACTCTTGATTATTCATAACAACTACATCTATCAGAGAGAATGCCTATCATAACAATATGGCATTGCCGATTGGTTACTTAACCACAATGGAGGATCCTGAATATATTGAAACCTGGCTTAGGTGTTTTGCAGCATCGGCAAGAGTGAAAAAGTTAATGGACACCAAAGCTAGTGGAGGAGAAAATGAAGTTAGGGAATTATTTTTGGCCTCAGTGGAGTGCAAAGCAATAAAAATTTTCTGTCATAGTCTATTCCAAAGTGTTGGAAGATTCAGTGTATGAAGAAATTGCTGCCATTGTAAAAGCAGATTTATGACAAAACAAAAGATTGCTGATAGCGGAAAGAACTAAATTTCTGAAAAGTAAACAGAGACTGGACGAAACTATTATGTAATATGTACAGCGATTGAAAGAAGTGTTGAAAGAATGGGTTTGGAACAAATGTCTATCAAAGACAAGCTAATTTTGCTAAGACTGATTGGAGGAATGTCTGGCATTTTGTACAAGTGTAAAATTATAGGGTGGCTTCAAGCTCATAATATGAATCTGGAAGCATGTGTGGAGTTCTTACAACAACTGGAATTGATTAAAAAATTTAATGCCTCCAAAGGCAGTATAGAGACTTATAATGCTACTAAAAGCTTAGCTTGTATGCAGATATTGCAATAAGGAATATGAAAAGAGAAAAAATAAGTGTCCACCCTTTGGGAAATGGTGTTTAAAGTGTAAAAAGAGGAATCATTCCCAGACAGTATGCATATATGAAAAGTGAGTGGAAAAAGTGGAAAATTTAGATCCTCCGATTGAAAGTATAGAAGTATTTGAGAGGAAATCACAGGATAAAAGCAAGGAAATGGTGAGGTTGAACAGAGTAACTTTACTCATGCAGGTGGATCCTGGAAGTGATGTTGACACTGAGGAATTTTTGAGAAAGAATGCGTAGACCAAAGTTAAAGAAAAGTAATCTCTTCAGTTGAAACAGTTCGATGGATCAAAATTTTAGGATGTTTTGAAGGCATGTTTGAAATAAGAAAAGAAAAACAGATTCGAGATAGTACCCCCCCCCCTCATAGTGATGGAAAACATCAAAAGCCATAGTCATTTAGGAATTGATGTGTGATACATCAAAGCTGATAAATTCCATGAAGTCTATAGAACCAGATGTTGGTTTATTAAGAAGATACAAGGTGAGAATTTGGCTTAAAGAAAGCAGTCAACCCAGTTATTTTCAAGCCTGAAAAGTTCCTGCCCACTTGCTACCCTTGGTGGTTGCTAAGCTGAACAAAATGGTGGAACAAGGAATATTAGAAAAAGTCAGCCAGGGTGGTAGCAACTGGGCTTCACCCATTGTGGCAATACACAAACCCAATGGAGATTTAAGAATTTGTAGCGATTATAAGGTCCGTTTGGATTGATTCCTGTTGTCAAACATTGAAACAGCATGCCATTAGTTTACTGGTATGAAATACTTTGCTAAAGTTGACCTTAAGTCAGCATATAATTATATTAAAATTGATCGGTAAGTTTCAAGAAGTCACCACAATGAACACCTCTATTAGATTAAAAAGATGAATTTGTCTGAGTTTGGAGTAAAAACATCAAGTCACATTTTCCAAAAAGCCATCAAAAATGTTTTAGAAAGGACTAAAAATATAATTGCATATCAGGACAACATTGGCATTGGTGCATGCAGGAAGAGCTCAAAAGTAAAATGGAGCAAGTTTTAAGAAAATTAAATAACACGGCTATGATAATCATGATAAATGTAAGTTTAATTGTGATAAAATTACATACCTAGGATATCAAATATCTGAAGATGGTATATCGCTGATTGATAAACTCATTAATAAGATGTCAGAGATAGCTGTACCCAGAAAAGAGTTAGAATCTTTTTTAGGATAAACCAATTTTTATAACAGATATCTGCCATGATATAGTGACCTTGTGGAACCATTTAACAAAATAAGGAAGAATACCGAGTTTCAATGGACAAAAAGACAGGAGGTTGCTCTTGAGAAATTAAAAAAGGCACTCATAAACAAACCAGTTGTTAAAATTTTTGACCCAGTGAAAAAATTGCCGTTAATTACTGATGCCAGTGATTGTGCTATAGCTGCAATATTGTTGTAGAAGGATCACCCTGTAATGTACTTATCCAGAAAACTAACAGAGGCAAATTATTTGAACTTCGACATTGTGTATATTAAAGGAAATACTATTCTGCATGTGGATGCATTATCTCGGTTAAATTTTGAGAGTAAAAATGTTGAAGCAAGTGAATATTGTGTGAATAGGATTTTGCATTGGATAGAAACGGAAACCTTAAATCGGCTTAGGTTGGGAACTAGGCAGGATCCAGTGTGGAATAGAATTATGAACAGAATAAAGAGAAATATATGGGGTAGTTGATCTATGGCTGAGAGGCTGTATAAAGAGTTAAAACATAAATTCACAATAGAAAAAGGAATTATATATAATGGAGATATCCTAGTACCTCTACAGTCTCTGAGAAAAGTAATATATCTCCATGATATACTTGGAGGTATGTTGGTTACACAAATGGGGTTAAAGTTGCAAGCATGATGCCCAGTCTTTTCGTGAGACGTGGAAGAGTGTGTTAAAAAATACCCAGTGTGGAGAAATAAAGTAATATAAGCAAACTAAAATTCACTTTTCAAAGTTAGGATGCTTGTCTCCATTGGTAGTTGCATAATTAAAAGAAAGAAAAAACGAATGATTTTTTTTTTTTTATGGGAATATTTTGGCTAGCAGTTGCTCCCCTATTTGAGTAATTTGTACTGTTTTACTCAAATTAAGGAGTGACCAAGACTGGCAACTGGTTGCCGAAATATTTCCATAAAAATAAATCATTCATTGGAATTACAAGTTTTTTCTTTTTTTTAATTATAAAATTCACTTTTGGCCAAAGGACATTGAGCCGTGGATATGAGTACATCATGTCTACATTAAAGGTATAGGACTATTTCTGATATTAGTTGACTCAGATTCAGGTTGGCCTGAAGTTATTAAAGTCGCAAATAGAAAAGCCACTATTGTGAATGTGTTGAGGATAGTTTTTTTGAGGAATAAAGTTCCCAAAACCTTGTTCTCCGACAATGCACCTGAGTTTTGTGAAGAAAGTTTATGTGCATGCTTAAGACCTATTGGCTGCATTCCATACAAAACACCACCTTACCACCGACAGTCAAATGGAATTGCGAAGAGAATGGTTCAAACAGTAAAAATGTGATTAAAATCATTCTTTCCAGTGGATTTTGATGTAGAGAGTTATTTACTCAGAATACTCCAAAGTTAGAAAGCTATTCCACATACAGGTAGGAAACATTGTTTCTGTTGCTTCAAGTCTCCTTTTCATCTGTGTGAAAATTGTCCAACATTCATTGCTATAAAGGAGGATTGTTATTACAAAGCATTTCAGTCCACTTGTTTCTAACAAAATTTGATTGTTTCTTAATACTTTTTTCAGTATCTGGAAGGCATCTTTTACTATTCCAATGTGTCTTCAGATTTTGTCATCATCTGTTAAAACACTTCCCAGGTATTTAAACTTGTCTAGTTTGATTTTGACATCTCCAATTTATAGTTCACATATTGGTCTTTCTCTTTTGCTGACAACCGTACATTCTGCTTCCTTACAATCGATGGTTAGTCCTTTCTTCTCTCTTTCCTTTAATTCCCTGTCTAGGAGTTTCTGCAGTTTTCTTTCTGTGTGTTCTATTTCCTCATTATAAAGATACCATGATAATTCCTCATCTGAGAAATAGCAGAAATGTGATGATTATAACAACCAAGATGAGGATAACAGTTTGAATAAATCAGTGTATAATAATGATAATTCCTCAGCTGAGAAATAGCAGAAATGTTGTGACTATAACAACCAAGATGAGGATAACCGTTTGAATAAATCAGTGTATAATAATGATAATTCCTCATCTGAGAAATAGCGGAAATGTGGTGACTATAACAACCAAGATGAGGATAACCGTTTGAATATATGTGTATAATAATGATAATTCCTCACCTGAGAAATAGCGGAAATGTGGTGACTATAACAACCAAGATGAGGATAACCGTTTGAATATATCGGTGTATAGTAATGATAATTCCTCATCTGAGAAATAGCGGAAATGTGGTGACTATAACAACCAAGATGAGGATAACCGTTTGAATAAATCAGTGTATAATAATGATAATTCCTCACCTGAGAAATAGCAGAAATGTGGTGTCTATAACAACCAAGATGAGGATAACAGTTTGAATAAATCAAATGTTGTCTTGTTTTTTGATGAGTTGAAAATTACATAATTTCACAAAATTTTTCAAAATAATATATATCTATTACAAAAATTATTGATATTACAGTGAAAAGGGCTGTTTTGTTAAATTCCTCATCCCCAGATTAGCAAAGACTAAAAATTTGAGGCATGTGCCTCCAATGGATACATTTTTATGGCAAGTTCAGAATGGTATACTTTTCACCTGATTTTTTTCCCTACTGTCAAATTGTGTGTCTGGTTGTTTTTGCATGATGTAAATATAGTTTTTTTTTTTATTGAGCTACTACTGAAAAATAATTAACTTCATCTCTGATGTGTTATGAAGTAGAGGAAGAAGTTGCAAGATATTAACTTGTTCTTCTGTTGGGCACTTCATGGTGTAATGGTTAGTAAGCTCATCTTGCTAGATCATTTACAACTGAGTAGTGGGTTCAGTCCTCACTGGGTGCCTCCATAATTTCAACCTTGTTCCATATCTAAGTTTCGCTTAGGAAACCACTAAATTTGCCCTTCTGTGTTATATTCTTATGATTTTGTCTTTGAGAACTGATATAATGGAATAACCAGTCACCCTCATGAATGATTACACTATAGGTAGTAAGTACCTATACATATCAACTGTCTACGAGAGACTTGGGGAAGAATGAGAGAGAGAAGACACAAGCACATCCGACCTTCAAATTAGTGGCACTCACTACTAGATTGACCTGTGTGTATAACTGTACCGTATTTCATATTGTACTGGTTGTGTACAATAAACCTTTCTTCTATTATCCACCTGGTGTTAAGTATTTATTCCCTTAGCACGGAATATAGCAGGTTTCCTCTGTTAAACCTGCCCTTCCATCCATGCACAAAGACCTTCCATCACACCAAAATAGTTCCTCGATTTATTTACTTGCAGCATGCACTACATAGGAAGAATGAATCGAAAGGCTGGATGCAAGGATTAAACAACACGTGCCTACAAAAATTTGAAACTCTACTTATTTACTATCTGATATTCTAATACATACAGGTCTTCCATTGCAGAGCACGTCATAAATTACCGCAATTGTGCAGCTAATTTTAGTGTGGACCCTTTTTCTATTGTGAGTAGGTCCCATCCAAATTATCACCTTAAGATATTGGAGGCCATGTATATATTTTCTCCCTGAAACCTTCACGCTCTAAACAGAAGGATTTTCTCCTTGGCCTCCAATTGATTTCCATCTAATATTTTCCTTTTTTTCCTTCCCTTATATTCCATTCCTTTTATTAATATATATGTATTTATTCCCTTAGCACAGAATATAACAAGAACAAAATTGTTCCAATGTTTAGGAAGGTCTGCTCTAAGAATTATTGATTCCATTGCCTTTATCTTTTACTTCAAGACTACCTTTATGATAATTTTGTCACTTGTTTGAAGCATGCATCTTCAGTGATACACTGTTAAAATTGGCTTTTTGTCCAAAAATTTCTAAGTTTTTATGAACTTTGAATGGTCATAACATGTTTGTTAATTTATGGCTTGTCAAGATCTCTATGCCTGTATATATGCACAAAGACCTTTCATCTCACTAAAATAGTTCCTCGATTTATTTAGTTGCAGTATGCACTACATAGGAAGAATAAATCAAAATGGTTTTTAGATATATTGAAAATAAAATTTTACTTTGGACTACATAGTATAATAATTCCTCATCTCAGAAATAGCAGAAATGTGGCGACTAAAAAATATGGCAGAGATATATAATCACACACACCAGCGTTAAGAGAGCAGTTTTTCCCAGACATCACAGGCAAGAATGTAAGGTCTATGTATGAGATCAGGGGTTGAGGGTGGCTCACATACACTGGCCAGTGCTAATTGACAAAGTCAGGTGTTGAATGAAAAAAAAAAAGATTTACCATATTTGCCGGCCTGTTGGATGTGGATTTTTACCCTACATCCAATACAGCAGTATCATGTATGAGAGGGACGTGAAGACCACAAAAAAATGTGGGGTTCACCAGGCATCAGTGCATGTATGGAGCTTATCTCTGAGACTAGGATTCCTGGAAGTGAACAACCATGATATCAATAAAAATATCCCTGTAAAAATTCACCCAAGAAAAAGAATTGAGCAATATTTTGCTGTTTGTTTTCTAGAAATCCCAGATTTTACAGAAATATTTGCTTTGTCTGGTAGATTGCTGCTTGCTATGTGTGTGTTTTTGTTGATATACAGGTATTGGAATTTGCTTTTCTGCATGTATGGTATGAGACTTCATTTACCAACAAGTAGCATATTTCTGTTTTTTTGCCTATTACAATATATACCAGTTTTCACTGATACCAGCCAATTTCTTTGTAGCTCTTATGAGTTTACTCTGTGAAAATGTTGCTCCCTGAAAAACAACTAAAACAATTTTTGATAAATGCATCATGAAATGTACTAAAATTCTTCTTTTCCAAAAAATGCCCTCATAATTAAACCTTACCTCACTTCTATAAAAATACGAACCAGTTGTTTAATTTATGCTAAGACTGTAAGTGTTTCTTCATGGTTAGTGAGAAGGTCACATAAAGGTAAAGTTATAATCTTGATTATTTTTTTTTTGGTTGTGAAATGTTCATTTTTTTTCTTCTAAATAATCCATACCAAAATTCTGGTGCGTCCAATAGGCAGGCAAATATGGTCATTCTACTGTTGTCATTTCTAATGTACAATGATTGGTGATTACAATACCTTTTATAGGAATGAAAAATTTTACATGGCACAGTGGATAAAGGCGTTAGTTAGATCCAGTGACAGGACCCAAAGAGTGTGAGTTCAATACCCGGATAAAGCAGTGGAGAACTTGGAGAGGGGAATTAACAGGAGATAACTGACAATTGACATCCATTAAACATGGCACGTGGAGCTAGAACAGTCTACCCCAGTGAGCGAAATAAAGGGTTCAGTTCGACATTCCTACCACCTGAAGAAGGTCGGAGCATACAACGTCTGAAACATTGTAATAAATATGACGACAAAGATGACAATAGTCTGATTAATGTAAATATTTGAAAAAAAATTCTTAACTGTAAGTTCAAAATCCATTCTAAATATTTGTTTTTCTTTTTCTTTACAGACATTCACAATGAATGGCGAGATCAGCAATAAGCAACTACGAAAAATGACCGGTGAGCTTAGCCTCCTGTCTCGATCAGATGGATCTGCTAGTCTTTGCAGTGGGGACACGAGCATGATTGCCTCGGTGTACGGTCCTGCTGAGGTCAAAATTGCCAAAGAACAAATAAGCAGAGCGACAGTTGAGGTTACGTACAGGCCCAAATCTGGCATGCCGGGCTGCAATGAAAAACTCAAAGAAAATATCATCTGTAACACCTGTGAGTCTGTCATCCTTACCTGTCTTCATCCACGCTCGTCTGTCAGTTTAACCATTCAGGAACTTCATCACGCAGGATCACAGCTGGCTTGCGCTTTAAATGTGGCCAATTTAGCCTTACTCGATGCAAATGTAAACATGAAGTTTATGGTAGCCGCTGTAAATTGTGCTTTCACAGACAAGGGTCAGTTGATTCTTGACCCAACTCTAAAAGAAGAACAAGCAGCACAAGTAACAATGACATTTGCCTTTGACAGTGTCTCCAAAGATATTTTAACTGTATACACAACAGGACTGTACACTGAGGAAGAATTTGACACAGCACTTAAAGCTTGCAAGGCAGCGTCTGTAGAAATTTTTAACTTTTATCAGGAAATTATGCAGAAGAATCTATCAAAAGAATAAATTGCAAGGAACAATTTTTAGAAGCGTAAACCAATAAAAATTGTTTTTCTTATTTTCTTAATTTGCAATCTGCTTTTATTTAAACATTGTATAATTCTCCTTGTTCCTTCATTCACATTCACTTAGGAAAGGCATGAATCCATCTCTTCTTGTCCCAGCTATGGGTTAAATCAGGCAACCTTTTCCAAGTTGCTGGCCACATCAAACATAGCTCATCATAAGACAGGCCGCACTACTAAAAAGATTTAAGGTCATTTTTCATTTAAGGTGCCTCAGATATTTTCATCACAGAAGACCAGAACAAATAGAAACAAGAAGTTGATTGTTTCTGGTGAAAAAATTTGTTGATAATTGAAATATGACGTCTTCGTATAATATTATCATTGATTACAATTGTTTCTTATTTATTCATTCGAAAAGACAAAAAATAATGTTTAAAATAAAAAAAAATATATTTCTTCTCCCCCAAAAAAAAAATGATTTTGAACGTTTCCTGTTTTTAAAACAAAAGCTGATTACACACCTGAGTGAAGATCACCAGTGGTTTAAGTCTTTATCATTCAACCTGCCCCGTAAATATCAGCTCTCAATGTCCAACCTGCTATAACCCACCCTATGTGTACTCTGCCATAATATATGACAACATCATCCCAAATAACACAGGAGGAAGTCACGCAAACAGTGAGACTTTGACAACAAATAGTGAGAATTTGAGAGCCAATATTTACGGGGCCGGTTTGAGTATGCTGAATGCCAAAGGGTTAAAATGATGGAAACATTACCTTCAACAAAAAGTTACAAAATTCAAGAAACATTTTATTTAATCATTTTTTTTTAAGTATGTACAAATGTGCGAGAACAAAAGAAAAATTTTAATAAACGTTATTTTTCTCCTAAGATTAGGTGTGTCATCCAGAAAGCCAAACAGGCCGTTAACTGGATTAGATAGTAGTACTTGTATTTGGAAAAAACATTTATTTACCAAAAATTGTTAATGCAATATTCACTCGCCAAAAAAAAAAAAAAAAAAAAAGAATTATTCTTACAATCCAAAATATGGTTCAGCCTTAAATAACATACAAAGGGTTGATAAACTCTAAAAAACAAATCGTTTCTGTGTTACATTACCTCCTGTAATAGCCCACAAAATGGAAGAAAAAAATATATCAAAGACACTGTTTGGTTTTATGGAAGGGAAGAAAAAAAAAGGGTAGATAGATGAGGGGATAACACACCTGTGTTTAAGGGCTACTTCAGTGAAATGTAAAACCTTGTCAATATCGAATATTTTCATTTGTACCCTCTTACTTCTTTAAATAACCAACTGCATTCATACTTATGATTGTTATTATGATAGATAAACATAAAATTTTATGATGCAACAAGAATTTCCATGGGTATCTTGTGGAACTCACATGGATCTTATTAATCTATTGAATATTTTGATGAATCAGAAAATTAAGATACCTTCTATCATTTTGAGAAGTGTCATTATCATTGCAAGACTTGTTCAGACTATTGACCTCATTCTTTTTGTTTAAGATACCTTCTATCATTTTGAGAAGAGTCATTATCATTGCAAGAGTTCTTCAGACATTTGATCTCGGCCATTTTGTTTAAGATACCTTCTGTCATATGGAGAAGAGTCATTATCATTGCAAGAGTTGTTCAGACTATTGAGCTCATTCTTTTTGTTTAAGATGCCTGCTATCATTTTGAGAAGAGTCATTATCATTCCAAGAGTTCTTCAGAATATTGACCTCATTCTTTTTGTTTAAGATGCCTGCTATCATTTTGAGAAGAGTCATTATCATTCCAAGAGTTCTTCAGACTATTGATCTCATTCTTTTTGTTTAAGATTCCTTCTATCATTTTGAGAAGAGCCATTATCATTCCAAGAGTTGTTCAGACTATTGATCTCATTCTTTTTGTTTAAGATACCTTCTATCATTTTAAGAAGAGCCATTATCATTCCAAGAGTTCTTCAGACTATTGATCTCATTCTTTTTGTTTAAGATTCCTTCTATAATTTTGAGAAGAGCCATTACCATTCCATGAGATGTTCAGACTATTGATCTCCTTCTTTTTGTTTAAGATTCCTTCTATCATTTTGAGAAGAGCCATTATCATTCCAAGAGTTCTTCAGAATATTGGTCTCATTCTTTTTGTTTAAGATACCTTCTATCATTTTGAGAAGAGCCATTATCATTCCAAGAGTTGTTCAGACTATTGAGCTCATTCTTTTTGTTTAAGATGCCTGCTATCATTTTGAGAAGAGCCATTATCATTCCAAGAGTTCTTCAGAATATTGACCTCATTCTTTTTGTTTAAGATTCCTTCTATCATTTTGAGAAGAGCCATTACCATTCCAAGAGATGTTCAGTCTCATTCTTTTTATCTTTACAAAGATGTGTTTGAAGGCTTGTCCCCATCTTGGTTATTATTAACATAATCAGTTCTTGCCCCCCCCCAACATCTTTTCCCCAGTGTCTGCTGTAGGGATTTTTAACATAGCCTTACATTCAATCCACAGAGTGCTGATTATTCCTGTTTTCCATTAGTCTTGTGATACTGATTGTTTTTTCCACAGGCTCAGAGCTGATGACAGTCTAGGGTAAACTGCCGTCTGAAGGTTACATGCAGTATTTATGGCTTTCTGAATGGCATGCCTAATTTATGATTAAATAATATTTCTTAAAATTATATTTATTTCAATTTTTTCCCACTTCAGTATCTGTCTATATTTCTAAGATGAGGTATTATGTACGCTATTTACATTATTCGGACTATCTCCTGAGCCGACCAAGCATAGATATGAATACAATATGGGAACCAGTAATAAGGAGTACCAGAGAAAAGCAATAATAACAAGAATTGCAATATGAGTTCTGGCAAAAAATATGCAATGATAACAGCACAAATTGCAATATGAGTTCAAGTAAAAAATGAATGCTGCAGACATTACGTTTATAAGAACCAGAAATTCATAAGGACACATGGCACAGTGGGTAAAGGTGTTGGCTAGATCCAGTGACAGGACCCAAAGAGTTGTGAGTTCAATACCCGGTTAAGGAAGTGGAGAACTTGGAGAGGGGAATTAAGAGGAGATAACTGATATCCATTAGACATGGCATGTGAAACTATAACAGTCTACCCCAGTGAGCGAAATAAAGGGTTCAGTTCAACATTCCAACCACCTGAAGAAGGCCGAAACGTGATAAATATGGCAATAAAGATGAGGACAATAGTCCGAATAATGTAAATAGTGTTGTTCCTACTTGTTCACTTGCACTTTCTCACACATGAACAATGGTTATGTACAATGCTTCTTGAATTTTGTTGATAACATTTTCAGCATTTTAAACCATTGGCAATTTTTACTAAGGAAGATCATACATGTAAACATCTATTGCTTTTGAAGCAGAAAACTTTCATAATATTTTTTACTTCTCTGGAGAAGAAATATATTTTTTATTTAAAATATTTTTTGTATAGTTAAATTAGATCAGCTCTCCAACCGTCATTAGGTGTTTATAACTGAACCCATTTTTTTAACCCATTAGCACACACACACATACAGTATCACTTGCATTTACACTGTTTCTGTTGCCAAAGTTTCATAAAAAAAAACTGTCAAATTACCTGGTGTCCTATGAAAATGAATGTGTATATCCATTGGGTTCCAAAAATGCTGGCAAATTGATATCGTAGAGATCGTTTGTCCATTCGAGATCCGACACATGTCTCAACCTCATTATTCTCATCTGAATCTGTCAGTTCATCACTATTAATGTCAGAGATCTCGATATCCAATTCATCTTGTACTTTTTTTCCCCTCAGATTCTTGAATAGCCTGGTTTCTACCTTCCTCAAATGAATGCTCTTGACTCATTAGACTCCATTTGCTTGATGCTTGATTTCTCATTGTTAAGAAAAAAAGATTAAAATAAGATTGTAAGACTTGAATTTTTTTAGCTAATCAAACCAAGAAAAGATGGCAGAAGTAGCACGTGGTCAAAGTCTCACTGTTTGCAGGACTTCTTGCGTTATTTGCAATGATGACGTGATATATTATGGCAGAGTATACGTGGAGACATTGACAGTGGGTTGAACCTTGAGAACCGATATTTCCAAGGAAGGTTGAATGCTAAAGGGTTAATCTACGGGAGTAGGTTTTTCCCATTCCGCTGTCCATGTCTGGGGATATCTCGTCTGGTTCTTAATACTACTTGGTTATTGCTCACCCCATTTCTACTGGTTCCCCCTAGGTATTGTCTGGCACTGATGTTAGTTGTGGCCATTTGGCAATACAGCATCTTATCAAAAGATAACAGAATATAACTAAAGCCATCCAAAGTGAGTTGCTAACTCTGAAAAGACACTAGTCCTCGTTCAGCTATGTCTAGGGATATCTCGTCTTTTTCTTATTTAATACTCTCCAGTTATTACTTGCCCCTGGACAGTATCCTAGTGGGTTAAAGCATGAATTAAATTTAGGTACCTCCACTAATTCGCTGAAAAAAAGAGCATACTATGATGATATCTTTTCATTATAGTATATCTTTTTTTCAGTGAATTAGTAGAGGTACCTAAATTTAATTAACGCTTTAACCTTGATAAAACTAAGTTTTATCATCAAAATCTTTGTCATTATTAAAAGGAAAGAACAAAGTATTTTTTTAATATTTAATTATGTTTTTTAATCCTTTTTAGAACATTTGAAATTTTGGTTAAAAATCTTTATTTTCTTGTGTCAGCAGATGGACTATAAATTAGCATAACAAATTTTAGCGCCTTTTTTGCAGTGAAAAATACATTGATTTGGAAATTCTTGCAATAACAAAAAAAATTGTCGGATTTTAATGAAACTTTCAGGATTTATTTACAAATGAATGAAAATATTTTTTCTTGGCAAAAATATTTAGTTTTTTAATTTTATGAATACTCTTGAAATTCAACAGGATAATTTTTAATAACTATATTAGTTAAAAGCAAAACTCCTTGGAAAATTTAAATCATCAATTTCTTTTTGCAAAATCGGACACTGTCTTACAGAAAATCTGCTCTGAATCATAAAATAAAAAATGCAATAAAACTAAGACAATTAGAAAAGTTTTTACACTGTATGTACTAATAAATTGTAAAGCTTATTACAATTTAAGGACCCTGTGTATTTTTAAAAAGAATTTTGAATTGTTTTTGTATGTGTATAAATGTGTCAATGTTTGTAGATAAGAAAGTACATACATGACGTTATCAGAAAATAAAAGAGTGATAACTATAGAATATTTAAAGCCAAAGTATCCAAAATTAAATAAAATATTAGATTAGGGATAAAAGTTGTTCTTATTATATTCAGATATTTTTTTACAGATAAAGCCACCATAGAACAACATTAGATAAACATCAATCTGTCATGAAGCTGTCAACACATCAGCAGATTAAATAAACAGCTACTGATATGTTAAAAAAATTCATTTCTGCAATATTTTAAACTTAAAGTAAATATTTGTTTCAAATAGCATTAATTATACTTTAAATCAAATAAAGTTTCAGAAAAGAACATTTTAGTTTTCAATGATTTTTTTAATAAAGAGAAATTCCAATTTTGATGACAGGTGACTAAAAATAGTACTAAAATAAAAGATTTCAGCAATTTCAAAAGAAAAACACCTTCCAATCAATTTAAATTAGTTTTGAAATACAGCAAGGTGTTTCACTTATTGGAAATATTAAATTTAATTTATTAGTTTGAAATTAAAACTGAAATAAAAACTTCAAGAAAGATTTTTCATTTTTAAAAATTCATTTTAAACCTTTGATATCGCAAGTCTCTGGAGGAAACTAATTACATGCAAATTTTGTTGTTGTTATTGCGGCCATTAAGCTATCTGGCCTTCATCAGGCGATTGTCGATCTGAGTAGCCTTCAGGGAATTTCAAACCGAACCCGTTAATTAATCTATAAAGGTAAATTGTTCTTCTTTCCATGTCTAGGGTTGTTATGTTCTTATTTAATACTGCTCAGGTATTGCTCATCCTGTTTCCACTGAGTCTGCTCTACGTTACTATGTCGACAAATTTGCAAACTAATGCTTTAATATGCTAGACTATTGTTCCATGGGACAATCTAGAATTTATAACATGGAGGCTTCAGGCAGACTTGGTTTAAGGCTTCAAAAATTTGTAATTTAATCCTTGGACCTGGTACTCTAGACTTAAACTCAGTGAAAATGGTACACAGTATAAGAAAAAATAAATAAGAACTAAAATAAGCAGATGCTACTGTCTCTCTAAAACAAAATACATTCTGCATCCGAAAAAAACTCACCATAACTTTTCTTCCTGAGCAGCTGGCTTTTGCTTTGATTTGATCTATTCTGGCTTTGTGTAACCTGGGGTTGGGCACACTATGGCCTGCAGGTCACATGTGACCCATCTGATGATTATCTACAGAGCACAAACAACACTCATTCTGGGTGTGACGATAAACTACATCCAGCAGCAAGGCCTCTGGACGGGAGGAATCAAGGACTATGGTACCACCTCTTAATCGCTGTTGTTCCTAGGTGCACCCTGACCCGGGGTGGTAGCACCTGTTAGGATCCCAGCTATGGGTAAATAGTTAACCCCCTAAACTAGGGTCAAAACACTATGAAAGTATATAAATAGATTTTTATAATAAAAATACCAGCAATACATTTTTGATAAGAGAAAACATTACCAGCAATAGATTTGACTCTCGACAAAAACCCTCTTTACAAAAATACGTTAACGGAACCTGATCTACAAATTGATTCCGTACAAAGAATACATATATTCAAATGAATCTATTCTAAAAATTTTGTCAGCATTTAATGACCCTTTGAGGTGTTGATATGCCGTAAAACAAACCTAAACCTAACAAGCAACACTATATTTTTTTAAAAGTTCATTAAAAAAGTTTTGGGTATTTTTGAGGTTACATGTCGTGCAAAATAATCTATTCCAAACAGACAAAAGGAAAAATATGTTTAATATTTATTCTATTTTCATTAATTTAAAAAAAACAAAAAAGTAACAGTTAAAAAATTTGAATCTAGTCTTGTGTATATATATATATATATATATATATATATATATATGCAAAGCTCTTCAGTAAAATGAATGGAGCACTTTGGCTGATTGGCATTCGTTTACATTTGTAAAAACAATACGCTAGATTTAGTTGTGTAACTTTACCGAGTGAAGATAGCTCTGGCTGACACCTAATCAGTTGTGTTTCAATCCTGGCTTGAGGCATTCGGATGTCTAGTCGCACTGAGGAGCTGTGATACAGCAAAACAGTACTGTCTGTGAATGACATACATACATATATATATATATATATATATATATATATATATATATATATATATGTTTCTTGTATATATTAATAAATAAACAAGAATCCTGATTATGAAAAACTTTCTCAGCTGCCCATTAATTGTAATAAATTCATTAAATATGAAATTAATTTCTCATATTTGGACAATTAAAATGTCCAAACAAATTTACAAATAATCTGTGCTTGTATGATTGTCATTTACACTGTCATTGTACAACAACCCATTTTCAACAGGGTAGACAATGATATAGCCCGCCATAAAAAAAAGAAAGTTTGCTGATCCTTGATGTGACCCTTCTTTTCACTGATCTTTGACTTCAGGATCATACTAGGTTCATGTTCAGTTACAATTCATCAGAAAAAGCCTTCAAGATTTTGATCTCATTCTATTTAAAATTTGCATTGAAAGCTCTGCACAGTCGTTTGAGTACCTAATGAACTGAGTGGAAAGTTTTAAATAAAAAATCGTGTAGCTGAGATACCTAAGGTGTTAGCTAGTATTTCCGCTGTCGTCAGTTGTCCTAAAATCTCAAACAGATTTACAAATTGATGTCGATAGATTACCCATCCATTTGTCATCTTCATTGCTGTCTGGTCGTCTCAAAGAAGTTATCCATTTGTATATTGGTGAGTTTCTTCTGAGAATTATCTCCATATGTATACCAAGTGAATATTTTTGAGGATAAGGAAGATAGATAAAAATCCTTAACTTGAAGAAGTTAAGATTGTAAAGGGTTACTCTAGAAATGGTTATGATGAATGAGGTCAGTGATAGGAATGAAAGAGGAGGTGGTAGGAAGTAAAAATTATGAGGATAAGGAGAATAGATAATGAATGACCCTTGACTTGAAAAGGTTAAGATTGTAGTATTCAGGAATGTATCCACATGGAGGAAATGAGGGTAATTCAACTCTGTGGACATGGCATGGCAGGTCCTAGCTGTAAAGGTCTGAACTAGTGGAGTTGAATGGAGCTCATCTGAATATTTGTCATAGAAATAACAATAGAGTAGTGAAAGGTTTGCACTTTTGTGTTTCTGGGAAAGAGTCAGCTGAGTGTAAAATAAATGATCCACCACAAGACCATGTAAATAATTTGGAGCTCCATCAAGGCTGCATATCTTGTCCCCCCCACCCCCACGTCTTAGTTTTTGCAATTTAGGAGAAGAATAAAAACTAATTTATATGATTTAGTGAAACCGAAAAGCACATTATATACTGTTTTGAAGTTGTTGCTGGTCTGCAGATGTAGTCATTGGAAGGATGCAAATCAGGATCTATCAATGCTATGGATATTTCTGCAGATGGGAAATACTTTATTACTGCTGGAGATGATCATCTTCTCAAGATGTGAAATTATGACAAATCATCATTAATGTCCTCAGTCTTCCCATTGAGTTTTACCATAAAATTGATGTTAGTTTTTGGTTCAGTTTTGACAAGATTCTTGCGACTCTACATAGTGTTCTTCTTACTGGGTGCCCCAAACCTATGACTATGCACAGAATGAGTTCAAAAGTCTTGTGCAATAACAGGAATCTCTCCTTTCCACTATTATACTTTTACCACACTGCAGGCGATAATAGTCACCATAGAATTCTCTTTGTTACTCTAGACGCATTCTGTCACCTTGAGATGGTTGCTATAAATAAACACTTGTCAACTGTTATTTCTGGTATTTTAAGCTGGAAATTGCCTACTACTGCTTTGGAACAAGGCTAAACTTCCATTTTCCAAATTGAATTCTGGACTCTACACAAAGTGTAGCACTGATTAAACATTAATTTTTTCGCAATTATTTTGTAAACAAAAATGGCTGCATCAACATCCTACGTAGTCTTTATTCAGGAGTTTTTTCTTTGAATAAATCTCTGATGATGATTGTGAAGGCTTTACTTGAGTGGATATTGACAGTGAAGTGGTCGAAGATGATAACCACACTAGTGACGTGGAGGAAAGCGATGATGACCACTAGTGGCTACTGTCATCCATGTCTGACTAATTTTAGGGAAGCTACTGGTGTCCATTGATATACCTAATAGGCTTTCTGAAGGTGAATTATTTTGTCTATTTATAAATGACAAAATAATAACTTTATTCATCAACGAGATAAATAAATATGAGTCAGATGAAAGAAAGAGCAAACAAATGCTGGTGTCTTATCGTAAGTAAACATGAAGAAGCACATCACTTTTTTGATGAAATGAAAGCCTTAGAGATTTTGCTTCTCATTGCACCCCTGAACTCCATGAGGAGTAATAAAAGTTAAAGTACATTGAATTATTTATGTATTTTTTAATGTATTTGTTTTTTATTTCACATTTCAATTTTTTGTTTTCAACATCAAAACATGCATTACATAATGCATTACATCAAAATATTACTCATTCATTTTTTTTATTAGCGTACAAAAATTAAAATCTATACGCACAATACAAAGAAAGTTATAGCAATTTTAAAACAGTAGGTGTTTATTTTTGTGCCCTAAAAAAATGCTGTGGCAGGGGGAACAAATATAGGAAGAAATTAGAGTGGTAAAGGTTAAACTCATATATGGCTGTGAATGCTGGACAATCTGCTCACACATGAAGAAGAGATCTGAGGCAACAGATATGTAATTCTACAGGGTGGTCCGAAAGTCTTGCCACACCCTACCAAAAAAAAAAAATGCAGTGGCAGGGGGAAAATATTCTAGAAATAAATTAGCATGGTAATGGTTAAACTCATATATGGCCATGAATCCTTGCTATTCTGGTGGAATATTTTTTTTTAATTTCCCTTAGTCCTTGCTATTCTGGTGGAATATTTTTTTTTAATTTCCCCTTAGTCCTTACTATTCGGGTGGAATATTTTTTTTTAATTTCCCCTTAGTCCTTGCTATTCTGGTGGAATATGTTTTTTTTAATTTCCCCTAAGTCCTTGCTATTCTGGTGGAATATTTTTTTTTAATTTCCCCTAAGTCCTTGCTATTCGGGTGGAATATTTTTTTTTAATTTCCCCTTAGTCCTTGCTATTCGGGTGGAATATTTTTTTTTTAATTTCCCCTTAGTCCTTGCTATTCGGGTGGAATATTTTTTTTTTAATTTCCCCTTAGTCCTTGCTATTCTGGTGGAATATATTTTTTTAATTTCCCCTTAGTCCTTGCTATTCTGGTGGAATATGTTTTTTTAATTTCCCCTAAGTCCTTGCTATTCTGGTGGAATATATTTTTTTAATTTCCCCTAAGTCCTTGCTATTCTGGTGGAATATATTTTTTTAATTTCCCCTAAGTCCTTGCTATTCTGGTGGAATATGTTTTTTTTAATTTCCCCTAAGTCCTTGCTATTCTGGTGGAATATGTTTTTTTTAATTTCCCCTAAGTCCTTGCTATTCTGGTGGAATATATTTTTTTAATTTCCCCTTAGTCCTTGCTATTCTGGTGGAATATGTTTTTTTTAATTTCCCCTAAGTCCTTGCTATTCTGGTGGAATATGTTTTTTTTAATTTCCCCTTAGTCCTTGCTATTCTGGTGGAATATGTTTTTTTTAATTTCCCCTAAGTCCTTGCTATTCTGGTGGAATATGTTTTTTTTAATTTCCCCTAAGTCCTTGCTATTCTGGTGGAATATGTTTTTTTTAATTTCCCCTAAGTCCTTGCTATTCTGGTGGAATATGTTTTTTTTAATTTCCCCTAAGTCCTTGCTATTCTGGTTGAATATATTTTTTTAATTTCCCCTTAGTCCTTGCTATTCTGGTGGAATATGTTTTTTTTAATTTCCCCTAAGTCCTTGCTATTCTGGTGGAATATATTTTTTTAATTTCCCCTAAGTCCTTGCTATTCTGGTGGAATATGTTTTTTTTAATTTCCCCTAAGTCCTTGCTATTCTGGTGGAATATGTTTTTTTTAATTTCCCCTAAGTCCTTGCTATTCTGGTGGAATATGTTTTTTTTAATTTCCCCTAAGTCCTTGCTATTCTGGTGGAATATGTTTTTTTTAATTTCCCCTAAGTCCTTGCTATTCTGGTGGAATATGTTTTTTTTAATTTCCCCTAAGTCCTTGCTATTCTGGTGGAATATGTTTTTTTTAATTTCCCCTAAGTCCTTGCTATTCTGGTGGAATATGTTTTTTTTAATTTCCCCTAAGTCCTTGCTATTCTGGTGGAATATGTTTTTTTTAATTTCCCCTAAGTCCTTGCTATTCTGGTGGAATATGTTTTTTTTAATTTCCCCTAAGTCCTTGCTATTCTGGTGGAATATGTTTTTTTTAATTTCCCCTAAGTCCTTGCTATTCTGGTGGAATATGTTTTTTTTAATTTCCCCTAAGTCCTTGCTATTCTGGTGGAATATGTTTTTTTTAATTTCCCCTAAGTCCTTGCTATTCTGGTGGAATATGTTTTTTTTAATTTCCCCTAAGTCCTTGCTATTCTGGTTGAATATATTTTTTTAATTTCCCCTTAGTCCTTGCTATTCTGGTGGAATATGTTTTTTTTAATTTCCCCTAAGTCCTTGCTATTCTGGTGGAATATATTTTTTTAATTTCCCCTAAGTCCTTGCTATTCTGGTGGAATATGTTTTTTTTAATTTCCCCTAAGTCCTTGCTATTCTGGTGGAATATGTTTTTTTTAATTTCCCCTAAGTCCTTGCTATTCTGGTGGAATATGTTTTTTTTAATTTCCCCTAAGTCCTTGCTATTCTGGTGGAATATGTTTTTTTTAATTTCCCCTAAGTCCTTGCTATTCTGGTGGAATATGTTTTTTTTAATTTCCCCTAAGTCCTTGCTATTCTGGTGGAATATGTTTTTTTTAATTTCCCCTAAGTCCTTGCTATTCTGGTGGAATATGTTTTTTTTAATTTCCCCTAAGTCCTTGCTATTCTGGTGGAATATGTTTTTTTAATTTCCCCTAAGTCCTTGCTATTCTGGTGGAATATGTTTTTTTTAATTTCCCCTAAGTCCTTGCTATTCTGGTGGAATATGTTTTTTTAATTTCCCCTAAGTCCTTGCTATTCTGGTGGAATATGTTTTTTTTAATTTCCCCTTAGTCCTTGCTATTCTGGTGGAATATGTTTTTTTTAATTTCCCCTAAGTCCTTGCTATTCTGGTGGAATATGTTTTTTTAATTTCCCCTAAGTCCTTGCTATTCTGGTGGAATATGTTTTTTTTAATTTCCCCTAAGTCCTTGCTATTCTGGTGGAATATGTTTTTTTTAATTTCCCCTAAGTCCTTGCTATTCTGGTGGAATATGTTTTTTTTAATTTCCCCTAAGTCCTTGCTATTCTGGTGGAATATATTTTTTTAATTTCCCCTTAGTCCTTGCTATTCTGGTGGAATATGTTTTTTTTAATTTCCCCTTAGTCCTTGCTATTCTGGTGGAATATGTTTTTTTTAATTTCCCCTAAGTCCTTGCTATTCTGGTGGAATATGTTTTTTTTAATTTCCCCTAAGTCCTTGCTATTCTGGTGGAATATTTTTTTTTAATTTCCCCTAAGTCCTTGCTATTCTGGTGGAATATGTTTTTTTTAATTTCCCCTAAGTCCTTGCTATTCTGGTGGAATATGTTTTTTTTAATTTCCCCTAAGTCCTTGCTATTCTGGTGGAATATATTTTTTTAATTTCCCCTTAGTCCTTGCTATTCTGGTGGAATATGTTTTTTTTAATTTCCCCTAAGTCCTTGCTATTCTGGTGGAATATATTTTTTTAATTTCCCCTTAGTCCTTGCTATTCTGGTGGAATATGTTTTTTTTAATTTCCCCTAAGTCCTTGCTATTCTGGTGGAATATATTTTTTTAATTTCCCCTTAGTCCTTGCTATTCTGGTGGAATATGTTTTTTTTAATTTCCCCTAAGTCCTTGCTATTCTGGTGGAATATGTTTTTTTTAATTTCCCCTAAGTCCTTGCTATTCTGGTGGAATATATTTTTTTAATTTCCACTTAGTCCTTGCTATTCTGGTGGAATATGTTTTTTTTAATTTCCCCTTAGTCCTTGCTATTCTGGTGGAATATGTTTTTTTAATTTCCCCTAAGTCCTTGCTATTCTGGTGGAATATGTTTTTTTAATTTCCCCTAAGTCCTTGCTATTCTGGTGGAATATATTTTTTTAATTTCCCCTAAGTCCTTGCTATTCTGGTGGAATATGTTTTTTTAATTTCCCCTAAGTCCTTGCTATTCTGGTGGAATATATTTTTTTAATTTCCCCTAAGTCCTTGCTATTCTGGTGGAATATGTTTTTTTTAATTTCCCCTTAGTCCTTGCTATTCTGGTGGAATATATTTTTTTAATTTCCCCTAAGTCCTTGCTATTCTGGTGGAATATATTTTTTTAATTTCCCCTAAGTCCTTGCTATTCTGGTGGAATATATTTTTTTAATTTCCCCTAAGTCCTTGCTATTCTGGTGGAATATTTTTTTTTAATTTCCCCTTAGTCCTTGCTATTCTGGTGGAATATATTTTTTTAATTTCCCCTAAGTCCTTGCTATTCTGGTGGAATATGTTTTTTTTAATTTCCCCTTAGTCCTTGCTATTCTGGTGGAATATATTTTTTTAATTTCCCCTAAGTCCTTGCTATTCTGGTGGAATATATTTTTTTAATTTCCCCTAAGTCCTTGCTATTCTGGTGGAATATATTTTTTTAATTTCCCCTTAGTCCTTGCTATTCTGGTGGAATATGTTTTTTTAATTTCCCCTAAGTCCTTGCTATTCTGGTGGAATATATTTTTTTAATTTCCCCTAAGTCCTTGCTATTCTGGTGGAATATATTTTTTTAATTTCCCCTAAGTCCTTGCTATTCTGGTGGAATATATTTTTTTAATTTCCCCTTAGTCCTTGCTATTCTGGTGGAATATGTTTTTTTAATTTCCCCTAAGTCCTTGCTATTCTGGTGGAATATATTTTTTTAATTTCCCCTTAGTCCTTGCTATTCTGGTGGAATATGTTTTTTTAATTTCCCCTAAGTCCTTGCTATTCTGGTGGAATATATTTTTTTAATTTCCCCTAAGTCCTTGCTATTCTGGTGGAATATTTTTTTTTAATTTCCCCTAAGTCCTTGCTATTCTGGTGGAATACTTTTTTAATTTCCCCTAAGATGCAAGGGTGCTACTGGGAGTGAAAGAGAATGAAAAAACATCGGAAACTCTATCCTAAACAGGAAACAAGGGATAAACCTCTATTCCTGTTCAAAAGACTAGGGAAAGATTGTTCATTACAAGCAGATGGAACATAGAAGAATGACCCCTGAAGATATTTATTGTCAGCAATTTGATCAGCTAAATGAAGCATTACATTGAAAGTACCCTGCTTTGATAAACAGAAAAAGGTGTTATTTTTCAACACAACAATGCAAAAGCACACTATGCCTAAGAGAAAAAATATGATTGTATGGGAGGTTCTTCTGCAACCTTCATGTTCACCAAATGTAGCAGGTTTTCATTTGTTTTGATCACTGGAACATTTTACCAGTAGCAGAACATTTCGAAACAAAGAAGTTGAAAACATTGTTTCAGATTTTTTTTTTTTAGACATGAAATTAAAAATTTACCTTTCACTGAGGCTGCTATCATTAACAATGGAGGTGATTACATTTTTATGTTTTTGAAGTTTAAATAATAAATTTTCTGGTAAGACGAACAACCTAATAATGCAGGTCATAATGCAGAGATCCATTTACTTTGCTGCCACCAAACACCAAAATATTTGCATAATTTTCTTATAACATGTTTTTCCACAAAGTTTTTGAATGCTTCTTGCAAACTAAGAGAGAGTCAGGTAGCTAAGAGGGAGATACATTGAGAGAAAAAGAGGGAGGGGGGTTGTAATCTGAGAGAGGGGCAGGTAAATAAGAGAGAGATACATTGAAAGAGAAAGAGGGATACAATTCTAATCTGAGAGAGAGAGAGAGGGAGAGAGAGAGAGAGAGAGGGAGAGAGAGAGAGAGAGAGAAGAAGGTAACTAAGAGGGAGATACATTGAGAGAGAACAAGGGAGGAAATTATGATCTGAGAGTGAGAGGCAGGTAGCTAAGAGGGAGATACATTGAGAGAGAAAGAGGAAGGGGATTGTAATCTGAGAGAGAGAGGCAGCTAGCTAAGAGGCAGGGGATTATAATCTGAGAGAGAGAGAGAGAGGCAGGTAAATAAGAGAGAGATACATTGAGAGAGAAAGAGGGAGTGAATTGTAGCCTGAGAGAAGCAGGTAAATAAGAGGGAGAAAACATTGAGAGAGAATTTTATACTGAGAGTTAAAGAAATAAGAGAGTTACACTGAGAGAAAAAGAGAAGGAATTGTAAACTGAGAGAGAGGCAGGTAAATAAGAGGGAGATATGTTGAGAGGGAGATAGGGAGGATTTTTTTAGACTAAGAATGACAGGTAAATAAGAGAGAGTTATATTGAGAGAGAGTCAGGTAAATAAGAGAGAGTTACATTGAAAGAAAGTGAAAGAATTGTAAACTGAGAGAGGGGAAGATAAGAGAGAGATTGAGAGGGAAAGAGAATCAGATAAATAAGAGAGTTACACTGAAAGAGAAAGGGGCTTGTAAACTAAGAGAGAGGTAAATAAAAGTGAGTTACATTGAGAGAGAAAAAGTAAATAAGAGAGAAAGGGAATTGTAAACTAAGAGAGAGGTAAATAAGAGAGAGTTGCATTGAGAGAGAAAGAGTGAGGCTGGTAACCAAGGGTTACATTGGGAGAGAAAGTAAAGGAGTTGTAAACTGAGAGAGAGGGGCAGATAGAGTTACACTGAGAGAAAACATAGACATTAGAAACGGTAATTTAAACAGCATGCTGAGAATATGAGAAGATTTCGAAGGGAAACTGATAGTTACTGTGGGACTGGTTGCAATATAAAACCATGGATGTCTCTCTCAAGTGTAATGCAGACATGAAATATAAAAGTCTTTTACAGTGAAAAAGTGATGTATTCATTAACTGATCGACAGATACATGAGCAACTATGTTTGGCATGAATTCCTCATTGAAATATTTTATTGTTCTATGTAAGAAAGATTTTGTCTGCTCATCTTGAATTCTCTTCTGCTAATGTTGGCAAGCTTCCGCACATCAGACTTTCATTTATTTGAGATTAAAAGCAGACAAAAGATCTCTTGTAAAATAGCATCGAAAGCTGAAATTCTTAATGAGCCGTTTTAAAGGAAGATATGAGCACTTGAGGAGGAGAATGAAAGACAGAAAAGGTGGTAGGAGGAGAAGTAGGAAAAAAAGAAGTGGAAGGAGACTGGGGAAAAAAAACCCGGCATAAAATAGAAAGTAGGAGGAGACGAGTAAAGTCAGTAGGAGGTGTTGAGGAAAGGAAGATGAGTAGGAGGTATTAAAGAGATAGAAGTAAATAAGGAAGTAGTAGTGAAAGGAAGAGGAGTAACCAAATAGGAGAAGAAAGGGAGTAGGAGGAAATGAGATAAAATAAGAGGAATTGGGTGGAAAGTAAGAGAAGTGGAAAGGAAAGAGAGTAGTAGTGAAAGGAAGAGGAGTAATCAAATAGGGGAAGAGAGGAAGTAGGAGGAAATGAGGTAAAGGAAGAGGGATAGAAAATAGGAGTAATTGTGTGGAAAGTAAGAGAAGCAGAAAAGAAAGGGAGTAGTAGTGAAAGGGAGAGGAGTAACCAAATAGGAGAAGAAAGGGAGTAGGAGGAGATGGGGTAAAGGAAGAGGGATAGAAAATAAGAGGAATTGGGTGGAAAGTAAGAGAAGCAGAGCGGAAAGGGAATAGTAGTGAAAGGAAGAGGAGTAATCAAATAGGGGAAGAAAGGAAGTAGGAGGAAATGAGGTAAAGGAAGAGGGATAGAAAATAGGAGGAATTGGGTGGAAAGTAAGAGAAGCAGAAAAGAAAGGAAGTAGTAGTGAAAGGAAGAGGAGTAATCAAATAGGGGAAGAAAGCCTCCCTGCTTGCATACATCATCTGTTGGTATACTAAGCTACCCCACCCCCTCATCTTTTTTACAGTATGTTCTTCGCAAATATTTGATTGTTCTTAATAAAGGAATTCCATTGATAAAACCTTCTTGTGTGGTCATTACTCAGTGTTAAATTGTTTCATTGTTTTAGATATTTAGTAAATTTCCTATGGCTGTAATAATTTTCAAATAGTATGGCATTATTCACAAATCTAATAATCAAACAAAAACAGGGATGAAGTGTCAGAGCTTGATGCAACTGCAAGTGCAAATGTATGAATGCCCCCTCCTTCTTCGCATGTTTACACACACATGGACAGACAGACTTCTTCTGTTTTATAGATATAGATTCATTTTCTTAGTATGTGTATCTGTAAGATGTTTTTTTCATTTAAAGAATTTAATATTAAATTATGAAAGAAACATCAGAGAAGAGGGCTAAACATGTGAAAGACCATGAAAAAATGGACATAATTTATTTATTTATGACAGAAAAATTTTTGTCTTTTGATTCACAGCTGAAATTGGCATAAGTTTGCAAAAGAATCATTATTCTTTATTTTTTCTTTTTAAAATAAATTTCTGGGAGGCCTTCCCCTTCTGGATTAAGGATATGATGATAAAAAGGGTTGACATCTCCCATAATTCAGATGCATCATTGAGGATAAAAAAAGGAAAAATTACAGCATAGCAGCTGTAACATACGGTTTATTTTAACATGTAAAAAAACCCAAAGAAACAAAAAAAACAAAGAGACCAAATGAATTCTCTGGCACCAAGCCAACACCAACATGAAAAAAAACAGATTTGGCATCAAAAAAGCCAATTTGGCGCCTCAGAGTGAGCTTGAGTAATGGATGGTAGAACATGGATTAGGAGAGATAACAAAAAGACAAAATTTATTAAGAGCTACAAAGGAAACTGTGGAGAGCCATGATCTCCAGTGTCCTGAAGAGATACAGCACATCAAGAAGAAGAATTAGGCTGTTTAAATGGATGGCAGAACAGGGTTTAAGAGAGATAACAAAAAGACAAAATTTATTAAGAGCTGCAAAGGACAGGAAACTGTGGAGAGACATGATCTCAAATGTCCTGAAGGAAAACAGCACATAGAAGAAGAAGAAGAAGAGTGCAAATAAGAGGTAGAAGAGATTAGGAGGAATTCTGAGAAAGGAAGTAGGAGTTTGGAGAAGGAAATTTTGGCAAATTTTAACACATGGCGAAATAACAGATGTGTGAAGAGAATGACTTTTCTCTTGACACAGATATTATGTTATACTCTCTTTAATTATTTTTATTGTTTTAAAAAGCTATTTTTAAAATATTTTAATAAAAACCCAAACATGAAACAGAATTTATTCATTCTTTGAATATTTATTTAACATTTTTATTGTCAGTTGTCAAAGAATAAAAGGAAAAATCCAGATGCTCACAATATATTTTAGTGAATTTGTAGTGAATCATAAACATGAAGCAGGGGGCACTTTGATGTGGTGTAACGGTTAACAAGCTTGTCTGACTAGAACAATTTCAAATGAGTAGTGAGTTCGATCCTCACTGGGTGTCCCATACTTTCGGCCTTGTGCCACATCTAAGCTACGCTTGGAAAATCACTAAGGCACCTCGAGGCACATCTAAGCTACACTTAAAATATAACCATAATTAAGAAGCAGGAGTTGCATCCCCTTGCTTTTCTTAGGTTATAGTAAAAGGAAGGCAAGTAGAATTTCCATAATGCACTAGAAAGACAGTTTTGACATGAAAATACAAAATCTCTCTCTCTCTAACTGCCAACTGTTGGACCAGAATGATGTTTTCTTAAATGAGCTCACAAGAAAGATGTAACTTCATACAGATAAGTCTAAAACCAGTTCTTATATCAATGTGTATATATATATATATATATATATATATATATATATATGTTGGTACTTGCTTAGAAAAACCTTGGATATTTCGATTTGTAGTAAAACAAACCACTACCCAAGGAAAAATGAGGAATAAAAAAAGAAAGAACCAAGAACATGAAACTGAGGCGAAAACAATCGTCCAGAGTTTAAGCTCAAAATCAAAAGAAAAAAAAACTCCAAAACAAGTAAAGGCAACTATGTAAAGTGCTCAATACATGAAGTAGAGCAAACCTAAGATAGACCTAAGGAGCCAGGCAAACCTACCTAGGTTTCACCTAAATGGATTGTCAGGGCAATGCCAGCATTGCCCTGATGATCCGTTTAGGTGAAACATAGGTAGGTTTGCCTGGCTCATTAGGTTTATCATATATATATATATATATATATATATATATATATATATATATATATATATATATATATATCAAAATATATCAAACATAAACCCTCATCTATGGAATGTAGGATTATTAACAACTCATCTGACAAGGATGTGTTTAATGAATATAGTGGTGTTTATAATACTGCTTCAAAAATAGTATGCTGAAATCAAGTATAGAAAACATGATCTTAGGAAAAGAAATTTGAATAAGAATATCATTTGGTACAAACCCATATTTAACCAATTGGTCAGTACTAAGTTAGGCCAAAAGTTCCTCCATTTAATTGATAAACATTTCCTTAAAAGTAATCCAATTAGTAAAATATTTAACAGAAACACACTAAGTTATAGCTGCACCAGTAATCTTGAGAAGATTATAAAGAAACACAATAATAAAATTTTAAAACAATTTAAGAATTTTGATAATAATCCACATTCCAAGATAAATATTGTAGTTGCAAAAATTCTAACAATTGCCCATTACGAAACAAATGTTTCACTAACTCTTTTGTTTATCAAAGTACTATTTCTACAATAGAGAATCCGACTGTTGAAAATTTTATATTGGTATATTTTAAGACTAGGTGGTGCCAACATATCTTATCCCTCATCAATAATACTTATAAAAATCTCTTTCTAAATATTTTTGAAATTTAAAAGAAGCTAATAAAATTCGACAGTAAAATGGAAAATTTAAAAAAAAAGCTAGAACATGTAGATCTTTAAATGAACCTTGTTTTCTATGCTTACATAAGAAACTAGAAATTATCAGATTTTCTGATAAAAAATCCTTATTAAATGAAAGAAGTGAATTAACTGTAAATTGTAGACATAGTCTACCTTTAACTTTACAATTTGGTTAAACTTTGAATTTGATAATACATTTTCTTATAGTAATAATTAGTAGATGAACTGTGGTGCACCTTATATGACTTACTGTTCTATTTGTAAGATTCATTTGGATTTAATATAGCATTGTATTGATGTCTAGTTAGTATTAACATCTTATATGAATGTACAGGTGTTTAGTATTATTAACATATTATATGGATGCTCTTTACTCAACAGTTGCATATTAATTTGCCAAAGTCGTTTTGTATTTATGATCTGATTTCCTTTTTTAAACGGTTAATTTACTGATTTCTTAAAGAGGCCTTTTAATTATTGACTACAAAATTTTAATCAAGGAAGTTGACGGAGCATCTAACTCATTAAAATTATGTTAAATTATCTCCCTGCCTCTTTCCCTTTAACTTCTTGTGAAAGTTGAATGTCATACTTCTATATATTTTACGAAATAATGTAACCATTTGTGTCTGTACCGAATTAAATTGTCTAGGATTTATATGCAGACAATGTCATGTCATGACCTATATAAAAAATTTTTTCAGTTCGTTTGAATTTAGCGCTGGTCACATTTCATTGGTTAATCATGATAAAACCTACAAGCCTCCTTTTAATTCTGTTTTTTTTTTCAAAAGAAGAGGAAGTATTCTGCTTTCATGGTAACTGCTGTTATTGTTTATGTTTCTATTCTCGTTGTTGCTATTAGCTACCTTAGAAAGAAAATGCCTAATTAGATCTCATTTAAATATTCATGGAGACCTACTGGACACTATTCATAACATACTTGTTGACAACGATAATATAATAGCATCATCTACATGCAAAAAAGGCTAAAAATAATGGCAGCCTTATTAATAAAACCAAAAAAGCCAACACTTAATAGTATTAACTTTGAACATGGACACAATATATTGACCGTGTTTTGAAAACTGAAACCATTTTATAACACATACATACAACAAACTATTTCTTAATTAAGTTAAAATATTTAATCCTTGAAAATGGCTAAATGTATAGCCGAAAGTGCTCGGATAAAAAGAACATTCAGACAGCTTTTATATAATTTATCATCTGAAAAGAAAAACATTATTAGATCGCATGAGAAATTGTATAAAAAACTAAATAAAAGTACCTTGCCTGTCGTATTCAATGAAATGTACATGAAAGAAGGATTGCTGCCTAAATACACAAATATATATATATATATATATATATATATATATATAACTTTCTATCTCTGTATATAATGATTGCAGTGAATAAGAGTTTAGAATTATTTACTGTGACCTGACTCTGACTGCAATATCACAGATGACATGCACACTAGCAGACAAAGATTAAAAGACAACTAATGCAGACACAAATTGTTCCCCAAGGGCAGGAATTAACCAAAATCTTCCTTTATTTACCACCAGGACAATGGTTGGATGGTATTTATTATTTTGTTCAATGATTTTATTGAATAACCATTCACAGTAAATAGGAGAATATTTGTCCCAAGAAAATCTCTTTTGATAACACATTCCAGGAATTCATACAGAGTGTCCATTCTTTTTATTGTTCGAATTAAACAAAACTATTTTGATTTCTTTGATTTCCTTTCTCCTCCATTTTTACCATTTTATTCTTTCAGCAAACAAATTCATATCTGCATAATGACAATCTGTATAAAATTTTGCATATGATGAGCCAAAATAATCAGTACATTATGGCAAGAACAAGTGCTACTGTCTCATAACATCTGCGCTTGTTGAGGTCTGAGTTATATAAGGAATACTTGAGTGACTTTGACAAAACCCAAATTATTACAGAGAGAAGACTATGCCAGAGAATTTCTGGGCATTACTATAGACTGGTCTGTTTGTGAAAAATCTTTTAGAAATGACTTTGGTACATTAGTATTCTTTATACCTTTAGGTCATGGTACTTGTTAGAATTGAAAAATATTGACTTTTTAAAATCATTTTTGAAGTGGAAGTCCTGTTTATAATATTGATAGAGTGTGAAATCAACCCATGAATTTTACAGAGTTACCGAACAAACCTGTTTTGCTTTTTTTTGATGGAGGTACAAAATATTTCTTTTATATAAAGAGCAAACAGATATATACATTTGTAATTACTCTTTATTAATGAGCCTGATCACTTTGATAAGGTTAAATTGGTAGATAATATCAAATGTGACATAAAATCTGTTGTTAACTGGGGCAAAGAATGGCTTGTTCATTTTAACATCTCCAAAACAAAACTGCTCTCTATCAATCATCTGGGAGATTCTTTTCTGCTTTCTATCAAGTGCTAACCTCCAGAAGAGTGACTCATTGCAACTCCTTGGGCTGACATTCTCTGCTGACATGAAGTGGAAAGATTATGTTGAATCAACTGTTAGGCTTACTACTTGGAAAGTTGGTTCCTTGTGGCATGCTAGACAATTTTTCTCTCTAGAATCTATCTTACATATTTATATGTCTACCATTCTTTCTTGCTTTGAATATTGCTGCCACATATTGCTGGTTCTCCTGCTATATATTTAGAGATTCTTGATAAAATCCAAAGAAGAATCTGCAATGTTATTGGCCCTGACCTGGTATCTCAGCTTCAGTCTCTTTCCCGCCACCGTAGCTTCCCTGTGTCTTTTCTATAAATACTTTCATGGTAATTCTTCACTATGACACCTTGATCTTATGAATTTAAGCGCAATACTTGACTGGCAATAAATCTCAAAGACAAATATTGAATTTTTAAGAGATTTTTAAATTTGTGGTTTCATTTTCTTTTTTTGTCTCTTATGGGGGTCGATGTGTCAATGATTGATGAGTGACTATGCCAATGTTTTAAAAATGTCTGAAAATTAGGTACTATCATAGACTTCCTAAAAAAAACCCAGAAAAATTCATTTTAAATAATTTAAATAACTTTGAAGTTAAATTTTGTTTTTATTTAAAAGCCTAAAGGAAAGCTAATCTATTTTTAGCTTTAGGCTTTTAAATAAAAACAAAATAGATTAGCTTTAGGCTTTTAAATAAAAACAAAATAGATTAGTTTTAGACTTTTAAATAAAAACAAAATAGATTAGCTTTAGGCTTTTAAATAAAAACAAAATGAGTCATTAATTTTTTTTAACCCTAAAACACTAACCATCAATTAAAGTTACACCACGACTAACCATGGGTATATCATACCCGATTTTGAAAATATAAAAAAAAAAAATATAAATCTTTCTTTGAAATATTTTACATGCAGGCACTTCAAACTTTGTACTTTGAGTTAACATTAGGAACGGAAAAAGATATTATTTAGGTAAGAAAATCAAGTACTGAAAATTGTAATTAAAAATAGGAAAATTTGCGCTGGGTACTATATATCCATGGTTAGTGTTTTAGGGTTAAGAAGTATGTCTGTGACAGTACGTATTTGTTCCTATCTATCTGTCTCTCTGTTTCTCTGATTATAATTGGGAGCTAACAGGGACAGTTTTCATTTTTTATTATTATAGACAGACCTATTCATAAGTATTATTCAACTGGAATTGATTTTACAAATTAAATAGACAGACAGACTGATAGATATGTCGTTTGAATTCATTTACATTCATTCCTTCCTCAACTGACTGCATCATATTCATAACATTCTTTAAAATTTAATAAGTTAAGAAGACGTGCTCTCCCCTCAACCCGTACTGATGCGTCCTCCTTGCATTTTTTTTTATTTTTCTCTTTACAGTAGGCAAGGCATAAAAGTAGAGAATTATGACACAATGACAATCCCGTGACTGTCACCACTTTGAAAAAAAAAAAAGACAAAACAAAAAAAGCATAAATAAAAGAAAATGAATTTGTTGTCGATAAACAGACAATTCCGGATGGAATTGACAAAGGGGAATAACTCTGCGCTGACTTGTTTCCCTGTTACAGAAGAAAGGCATTCGTTAGAAAACAAATTTCTTCGTCATTGTTTTGAAAATAATAAACTATAAAATGAAAGTCAGCTAGAAAGCATTTTTTAATTCTAAGTGACTCCATAATTGTTTTATTTTTTCCCCTTCTACCTTCACATGGTGAACACGTAATTAGAAATATTAACAGAAGCCACTGGAAAATCTATATTTTTAAATTAAAATTGTTATTGTTTTTATTTTTAAAGTTTATAAACTTTTTTTTATTATCCCGTGATTCGTAGGGGCACCATTTGTACTGCGGCCGTAAAAGTGGTGTTTCTTAGGCAAGATAGCCTGACCCTCTCCAGGCCGGTTTTGTATTCAGAGTTTTTCTTCTCCTAGACCGGTTTCACCCATGGCTATAGAACCCAGTCTTTAACTCATAGCTGGAGGGAGAAGAAGAGGATTCATACCTTTCCCAGGGTATTAGCACTTATGAAATTGTAATGGATCTGACAGGAATTCGAACTCGGCTTTTCGATTCCTCAATCCGAGCTATTATCCATTTTTTACTCCACCGTGCCTCCCCACAAAAACTTTCTTTAAGTTTAAGGACAGTTTTGTGTTCGCAGAAAAGGACAGTTTTTTTCATTGCATATCGTTGCTAGCAAGGATGGCTGAAATTGCTTCTGCTGATGGCTAGAAGTCGTGATAGAACAGATACTACACTTGGTATCTACTTGACCCCCCACTGAGTCAGGTTGTGACACAAGGTCGTTTTTTAACGTGGGGACCTGAGTGTTTCTACCCGGGCCGCTGGACTTTGCTGGTCTTAGCTTGTCCAAGCTAGACGTAGCCGCGATACTACCAGCACAAGGACGAATCCCTGTGCCAGACATGTATCAGTGATCGAATCTCAGCCAAAAGGCGATCATCAAGCGAGCGATCTGAGAACAGATACTACACGGGATTTACTTGACCTCCCACAGGGCCAGGTTGTGACACAAGGTCGGAGTTTAACGTGGGAAGGGAGGGGGAATGGACCCGAGTTTTCACCCGGGTCGCAGTGCTTTGGCTTTAGCTAGTCATACGTAGCCACGATACTACCAGCGCAGGGACGAATCCCTGCCGCCGGCCTGTTGATTTACTTATCGGAGAAGGAATCCCGGCCCCATAGGCGATCATTCAGTGAGCAATCCGCGAACAGATACTACACTTTGATCTTAGTCACCCGTGCCGCGGAGAGATTTCTTTATTTTCTTCTTTTTTTTTTTTTGCGTTGAGGTCATTTTATATCCTGAATTAGTTTTACAACAATCATTGGTTAATCTTTTTCGTCCAGTTCTTAAAAAAAAAATGTCTGGGTGCCAACAAGATACGACATAACGTCTGCTACAAATGATTTATTTAAACTGGAAAGCAACTGAATGATACCCCTTTATGCAAAATATTACACTGCTTAATAGGACAAACATCTGAAAAAATTTTAAAAGGAGAATTTGTTGCAGCTGAATTGCCACAATATCTTGAATAAAATGTCTGGATATGATTTAATCACAACTTAAATGATGATAGTTTTGTACATGTCACTGCAAGTAATTTTAAAGTTGAAAGTTAATAAAATCAAGAATTCAAAGATTCATTAAATTTATAAAATGTAAAGAGGGGTGTGTCAGAAGCAAGAATGTCCCCACTCTGATTCCAAATATTAAAAAAAGATGCATACAAAAATAAACAAGACATGAAAGTGAAATTAGAAAGGAACAAACACGTCGCAGTTAGCTCCTCCTCAGTCCCTTAATCCTTCAACAGTTGTCTCTCTCTCCCCTGGCTATAAATACTAGCTGACCCTTCGTCTCTCTCTCTTTTCTCTTTTCCGACTCAGGCCTTGGGCCGCTACCTCACGTGGAGGTAAATCTCTCTTTTCAACTAACACCAATATGTGGCCTCACAGATACAGCATTTCCCAAGTTCTGGGAACACGCTAAGAACAATACACGTACGTACGAACACTTACAACACACACACATAATTTCTCCATACAAACTCTATGTAACAGTCCATGTCTTTGTTTAACTTGTTTTGTTATTAATATATATTTGTTTACCCATGTATATCGGTCTTGTTTGTTTACTTTGTCTTCTTTGGACTTAATTAAAGTCCAACATTCCCATGTAGCTGGACCGGCCAGCAGGAAATCTTAACCTTCTGATATTACTCCACATCCTCACCCACACGGTCCGCTACAAACATTTATTACAAGACATTAAAATAATGTAACAAAATATAATTTTTTACAGAATATGCATGCACAAAAATTTCCTTTTATGCAACATTTTAGTAAAGGCAGGAACCAGATCAAAATATATAAAGGCTGTTAAAATATTTACAATAAAATATTAAAAAAATGTACAAAAATCTTGAGAAGGTAAAAAAAAAACCTTTAAAAAATAAGGTTGAAAATATTCTTTCAAAAGGTGCACCCACCTAAACAAAAGACGAGAAAAATAGAAGGGGGCTTTGGCACATCCATTCATGTCACGGGGACATTTAACAATATTTTCTTCTTTAGAACACAGTTTTATTCACATGTTTCACTTCTTTTTTCCGTTTGCTTCTTCTGTGGGAAACAGTCCAACTTATCCACAGTTAAGAGGCAAAAATAGCTTTTCCTTTTGGCTTCTTGTTCTTCTGCCTTCAGGACAAAGTTTTCATGTCTCCTCATCTCCTGACTTTTTTCACTCCTTCCAATTCAAAATTATCTTACCTTCTGGTCGAAAATCATATTACCTTCTGGAATTAACCACTGACCTGTCATTTTATATAACCTTGAAGACGGATCTTAACTTTAAATTTACGTGGGGGGGAAGCCACCCTTTGGTTTGGACAATAAATACAAAGAGTACATTTTAAATTTGAAAAAGAATTTTGAAAACAGTCCAGCTTGGCCAGATTTTTTTGACAGTTCTTTTAGAGCCAATTCTAAATTTTTATATGCAAAAGTAAATATTAAATTGAATTTTTTGTAAGCCATCTGACTTTCTTTTAAATACCTTTCTCCAAAAAGACACACCTAGACTATTATAATATTTATTTATAATTATCTACACTATTCATTAATCAGTATTTTAATTATTTTGTAGTATTTAGTAATAATTTCTTTTATAAGTATAAAGAAGTCCATATTAAGGTGCAAAATAATGAAAATTGTTGTTATGAAAATAGGTTATTTTATTAATCGAAAATCACCTTGTCTTTGGATTTATTTATAAGAAAAAAAGTTGTTGCACTTCTTCTATGTACTGTGTCCTTTAGGGTGTTGGCGATCATGGCTCTCCACAGTTTCCTGTACTTTGTAGCTTTTAACAAATTTTGTCTTTTTGTTATCTCTCCTAAACCCTGTTCTGCCAACCATTTACACAAGCTCATTCTTCTTCTATGTACCATGTCTCTTCAGAATGTTGGTGATCATGGCTCTCCACAATTTCCTGTCCTTTGTAGCTCATAATAAATTTTGTCTTTTTGTTATCTCTCCTAAATCCATGTTCTGCCAACCATTTACTCAAGATCATTCTTCTTCTATGTGCCGTGTCTCTTCAGGACATTGGTGATCATGGCTCTCCACAATTTCCTGTCCTTTGTAGCTCTTAATAAATTTTGTCCTTTTGTTATCTCTCCTAATCCCTGTTCTGACAACCATTTACTCAAGCTCATTCTTCTTCTTCTATGTGCCGTGTCTCTTCAGGACCTTGGTGATCATGGCTCTCCACAATTTCCTGTCCTTTGTAGCTCTTAATAAATTTTGTCCTTTTGTTATCTCTCCTAATCCCTGTTCTGACAACCATTTACTCAAGCTCATTCTTCTTCTTCTATGTGCCGTGTCTCTTCAGGACCTTGGTGATCATGGCTCTCCACAATTTCCTGTCCTTTGTAGCTCATAATAAATTTTGTCTTTTTGTTATCTCTCCTAATCCCTGTTCTGCCAACCATTTACTCAAGCTCATTCTTCTTCTTCTATGTGCCGTGTCTCTTCAGGACATTGGTGATCATGGCTCTCCACAGTTTCCTGTCCTTTATAGCTGTTAATAAATTTTGTCTTTTTGTTATCTCTCCTAATCCCTGTTCTGCCAACCATTTACACAAGCTCATTCTTCTTCTTCTATGTGCCGTGTCTCTTCAGGACATTAGCGATCATGGCTCTCCACAATTTCCTGTCCTTTGTAGCTCTTAATAAATTTTGTCCTTTTGTTATCTCTCCTAATCCCTGTTCTGCCAACCATTTACACAAGCTCATTCTTCTTCTAAGTGCCATGTCCCTTCAGGACATTGGCGATCATGGCTCTCCACAGCTTCCTGTCCTTTGTGGCTCTTAATAAATTTTTGTCTTTTTGTTATCTCTCCAAAACATTATTCTGCCAACCATTTACACAAGCTCATTCTTCTTCTTCTATATGCCATATCCCTTCAGGATGTTGGTGATCATGGCCCTCCACAGTTTCCTGTCTTGTGTAACTCTTAATAAATTTTGTCTTTTTGTTATCTCTCCTAAACTGTGTTCTGCCATCAGCAGGTGGGTCATGCATTGCTTTCCTCTATCTCTCTCTTACCTTTGCTCTGTCCTGTGACAATCAAATTTTCCAGACCCACTTTCCTCATTATGTGCCCCAGAAATTTCTACTGTCTTTTCCTGATATTAAGTACTATAAGTGTCCTTTTTGTTGCCATTGTCACTAGAACTTCATTGTTGCTCACATGTTTAGTTGATGGTATTCTTCTGTAGAACCAGATTTCTGTTGATTCAAGTCTCTTTTTCATCTGTGAGAGGATTGTCCAGCACCCATTGCCATATAGGTACTCTATAGAATGGTACTCTTTTCTTGGTTTCTAATGATTCTTTGTAAATTAAAAATTGACACTCACAGAACAAGTTATCATTACTATTCCTACTCATTATTAATACTAATGATTACTGCTACTAATCTTTATAAATCATTACTAATCATTACTATTAATAATCATTAATATTATTAATCATTACTAATCATTTCTATTACTATTCATTATTATTACTAATCATTACTATTACTAATAATTACTAATCATTACTGTTACTAAGGAATATTATTATTAATCATTACCAATCATTACTACTAGTAATCATTACTATTATTAATCATTACTAATCATTACTTTTACTAATCATTATTATTACTAATCATTACTATTACTAATCTTTACTAATCATTACTATTAGTAATTATTGATATTACTAATCATTACTATTACTAATCATTGCTATTACTAATCATTACTAATCATTACTAATACTAATCATTATTATTACTAATCTTTACTAATTATTTACTAATCATTACTATTAGTAATCATTACTATTACTAATCATTGATATTACTAATCATTATTATTACTAATCATTACTATTACTAATCTTTACTAATCATTACTATTACTAATCATTATTATTACTAATAATTACTAGTCTTTACTAATCATTACTAATCATTACTATTACTTATCTTTAATATTACTAATCTTTACTATTACTATTACTAATCATTGCTATTACTAATTATTACTAATCATTACTATTATTAATCATTACTAATCATTATCATTAAACCTAAAACCAGAGGACTATTTCAAATCTCATTCCACTGAGAGAAAAGATTTTTAGTTTCTGTTTGGGTTGTGGTAGTTCACAGTTGTAGTCAGCTTAAGATATTCCAAGCAAAACGTTGAGATTAAGAGCAGAATTAATTTGGCTCAAAAACTTAATCCTCTTCATCTTGATATATATTTTTTCTTTTCTATGGTCTTATTGCAATTAATATATAATTTGGTGGATCATTGGATGCATCACCTTTGCTGAAACAAAAACCTGTTTGCTAATTATGAATTTTGGAACAAAAATACTACATGAAACAAAATAAACACAACAGTAACTTTTTTTAAACTTATTTTATTGTTTAGAAATAAAGTGTCTATTGTTATGCTGACGTATTTTGTCATAAACATAATTTTTGATGGTTATTGAAGTAGAAAAGTACAAGTAGAAAAAATGTGCAGTTTAGCAGTCGGGTTAACATTTTTTACACTTTATTTGAAATATCTCAAAATACCAGATTAAATTTAATTATGACATTAAACTTACATAACAACTGTAATGACATAAGTATGCAGGTGTAGGCTTTAAGAAAGCTTTATTCAACTGAGAATACAAGGCTCGTGTATAGTGTTGTTTTACAGTCCCAGTAAACAGAAATAGCTCTCCCAAAGAGGAGAGTAAAGAACAAGAGGAGACCACTCTTGATTATTCATAAGAACAACATTGTTAATAAATGATTTTTCATGAATTTTGTAGTTTAAAATATCACATTTGCTCCCAGTTGATGTTTTCTAACAGTAAACTAAACTAAAATTCAACTGTTTTTTAAAAAAATACCTTAAAGAAAGAAAAATATAAATTACTCATAAAAATTTTTAATGTCAATATATCTGTTGTTATGAATAGCAATATCATAGAAGAGAAAAATACACAATTTATGTAACAAATAAAAGCATTTTTAAATAGATTTTGCAGTGTTAAACAGAATCAATGAAAAAAGACTTTGGAAAAAAAGTCTGTTAAATATTGAATATGTTGTGATTTTCCCTGGTCGCATGTGTGTTGTGCTTGGCAGTGTGTGTGGAATGGACAAAAAATCCAAAAGCTTGAAAATAACTTTCTTTTTTTTTTTTTTTTTTTTTTTAAGCTTTTCACCCCAAGCAAGGCTGGAAGCCACTAGCACGCAAGGGGTTACAGAAGGTTTGGAGGAAGAGCAGATAGGAGTGGTAAAGGAGAGGATGTGGAGAAAGATAGTGGATCGATCAAAGCAAGGGGATTACAGAAGATTTGGAGCGAGAGCAGATAGGAATGAAAGGGGAAAGGATGTGGAGAAGGGAAGTGGATAGATCAAGGCAACTGGAGATGTCGATTGACATTACACTTAAATAGTTGGAGATTATATTTGTCAGCGAAACAGGAATAAGGAAGGGAGTTCCACAGGCGAGATGTGCGAGACATTGTTCAACAGCTTTTTTTTTTTTTAAATTTCTGGTTGAAAAAGGATTGCAAAATAGTAGTAATTTGTAGGGTAAAAAAGGAGGTTTCCCAGTTAACAATGTTCTTGATTATAGTAATTGTTTTTATTGGGAGAGATTTCTCTGCTAGTTCCCACAGGAGGAATGACAAATCCGAGTGTGAAACTGTTAAGACAGGTCTTGTCTTTTGCAGCAAGGTTTGAGTGTAGTTTCCTTTGGTGGGTGTTTTTAAAAATCACTATAATACCATAATGCGGATTTAATCGCAGTTACAATGTCATGTTTGTCTTTGTAATTTGCCTCTGAAGATGATCTTAGAAAAGGTCGGAACTTTTTTTGGTGTCATCCTTGACGTATTTCACCTCAACATCAAGTAACTGATTAGACAATTGGAAAGGATCAATTTAAAAATAAGTAGACATTATATGTCTATATTATTCAATGAAACATGTTTGAATGAAGATACGTTGCCTATATATATATATATATATATATATATATATATATATATATATATATATATATATATTTGTCATCCACAGACAGACTGTTTCGCTGTTTCACAGCTCATCAGTGTGGCTAGACGTCCGGTTGCCTCTAGCTAGGATTGAAACCCAACTGAATTGGCGTAAGTCGGAACTTCTACCACAAAGCCGTCAGCTCACGGCAGGAATGAAGGTGAATTTTAGCGTGTTTATTTTTAGATTTAGATAAACACACAGTGACTGACAGTGACGACAATTCTGCCGAATATATATATATATATATATATATATATATATGTATATGTAAATAAAAAGAAAGAACAGTAAGATATATAAATCCGGTGTTCTTATAGATATTTTTATTTTTACAAAATAGTGCTCAATGTAAATTTACAGAGCATTTAATATTATAAATTAACTGTTTTAAAATATGTTTTTTTTCGCTACACAGTAATAACCATGTTTCAACCCCTTTTTCGAATGTAACTAATAACTGATACAACAAATGTTAATGAAAATGAACACGCTACCACCCCTTGTCTGGATGAGTGGATTTCTCTGTATCCTTGGAAACAGTGAATTATGAATTTTTGCCGTGCCTTTAAAACTCAGTAAATTTAAAAATAAGTTACTCCAAAATTCGCTTGAGGATGAAATGGAACTAATGTTTTTAATTTAATTACAAAATTAAATTCAAAGCTTTTCGCTTCCATTTTTGAAACATGGTTATTACAGGGTAACGAAAAAATATTTTAAAACAGTTAATTTATAATATATATATATATATATATATATATATATATATATATATATATATATATGTATTCTTAATATTAAGAAACTTATTAGACAATTGGAAAGGATCAATATAAAAGTAAGTAGACATAATATATCTATATTATTCAATGAAATATGTTTGAATATACATATATACATTTTCTAGTGCATTTAACCAACATTTAATGTCATTTTGCATTTCTACCAATTCTAGTTAACTCCCTTACATTGGGACGCTTGTTTTGCAAAACTCCATAGCTACAATGGATAAAATTAAAATCACACATGTTTTCAAAATCAGCATCACAACGATCACAGTTACAATAAGTTTGTTTTTAAAATTACCCCTGAAAATGATCTCGGAGGAGATTGAAAGTAATTGGGTAGGAAAAGATGGCGGAGCCTTTCTTAATGAATTTCGTCTTAACATCAAGAAACTGATTAGAGAACTAGGAAGGATTATTATAAAATAAATAGATATAATATATCTATATTATTCAATGAAACATATATATATATATATATATATATATATTTATATATATATATATATATATATATATATATATATATATATATATATATATATATATATTCCAAAACATATATATATATATATATATTCCAAAACATATATATATATATATATATTCCAAAACATATATATATATATATATATATATATTCCAAAATTCGCTTGAAGATGAAACAGAACGAATGCTTTTAATTTAATCATATAATTAAATTTGAAGTGTTTAGCTTCGTTTTTTGAAACACGGTAATTCCTGTGTAGCAAAGAAACAATATTTTAAATCAGTTAATTTCTAATATTTATGCTCTGTAAATTTACATTGAGCACTATTTTGTAAAAATAAAAATATAAGTAAGAACACCGGATTATATATCTTACTGTTCTTTCTTTTTATTATAATATATATATATAGCATAATGAGAAGCCATGTATACTTTCTTAATATGTATATAATATAGAAAAAACAACTGAAAAGTTGCAAATTAAAAAAAAAAAAATTGTAGTTTTTTTGTGAAAGTATTTATTTATATTTTTTTATATATATATATTTGATATTTCAGATCGAACCCGATCTTTCTGATGAAAGATCAGGGTCGATCTGAAATATCAAATATATATATATAAAAAAATATAAATAAATACTTTCACAAAAATACATTCAATTTTTGTTTTTTAATTTGTAACTTTTCAATTGTTTTTTCTATATTATATACATATTAAGAAAGTATACATGGCTTCTCAATTTATATATATATAAATGACATATGTGAATTCAAAATCATTATGTGATGAATCTGTCAGAAAGAGAGAGTGTGAGAGAAAAGGAGGCAGACAGAAAGAGAGAGAGAGGAATAGAGTGTGTGTGTGTGTGTGTGTGAGAGAGAGAGAGAGAGAGAGAGAGAGAGAGAGAGAGAGAGAGAGAGAGAGAGAGAGAGAGAGAGATGAAGACAAAGGAACAGATAGAGAGGGGTATAGAAATCAGTCTTGTAGCATTAAGTACCCCCAGAACCAAGCTAGTAATGTTGCCTCATCATTGAGCAGGGGGTGAATTTTCTTGTACTATCAAGATGTCTTCCAGTTTGATCATTTTTTGAAGCTCAGATTCACTTGAGACCTCAAACGGAACTCATATAAAAGGTGTTGTGCATAGACTGTTGTCTAAAATACACAAAAAATGAAAATAACACTGACATCTCATTTTAACAGATATATTTACCAAAATTACACAAAAGTATCCTGAAATACTAAAGATTAAATTTATTCAATAAAATCACCATTGGTTTTTAACACAGCCTCCAGTCGACTTCGGAATCTCCTGCAACTCTTCTGGATGGTCTCCTTGTTTAAGTTAATGAATGTTGCCATAATACTTGCCTTCAGTTCTTCTTTAGTGTTACATGGAGTTTTATCGGCCTCTCACCCTACTGTGCCCCACACATAATAATCAAGGGGGTCACAGTCTGGGGAGTTAGGTAGCCAGATGTAAGGGGTGATATAGTAGCAGAAATTGTCTGACAGCCATGACCGGATTCTCCTGCATGTGTGGCATGGTGCAGAGTCCTGTTGCCAAACATAGGGTCTTCCAGCAGCCACCCTCTTGACCCATGGTAGCACTACCTCCTCAAGGCACTTGATGTAGGCCTCCATGTTGAGTCTGAGGCCCTGTGGGAAGATAAATGAAAGCATGTCGCCATCACTAGTGATCACTCCAAATACCTTCATAATCACCATTAGACTCATCCAACTCTTTCCAAATCTTTTGTACTGTCCTCAGATTGACATCCAAACACTCAGAAATGTTCATACTGGGGCTTCTGGCATGAATGCCAAGGAGTACAGCATGCTGTTTCCAAATTTCTGGCAGAATGAATTGCATCATGGTGCTCTTTTTTTCACAGATGCTGCCCAACTGACAAAATGTATATATATATACTTGGGTATTCTAAATCAGTATAAATATTTCAATAGTTAAAATATTTCTTCAAAAAATTTCTTTAGATATGGTAAAAAATCCTTTTTAAACAATAACCAAAACACCAGATGTCCGTTAAAGAATCAAACACAATCGCGTTCCACACCACGTGTCGTCCGAGTCTAAAAACAAACACACAAACACAGTAATTTAAGTACACCACACATACGAAGAAAAAAAGAAAAATACTGAATTCTAAAATTAGACACACATAAACTAGGGGTAAACAAACACGTGGATATTTTAAATCTACATAAATATTTCAACAGTTAAAAATATTTCTTAAAATATTTCTTGAGTTATGGTCAAAAAACCTTTTAAACAACATTTAAGACACTATCATCAGTCTTCCGCCAAAAATTCAAACAAAGTCGCATTGCACATCACGTGACATGCACGCTTCACGACAAATGCTGTAAACAAACACACAAACACAGTATCTCATTTGATTTCTGAGGAAAGACCTAGGTGGTCTGAAATATTAAATAAATAAATATATACAAAAACACAGAAATAAATACTTTCATAAAAAAAACACCCAATTTTGTTTCATTTATTTTATCCAGATATTATATATATATATATATAGGATAGATAAATTGTTGTCTAAATTACGCAAAAATGAAATTAAGAGTGACATCTCATTTTAACAAATATATTTACCAAAATTATGCAAAAACATCTTGAAATACTAAATAGTAAATTCATTCAATAAAATCACCATTCAATGACGACCTCTAGATGAAACCTTCTGCATCTCTTCTGGACGGTCTCCTTGTTTAAATTGGTGAATGCTGCCATAACTCTTGCCTTCATTTCATCTTTGGTGTTACAAGGAGTTTTGTTGGTCTCTTGCTCAATTTTGTTCCTTACATAATAATCAAGGGGTTTGCAGTCTAGGGGGTTAGGTGCCCAGATGTAAGGGGTGATGTGATGGTAGAGATTGTCTGACAGCCATGACTGGGTCCTCCTGCTTGTGTGGCATGGTGCAGAGTCCTGTTGCCAGACATAGGTTCTTCCAGCAGCCACCCTCTTGACCCAGAGCAGCACTACCTCCTCAAGGCGCTTGATGTAGGCCTCCGTGTTGAGTCTGAGGCCCTCACCAACAAATTCGGGAATTCTTTTCTTATTAGAATGATCAGATTGAGTTTTGAAGCTACAACGCCTTTGTAATCACCATTAGACTCATTGATGTAGGTGCGATGTAGGCATCTGTGTTGAGCCTGAGGTCCCATGAGAAGATGAATGGAGGCATAACATCACCATCACTCCAAACACCTTCATAATCGCCATTAAACTCATTCAACTCTTTCCGAATCCTCTGCACTGTTCTCAGATTGCCACCGAACCCTCTGAAATGTTTGTATTGGAGATTCTGGCATGAATGCCAAGCAGTACAGCATACCATTTCCAAAAATCTCTGGCAGAGTGAATTGCGTTACGGTGCTCTTTCTCCGACAGATGGTGCCCAACTGACCCTACCATACTGTGCAGTTGACAAAATCAAAAACAAACTATGTGCATGTGTAAAATTAAAAACATATAATGAAAATCTATGGATACTTGTGGGTGTATTCACTCACCATAGGAGTAGTGGTAGTAGAAAGGCTTTTACAAAGATAAAAACAGGAAAAATAAATGTACCTAATATTGTCTATTAATTTCATACAATTTTATTTATGTATTTTTGCGTGTATTTTATATTACAATTGTAATAATGTTTACGCTATAAAAGGGAGTAAACTACAATAAATATATAATAATATAATAATATAAATAAATAAAAGTTCAGGGTTTAGGCAGAGACATTAGATGTATAGAGTTGGAGTAGAATTTAGAAAGAACCGGAAAACCAATCCTAAACAGGAAACAGGATAAACCTCTACTCATGTTCAAAAGACCAAGGAGGAGTGTGAACTGGATTTGATTACATCCACATGCTACAAAGAATTTACCAAGCTACTGGATACCAAAACAAGACATCCATATATGACCTGCTATGGTCTCAGCAATAGAAAACATTATATTTCTAGATATACTTGCAGGAATAGCTGACAAAAGTATGGAGACAAGGATACTGCCACCTCCTCCAAAAATAGCTGTGGTGAAAATAAAGGAACTCTTTAATCTTTCTCTGACTTTCCAGGACTGATTGATTTCCCTTTGTTTTTGTCTTTCTCTCTTCATGAGTTGGTCGGCCATTTTCTTCTTACGGTTCACTACTGGAGTAGATTTTTAGTGGAATAAAGCTTCACTCAAGCTATATGGACTCAGCCTTCTTTTACTTCCTCTCAAACCCTTTTTATAACAATAGCAATAGCAAAATAATTTGGGATCAGTGTAAAGCATTGACCCGCATATTAAAGTCACATATTAAAAGAATTCGCCCCCAATTTCAACAATAAAATTCAAACAGTGGTGATGTAGTAAACCAATCACATGACTCCAAACAAAAGATTTTTTTTTATAGCAAATAAAAACACTTAGAGAATCCCCCCCCCCCAAACTTCTTTTTGATGTATCTTGTGGGTGTATTCACTCGCACCATAGCTGTAGTGGTAGTAGAATTTTTGGCTTGTTTTTATGAAGATAAAACAGGAAAAATAAATACAGAAAAGGCATGACAAATTGTCTGGTAATTTCATACAATTTTATTTATGTATTTTTGCGTGTATTTTACGTTACAATTGTGATAATGTTTACGCTATAAAAGGGAGTAAATTACTCCATAATATCACAAGAACTATCACGGTAAGAAGTTATGCTCGTGTTGTCATCCTGACAGTCCTTGGACGAAGAGATTGAATATGACATCGCTTGGAGGGATGTCCGTATTTCTGGCAGGAACAGTTTTTGTTGCATGCTGGGAGTAATTTTATTGTTTTTATTTTTTTAATCTTAAACAAGGTTTAAATATTATTGTTTTATTTTATTTTATTTTTAATTTTAATTATTATTATTAATTTATTTATTTGTAACAAAAATACTATCCCTACAATACAAACTGATCAAAATGTGATTTTTGAGATTTCAGGACAAGTGTATGATGATACAAAGACTGTAAATTTTGTCCGAATTTATCTTGTCAATAAACTCGCCAGAATAATGGATAAAAACAATATAGGATTATATAGAGATGATATTAAGAAAATGTTAGTTTTCTTTTTACATAAGGCCAATGGTGACTTTTACTGGTTATGGTAATGGTTGGCTGGTTGTTTTAGTTTAGTGGTATATCAACTTCTCTATGGATTTAATACTGAAATCTAAATATGAAAATTCAAATCTGTCTCTTTCCTAATCTTTATTGCCATATTCACAATGTTTCGGCCATTGTATGCTCTGGACTTCTTCAGGTGATATACATTGAAATTTCGATGGGGGTAGATTGTTCTAGTTCCTTGCGTCATGCCTTTTCTGGATATCTCAGTTTCCAGTTATTTCCCTTTAGTAACTCAACTCTCCAAGTTTTTTTGTTCATCTCTGCTGTGGCCAGGGATTGAACTTATAACTCTTTGGGTGAAGTCATTGGATTACTTCAGCCAATGCTTTTATTCACTGGGCTATGTGACCTTGGGGAGCATTGGTTAGTTGGTTGGTTGGTGTGTGTGTGTGTGTGTGTGTGTGTGTGTGTGTGCGTGTGTGCATGTGTGTGTGTGTATTGTATTTGGTAGGTACCTCCACAGAAAATGTGATACCTAAGGTTTAAAATGAATTTTAAAAAATGAAAAAATCTTTCTTCAAACTTTTATTTTAGTTTTAATTTCAAGTTAGATTAAATTTAATATTTCCAATAAACAAAATACTTTGCTGTATTTCAAAACGTATTTAAATTGATTGGAATTTTTTTTTTTTTTTTTAATCCCTAAAAATGGCTGATTTTAGCCATATTTACAAATTTGTCACCACAATGTAATTATCTTTATTTAAAATTTTTAGAAAATAAAATATACTTTTCTGAGACTTATGCCTGATTATTTTTTCTATGGGGGACATAACTATAAAAATCACTTGATGACTATAACATGAATGCCTTTCTTATATAATTTTTTTATTACCCAAGAATCTTCAAATTTATGAAAATATTCTATGTAATCTGTTAATCCTACATAATCTGATATTTTATTGAAACTTATATACTTTGGATTAAATTTACTATAGTTATTGTTCTTATTTTCTGATAATGCTGTGTATGGACGTCTGTATTTACAAAATTCGGCACATTTATACACACATAAAAAATTATTTTTAAAATATTGGCGGTCACAGAATTGTAGTAAGCTTTTCCATTTATGATAAGTAAATATAGTTTTTACTTGATAAAAATATCACCTACCTGTTACAAATTAATACAGAATTTTAAAAGATTTAAAACTTTATAAATTAATCTCTGTATTCAGCCATAATTGATCTAGCAAGACAAGCTTGATAACCATTACATCAGGTTGAAGTGCCCCTAACATATGGATTTACTAAGTGTAGCTTAGATGTGGCACAAGGCTGAAAGTATGGTCACCCTGTGAAGATCGCACTACTCAGTTGTAAGTGATCTATCAAGACATGCTTGGTAACCATTACACCAAGTCATTTGACCCTAGTAGGTTGTATTATGAGTCACATACTATTGCTCAAGGCATGACCAGAGAATCAATCAATTGAAAATGACATTATTTCTTTTGTTATATTTCAAAGTTTGCCACCAATTTTGTTTGGCCAAGTGCAGTTTCCTGATTCCGATGTTAAAATCCTTGTGCTGAGACCTGAATAGTCACACATCAAATGTCAAGTATAATTCCAATTTAGAGCTCGCTAAAGTATGCCGAGAAGAGAAGGTGAGTGAGAGAAGCAAAGAGATGAGATGTTTGACCTTCCTCAACTGAAGATAAAAATCTCTTGTGATTTATGAGTCATCTGGCTTGGCTTTTCACTCAATACAAGTGGAATATTTGATCAATCATTTATTTAGTTATGAGAGTTTGATAACAAAGTGAAAGGTTGAAGCTGATGGTTTGTAAAACATTCTGCTTTTAATAAGAAGATTTTCTCCAAATCTCAAAACAAACTGAGCGATTATTTACTGATCAAGTGGATGAATGCTACACTCAAAAGCCATTAACATGAAGTTTGGTTTGCTAAATAAAATGGCTTTATTTCAAACTTAGCTTTTAGCAAATATCTAAATGCTAGATTTCGTTAAAAAATTAGCATTATGATAATGATATAATGTCCAAAACTTAATAAAAACAAAGTTTTTTTTTGTCAAAATCTTTATGTTATTATTAAGATGAAAAATCAAAGGATCTTTTGATTATTAAATTATGTTCTTAATCCTTTTTAGAACGTTTGAAATTTTGGTTAAAAATTTAGTTTTTCTTACATCAGTTGGTAGTTATGAATTAGTATCTGAAATTTTAGCGTCATTTTGTGGTTAAAAACATTTATTTGGAAATTCTTGCAAAAATCAAATAATTTTCCTGAGACTTTCTGAACTTTTTCACAAATGAATTATATTTTAGAAATGTCTCTTTTTTAGATAATCTTGGTAGAAATTTTTTTACATCTGATAACCCCTACTTATTTAATTTTAAGAATTTTCAAGAAATCCATTTCTGTAGCCCAACAAAAATGAATTTTTTTCATATTAGCTATAAGCACAAGCTCTTGGACAATTTAAATGATTGAAATTCTTTTTGTAAAACAGGACCCCAAATACAGAAGATCTGCTTTGAATCATAAAATAAAAAATGCAATAAAATTTAAGCATTATTTAATTAGAAAAGCTTTTAAATGATTTTTTGAATAAGATATATTACGTACACTATTGTTTTAAGAAAAAAACTTTTTTCAATGAATAATGAATTTTTATAAGAATTGTAAATTAAGGAAAAAATTTAATGAGATTAATTTATAGTTTTAAATCTTTTAAAACTCTGTATTAATTTGTAGCAGGTAGGTGATACTTTTATCAAGTAAAAACTATATTTACTTACCATAAATGGAAAAGCTTACTACAATTCTGTGACTGCCAATATTTAAAAAATAATTTTTATGTGTGTGTAAAAATGTGTCGAATTTTGTAAATACAGACGTCCATACACAACATTATCAGAAAATAAGAACAATAACTATAGTAAATTTAATCCAAAGTATATAAAATTCAATAAAATATCAGATTATGTAGGATTAACAGATTACATAGAATATTTTCATAAATTTGAAGATTGTTGGGTAATAAAAAAATTATATAAGAAAGGCATTCATGTTATAGTCATCAAGTGATTTTTATAGTTATGTCCCCCATAGAAAAAATAATCATGCATAAGTCTCAGAAAAGTATATTTTATTTTCTAAAGAATTTTAAATAAAGATAATTACATTGTGCTGACAAATTTGTAAATATGGCTAAAATCAGCCATTTTTAGCAATTAAAAAAAAAAAAAAAATTCAATCAATTTAAATACGTTTTGAAATACCGCAAATTATTTTGTTTATTAGAAATATTAAATTTAATCTAACTTGAAATTAAAACTAAAATAAAAGTTTGAAGAAAGATTTTTTCATTTTTTAAAATTCATTTTAAACCTTAGGTATCACAGTTTCTGTGGAGGTACCTACCAAATACAATACACACACACACACACACACACACACACACACACACACACACACACACACACACACACACACACACACACACACACCAGCCAATGTTCTACAAGGTCACATAGCCCAGTGAATAAAAGCATTGGTTGAAGTAATCCAATGACTTCACCCAGAGTTGTGAGTTCAATACCTGGCCACAGCAGAGATGAACAAAAGAACTTGGAGAGTTGAGTTACTAAAGGGAAATAACTGGAGATATCCAGAAAAGGCATGGCATGTGGAACTAGAACAATCTACCCCCATCGAAATTACAATGTATATCACCTGAATAAGGCCAGAGCATACAATGGCCGAAACATTGTGAATATGGCAATAAAGATGAGGACAACAGTTTGAACAATGTAAATAGTGTAAATAGTTACTATACCTCATCTCAGAAACAGAGACAGATTTGAATTTTCATATTTAGATTTCGGCATTAAATAACCCATAGAAATGTTGACATGCCACTAAACTAAAACAACCAGCCAACCATTACCATAACCAGAAAAAGTCACCATTGGCGTTATGTAAAAAGAAAACTAACATTTTCTTAATATCATCTCTATATAATCCTATATTGTTTTTATCCATTATTCTGGCGAGTTTATTGACAATATAAATTCGGACAAAATTTACAGTCTTTGTATCATCATACACTTGTCCTGAAATCTCAAAAATCACATTTTGATCTGTTTGTATCCATAGATTTTTATTATACAGGGTGTGATGTGTAAATTGTCGCCATTTTATATTTTTAATTTCATGCATGCATGTTGTTTGTTTTTGGTTTTGTTGACTGCACATTTTGTCAGTTGGGCAGCGTCTGTGAGAAAAAGAGCACCATGATGCAATTCACTCTGCCAGAAATTTGGAAACTGAATGCTGTACTCCTTGGCATTCATGCCAGAAGCTCCAGTATGAACATTTCTGAGTGTTTGGATGTCAATCTGAGGACAGACAGTACAGAGGATTTGGAAAGAGTTGGATGAGTCTAATGGTGATTATGAAGGTATTTGGAGTGATCACTAGTGATGGCGACATGCTTTCATTTATCTTCCCACAGGGCCTCAGAATCAACATGGAGGTCTACATCAAGTGCCTTGAGGAGGTAGTGCTACCATGGGTCAAGAGGGTGGCTGCTGGAAGACCCTATGTTTGGCAACAGGACTCTGCACCATGCCACACATGCAGGAGAATCCGGTCATGGCTGTCAGACAATTTCTGCTACTATATCACCCCTTACATCTGGCTACCTAACTCCCCAGACTGTGACCCCCTTGATTATTATGTGTGGGGCACAGTAGGGTGAGAGGCCAATAAAACTCCATCCATATAACACTAAAGAAGAACTGATGGCAAGGATTATGGCAACATTCATTAACTTAAACAAGGAGACCATCCAGAAGAGTTGCAGGAGATTCTGAAGTCGACTGGAGGCTGTGTTAAAAACCAATGGTGATTTTATTGAATAAATTTAATCTTTAGTATTTCAGGATACTTTTGTGTAATTTTGGTAAATATATCTGTTAAAATGAGATGTCAGTGTTATTTTCATTTTTTTGTGTAATTTCAACGACAATTTATCCATTGCACTCTGTAGAATAGAGACGTTTCTGTTTATCATCATTAGAAGTTTTTACAAATTGTTTTAGAAATTGTGTCTCATTTAATATATTGTCTTTGATAAAGACAGAAAATATTTAATATTAAATTGTATGAAAGTACAGTTTTATTTTCAAAATTGTTAAATCAGTTTATTGCAACTTTTGTGTTTTTTTTTATATTTAAGTTTAAACCAATATTTACTTGCTTATTTTGTTGGATTTAATAGTCTGCATGTAGGCTTATTTAAAAAAAATTATAATCCTTTAATTCACTGAAAGATTTAATTTTGTTTAAACATTCAAATCTAGCTTGAGGTTTGAGTTTAATTGTGATGGCTTTATGTTAATTTTTGTATAATTGTTTGATTTTTATAAAATTTTGTGACTTTTTTAACTAATTTATTATGTGTTAGTTTTTTTTCTAAGGAGGAACCCAACTTTTAGGCTCCTTGGAAACAGCAGAGATCTGCCACCAAATTTGCTTAGCAAAAGATGAAGTCTCTTATCCTGGGTCCTACACTGATTTTGATCTTCATTAATGATCTTCCTGATGCCATCAGTTCCCAAATAGGCATTTATGCGGATGATACTACCATTTACTCCTGTCTCAGTTGTAAATCCATCAGAGTTGACAAAGTTAACCTTGCTGCTGCCCTTAAAAATGACCTACAATCAGTGGTTAACTTGGGCAAGACAATTGTTTTATTTAATCCAATCATTTCTATCAAATCGTAAAATGAAGGTCATTTTGAACAGGCTCACTTCCAGATCCTTTCACATGAATGCGGGCATCCCTCAAGGCTCTATCCCAGGCCCTACACTTTTTCTGATCTTCCTCAATGATCTTCCTGATGTCATCAGTTCCCAAATAGGCATTTATGCGGATGACACTACCATTTACTCCTGTCTCAATAGCAAATCCTTCGGGGCTGACAAAGTTTTGTGACATAAGGTGGCCGTTAATAATTAAGTATAACTCAAGACTTCAATGTTAAGATAAAAGAATATTTAATTACAACCACAAATAAATACTTAACAAGAACAAAGTGAAAGTCAACCAAAGATAATTAACCATTTCAGTGAATATCTTGTTTATAGCATGGCTCGACAACAACCGGTAAATTCTAAATCCAAATCCAAATAATTGACACACAATAATTCACACTAATTCGACTGGATAGTTCCACTCAATAGTCACTCAATAATCAGTGCAGTCAGTAGCCTGACACCCCTATTCATACACCTGGCGGAAAACATATATCAATAAGTCCAGAGTGTCATGCACAAGCCTCAGTGTCGGTAGTTACTCATTTTCTTCCTATATGACACAAAGTAATCCTGGTTGCTGCACTTGAAAAGGACCTCCAATCAGTGGTTAACTGGGGCAGGTAATGGCTTGGAAAATTTAACACTGCCAAAACAAAAATACTCTGATTTAACCATCACAGAGAAAATTTTCTGCCTGCCATTAGCATGACTGATGCTAGCCTCCTGCAACACATGGCGCCTTCTTGGTCTCATGTTTTCCAATGATTTGAAGTGGATGACTACATTGAATCAATAGATGTATCTACAACAAGGAAACTTGGGTCACTGTATCAAGCCAGAAGATTTTTCTTGTTATATATTATTATAATGGAAATGACATTGCTAATGATTTTACTATAGTAATGCATTGAAAATGAGGAAGGAAGGGATTGTCAGTGGTCAGGAATGAAGACAAGCATTACTGATAGAATAAGGCTATTATAATGGAAATGCATTGCTAATGATTTTACTATAGGAATGCATTGAAAATGAGGAAGAAAGAGATTGTCTGTGGTCAGGAATGAATGCAAGTATTACTGATAGAATAGGGCTATTATATGTATAATGGAAATGCATTGCTAATCATTTTAATATAGGAATGCATTGAAAATGAAGAAAGGGATTCTCAGTGGTCAGGAATGAAGGCTGTATTCAATTAAATTTTTTATTTGCTCTCAGAATGTTTCTTCTTTCTGATAGGTCACAGTCATGAACTTCACCAACTTTCCAATTTTATGTCAAAGACCAATTATCATTTTTTTTAGATTAGTTAACCTTGGTGTTACTTTAGGGGTCACCATTACTTAAAAGTAATGGAAGCACTATTTTTAGTTATTTAATTACAAGTGTTATTATTGATGTTATTTTCCAGTTGAACTTAATTACTGCTAATTTCTTTCAATGATTGATCATTAGAAATCAAGTGCCAG
>OZ038514.1:6377918-6402918 GCA_964036315.1 Acanthosepion esculentum
TACATCAACATATTAGCATGTTAATATATATATATATATATATATATATATATATATATATATATATATATATAATGAATAGTTGCAGTATAAACCACAGGTTGGGTACGTGGGTGCTGAACAAATAACAAATGTGCCTGAGCAAGCGTCTGCAATAGGGACTGGTTCACTGCCCTAATAGACGGGTATCCTAGAATACGAATGGCCAGCTATTATATATATATATATATATGATGGACTCTCCCGTCGGTTTCGACGGATGAGGTTCCGACAACTGTATTTATTCAACCCTGTGTGTAAGTCGCAAGTGACATTTCAGTCCTGCTAGTGATTTGCAAAGAAGTCCACAGATTGTGCAAGAGTGTGGATTGTTGGAGTGTATGGCCGGGACAGCAGCAGATATTTTAATCCTTTCCCTAGTTTGACGAAGCTTGGTGATGCTTGACATATATATATATATACAGGGTGTCTCAGAAAGACTTTTACAAACTTTGGGGTAGGGTTCCTCACACCAAAACAAAGACCAAAGTCCATTTCTGCAAATCCTTCATTATGAGTTATTAAGTTTTAAGAAGTTTATGGTAGATGGCGCTAGGTTGCGATGTAGACTAAGTTACATTTGTCATTTGTGTACATTTGTGGCCAGTCTGTCTTCAATGTTTAACATGTGTAGTAGTGAGTCAACTGAGAAATGTTCCATTTAACAGTGGCAGTATATTTATATCGTGAGCAGACAGATATGATTTTTATATATGACCGTGCAAATGGTAATGGATGCAAGACTGCACGTCTGTATCAGACAGATTGCATTTCCAGACCAAAGGCAGCCAAGTCATCCAACCTTTGCTGCTGTTTATCGTTGTGTTGCTGGCACCACAAACTATGCATTGAAGAAGACCGAGATCTGCTCATATGCCTGCCCATGTATAATACCTTTTATAGGCTGTTGGAGATGATCTAGGTATCAGCACACGTCAAGTGGCTTTAGCATGTTGTACATCTCATAGTACCACATGAAGGGTACTTCAAGAGCAACTTCTGTATCCATATCATTTGCAATGTGTGCAGGGTATTTCGCCCTCTGATAATTCACCACGCAAGAAATTTTGCTGATGGTTTATTTCACAAACTGCCAATCTATTGTTTGTCTCTTCAGTCTTGTTTACAGATGAGGCAATATTTGGAAAAGATGAAATAACAAATTTACACAACCAACATTTTTGGGCTGATTGGAATCCCTATGGTACAATACAGGCTAGGCATTAGCATCAGTTTATGATTAATGTGTGGGATGGAATTGTAGGTGACTGTCTGGTAGGTCCATATGGTCTTCCAGCATCTCTTACAGGAGCTGTCTACAGGGACTTTATTTAAAACACACTTCCAGCCCTGTTCATGCATGATGGAGATCCAGCACATTTTAGTCACATTATTCACAATGCACTGGCTGACATCTACCAGGATAGGAATGGTGAGGCCCGGTTCCATGGACTGCACATTCAGCCAACCTCAATCCTTTGGATTTTTATCTGTGAGGCCACTGAAAACAATTGATTTATGCAGCAGACATTAATAAAGCAGAAATGCTTCAGCAATGTGTCACGGGGGCCTGTGAAACCTTTTGGCACTGTGTGGGCATAATTTGAAAGGGTCCTCCAGTCAATGCTCTCATGGGTGCATGTGTGTGTAGAAGCAAGTGGAGGACATTTTGAACATTTGTTATGGGTTGCTGGGTTTGACGTACAACAATGACCTTTTAAACATATATTTACATGGATATTTGACCTTGTTTTGGTGTCAGGAACCCACCCCCAAATTTTGTAAAAGTATTTTTTGTATTGTATCTTGGGTTATACATTTAACAGAGTCTACCGTAAACTTTAAACTTAATAACTCAAAGACAAAAGATTTTTGGACATATGAACTTTTGTCCTTGTTTGGGTGCAAGGAATCCACCCCAAAGTTTTTAAAAGTATTTTTAATACACCCTGTAGATAAGTTACTACCAGAGCATCATTATCTCAGTAATCTGTAAACTGGCAAATCTGGTTGACAGCCACTTACATACAGGTTTAAGATTTGGGGCAAAAATAGTGGCAGAGTAATAATTATTTTATGAATACAAAAAAAAGAGTACTGAACTGTCATGTAATATCAGCCCTCCTATATGCCAGTGAATACTGGACAGTCTCCTCACAGATGATGAAGAAACTTGAAGCAACAGAAATGTTCTTTCTACAGAAGGATGCTGAGAATACCGTGGATCAAACATGTGAGAAATGACAAAGTTTTAGAGAAAATGGAAAGAAAAGGACAATTATACTTAACATCAAAAAGACATAGTTGAAATTTCTAGGATTCATAATGAGGAAAGAGGGCTTAGTAAATTTGACACTCACAGGACAGATTGATGGCAAGAGAGCGTGAGAAGAAAACAAAACATGACCTACCTAGTGAGCTTGTGTAAACAAATGGCAGAACAAAGTTTAGGAGAGATAACAAAATGATTAAATTTATTATTACCTATAAAGGACAGGAAATTGTGGAGAGCCATGATCACCAATGTTCTAAAGAGACATGACACATAAAAGAAGAAGAATAATGAGCTTATATACATGGAGGGCGAAACAAAGTTCAGGAGAGATAACAAAACAACTAAATTAATTAAGAGCAACAAAGGACAGGAAATTGTGGAGAGCCATGATTGTCAACATCCTGAAGGGACATGACACATAGAAGAAGAATGAGCTTGTATAAATGGATGATGGAATAAGGTTTAGGAGTGATAACAAAACAACTAAATTTATTAAGAGGACAGGAAATTGTGGAGAGCCATGAAAGTCAACATCCTGAAGGGACATGACACATAGAAGAAGAATGAGCTTGTATAAATGGATGATGGAATAAGGTTTAGGAGTGATAACAAAACAACTAAATTTATTAAGAGGACAGGAAATTGTGGAGAGCCATGATTGTCAACATCCTGAAGGGACATGGTACATAGAAGAAGAATGAGCTTGTATAAATGGATGATGGAATAAGGTTTAGGAGTGATAAGAAAACAACTAAATTTATTAAGAGGACAGGAAATTGTGGATTGCCATGATTGTCAACATCCTGAAGGGACATGACACATAGAAGAAGAATGAGCTTGTATAAATGGATGATGGAATAAGGTTTAGGAGTGATAACAAAACAACTAAATTTATTAAGAGAACAGTAAATTGTGGAGAGCCATGATTGTCAACATCCTGAAGGGACATGGTACATAGAAGAAGAATGAGCTTGTATAAATGGATGATGGAATAAGGTTTAGGAGTGATAAGAAAACAACTAAATTTATTAAGAGGACAGGAAATTGTGGAGAGCCATGATTGTCAACATCCTGAAGGGACATGGTACATAGAAGAAGAATGAGCTTGTATAAATGGATGATGGAATAAGGTTTAAAAGTGATAACAAAACAACTAAATTTATTAAGAGGACAGGAAATTGTGGAGAGCCATGATTGTCAACATCCTGAGGGGACATGACACATGGAAGAAGAATGAGCTTGTATAAATGGATGATGGAATAAGGTTTAGGAGTGATAACAAAACAACTAAATTTATTAAGAGGACAGGAAATTGTGGAGAGCCATGATTGTCAACATCCTGAAGGGACATGGTACATAGAAGAAGAATGAGCTTGTATAAATGGATGATGGAATAAGGTTTAGGAGTGATAATAAAACAACTAAATTTATTAAGAGGACAGGAAATTGTGGAGAGCCATGATTGTCAACATCCTGAGGGGACATGACACATGGAAGAAGAATGAGCTTGTATAAATGCATGATGGAGTAAGGTTTAGGAGTGATAACAAAACAACTAAATTTATTAAGAGGACAGGAAATTGTGGAGAGCCATGATTGTCAACATCCTGAAGGGACATGGTACATAGAAGAAGAATGAGCTTGTATAAATGGATGATGGAATAAGGTTTAGGAGTGATAACAAAACAACTAAATTTATTAAGAGGACAGGAAATTGTGGAGAGCCATGATTGTCAACATCCTGAGGGGACATGACACATGGAAGAAGAATGAGCTTGTATAAATGCATGATGGAGTAAGGTTTAGGAGTGATAACAAAACAACTAAATTTATTAAGAGGACAGGAAATTGTGGAGAGCCATGATTGTAAACATCCTGAACGGACATGACACATAGAAGAAGAATGAGCTTGTATAAATGGATGATGGAATAAGGTTTAGGAGTGATAGCAAAACAACTAAATTTATTAAGAGGACAGGAAATTGTGGACATGACACATAGAAGAAGAATGAGCTTGTATAAATGGATGATGGAATAAGGTTTAGGAGTGATAACAAAACAACTAAATTTATTAAGAGGACAGGAAATTGTGGAGAGCCATGATTGTCAACATCCTGAAGTGACATGACAAATAGAAGAAGAATGAGCTTGTATAAATGGATGATGGAATAAGGTTTAGGAGTGATAACAAAACAACTAAATTTATTAAGAGGACAGGAAATTGTGGAGAGCCATGATTGTCAACATCCTGAAGGGACATGGTACATAGAAGAAGAATGAGCTTGTATAAATGGATGATGGAATAAGGTTTAGGAGTGATAATAAAACAACTAAATTTATTAAGAGGACAGGAAATTGTGGAGAGCCATGATTGTCAACATCCTGAGGGGAAATGACACATGGAAGAAGAATGAGCTTGTATAAATGCATGATAGAGTAAGGTTTAGGAGTGATAACAAAACAACTAAATTTATTAAGAGGACAGGAAATTGTGGAGAGCCATGATTGTCAACATCCTGAAGGGACATGGTACATAGAAGAAGAATGAGCTTGTATAAATGGATGATGGAATAAGGTTTAGGAGTGATAATAAAACAACTAAATTTATTAAGAGGACAGGAAATTGTGGAGAGCCATGATTGTCAACATCCTGAGGGGACATGACACATGGAAGAAGAATGAGCTTGTATAAATGCATGATGGAGTAAGGTTTAGGAGTGATAACAAAACAACTAAATTTATTAAGAGGACAGGAAATTGTGGAGAGCCATGATTGTCAACATCCTGAAGGGACATGGTACATAGAAGAAGAATGAGCTTGTATAAATGGATGATGGAATAAGGTTTAGGAGTGATAACAAAACAACTAAATTTATTAAGAGGACAGGAAATTGTGGAGAGCCATGATTGTCAACATCCTGAGGGGACATGACACATGGAAGAAGAATGAGCTTGTATAAATGCATGATGGAGTAAGGTTTAGGAGTGATAACAAAACAACTAAATTTATTAAGAGGACAGGAAATTGTGGAGAGCCATGATTGTAAACATCCTGAACGGACATGACACATAGAAGAAGAATGAGCTTGTATAAATGGATGATGGAATAAGGTTTAGGAGTGATAGCAAAACAACTAAATTTATTAAGAGGACAGGAAATTGTGGACATGACACATAGAAGAAGAATGAGCTTGTATAAATGGATGATGGAATAAGGTTTAGGAGTGATAACAAAACAACTAAATTTATTAAGAGGACAGGAAATTGTGGAGAGCCATGATTGTCAACATCCTGAAGTGACATGACAAATAGAAGAAGAATGAGCTTGTATAAATGGATGATGGAATAAGGTTTAGGAGTGATAACAAAACAACTAAATTTATTAAGAGGACAGGAAATTGTGGAGAGCCATGATTGTCAACATCCTGAAGGGACATGGTACATAGAAGAAGAATGAGCTTGTATAAATGGATGATGGAATAAGGTTTAGGAGTGATAATAAAACAACTAAATTTATTAAGAGGACAGGAAATTGTGGAGAGCCATGATTGTCAACATCCTGAGGGGAAATGACACATGGAAGAAGAATGAGCTTGTATAAATGCATGATAGAGTAAGGTTTAGGAGTGATAACAAAACAACTAAATTTATTAAGAGGACAGGAAATTGTGGAGAGCCATGATTGTCAACATCCTGAAGGGACATGGTACATAGAAGAAGAATGAGCTTGTATAAATGGATGATGGAATAAGGTTTAGGAGTGATAACAAAACAACTAAATTTATTAAGAGGACAGGAAATTGTGGAGAGCCATGATTGTCAACATCCTGAGGGGACATGACACATGGAAGAAGAATGAGCTTGTATAAATGCATGATGGAGTAAGGTTTAGGAGTGATAACAAAACAACTAAATTTATTAAGAGGACAGGAAATTGTGGAGAGCCATGATTGTAAACATCCTGAACGGACATGACACATAGAAGAAGAATGAGCTTGTATAAATGGATGATGGAATAAGGTTTAGGAGTGATAGCAAAACAACTAAATTTATTAAGAGGACAGGAAATTGTGGACATGACACATAGAAGAAGAATGAGCTTGTATAAATGGATGATGGAATAAGGTTTAGGAGTGATAACAAAACAACTAAATTTATTAAGAGGACAGGAAATTGTGGAGAGCCATGATTGTCAACATCCTGAAGTGACATGACAAATAGAAGAAGAATGAGCTTGTATAAATGGATGATGGAATAAGGTTTAGGAGTGATAAAAAAACAACTAAATTTATTAAGAGGTCAGGAAATTGTGGAGAGCCATGATTGTCAAAATCGTGAAGGGACATGGTACATAGAAGAAGAATGAGCTTCTATAAATGGATGATGGAATAAGGTTTAGGAGTGATAACATAACAACTAAATTTATTAAGAGGACAGGAAATTGTGGAGAGCCATGATTGTCAAAATCCTGAAGGGACATGACACATAGAAGAATAATGAGCTTGTATAAATGGATGATGGAATAAGGTTTAGGAGTGATAACAAAACAACTAAATTTATTAAGAGGACAGGAAATTGTGGAGAGCCATGATTGTCAACATCCTGAAGGGACATGGTACATAGAAGAAGAATGAGCTTGTATAAATGGATGATGGAATAAGATTTAGGAGTGATAACAAAACAACTAAATTTATTAAGAGGACAGGAAATTGTGGAGAGCCATGATTGTCAACATCCTGAAAGGACATGGTACATAGAAGAAGAATGAGCTTGTATAAATGGATGATGGAATAAGATTTAGGAGTGATAACAAAACAACTAAATTTATTAAGAGGACAGGAAATTGTGGAGAGCCATGATTGTCAACATCCTGAAGGGACATGACAAATAGAAGAAGAATGAGCTTGTATAAATGGATGATGGAATAAGGTTTAGGAGTGATAAAAAAACAACTAAATTTATTAAGAGGTCAGGAAATTGTGGAGAGCCATGATTGTCAAAATCGTGAAGGGACATGGTACATAGAAGAAGAATGAGCTTCTATAAATGGATGATGGAATAAGGTTTAGGAGTGATAACATAAGAACTAAATTTATTAAGAGGACAGGAAATTGTGGAGAGCCATGATTGTCAAAATCCTGAAGGGACATGACACATAGAAGAATAATGAGCTTGTATAAATGGATGATGGAATAAGGTTTAGGAGTGATAACAAAACAACTAAATTTATTAAGAGGACAGGAAATTGTGGAGAGCCATGATTGTCAACATCCTGAAGGGACATGGTACATAGAAGAAGAATGAGCTTGTATAAATGGATGATGGAATAAGATTTAGGAGTGATAACAAAACAACTAAATTTATTAAGAGGACAGGAAATTGTGGAGAGCCATGGTTGTCAACATCCTGAAGGGACATGGTACATAGAAGAAGAATGAGCTTGTATAAATGGATGATGGAATAAGGTTTAGGAGTGATAACAAAACAACTAAATTTATTAAGAGGACAGGAAATTGTGGAGAGCCATGATTGTCAACATCCTGAGGGGACATGACACATGGAAGAAGAATGAGCTTGTATAAATGGATGATGGAATAAGGTTTAGGAGTGATAACAAAACAACTAAATTTATTAAGAGGACAGGAAATTGTGGAGAGCGATGATTGTCAACATCCTGAAGGGACATGGTACATAGAAGAAGAATGAGCTTGTATAAATGGATGATGGAATAAGGTTTAGGAGTGATAGCAAAAGAACTAAATTTATTAAGAGGACAGGAAATTGTGGAGAGCCATGATTGTCAAAATCCTGAAGGGACATGACACATAGAAGAATAATGAGCTTGTATAAATGGATGATGGAATAAGGTTTAGGAGTGATAACAAAACAACTAAATTTATTAAGAGGACAGGAAATTGTGGAGAGCCATGATTGTCAACATCCTGAAGGGACATGGTACATAGAAGAAGAATGAGCTTGTATAAATGGATGATGGAATAAGATTTAGGAGTGATAACAAAACAACTAAATTTATTAAGAGGACAGGAAATTGTGGAGAGCCATGATTGTCAACATCCTGAAGGGACATGGTACATAGAAGAAGAATGAGCTTGTATAAATGGATGATGGAATAAGGTTTAGGAGTAATAACAAAACAATTAAATTTATTAAGAGGACAGGAAATTGTGGAGAGCCATGATTGTCAACATCCTGAAGGGACATGACACATAGAAGAAGAATGAGCTTGTATAAATGGATGATGGAATAAGGTTTAGGAGTGATAACAAAACAACTAAATATATTAAGAGGACAGGAAATTGTGGAGAGCCATGATTGTCAACATCCTGAGGGGACATGACACATAGAAGAAGAATGAGCTTGTATAAATGGATGATGGAATAAGGTTTAGGAGTGATAACAAAACAGCTAAATATATTAAGAGGACAGGAAATTGTGGAGAGCCATGATTGTCAACATCCTGAAGGGACATGACACATAGAAGAAGAATGAGCTTGTATAAATGGATGATGGAATAAGGTTTAGGAGTGATAACAAAACAACTAAATATATTAAGAGGACAGGAAATTGTGGAGAGCCATGATTGTCAACATCCTGAGGGGACACGACACATGGAAGAAGAATGAGCTTGTATAAATGCATGATGGAGTAAGGTTTAGGAGTGATAACAAAACAACTAAATTTATTAAGAGGACAGGAAATTGTGGAGAGCCATGATTGTCAACATCCTGAAGGGACATGACACATAGAAGAAGAATGAGCTTGTATAAATGGATGATGGAATAAGGTTTAGGAGTGATAACAAAACAACTAAATTTATTAAGAGGTCAGGAAATTGTGGAGAGCCATGATTGTCAAAATCCTGAAGGGACATGGTACATAGAAGAAGAATGGTCTTGTATAAATGGATGATGGAAGAAGGTTTCGGAGTGATAACAAAACAACTAAATTTATTAAGAGGACAGGAAATTGTGGAGAGCCATGATTGTAAACATCCTGAACGGACATGACACATAGAAGAAGAATGAGCTTGTATAAATGGATGATGGAATAAGGTTTAGGAGTGATAGCAAAACAACTAAATTTATTAAGAGGACAGGAAATTGTGGACATGACACATAGAAGAAGAATGAGCTTGTATAAATGGATGATGGAATAAGGTTCAGGAGTGATAACAAAACAACTAAATTAATTAAGAGGACAGGAAATTGTGGAGAGCCATGATTGTCAACATCCTGAAGTGACATGGTACATAGAAGAAGAATGAGCTTGTATAAATGGATGATGGAATAAGGTTTAGAAGTGATAACAAAACAACTAAATTTATTAAGAGGACAGGAAATTGTGGAGAGCCACGATTGTCTACATCCTGAAGGGACATGAACCATAGAAGAAGAATGAGCTTGTATAAATGGATGATGGAATAAGATTTAGGAGTGATAGCAAAACAACTAAATTTATTAAGAGGACAGGAAATTGTGGAGAGCCATGATTGTCAACATCCTGAAGGGACATGGTACATAGAAGAAGAATGAGCTTCTATAAATGGATGATGGAATAAGGTTTAGGAGTGATAACATAACAACTAAATTTATTAAGAGGACAGGAAATTGTGGAGAGCCATGATTGTCAACATCCTGAAGGGACATGACACATAGAAGAAGAATGAGCTTGTATAAATGGATGATGGAATAAGGTTTAGGAGTGATAAAAAAACAACTAAATTTATTAAGAGGTCAGGAAATTGTGGAGAGCCATGATTGTCAAAATCCTGAAGGGACATGGTACATAGAAGAAGAATGAGCTTCTATAAATGGATGATGGAATAAGGTTTAGGAGTGATAACATAACAACTAAATTTATTAAGAGGACAGGAAATTGTGGAGAGCCATGATTGTCAACATCCTGAAGGGACATGACACATAGAAGAAGAATGAGCTTGTATAAATGGATGATGGAATAAGGTTTAGGAGTGATAACAAAACAACTAAATTTATTAAGAGGACAGGAAATTGTGGAGAGCCATGATTGTCAACATCCTGAAGGGACATGACACATAGAAGAAGAATGAGCTTGTATAAATGGATGATGGAATAAGGTTTAGGAGTGATAACAAAACAACTAAATTTATTAAGAGGACAGGAAATTGTGGAGAGCCATGATTGTCAACATCATGAAGGGACATGACACATAGAAGAATAATGAGCTTGTATAAATGGATGATGGAATAAGGTTTAGGAGTGATAACAAAACAACTAAATTTATTAAGAGGACAGGAAATTGTGGAGAGCCATGATTGTCAACATCCTGAAGGGACATGACACATAGAAGAAGAATGAGCTTGTATAAATGGATGATGGAATAAGGTTTAGGAGTGATAGCAAAACAACTAAATTTATTAAGAGGACAGGAAATTGTGGACATGACACATAGAAGAAGAATGAGCTTGTATAAATGGATGATGGAATAAGGTTCAGGAATGATAACAAAACAACTAAATTAATTAAGAGGACAGGAAATTGTGGAGAGCCATGATTGTCAACATCCTGAAGTGACATGGTACATAGAAGAAGAATGAGCTTGTATAAATGGATGATGGAATAAGGTTTAGAAGTGATAACAAAACAACTAAATTTATTAAGCGGACAGGAAATTGTGGAGAGCCACGATTGTCTACATCCTGAAGGGACATGAACCATAGAAGAAGAATGAGCTTGTATAAATGGATGATGGAATAAGATTTAGGAGTGATAGCAAAACAACTAAATTTATTAAGAGGACAGGAAATTGTGGAGAGCCATGATTGTCAACATCCTGAAGGGACATGACACATAGAAGAAGAATGAGCTTGTATAAATGGATGATGGAATAAGGTTTAGGAGTGATAAAAAAACAACTAAATTTATTAAGAGGTCAGGAAATTGTGGAGAGCCATGATTGTCAAAATCCTGAAGGGACATGGTACATAGAAGAAGAATGAGCTTCTATAAATGGATGATGGAATAAGGTTTAGGAGTGATAACATAACAACTAAATTTATTAAGAGGACAGGAAATTGTGGAGAGCCATGATTGTCAACATCCTGAAGGGACATGACACATAGAAGAAGAATGAGCTTGTATAAATGGATGATGGAATAAGGTTTAGGAGTGATAACAAAACAACTAAATTTATTAAGAGGACAGGAAATTGTGGAGAGCCATGATTGTCAACATCCTGAAGGGACATGACACATAGAAGAAGAATGAGCTTGTATAAATGGATGATGGAATAAGGTTTAGGAGTGATAACAAACCAACTAAATTTATTAAGAGGACAGGAAATTGTGGAGAGCCATGATTGTCAACATCATGAAGGGACATGACACATAGAAGAATAATGAGCTTGTATAAATGGATGATGGAATAAGGTTTAGGAGTGATAACAAAACAACTAAATTTATTAAGAGGACAGGAAATTGTGGAGAGCCATGATTGTCAACATCCTGAAGGGACATGGTACATAGAAGAAGAATGAGCTTGTATAAATGGATGATGGAATAAGGTTTAGGAGTGATAACAAAACAACTAAATTTATTAAGAGGACAGGAAATTGTGGAGAGCCATGATAGTAAACATCCTGAACGGACATGACACATAGAAGAAGAATGAGCTTGTATAAATGGATGATGGAATAAGGTTTAGGAGTGATAGCCAAACAACTAAATTTATTAAGAGGACAGGAAATTGTGGAGAGTCATGATTGTCAACATCCTGAAGGGACATGACACATAGAAGAAGAATGAGCTTGTATAAATGGATGATGGAATAAGGTTTAGGAGTGATAACAAAACAACTAAATTTATTAAGAGGACAGGAAATTACGGAGAGCCATGATTGTCAACATCCTGAAGTGACATGGTACATAGAAGAAGAATGAGCTTGTATAAATGGATGATGGAATAAGGTTTAGAAGTGATAACAAAACAACTAAATTTATTAAGAGGACAGGAAATTGTGGAGAGCCATGATTGTCAACATCCTGAAGGGACATGACACATAGAAGAAGAATGAGCTTGTATAAATGGATGATGGGATAAGGTTTAGGAGTGATAACAAAACAACTAAATTTATTAAGAGGACAGGAAATTGTGGAGAGCCATGATTGTCTACATCCTGAAGGGACATGAACCGTAGAAGAAGAATGAGCTTGTATAAATGGATGATGGAATAAGATTTAGGAGTGATAGCAAAACAACTAAATTTATTAAGAGGACAGGAAATTGTGGAGAGCCATGATTGTCAACATCCTGAAGGGACATGACACATAGAAGAAGAATGAGCTTGTATAAATGGATGATGGAATAAGGTTTAGGAGTGATAAAAAAACAACTAAATTTATTAAGAGGTCAGGAAATTGTGGAGAGCCATGATTGTCAAAATCCTGAAGGGACATGGTACATAGAAGAAGAATGAGCTTCTATAAATGGATGATGGAATAAGGTTTAGGAGTGATAACATAACAACTAAATTTATTAAGAGGACAGGAAATTGTGGAGAACCATGATTGTCAAAATCCTGAAGGGACATGACACATAGAAGAATAATGAGCTTGTATAAATGGATGATGGAATAAGGTTTAGGAGTGATAACAAAACAACTAAATTTATTAAGAGGACAGAAAATTGTGGAGAGCCATGATTGTCAACATCCTGAAGGGACATGGTACATAGAAGAAGAATGAGCTTGTATAAATGGATGATGGAATAAGATTTAGGAGTGATAACAAAACAACTAAATTTATTAAGAGGACAGGAAATTGTGGAGAGCCATGATTGTCAACATCCTGAAGGGACATGGTACATAGAAGAAGAATGAGCTTGTATAAATGGATGATGGAATAAGGTTTAGGAGTGATAATAAAACAACTAAATTTATTAAGAGGACAGGAAATTGTGGAGAGACATGATTGTCAACATCCTGAAGGGACATGACACATAGAAGAAGAATGAGCTTGTATAAATGGATGATGGAATAAGGTTTAGGAGTGATAACAAAACAACTAAATTTATTAAGAGGACAGGAAATTGTGGAGAGCCATGATTGTCAACATCCTGAAGGGACATGACACATAGAAGAAGAATGAGCTTGTATAAATGGATGATGGAATAAGGTTTAGGAGTGATAACAAAACAACTAAATTTATTAAGAGGACAGGAAATTGTGGAGAGCCATGATTGTAAACATCCTGAACGGACATGACACATAGAAGAAGAATGAGCTTGTATAAATGGATGATGGAATAATGTTTAGGAGTGATAACAAAACAACTAAATTTATTAAGAGGACAGGAAATTGTGGAGAGCCATGATTGTCAACATCCTGAAGGGACATGACACATAGAAGAAGAATCAGCTTGTATAAATGGATGATGGATTAAGGTTTAGGAATGATAACAAAACAACTAAATTTATTAAGAGAACAGGAAATTGTGGAGAGCCATGATTGTCAACATCCTGAAGGGACATGACACATAGAAGAAGAATGAGCTTGTATAAATGGATGATGGAATAAGGTTTAGGAGTGATGACAAAACAACTAAATTTATTAAGAGGACAGGAAATTGTGGAGAGCCATGATTGTCAACATCCTGAAGGGACATGGTACATAGAAGAAGAATGAGCTTGTATAAATGGATGATGGAATAAGGTTTAGGAGTGATAACAAAACAACTAAATTTATTAAGAGGACAGGAAATTGTGGAGAGCCATGATTGTCAACATCCTGAAGGGACATGGTACATAGAAGAAGAATGAGCTTGTCTAAATGGATGATGGAATAAGGTTTAAGAGTGATAGCAAAAGAACTAAATTTATTAAGAGGACAGGAAATTGTGGAGAGCCATGATTGTCAACATCCTGAAGGGACATAACACATAGAAGAAGAATGAGCTTGTATAAATGGATGATGGAATAATGTTTAGGAGTGATAACAAAACAACTAAATTTATTAAGAGGACAGGAAATTGTGGAGAGCCATGATTGTCAACATCCTGAACGGACATGACACATAGAAGAAGAATGAGCTTGTATAAATGGATGATGGAATAATGTTTAGGAGTGATAACATAACAACTAAATTTATTAAGAGGACAGGAAATTGTGGAGAGCCATGATTGTCAACATCCTGAAGGGACATGACACATAGAAGAAGAATGAGCTTGTATAAATGGATGATGGAATAAGGTTTAGGAGTGATAACAAAACAACTAAATTTATTAAGAGGACAGGAAATTGTGGAGAGCCATGATTGTCAACATCCTGAAGGGACATGACACATAGAAGAAGAATGAGCTTGTATAAATGGATGATGGAATAAGGTTTAGGAGTGATAACAAACCAACTAAATTTATTAAGAGGACAGGAAATTGTGGAGAGCCATGATTGTCAACATCATGAAGGGACATGACACATAGAAGAATAATGAGCTTGTATAAATGGATGATGGAATAAGGTTTAGGAGTGATAACAAAACAACTAAATTTATTAAGAGGACAGGAAATTGTGGAGAGCCATGATTGTCAACATCCTGAAGGGACATGGTACATAGAAGAAGAATGAGCTTGTATAAATGGATGATGGAATAAGGTTTAGGAGTGATAACAAAACAACTAAATTTATTAAGAGGACAGGAAATTGTGGAGAGCCATGATAGTAAACATCCTGAACGGACATGACACATAGAAGAAGAATGAGCTTGTATAAATGGATGATGGAATAAGGTTTAGGAGTGATAGCCAAACAACTAAATTTATTAAGAGGACAGGAAATTGTGGAGAGTCATGATTGTCAACATCCTGAAGGGACATGACACATAGAAGAAGAATGAGCTTGTATAAATGGATGATGGAATAAGGTTTAGGAGTGATAACAAAACAACTAAATTTATTAAGAGGACAGGAAATTACGGAGAGCCATGATTGTCAACATCCTGAAGTGACATGGTACATAGAAGAAGAATGAGCTTGTATAAATGGATGATGGAATAAGGTTTAGAAGTGATAACAAAACAACTAAATTTATTAAGAGGACAGGAAATTGTGGAGAGCCATGATTGTCAACATCCTGAAGGGACATGACACATAGAAGAAGAATGAGCTTGTATAAATGGATGATGGGATAAGGTTTAGGAGTGATAACAAAACAACTAAATTTATTAAGAGGACAGGAAATTGTGGAGAGCCATGATTGTCTACATCCTGAAGGGACATGAACCGTAGAAGAAGAATGAGCTTGTATAAATGGATGATGGAATAAGATTTAGGAGTGATAGCAAAACAACTAAATTTATTAAGAGGACAGGAAATTGTGGAGAGCCATGATTGTCAACATCCTGAAGGGACATGACACATAGAAGAAGAATGAGCTTGTATAAATGGATGATGGAATAAGGTTTAGGAGTGATAAAAAAACAACTAAATTTATTAAGAGGTCAGGAAATTGTGGAGAGCCATGATTGTCAAAATCCTGAAGGGACATGGTACATAGAAGAAGAATGAGCTTCTATAAATGGATGATGGAATAAGGTTTAGGAGTGATAACAAAACAACTAAATTTATTAAGAGGACAGGAAATTGTGGAGAACCATGATTGTCAAAATCCTGAAGGGACATGACACATAGAAGAATAATGAGCTTGTATAAATGGATGATGGAATAAGGTTTAGGAGTGATAACAAAACAACTAAATTTATTAAGAGGACAGAAAATTGTGGAGAGCCATGATTGTCAACATCCTGAAGGGACATGGTACATAGAAGAAGAATGAGCTTGTATAAATGGATGATGGAATAAGATTTAGGAGTGATAACAAAACAACTAAATTTATTAAGAGGACAGGAAATTGTGGAGAGCCATGATTGTCAACATCCTGAAGGGACATGGTACATAGAAGAAGAATGAGCTTGTATAAATGGATGATGGAATAAGGTTTAGGAGTGATAATAAAACAACTAAATTTATTAAGAGGACAGGAAATTGTGGAGAGACATGATTGTCAACATCCTGAAGGGACATGACACATAGAAGAAGAATGAGCTTGTATAAATGGATGATGGAATAAGGTTTAGGAGTGATAACAAAACAACTAAATTTATTAAGAGGACAGGAAATTGTGGAGAGCCATGATTGTCAACATCCTGAAGGGACATGACACATAGAAGAAGAATGAGCTTGTATAAATGGATGATGGAATAAGGTTTAGGAGTGATAACAAAACAACTAAATTTATTAAGAGGACAGGAAATTGTGGAGAGCCATGATTGTAAACATCCTGAACGGACATGACACATAGAAGAAGAATGAGCTTGTATAAATGGATGATGGAATAATGTTTAGGAGTGATAACAAAACAACTAAATTTATTAAGAGGACAGGAAATTGTGGAGAGCCATGATTGTCAACATCCTGAAGGGACATGACACATAGAAGAAGAATCAGCTTGTATAAATGGATGATGGATTAAGGTTTAGGAATGATAACAAAACAACTAAATTTATTAAGAGAACAGGAAATTGTGGAGAGCCATGATTGTCAACATCCTGAAGGGACATGACACATAGAAGAAGAATGAGCTTGTATAAATGGATGATGGAATAAGGTTTAGGAGTGATGACAAAACAACTAAATTTATTAAGAGGACAGGAAATTGTGGAGAGCCATGATTGTCAACATCCTGAAGGGACATGGTACATAGAAGAAGAATGAGCTTGTATAAATGGATGATGGAATAAGGTTTAGGAGTGATAACAAAACAACTAAATTTATTAAGAGGACAGGAAATTGTGGAGAGCCATGATTGTCAACATCCTGAAGGGACATGGTACATAGAAGAAGAATGAGCTTGTATAAATGGATGATGGAATAAGGTTTAAGAGTGATAGCAAAAGAACTAAATTTATTAAGAGGACAGGAAATTGTGGAGAGCCATGATTGTCAACATCCTGAAGGGACATAACACATAGAAGAAGAATGAGCTTGTATAAATGGATGATGGAATAAGGTTTAGGAGTGATAGCAAACCAACTAAATTTATTAAGAGGACAGGAAATTGTGGAGAGCCATGATTGTCAACATCCTGAAGGGACATGGTACATAGAAGAAGAATGAGCTTGTATAAATGGATGATGGAATAAGGTTTAGGAGTGATAACAAACCAACTAAATTTATTAAGAGGACAGGAAATTGTGGAGTGCCATGATTGTCAACATCCTGAAGGGACATGATACATAGACGAAGAATGAGCTTGTATAAATGGATGATGGAATAAGGTTTAGGAGTGATAACAAAACAACTAAATTTATTAAGAGGACAGGAAATTGTGGAGAGCCATGATTGTCAACATCCTGAACGGACATGACACATAGAAGAAGAATGAGCTTGTATAAATGGATGATGGAATAATGTTTAGGAGTGATAACAAAACAACTAAATTTATTAAGAGGACAGGAAATTGTGGAGAGCCATGATTGTCAACATCCTGAAGGGACATGACACATAGAAGAAGAATGAGCTTGTATAAAAAGATGATGGATTAAGGTTTAGGAGTGATAACAAAAACAACTAAATTTATTAAGAGGACAGGAAATTGTGGAGAGCCATGATTGTCAACATCCTGAAGGGACATGACACATAGAAGAAGAATGAGATTGTATAAATGGATGATGGATTAAGGTTTAAGAGTGATAGCAAAAGAACTAAATTTATTAAGAGGACAGGAAATTGTGGAGAGCCATGATTGTCAACATCCTGAAGGGACATGGCACATAGAAGAAGAATGAGCTTGTATAAATGGATGATGGAATAAGGTTTAGGAGTGATAACAAAACAACTAAATTTATTAAGAGGACAGGAAATTGTGGAGAGCCATGATTGTCAACATCCTGAAGGGACATGGTACATAGAAGAAGAATGAGCTTGTATAAATGGATGATGGAATAAGGTTTAGGAGTGATAACAAACCAACTAAATTTATTACGAGGACAGGAAATTGTGCAGAGCCATGATTGTCAACATCCTGAAGGGACATGACACATAGAAGAAGAATGAGCTTATATAAATGGATGATGGAATAAGGTTTAAAAGTGATAACAAAACAACTAAATTTATTAAGAGCACAGGAAATTGTGGAGAGCCATGATTGTCAACATCCTGAAGGGACATGGTACATAGAAGAAGAATGAGCTTGTATAAATGGATGATGGAATAAGGTTTAGGAGTGATAACAAACCAACTAAATTTATTAAGAGGACAGGAAATTGTGGAGAGCCATGATTGTCAACATCCTGAAGGGACATAACACATAGAAGAAGAATGAGCTTGTATAAATGGATGATGGAATAAGGTTTAGGAGTGATAGCAAACCAACTAAATTTATTAAGAGGACAGGAAATTGTGGAGAGCCATGATTGTCAACATCCTGAAGGGACATGATACATAGAAGAAGAATGAGCTTGTATAAATGGATGATGGAATAAGGTTTAGGAGTGATAGCAAAACAAACAAAATTTATTAAGAGGACGGGAAATTGTGGAGAGCCATGATTGTCAACATCCTGAAGGGACATGACACATAGAAGAAGAATGAGCTTGTATAAATGGATGATGGAATAAGGTTTAGGAGTGATAGCAAAACAACTAAATTTATTAAGAGGAGAGGAAATTGTGGAGAGCCATGATTGTCAACATCCTGAAGGGACATGACACATAGAAGAAGAATGAGCTTGTATAAATGGATGATGGAATAAGGTTTAGAAGTGATAGCAAACCAACTAAATTCATTAAGAGTACAGGAAATTGTGGAGAGCCATGATTGTCAACATCCTGAAGGGACATGACACATAGAAGAAGAATGAGCTTGTATAAATGGATGATGGAATAAGGTTTAGGAGTGATAGCAAACCAACTAAATTTATTAAGAGGACAGGAAATTGTGGAGAGCCATGATTGTCAACATCCTGAAGGGACATGGTACATAGAAGAAGAATGAGCTTGTATAAATGGATGATGGAATAAGGTTTAGGAGTGATAACAAACCAACTAAATTTATTAAGAGGACAGGAAATTGTGGAGAGCCATGATTGTCAACATCCTGAAGGGACATAACACATAGAAGAAGAATGAGCTTGTATAAATGGATGATGGAATAAGGTTTAGGAGTGATAGCAAACCAACTAAATTTATTAAGAGGACAGGAAATTGTGGAGAGCCATGATTGTCCACATCCTGAAGGGACATGGTACATAGAAGAAGAATGAGCTTGTATAAATGGATGATGGAATAAGGTTTAGGAGTGATAGCAAAACAACTAAATTTATTAAGAGGACAGGAAATTGTGGAGTGCCATGATTGTCAACATCCTGAAGGGACATGACACATAGACGAAGAATGAGCTTGTATAAATGGATGATGGAATAAGGTTTAGGAGTGATAACAAAACAACTAAATTTATTAAGAGGACAGGAAATTGTGGAGAGCCATGATTGTCAACATCCTGAAGGGACATGACACATAGAAGAAGAATGAGCTTGTATAAATGGATGATGGATTAAGGTTTAGGAGTGATAACAAAAACAACTAAATTTATTAAGAGGACAGGAAATTGTGGAGAGCCATGATTGTCAACATCCTGAAGGGACATGACACATAGTAGAAGAATGAGATTGTATAAATGGATGATGGATTAAGGTTTAAGAGTGATAGCAAAAGAACTAAATTTATTAAGAGGACAGGAAATTGTGGAGAGCCATGATTGTCAACATCCTGAAGGGACATGACACATAGAAGAAGAATGAGCTTGTATAAATGGATGATGGAATAAGGTTTAGGAGTGATAACAAAACAACTAAATTTATTAAGAGGACAGGAAATTGTGGAGAGCCATGATTGTCAACATCCTGAAGGGACATGGTACATAGAAGAAGAATGAGCTTGTATAAATGGATGATGGAATAAGGTTTAGGAGTGATAACAAACCAACTAAATTTATTAAGAGGACAGGAAATTGTGCAGAGCCATGATTGTCAACATCCTGAAGGGACATGACACATAGAAGAAGAATGAGCTTATATAAATGGATGATGGAATAAGGTTTAGGAGTGATAACAAAACAACTAAATTTATTAAGAGCACAGGAAATTGTGGAGAGCCATGATTGTCAACATCCTGAAGGGACATGGTACATAGAAGAAGAATGAGCTTGTATAAATGGATGATGGAATAAGGTTTAGGAGTGATAACAAAACAACTAAATTTATTAAGAGGACAGGAAATTGTGGAGAGCCATGATTGTCAACATCCTGAAGAGACATGACACATAGAAGAAGAATGAGCTTGTATAAATGGATGATGGAATAAGGTTTAGGAGTGATAGCAAAACAACTAAATTTATTAAGAGGACAGGAAATTGTGGAGAGCCATGATTGTCAACATCCTGAAGGGACATGGTACATAGAAGAAGAATGAGCTTGTATAAATGGATGATGGAATAAGGTTTAGGAGTGATAACAAAACAACTAAATTTATTAAGAGGACAGGAAAATATGGAGAGCCATGATTGTCAACATCCTGAAGGGACATGATACATAGAAGAAGAATGAGCTTGTATAAATGGATGATGGAATAAGGTTTAGGAGTGATAGCAAAACAAACAAAATTTATTAAGAGGACGGGAAATTGTGGAGAGCCATGATTGTCAACTTCCTGAAGGGACATGACACATAGAAGAAGAATGAGCTTGTATAAATGGATGATGGAATAAGGTTTAGGAGTGATAGCAAAACAACTAAATTTATTAAGAGGACAGGAAATTGTGGAGAGCCATGATTGTCAACATCCTGAAGGGACATGATACATAGAAGAAGAATGAGCTTGTATAAATGGATGATGGAATAAGGTTTAGGAGTGATAGCAAAACAAACAAAATTTATTAAGAGGACGGGAAATTGTGGAGAGCCATGATTGTCAACATCCTGAAGGGACATGACACATAGAAGAAGAATGAGCTTGTATAAATGGATGATGGAATAAGGTTTAGGAGTGATAGCAAAACAACTAAATTTATTAAGAGGAGAGGAAATTGTGGAGAGCCATGATTGTCAACATCCTGAAGGGACATGACACATAGAAGAAGAATGAGCTTGTATAAATGGATGATGGAATAAGGTTTAGGAGTGATAGCAAACCAACTAAATTCATTAAGAGTACAGGAAATTGTGGAGAGCCATGATTGTCAACATCCTGAAGGGACATGACACATAGAAGAAGAATGAGCTTGTATAAATGGATGATGGAATAAGGTTTAGGAGTGATAGCAAACCAACTAAATTTATTAAGAGGACAGGAAATTGTGGAGAGCCATGATTGTCAACATCCTGAAGGGACATGACACATAGAAGAAGAATGAGCTTGTATAAATGGATGATGGAATAAGGTTTAGGAGTGATAGCAAACCAACTAAATCTATTAAGAGGACAGGAAATTGTGGAGAGCCATGATTGTCAACATCCTGAAGGGACATGACGCATAGAAGAAGAATGAGCTTGTATAAATGGATGATGGAATAAGGTTTAGGAGTGATAGCAAAACAACTAAATTTATTAAGAGGACAGGAAATTGTGGAGAGCCATGATTGTCAACATCCTGAAGGGACATGACACATAGAAGAAGAATGAGCTTGTATAAATGGATGATGGAATAAGGTTTAGGAGTGATAGTAAACCAACTAAAGTTATTAAGAGGACAGGAAATTGTGGAGAGCCATGATTGTCAACATCCTGAAGGGACATGACACATAGAAGAAGAATGAGCTTGTATAAATGGATGATGGAATAAGGTTTAGGCGTGATAATAAAACAACTAAATTTATTAAGAGGACAGGAAATTGTGGAGAGCCATGATTGTCAACATCCTGAAGGGACATGGTACATAGAAGAAGAATGAGCTTGTATAAATGGATGATGGAATAAGGTTTAGGAGTGATAACAAAACAACTAAATTTATTAAGAGGACAGGAAATTGTGGAGAGCCATGATTGTCAACATCCTGAAGGGACATGGTACATAGAAGAAGAATGAGCTTGTATAAATGGATGATGGAATAAGGTTTAGGAGTGATAATAAAACAACTAAATTTATTAAGAGAATAGGAAATTGTGGAGAGCCATGATTGTCAACATCCTGAAGGGACATGACACATAGAAGAAGAATGAGCTTGTATAAATGGATGATGGAATAAGGTTTAGGAGTGATAACAAACCAACTACATTTATTAAGAGGACAGGAAATTGTGGAGATCCATGATTGTCAACATCCTGAAGGGACATGACACATAGAAGAAGAATGAGCTTGTATAAATGGATGATGGAATAAGGTTTAGGAGTGATAACAAAACAACTAAATTTATTAAGAGGACAGGAAATTGTGGAGAGCCATGATTGTCAACATCCTGAAGGGACATGGTACATAGAAGAAGAATGAGCTTGTATAAATGGATGATGGAATAAGGTTTATGAGTGATAACAAAACAACTAAATTTATTAAGAGGACAGGAAATTGTGGAGAGCCATGATTGTCAACATCCTGTAGGGACATGACACATAGAAGAAGAATGAGCTTGTATAAATGGATGATGGAATAAGGTTTAGTAGTGATAACAAAACAACTAAATTTATTAAGAGGATAGGAAATTGTGGAGAGCCATGATTGTCAACATCCTGAAGGGACATGACACATAGAAGAAGAATGAGCTTGTATAAATGGATGATGGAATAAGGTTTAGGAGTGATAACAAAACAACTAAATTTATTAAGAGGACAGGAAATTGTGGAGAGCCATGATTGTCAACATCCTGAAGGGACATGACACATAGAAGAAGAATGAGCTTGTATAAATGGATGATGGAATAAGGTTTAGGAGTGATAACAAAACAACTAAATTTATTAAGAGGACAGGAAATTGTGGAGAGCCATGTGTGTCAACATCCTGAAGGGACATGACACATAGAAGAAGAATGAGCTTGTATAAATGGATGATGGAATAAGGTTTAGGAGTGATAACAAAACAACTAAATTTATTAAGAGCACAGGAAATTGTGGAGAGCCATGATTGTCAACATTCTGAAGGGACATGGTACATAGAAGAAGAATGAGCTTGTATAAATGGATGATGGAATAAGGTTTGGGAGTGATAACAAAACAACTAAATTTATTAAGAGGACAGGAAATTGTGGAGAGCCATGATTGTCAACATCCTGAAGAGACATGACACATAGAAGAAGAATGAGCTTGTATAAATGGATGATGGAATAAGGTTTAGGAGTGATAGCAAAACAACTAAATTTATTAAGAGGACAGGAAATTGTGGAGAGCCATGATTGTCAACATCCTGAAGGGACATGGTACATAGAAGAAGAATGAGCTTGTATAAATGGATGATGGAATAAGGTTTAGGAGTGATAACAAAACAACTAAATTTATTAAGAGGACAGGAAAATATGGAGAGCCATGATTGTCAACATCCTGAAGGGACATGATACATAGAAGAAGAATGAGCTTGTATAAATGGATGATGGAATAAGGTTTAGGAGTGATAGCAAAACAAACAAAATTTATTAAGAGGACGGGAAATTGTGGAGAGCCATGATTGTCAACTTCCTGAAGGGACATGACACATAGAAGAAGAATGAGCTTGTATAAATGGATGATGGAATAAGGTTTAGGAGTGATAGCAAAACAACTAAATTTATTAAGAGGACAGGAAATTGTGGAGAGCCATGATTGTCAACATCCTGAAGGGACATGATACATAGAAGAAGAATGAGCTTGTATAAATGGATGATGGAATAAGGTTTAGGAGTGATAGCAAAACAAACAAAATTTATTAAGAGGACGGGAAATTGTGGAGAGCCATGATTGTCAACATCCTGAAGGGACATGACACATAGAAGAAGAATGAGCTTGTATAAATGGATGATGGAATAAGGTTTAGGAGTGATAGTAAACCAACTAAAGTTATTAAGAGGACAGGAAATTGTGGAGAGCCATGATTGTCAACATCCTGAAGGGACATGACACATAGAAGAAGAATGAGCTTGTATAAATGGATGATGGAATAAGGTTTAGGCGTGATAATAAAACAACTATATTTATTAAGAGGACAGGAAATTGTGGAGAGCCATGATTGTCAACATCCTGAAGGGACATGACACATAGAAGAAGAATGAGCTTGTATAAATGGATGATGGAATAAGGTTTAGGAGTGATAACAAAACAACTAAATTTATTAAGAGGACAGGAAATTGTGGAGAGCCATGATTGTCAACATCCTGAAGGGACATGGTACATAGAAGAAGAATGAGCTTGTATAAATGGATGATGGAATAAGGTTTAGGAGTGATAATAAAACAACTAAATTTATTAAGAGAATAGGAAATTGTGGAGAGCCATGATTGTCAACATCCTGAAGGGACATGACACATAGAAGAAGAATGAGCTTGTATAAATGGATGATGGAATAAGGTTTAGGAGTGATAACAAACCAACTACATTTATTAAGAGGACAGGAAATTGTGGAGATCCATGATTGTCAACATCCTGAAGGGACATGACACATAGAAGAAGAATGAGCTTGTATAAATG
>OZ038514.1:6405418-6407918 GCA_964036315.1 Acanthosepion esculentum
TATATATATTTAAAAAAATTATGAGATCAGCCAATCCCAGTAGCGGGATTAGCTGATCTACTAATTTTCAAAAATTTAAATACTTTAATTTACAATTTTGTGTATAAACCTTGTTTTTATTTTGATTTTGTCAACAGCACATTGTAATAGGGTCAGCTGGGCATCATCTGTGAGAAAAAGAGCACCACAAGGCAATTCCCTCCACTAGAAATTTGGAAATGGCATGCTGTACCGCTTAGCATTCATAACAGAAGCTTCAATAGGAACATTTCAGAAGTTTTAAGTGTCAATCTGAGGACAGTACAGAGGATTTGGAAAGAGTTGGATGAGTCTAATGGTGATTATGAAGGTGGTTGGAGTAATCGTTAGTGATGGTGACATTGTATCTCTTTTCATCTTCCCACCGGGCCTCAGACTCAACATAGAGGCCTACATCAAGTGCCTTGAGAAGTTAGTGCTGCCCTGGTTCAAGAGGGTGACTGCTGGAAGACCCCATGTCTGGCAACAGGACTCTGCACCATGCTGCACAAGCAGGAGAACCCAGTCATGGATGTCAGACAATTTCTGTGACTACATCACCCCTTACATCTGGCCACCTAACTCCCCAGACTGCAACCCCCTTGATTATTATATATGGGGTGCAATTGAGTGAGAGATCAACAAAACTCCTTGTAACATCAATGACAAATGGAAGACAAGGATTATAGCAGTATTCACCAATTTCCAGAAGAGTTGCAGAAGATTACAAAGTCATCTGGAGGCTGCGGTTGAAGCCAATGGCAATTTTATTGAATAAATTTACTGTTTAATATTTCAAGGTATTTCTATGTAATTTTGGTAGATATATCTGTTAAAATGAGATGTCAGTGTTATTCTCATTTTTGTATAATTTAGATGACAATTTATCTATCGCACCCTGTATATATATATATATATATGTATATATATATATATATATATATATATATATATATATATATATATATATATATATGTATATATATGTATATATAAATAAAACGAAAGAACAGTAAGATATATAATCCGGTGTTCTTATAGATATTTTTATTTTTTCACAATAGTGCTCAATGTAAATTTTGCAGAGCATTAATATTATAAATTAACTGATTTAAAATATGTTTTTTTCGCTACACAGTATTAACCATGTTTCAAAAATGGAAGCTAAAAGCTTCGAATTTAATTTTGTTATTAAATTAAAGACATTAGTTCCATGAAACATGGTTAATACTGTGTAGCGAAAAAAACATATTTTAAATCAGTTAATTTATAATATTATATATATATATATATATATATATATATATATATATATATATATATATATTTGAATCATTTCATCCCAAGCAAGGCAATAAATCTTACACACTTACCCAGTGTAACAGTAAAATTGTCAAAATCGTGTAACAGCATGGGATAATTGTCCATCCCCAAAAATCTTTAATATCTAAAAAAACGCTGAATGAATTCAGTTTCTTTTTTCCAGGTTTTTAGATAAGACGTTTAATCATCTTGACACCATTTATCATAAGAATCACAGAAAAAACCCTTTGAGTTATTCAGCTAGAAAGAGAACAGGTTAAAATCATTTTGTGTCAGTCCCACTGTCTTCCCAACTGAGCAATGGTGAGAGGAAAAAGATCTTTCGGGTCTTCAGTAATGGTACCAACATTCATACTCTGGCTTCCATCTTCAAAGTCCATTCAAGAAGCATCAAGAAAATGGTGAATAAGTTTAAAAAAAACAGGAACATTAGAGCGGAAAACTGGATCAGGAGGTCGCAACAGCAAGAGGGATCATCATTTCAACTTAGAGATAAGAATGGGCTTGTATAAATGGATGGCAGAACAAAGTTTAGGACAGATAACAAACAGATAAATTAATTAAGAGCTACAAAGGACAGGAAATTGTGGAGAGCCATAATTGTCAACATCCTGAAGGGACATGACACATAAAAGAATGAACTTGCATAAATGGATGATGAAACAAGGTTTAGGAGTGATAACAAAACAACTAAATTTATTAAGAACTACAAAGAACAGGAAATTGTGGAGAGCCATGATCACCAATGCCCTGAAGGGGCATGGCGCATAGAAGAAGAAGAAGAAGAAGAAGAAGAAGAAGAAGAAGAGGAATATACAGTCTTTAGTAGTGCTATACTGCCTACAAACCTCCTCAGCAAATGGCATCTTCAGCAACTTGCTCAATCTAACCGCAACAAATGAGTCTACTTACATCTCTATCGCCATTCTGTTTGAGATAATTCTCCTGTTTATGGGTGCGCCAAATATAACCTACTTTAAAATACATTTACATTTTCGAAATTGGAATTTTTACACATTAGATTTCCAAACCTTTTAAATATTATTGCAATTTTCTTTAAATATTTATTTAGTAAAAACTGCCCAAACTCCTATGTTAATATGCTAATAAGAGATCAATTAGAAAAGATCCAACTCAATTCATAAGACGTTTGGCACGT
>OZ038514.1:6412918-6500418 GCA_964036315.1 Acanthosepion esculentum
CGAATTAAGCACTTGAAGATGGTTGCTTACCTGTGTGACCAAAGTAAAGTGGTTGTTTAAGTGTAATGTCTACAAACTACTTGAAACTGGAATAATGGATGTTCGTATTATGTGCATGGTAAATGAGAAAGAAGCAGATAAAAATGGACAGTGATTACAAAAACAGGGTCTCTTTGCACTATTGCTGTTATTTATATCTGCTAGTCTTTGATTTTTCACATTGTAGAAAAATATATGCACACATTTCTCTCGTTTACACAATAGGAACAGAAAAGAAACCTATTAAAATATATTATGAAAATATTTCTCTTACAATGAAAATGCATTGCTAATGATTTTTACTATAAAAATACATTGCCAAGGATTTTTAGTATGAAAATACATTTGCCAATGATTTTTGCTATTAAAATTCATTGGCTAGTGATTTTTATTATGAAAATGCATTGACCAATGATTTTTACTATTACAATCCATAGACAAATGATTTTTACTATGAAAATGCATTGGGCAATGATTTTTACTATTACAATCCATAGACAAATGATTTTTACTATGAAAATGCATTGGCCAATGATTTTTACTATTAAAATCCATAGACAAATGATTTTTACTATGAAAATGCATTGACCAATGATTTTTACTATTACAATCCATAGACAAATGATTTTTACTATGAAAATGCATTGACCAATGATTTTTACTATTAAAATCCATAGACAAATGATTTTTACTATGAAAATGCATTGGCCAATGATTTTTACTATTACAATCCATAGACAAATGATTTTTGCCATTAAAATGCATTGGTCAAGGATTTTTACTATAAAAATGCATTGGGCAATGATTTTTACTATTAGAATCCATAGACAAATGACTTTTACTATCAAAACCCATTGCTAATGATTTTTACTATTAAAATGCATTGGTCAATAATATTTGGTATGAAAATGCATTGCAGTCACTGCAATGGCAGATGACCTGCTGTTTTGAATGTAGATAAATCGAAATAGGTTTAGGCCCTCTTTTCAGTTGATGGAAGAAATCACTATTGCTGTTATATCTAGCTACCCCCTCACGAGGGTTGCATGTGGCACAAGGCTTAACGTGGGTTTTCCGAGCCCATAGGCTTGGCCAAAAATATTCCCTTTTGAACTCATATAAACAGGTTCAGGGTCAGTCTACCGCCCCGAACGACCCTCGTCCGGGTTTCTCTCTGCCCGAAGTGTATTTGGAACAGCTCACAGTTAGACTATCACTATTGCTATTTTTTATAACCCTAACGTACAATCTCATTGCTGCATTTACATCAGGTGCAGTCTTTCTAATAGCATTCACTAAATGCCTTTGAATATTTGCAGCACTTTCACAGTCCCAAAAGAGAATTTCTATAAAATCACTTTCCCTTCTATATGTGTCTATAGAGGCAGCCATTTTGAAAAAAAGGACTATATATAGTAAAAGAGAAAGTAACTTTTCCTTGACCTTCAAGACACTTTAAGCTTTATATCGCAAAAAAAAAAAAATTTTTAAAAATCAACAGCATTTAATTAAAATAATAGGTATTACTCTTTGACGATCTGTTAAAATCAGAACAAAAACATTATTAAAAATTTAAGCATTCAGGGTTTTCCATCTCAACTGTTGAATATACTTTTTGACTGACTGTCATATATTTATATATTTAAAGATTCACAGGGGAAGTCATTCAAATAATAGAAAGGAATTAACATGCCATCATTTTTTTAGGACACAGTTTAACTAATATGAATATAAGATTCTGCTGGACATAAAGTCGGGGGTCGGTTCTCTATTGATCTTAAATCATAAAATGATCCCCCAAATTGCTATATAATATTATAATTGGAAAACTATATTTAAAGAGTTGCATGTGAAAAACCTTCTGGTAATAGGAAGGAGTTGGCAAAATAAGATGTCATTGTTGAGAGTATCGGTGAATTTGTAATCTACTGGACATAAAGTGTGGGAACAGTTTTCTACTGTTATTAAGAGTTGCTGGTTCAAAGTTTGAGTTCTGGGTAATTGAATGATATTTTTTTTTTAGTCAGTCTCCATGGGAGTTAGACCCAGTGATGTGCTGAAGTTTGGTGATGCCAACACTTTCATTGTATGCCTATAGGGCTTAATAGTGAGAAATGTGAGAATGGAAGACATTTTAAATGTGTAAAAACAGATGAAACATGAAAGAAACACTTTATTTGAATTAAATATAAAGTAAATTTTTATTTCACCTTCTGATTGGATACTCTCCCTATACGGATACCCCAGGGCCGTTGCACCCTCTGCCCCAAAAGTAGGCAAAGCAATAGTAATAAGGCAAAGTTTCACATAGATAGATAGATATAAACAGATTGAGATAGATAGATATATAGATAAATATGAACAGACTGAGATAGATAGATAGATAGATAGATAGATATATATGAGGGTCATTCAATAAATAAGGTGAATTTTTCGGTATAAGGACTTCTAATACAAATAGAAGCTTACTTTTTTTTTATTTTTCAACGTAGTCTCCCAGCACTGTCACACACTTTACCCATCTGTGCACAAGCTTCCGTATTCCCTCAGTGTAAAAATCTTTGGACTGATGTGTCAGCCAGTCGCTCACAACACTTTTGACTTCATTGTCACTTTTAAACTTCATGCCTCTCGTGAATGCTTTCAAGGGACCAAACAGGTGAAAGTCTGAAGGGGCAAGGTCTGGGCTGTATGGGGGATGAGGGAGCAGTTCCCAGACCAGCTCGTTGATGGTCTGCACCGTTTGGGCTGCTGAGTGAGGCCTTCCGTTGTCATGATGCAAGATGACTGCTTCTGACTGATGACCCCTGCGTTTGTCCCAACAGATAAGCTCAAAGTCCTTGCAATGTCATCCACTGTCACCCTTCTGTCAGACTGAATGAGGTCATTGACTGATTCAATCACCTCAGGAGACCTCACTTCTGTAGGCTTCCCAGGCCTGTCTTCATCCTCAACACTGCTCCATCCTTCTTTAAACAATTTAGCCCACTTGTAGGCATTTTTTTGGCTGAAACATGTGGCACCATATACAGTTGACATTCTCCTATGAATTTCAACTGGTTTGCACCCTTCAGCAACCAAAAACTTGATAACTGACCGCTGTTCAATCCTGGAGCATGCTTCTTGGTCGGCCATCTTTGTTAATCGCCAAAACTCTTGAAGTTTTTTTTTAATCTGCAAAAGAAATTAAATCCACGTGAAAAAGAAGTAAAACAAAAAAATAAATAAAAAAGAGTAAGCTTCTATCTGTATTAGAAGTCCTTATACCGAAAAATTCAACTTATTTATTGAATGACCCTTGTAGATAGATAGATAGATAGATAGATTGACGTGTAGAGGTTTGGTGATGATTAGCAATACCTGGGGTCAACTCCTTAATTATATGACCCTAAGACTCAAGTAGTGGGAGGTTGGTATATGGGGTCTGGTACTGAGAAATCAGAGGAAGGAAGACATTTTAAATATGTAAAAACAGATGAAACATGAAATAAACACTTTATTCAAATGAAATATAAACTAAATTTTTATTTCACTCTTTCATTGGATGCCCAGGGCTGTCACACCCTCTGCACCCACTTCTGCAGGTTACTGGTTAAACACTGCAAATTTATCAGTATACGTAATTCTGAATGTTGATTAAGAAAAACTTTCGCATCCATATCAAGTAAGTCCAACTTAGCCAGTATTCCTTCCAAGCCATTCAATTGACTTTCATGATTATATACCAGACTTATTTGTAGTATAGTAGTAATCATCCGTTTATCTTGTGACATAAATGTATGTACTGATTGGTTAAAATTCAGTCCTTTGTGAGAGTGGAGTAACCTCTCCATGTCATAGGCCTGGTTGATGGTATATGGAGCTTGTACACTGCCCAGACTACATGGAATACAGGGCATTATATTTGGGGCCTGTTTGACTGCAGGAGTTGCCAGAAAGTTGTCAGTGCTGACAGCCAACTGCCTTTGGGGCTTCTCTCCAGGTTTTCTGATTTTACTTTCATTCTGTGTTTGGATATGGCTGCAAGGCAGTGGAGATTTAAATTCAGGGTTTTCCTTCCGTGAGACAGACAGCCATCCTGTAGACTACCTTATACATGAAATATTATTCAATTTTCTATTTTGTTAGTTATATTACTCCCTTTCACTGAATAGATCTTTGCTGTTGTTCTTTCTGTGTTTATTCTGGCAGAAAGCTCTAGCTCACCTTGCTCATTTCACCTTCTCTTTTTATCTCCATCAGTAGCCAACAAATGCTGACTAAAGATTATAGACACTTCTCAATCAGCGTTTTGCAGTCGCTGTCTCATAGTCACGGTTTTGAAGTTATGTTTGTTACCAAAGAATAATTGGTTTCCCATAGAAGCTGAAGAACACTCTGCAGACTCAGAGTGGTGTCAAATAAAAGAAAATGGTTTGTTCTAACCAACAATATATAGGTTCTTTAATCTGTTAACCTGTAAGTTTTAATTAGCCTCTCATTAGTCAGATGACATGACAGCAAGGTAGTTTTCAGATTTATCTCAAAACATACCAGAAAGACATATATGAGATGAAATTTTCAACATTTTAAGAAAAGGATAGGACAGATATAAATATATATATATATATATATATATATATATATATACATATATACATATATACATATATATATATACATATATATATATATATATATATATATATATATATATATATATATATATATATATATATATATATAAAGGAAAGATAAATATATAAATTATTTTCAACATTTTAAGAAAAGGGGAGGAAAGATATAAATGTACAAATATATTATTGTAACCTAAGGAAGGTTACTGAATAGAATAATCAAATGAAGGTTGGTAATGAACGATAATACGATGGACACAAACAACACATAAGATTCGCCAGTGGAGCACAGAAGAAGTAGTCAACTTCTAGAAGGGAGTCAAGTGAATTCCACAATGAATCTCCAACTGCAGACCAACATACAGTATTTACTACTGTATTTATGTGAATGGGGCATACCCATTATCATCTGAAGGTCTGTAGGTATGCTGCAACATATATAAAGATATATATATAGGAAAGATATATATATATATATATATATATATATATATATATATATATATGCAGGAAAGATAAATAGATATGTATTTTCAAAATTTTAAGAAGAGGATAGAAAAGATATAAACATACAAATATATAAAGATATATATATTTAGGAAAGATATAGTGGATTAAGGATTATAGGCACTTCTTAATTGCCATTTTTCAGTCACTGTTTTGCAGTTGCATGTGCTACCAAAGAATTACTGTGTTCTGGGAGAGGCTGAAGGACACTCTGCAGTCTCACAGTGGTTTCAAATAAAAGAAAATGGTTTATTCTGCCCAACTCGATATAGAATTCTTTTGTCTGTTAACCTGTAAGTCTTAATTAGCCTCTCACTAGTCAGATGACATGACAGCGAGGTAGTTTTCAGATTCATCTCAAAACATTCCAGGCAGATGTACATGAGATGACATTTTCAACATTTTAAGAAAAGGTCACTGTTGCCATTACTGTTTCTGCTTTGTTTTAAGATTTGTCAAAACTTGACCTGGAAGCAACAGCCTGACATTTTGTGCTATTGCTTTCTGGGATAGCACAATATGCTTAAGAAGAGTCACATTCTAGCAAAGACGTATAACATGATTATTGTAAACAATGATTATTTTTTAAGACTCCATTAGGTCAGGTAAAGTGTTTCTATGGAGCCTGTTCTTTTTATTTAAATGACATCACTCTTCAGTACACTAATTGGCATGGCTCTTCACAGATAACTTTTCTTTTGTCATCTGTGACTTGGAAATTTAAAATATAGGTAAGTTTATTCAAAAGATGACAACGATTTACATTCTTTCTTTATTTGAATTTATAATTAGCTTTATTGAAAAATAATTATTTTATTCAAAACTGGCTTAAAAGCCACACTCCATGCAGACTTTTAAGCTAGTTTCCACAGAAGGCTAATTTAATTGTGCCTCTGGCCCAAAACTGAAGCTTAGAAAACAGCAATGATAATTTTGAAAAAATAACTTTGAATTCCTCACTTCACTTCACGGAACTTCAAATCTTCACTTTAACTCTGATTTATGCTACAAGACCAATTCCAGCCAAAAGACTGATTTGGGCAGAAAAAAATTTTGATTTGGGCTGAAAGTTCAATTTGAGCTAAAATTCCAATTCAGGTCGAAAATTGAGTTCTTCAAATCACACACTACATGTAACTTCAAAACCTCACATCATGAAACTTCTCCTGTTAACTCTGATTCCTTGGCATTTTGAAGAAATAAAATTGATTTCCTCAATTCACAAATTTTTGGAGATATTTTAAACTATTTAAAAAAAAAAAATTTACCAAGTTTTTGTGTTACTTTAAACTCTATATAAATTAAAACCTTTTAAAATTATTAATTTTTTTCAGTTATTTGAAATTTGAATTTGTAACTGCTCCCTCCTCATTCAGACACAAATCCTAATGCTGGATGTAATGACTAGCAAGCACATTCCCCAGATAATAAGTGCTCAAGATGCATAGCCTTGTGTCAGTCTAAGATAAATTAAATGACCATTGTCAGCCACATGGCTAAAATATTTGCCACATTTCTACCAGACCCAGATATCATTGTTGAAATTCAAATTTTGAAAACAGATTTTTAGGCAATCAGGTAGTCCCTCCTATTGAATGATCGGTGATACATAATCTTTCTGGTACCATTTCCCCACATTAGATCATGTGTTATACATGAGCTGGGTAAATATCAAGACAAGGATAAAATAAACACTATAGACAGACACAGGGTCAGAATGTATTGGAGGGAATTGGGGGGGGATTTTACAACATATCAACCTTAGATGTGTTATTCAATGTCAAAATTTGTTTACAATTATTCTTAAATCAATAGGTAAATATTGGACATGTGTATATCAGAGACTGTAGGTAAATATTGGTTGGGTTTATACTTGAGTCTATAGGTAAACATTGGCTAGATTGATATATAGGCAAATATTAGCTTGGTTGATGCTTGAGTCTATAGGTAAACATTGGTGGGGTTGATTCTTGAGTCTATAGATAAATATTTGTTGGATTAATACTTGAGCCTAGAGGTAAACATTGGCTGGGTTGATATGTAGGCCTATGGGAAGACGTTAGCTTGGTTGATACTTGAGTCAATAGATAAACATTGGTTTAATACTTGAGTCTATAGGCAAACATTGGTTGGCTTAATAAGTATTAACCCGACCAATGTTTGCCTTTATGTTGAGTTAATACTTGAGTCAATAGATAAACATTGGTTTAATACTTGAGTCTATAGGCAAACATTGGTTGGCTTAATAAGTATTAATCCAACCAATGTTTGCCTTTATGTTGAGTTAATACTTGAGTCAATAGATAAACATTGGTTTAATACTTGAGTCTATAGGTAAACATTGGTTGGCTTAATAAGTATTAACCCAACCAATGTTGTCCTTTATGTTGAGTTAATACTTGAGTCTATAGATAAACATTGGTTTAATACTTGAGTCTATAGGCAAACATTGGTTGGCTTAATAAGTATTAACCCAACCAATGTTGGCCTTTATGTTGAGTTAATACTTGAGTCAATATATAAACATTGGTTTAATACTTGAGTCTATAGGCAAACATTGGTGGGCTTAATAAGTATTAATCCAACCAATGTTTGCCTTTATGTTGAGTTAATACTTGAGTCAATAGATAAACATTGGTTTAATACTTGAGTCTATAGGTAAACATTGGTTGGCTTAATAAGTATTAACCCAACCAATGTTGTCCTTTATGTTGAGTTAATACTTGAGTCTATAGATAAACATTGGTTTAATACTTGAGTCTATAGGCAAACATTGGTTGGCTTAATAAGTATTAACCCAACCAATGTTGTCCTTTATGTTGAGTTAATACTTGAGTCTATAGATAAACAATGTTCAAGTCAATACTGGAGTCTATAGGCAAACAATGATTATGTTTATAGTCGAATCTTTATCAAAGTCTACAAATATCCACACTGTAGCAGGCCTCTTTTTTGTAGGGAGGCAGGTCATTCTTTTTTGCAGCATATATAGGCAACATATTTTAGGTCCAAGTGATTGGGCAACAGAAGCTATTGACTGAAATAACAATCAAGCTGAGTATATCGTGTCTATAGGTAAACTTTGGTAATGTTAATATTGGAGTCTGTAGGTAAACATTAGTTGTGATTCTACTTGAGTTTATAAATAATCAGAGGTTGTGTATATGCTTGAATTGGTAGGTAAAAATTGGTCCATATCTATATTTGTGTCTATAAGTAAACTGTGGTTGTGTTTATACTTGAGTCTATAAACCAACACTGGTTTTATTTATACTTGAGTCTATAAGTCAACACTGGTTTTATTTATACTTGAGTCTATAAGTCAACACTGGTTTTATTTATACTTGAGTCTATAAGTCAACACTGGTTTTATTTATACTTGAATTTATAAATAATCTGTGGTTGTATATATGCTTGAATTGGTAGGTAAAAATTGGTCCATGTCTATATTTGTGTCTATAAGTAAACTGTGGTTGTGTTTATACTTGAGTCTATAAACCAACACTGGTTCTATTTATACTTGAGTCTATCAGTCAACACTGGTTTTATTTATACTTGAGTCTATAAGTCAACACTGGTTTTATTTATACTTGAGTCTATATGTCAACACTGGTTTTATTTATACTTGAGCCCATTAAGCCAATATTGGTTCTATTTATACTTGAGACTATAAGTCAACACTGGTTTTATTTATACTTGAGCCTATTAAGTCAACACTGGTTTTATTTATACTTGAGTCTATAAGTCAACACTGGTTTTATTTATACTTGAGTCTATAAGTCAACACTGGTTTTATTTATACTTGAATTTATAAATAATCTGTGGTTGTATATATGCTTGAATTGGTAGGTAAAAATTGGTCCATGTCTATATTTGTGTCTATAAGTAAACTGTGGTTGTGTTTATACTTGAGTCTATAAACCAACACTGGTTCTATTTATACTTGAGTCTATCAGTCAACACTGGTTTTATTTATACTTGAGTCTATAAGTCAACACTGGTTTTATTTATACTTGAGTCTATATGTCAACACTGGTTTTATTTATACTTGAGCCCATTAAGCCAATATTGGTTCTATTTATACTTGAGACTATAAGTCAACACTGGTTTTATTTATACTTGAGCCTATTAAGTCAACACTGGTTTTATTTATACTTGAGTCTATAAGTCAACACTGGTTTTATTTATACTTGAGTCTATAAGTCAACACTGGTTTTATTTATACTTGAATTTATAAATAATCTGTGGTTGTATATATGCTTGAATTGGTAGGTAAAAATTGGTCCATGTCTATATTTGTGTCTATAAGTAAACTGTGGTTGTGTTTATACTTGAGTCTATAAACCAACACTGGTTCTATTTATATTTGAGTCTATCAGTCAACACTGGTTTTATTTATACTTGAGTCTATAAGTCAACACTAGTTTTATTTATACTTGTGCCCATTAAGCCAATATTCTTTCTATTTATACTTGAGACTATAAGTCAACACTGGTTTTATTTATACTTGAGACTATAAATAAATACTAATTGCATTTATATGTGAATCTATAATTAAACATTAGTCATGTTTATACTTGAGTTGATAGAGGATGCAGTCAGTATATTTTAGTCTCCGTTAACTGAGCAACAGAATGTATTGACTGAAACAATCAACTGTGAGGATGATATTGTATGGGCATGGCATGGATGTGCAGGCAGCGTAAGGGTTATCAGTGTGGAAAATGGAGTCAGCAAACTGAGTTCAAATCCAGATAGAATCTTTTGCACTAATGCTCTCCGCGCCATTGATTCTTCCTTGATGCTGATACCAAGTTGCTCAGTATAATCTGTCGCATGTTGCTCAGCACCTTACATTATACTTAAAATTTAGTCAATATTCAGCAAGGATAGAATTTTGTGCACCCATAATATTTTGAAAAACATTGTCTTTTTGCAGAGAGAGATGAAAAATAAGGGTGGCGTTTTAACAAACAAGTTCCTTCTCTGGTTGTTCATGATCAGCTGACAACTGTGTCATCTGTCTCCGGTTTATCCCTCCTCCTAAAAGAACGGTGTGGGTGGGAGATTATTGACAAGATAGTGGTGTCAACAAGTTTGGACAGGTTTAAAAAAAGATATCAGTTTGATGCAAAAAGTAGCCAGAATAATTTTGATAAAATCACTTATTCATAAAAATTCATAGCATCATTATTCAGTTAAAAAATTATTTTCTCTGGATTTCTATGACTGTACACAACCTTTCATCTTAGTTGTGTGTGGCAGAAAGTCTTTGATAAAATGTTTCAGTTATATTCTTATTTTTGCCTTAGATAATGGATGATATGTTCTGTAAAAATGAAAATGCTTTTGAAAAACATTAAATATAATAATATAGTGGAGTCAGATTATCTTTAGATATGTACATCAAATAAACTTTGAAGTAAAGGTTCGTAAAAGCAGAAAATACTTTTGATACACCCTCAATATATAATAATTTAGTGGAATCCTAGATTGTCTTAAAATAGATACAGGAATAAACTTTGGAGTAAAGGTCTGTAAAAAAAGAAAATACTTTTGATACACCTTTCATATATATCATAATTTAATGGAATTCTAGATTGCCTTTAAATAGATACAGGAATAATCTTTGGAGTAAAGGTCTGTAAAAAAAGAAAATACTTTTGATACACCTTCGGTATATAATAATTTAATGGAATCATAGATTGCCTTTAAATAGATACAGGAATAATCTTTGGAGTAAAGGTCTGTAAAAGAAGAAAATACTTTTGATACACCCTCAATATATAATAATTTAGTGGAATCCTAGATTGTCTTTAAATAGATACAGGAATAAACTTTGGAGTAAAGGTCTGTAAAAAAAGAAAATACTTTTGATACACCTTTGATATATATCATAATTTAATGGAATTCTAGATTGCCTTTAAATAGATACAGGAATAATCTTTGGAGTAAAGGTCTGTAAAAAAAAGAAAATACTTTTGATACACCCTCAATATATAATAATTTAGTGGAATCCTAGATTGTCTTTAAATAGATACAGGAATAAACTTTGGAGTAAAGGTCTGTAAAAAAAGAAAATACTTTTGATACACCTTCGGTATATAATAATTTAATGGAATCATAGATTGCCTTTAAATAGATACAGGAATAAACTTTGGAGTTTAGGTCTGTAAAAAAAGAAAATACTTTTGATACACCTTCGTTATATAATAATTTAATGGAATTCTACATTGCCTTTAAATAGTTACAGGAACAAACTTTGGAATAAAGGTCTGTAAAAAAAGAAAATACTTTTGATACACCTTCGGTATATAATAATTTAATGGAATCATAGATTGCCTTTAAATAGATACAGGAATAAACTTTGGAGTAAAGGTCTGTAAAAAAAGAAAATACTTTTGATACACCTTCAATATATAATAATTTAATGGAATCATAGATTGCCTTTAAATAGATACAGGAATAAACTTTGGAGTAAAGGTCTGTAAAAAAAGAAAATACTTTTGATACACCTTCGTTATATAATAATTTAATGGAATCATAGATTGCCTTTAAATAGATACAGGAATAAACTTTGGAGTAAAGGTCTGTAAAAAAAGAAAATACTTTTGATACACCTTCGGTATATAATAATTTAATGGAATCATAGATTGCCTTTAAATAGATACAGGAATAAACTTTGGAGTAAAGGTCTGTAAAAAAAGAAAATACTTTTGATACACCTTCGGTATATAATAATTTAATGGAATCATAGATTGCCTTTAAATAGATACAGGAATAAACTTTGGAGTAAAGGTCTGTAAAAAAAGAAAATACTTTTGATACACCTTCGGTATATAATAATTTAATGAAATCATAGATTGCCTTTAAATAGATACAAGAATAAACTTTGGAGTAATGGTCTGTAAAAAAAGAAAATACTTTTGATACACCTTCGGTATATAATAATTTAATGGAATCATAGATTGCCTTTAAATAGATACAGGAATAAACTTTGGCTGTAAAAATTGAAAATACTATTGATATACCCATATATATAATAAAAATATTAATAACATGGTGGGATCATTGTTCGTTTTAGAATATATTTTTATAAATAATATATTTTGATGTATCCTAATGTTTTTGGTATGTTAGAATTCTTTATTCGATGCATTCTGGAATTTCTTGGAAATATTTACTGATAATTTCTTTGGTAATTCTATGATGTCATTGGCTCACTTTCTTCTGATTGGTTCTTCATTTTACCATAAAGACTATTTGCAAAATTTGTAGTTTATTTTTTAAAAACATTTATACAAACAAAATATTTATAGAACTCTGTAAGTAAATCAATGAATTAACCGAACAATTGCATCAATCAAAGATGGAACATCCGATCAATTACTTTCCAATCACTGAACCAAGTAAAATCAATGAAACGGATTTTGCTCAAATGTTAAATCATTTTTATTGATTTCATCATTTATGAATGACCTTTTAGAATGCTGCATTTATTGACGTACTGATCGAATGTTCAGTTTCTGACTCTCAAATTGATCCGTGTACAAAAGACTTGCTTTCAAGGTGAAAATGGCATTTGTAAAGATTACATTTTAGTGAATTCAGTCAAACAAGATTCATATTTAGAGCCAGAAAGGCATGAAATACTCTTGCTTGTTTAACACTGCATTAGCCACCTCGGATTTCTGAAAATGAAGAGTTCCCTGGTACCTACTTTCCACAACAACTGAGTTACAACTGCACCACACCATGTGCTACATACCTATACTGAGTCAAAGGAATAGTGAGAGGGAGCAAAAGAAACAATTATGTGTCCTTTTAGGGTAACAAAACATGCAAGGTGACTAACATAGGATTAATAATAAGAAGAAGAGTCAGCCTTTTATGCCATTGATTGCATTGAAGAACATATTGGGTTTCTGTTGCATATCAGGCCTGAATCAATTTGCACTTACCCAGTGAAGCTACAAGGAGTGCCGTGAGTATGTGAGTATAAAAGACCCCTTAATAAGATTGGAAGTATCATTTGAAACTGTTTGAAAGACATCGATCACTGTGATAGCACAAAAGCATGAGTCATCGTGACTGAGGGTTTGAGTTGGGTAGATGAAACTGTTCGAAAGACATCAACCATTGTGGTAGCACCAAATCCTGAGTCATCGTGACCGAGGGTGTGAGTTGGGTTGATGAAACTGTTTGAAAGCTGTTGATTGTTGCAATAGCACAAAATCATGAGTTATCGTGACTGAGGGTTTGAGTTGGGTAGATGAAACTGTTCGAAAGACATCAACCATTGTGGTAGCAACAAATCCTGAGTCATCGTGACCGAGGGTGTGAGTTGGGTTGATGAAACTGTTTGAAAGCTGTTGATTGTTGCAATAGCACAAAATCATGAGTCATCGTGACTGAGGGTTTGAGTTGGGTAGATGAAACTGTTCGAAAGACATCAACCATTGTGGTAGCACCAAATCCTGAGTCATCGTGACCGAGGGTGTGAGTTGGGTTAATGAAACTGTTTGAAAGCTGTTGATTGTTGCAATAGCACAAAATCATGAGTCATCGTGACTGAGGGTTTGAGTTCGGATAGCAGAAAGCCACAAGTCATTGTGACTGAAGGTTTGTCAGTATTGGCCTTGTCCTGTTACTAATCATAGTGAATTATGCACTCTCTTCCAGAGACTGTAACTAAGGTCTGCACAGCATAGTTACAGTATAAACCACAGGTTGTCTCTGTGGGTGTTGAACAAACACAGATGTGCCTGAGCAGGTGTCTGCAATAGGGAATATCTAGGTACCCTAACAGACAGGCAAAATCAGAAATGGATAGTTTGCCATTATATATATATATAAAGATATATATATATATATACAGGTAATAATATGTTGGTATATAATCCATAATAATAATTATTAAATATTAAAACTGATTCACACATACTTTTAATTAAACAAACCAACATATTTTATACAATAGTAATTAAGATAACATTAGTTTAATGATTATTTTCACTTTGTAATTTGAAATAATTTGCAAGTATATTTCAAACCAGATTATTTCAATTTACAAGGTCATAAGGATCATTAACCTAATGTAATCTTAATTCCTACTGTATGATATATATATATATATATATATATATATATATATATATATATATATATATATATATATATATATATAATTATATATATTACATAACATCATATCTCCAATATTTGTGGGTCTAAGATATTTCTTCATCACAAAAGAATCCACTATAGAGTACTTATCAAATAACCCGTTTTTATACAATAAACTCTTTAGTATAAAAAGAAATTTCTATTCTGTTATTGACACATAAAATTCTATAATAAATTTCTATGAATATTTTCATGGTAACTTTACAGTTGTAATGGCTAGATGGAAGTGTAAATTCTATGCTAACAGTTTCTTTAATAATAAAAAAGAAAAGTATAAAGAAACTGAATGGAATCAGCTAGACATGCCCAGCTATTTATAAAAGAAATCAAATGCCTTTTCTATAAATACTTTCATGGTAATTGTTGGGCTGAACTCTTTGTTATCATACCTAGACTTTATGAATTGAAGTACAGTACTAGATTGGCAGCAAGGTCTCATCATTTTACAGTTGAAATGGCTAGATGGAACTGTAAATTCTATGCTAACAGTTTCTTTAATAATAAAAAAGAAAAGTATAAAGAAACTGAATGGAAACAGCTAGACATGCCCAGCCATTTATAAAAGAAATCAAATGCCTTTTCTATAAATACTTTCATGGTAATTGTTGGGCTGAACTCTTTGCTATCATACCTAGACTTTATGAATTGAAGTACAGTACTAGATTGGCAGCAAGGTCTCATCATTTTACAGTTGAAATGGCTAGATGGAACTGTAAATTCTATGCTAACAGTTTCTTTAATAATAAAAAAGAAAAGTATAAAGAAACTGAATGGAAACAGCTAGACATGCCCAGCCATTTATAAAAGAAATCAAATGCCTTTTCTATAAATACTTTCATGGTAATTGTTGGGCTGAACTCTTTGCTATCATACCTAGACTTTATGAATTGAAGTACAGTACTAGATTGGCAGCAAGGTCTCATCATTTTACACTGGAAATGGCTAGATGGAAGTGTAAATTCTATGCTAACAGTTTCTTTAATAATAAAAAAGAAAAGTATAAAGAAACTGAATGGAATCAGCTAGACATGCCCAGCCATTTATAAAAGAAATCAAATGCCTTTCCTATAAATACTTTCATGGTAATTGTTGGGCTGAACTCTTTGCTATCATACCTAGACTTTATGAATTGAAGTACAGTACTAGATTGGCAGCAAGGTCTCATCATTTTACAGTTGAAATGGCTAGATGGAAGTGTAAATTCTATGCTAACAGTTTCTTTAATAATAAAAAAGAAAAGTATAAAGAAACTGAATGGAATCAGCTAGACATGCCCAGCCATTTATAAAAGAAATCAAATGCCTTTTCTATAAATACTTTCATGGTAATTGTTGGGCTGAACTCTTTGCTATCATACCTAGACTATATGAATTGAAGTACAGTACTAGATTGGCAGCAAGGTCTCATCATTTTACAGTTGAAATGGCTAGATGGAAGTGTAAATTCTATGCTAACAGTTTCTTTAATAATAAAAAAGAAAAGTATAAAGAAACTGAATGGAATCAGCTAGACATGCCCAGCCATTTATAAAAGAAATCAAATGCCTTTTCTATAAATACTTTCATGGTAATTGTTGGGCTGAACTCTTTGCTATCATACCTAGACTTTATGAATTGAAGTACAGTACTAGATTGGCAGCAAGGTCTCATCATTTTACAGTTGAAATGGCTAGATGGAAGTGTAAATTCTATGCTAACAGTTTCTTTAATAATAAAAAAGAAAAGTATAAAGAAACTGAATGGAATCAGCTAGACATGCCCAGCCATTTATAAAAGAAATCAAATGCCTTTCCTATAAATACTTTCATGGTAATTGTTGGGCTGAACTCTTTGCTATCATACCTAGACTTTATGAATTGAAGTACAGTACTAGATTGGCAGCAAGGTCTCATCATTTTACAGTTGAAATGGCTAGATGGAAGTGTAAATTCTATGCTAACAGTTTCTTTAATAATAAAAAAGAAAAGTATAAAGAAACTGAATGGAATCAGCTAGACATGCCCAGCCATTTATAAAAGAAATCAAATGCCTTTTCTATAAATACTTTCATGGTAATTGTTGGGCTGAACTCTTTGCTATCATACCTAGACTATATGAATTGAAGTACAGTACTAGATTGGCAGCAAGGTCTCATCATTTTACAGTTGAAATGGCTAGATGGAAGTGTAAATTCTATGCTAACAGTTTCTTTAATAATAAAAAAGAAAAGTATAAAGAAACTGAATGGAATCAGCTAGACATGCCCAGCCATTTATAAAAGAAATCAAATGCCTTTTCTATAAATACTTTCATGGTAATTGTTGGGCTGAACTCTTTGCTATCATACCTAGACTTTATGAATTGAAGTACAGTACTAGATTGGCAGCAAGGTCTCATCATTTTACACTGGAAATGGCTAGATGGAAGTGTAAATTCTATGCTAACAGTTTCTTTAATAATAAAAAAGAAAAGTATAAAGAAACTGAATGGAATCAGCTAGACATGCCCAGCCATTTATAAAAGAAATCAAATGCCTTTTCTATAAATACTTTCATGGTAATTGTTGGGCTGAACTCTTTGCTATCATACCTAGACTTTATGAATTGAAGTACAGTACTAGATTGGCAGCAAGGTCTCATCATTTTACAGTTGAAATGGCTAGATGGAAGTGTAAATTCTATGCTAACAGTTTCTTTAATAATAAAAAAGAAAAGTATAAAGAAACTGAATGGAATCAGCTAGACATGCCCAGCCATTTATAAAAGAAATCAAATGCCTTTTCTATAAATACTTTCATGGTAATTGTTGGGCTGAACTCTTTGCTATCATACCTAGACTTTATGAATTGAAGTACAGTACTAGATTGGCAGCAAGGTCTCATCATTTTACACTGGAAATGGCTAGATGGAAGTGTAAATTCTATGCTAACAGTTTCTTTAATAATAAAAAAGAAAAGTATAAAGAAACTGAATGGAATCAGCTAGACATGCCCAGCCATTTATAAAAGAAATCAAATGCCTTTCCTATAAATACTTTCATGGTAATTGTTGGGCTGAACTCTTTGCTATCATACCTAGACTTTATGAATTGAAGTACAGTACTAGATTGGCAGCAAGGTCTCATCATTTTACAGTTGAAATGGCTAGATGGAAGTGTAAATTCTATGCTAACAGTTTCTTTAATAATAAAAAAGAAAAGTATAAAGAAACTGAATGGAATCAGCTAGACATGCCCAGCCATTTATAAAAGAAATCAAATGCCTTTTCTATAAATACTTTCATGGTAATTGTTGGGCTGAACTCTTTGCTATCATACCTAGACTTTATGAATTGAAGTACAGTACTAGATTGGCAGCAAGGTCTCATCATTTTACAGTTGAAATGGCTAGATGGAAGTGTAAATTCTATGCTAACAGTTTCTTTAATAATAAAAAAGAAAAGTATAAAGAAACTGAATGGAATCAGCTAGACATGCCCAGCCATTTATAAAAGAAATCAAATGCCTTTTCTATAAATACTTTCATGGTAATTGTTGGGCTGAACTCTTTGCTATCATACCTAGACTATATGAATTGAAGTACAGTACTAGATTGGCAGCAAGGTCTCATCATTTTGTATCTTCTATCATACAGAGAGGATAAAAGTAAATCTGAACAACATGCCTGTGTAGGTAATCAAATGTTGATTAACAAACAAGTATGATGTCAATATAAAGTGGGGGAGGGATCAATTTTATATTACAATCTATGCATAAATTTATCCCTCATTTTGTATTTTCTATCGTCCAGAGGGGAATGAAAGTAAATCTGAACAACATGCCTGTGTAGGTAATCAAATGTTGATTAACAAACAAGTATGATGTCAATATAAAGTGGGGGAGGGATCAATTTTATATTACAATCTATGCATAAATTTATCCCTCATTTTGTATTTTCAATCGTCCAGAGGGGAATGAAAGTAAATCTGAACAACATGCCTGTGTAGGTAATCAAATCTTGATTAACAAACAAGTATGATGTCAATATAAAGTGGGGGAGGGATCAATTTTATATTACAATCTATGCATAAATTTATCCCTCATTTTGTATTTTCTATCGTCCAGAGGGGAATGAAAGTAAATCTGAACAACATGCCTGTGTAGGTAATCAAATGTTGATTAACAAACAAGTATGATGTCAATATAAAGTGGGGGAGGGATCAATTTTATATTACAATCTATGCATAAATTTATCCCTCATTTTGTATTTTCAATCGTCCAGAGGGGAATGAAAGTAAATCTGAACAACATGCCTGTGTAGGTAATCAAATGTTGATTAACAAACAAGTATGATGTCAATATAAAGTGGGGGAGGGATCAATTTTATATTACAATCTATGCATAAATTTATCCCTCATTTTGTATTTTCAATCGTCCAGAGGGGAATGAAAGTAAATCTGAACAACATGCCTGTGTAGGTAATCAAATGTTGATTAACAAACAAGTATGATGTCAATATAAAGTGGGGGAGGGATCAATTTTATATTACAAACTATGGATAAATTTATCCCTCATTTTGTATTTTCTATCGTCCAGAGGGGAATGAAAGTAAATCTGAACAACATGCCTGTGTAGGTAATCAAATGTTGATTAACAAACAAGTATGATGTCAATATAAAGTGGGGGAGGGATCAATTTTATATTACAATCTATGCATAAATTGATCCCCCATTTTGTATTTTCAATCGTCCAGAGGGGAATGAAAGTAAATCTGAACAACATGCCTGTGTAGGTAATCAAATGTTGATTAACAAACAAGTATGATGTCAATATAAAGTGGGGGAGGGATCAATTTTATATTACAATCTATGCATAAATTTATCCCTCATTTTGTATTTTCAATCGTCCAGAGGGGAATGAAAGTAAATCTGAACAAGATGCCTGTGTAGGTAATCAAATGTTGATTAACAAACAAGTATGATGTCAATATAAAGTGGGGGAGGGATCAATTTTATATTAGAATCTATGCATAAATTTATCCCTCATTTTGTATTTTCAATCGTCCAGAGGGGAATGAAAGTAAATCTGAACAAGATGCCTGTGTAGGTAATCAAATGTTGATTAACAAACAAGTATGATGTCAATATAAAGTGGGGGAGGGATCAATTTTATATTACAATCTATGCATAAATTTATCCCTCATTTTGTATTTTCAATCGTCCAGAGGGGAATGAAAGTAAATCTGAACAACATGCCTGTGTAGGTAATCAAATGTTGATTAACAAACAAGTATGATGTCAATATAAAGTGGGGGAGGGATCAATTTTATATTAGAATCTATGCATAAATTTATCCCCCATTTTGTATTTTCAATCGTCCAGAGGGGAATGAAAGTAAATCTGAACAAGATGCCTGTGTAGGTAATCAAATGTTGATTAACAAACAAGTATGATGTCAATATAAAGTGGGGGAGGGATCAATTTTATATTACAATCTATGCATAAATTTATCCCTCATTTTGTATTTTCAATCGTCCAGAGGGGAATGAAAGTAAATCTGAACAACATGCCTGTGTAGGTAATCAAATGTTGATTAACAAACAAGTATGATGTCAATATAAAGTGGGGGAGGGATCAATTTTATATTAGAATCTATGCATAAATTTATCCCTCATTTTGTATTTTCAATCGTCCAGAGGGGAATGAAAGTAAATCTGAACAACATGCCTGTGTAGGTAATCAAATGTTGATTAACAAACAAGTATGATGTCAATATAAAGTGGGGGAGGGATCAATTTTATATTACAATCTATGCATAAATTTATCCCTCATTTTGTATTTTCAATCGTCCAGAGGGGAATGAAAGTAAATCTGAACAACATGCCTGTGTAGGTAATCAAATGTTGATTAACAAACAAGTATGATGTCAATATAAAGTGGGGGAGGGATCAATTTTATATTACAATCTATGCATAAATTTATCCCTCATTTTGTATTTTCAATCGTCCAGAGGGGAATGAAAGTAAATCTGAACAACATGCCTGTGTAGGTAATCAAATGTTGATTAACAAACAAGTATGATGTCAATATAAAGTGGGGGAGGGATCAATTTTATATTACAATCTATGCATAAATTTATCCCTCATTTTGTATTTTCTATCGTCCAGAGGGGAATGAAAGTAAATCTGAACAACATGCCTGTGTAGGTAATCAAATGTTGATTAACAAACAAGTATGATGTCAATATAAAGTGGGGGAGGGATCAATTTTATATTACAATCTATGCATAAATTTATCCCTCATTTTGTATTTTCTATCGTCCAGAGGGGAATGAAAGTAAATCTGAACAACATGACTGTGTAGGTAATCAAATGTTGATTAACAAACAAGTATGATGTCAATATAAAGTGGGGGAGGGATCAATTTTATATTACAATCTATGCATAAATTTATCCCTCATTTTGTATTTTCTATCGTCCAGAGGGGAATGAAAGTAAATCTGAACAAGATGCCTGTGTAGGTAATCAAATGTTGATTAACAAACAAGTATGATGTCAATATAAAGTGGGGGAGGGATCAATTTTATATTACAATCTATGCATAAATTTATCCCTCATTTTGTATTTTCAATCGTCCAGAGGGGAATGAAAGTAAATCTGAACAACATGCCTGTGTAGGTAATCAAATGTTGATTAACAAACAAGTATGATGTCAATATAAAGTGGGGGAGGGATCAATTTTATATTACAATCTATGCATAAATTTATCCCTCATTTTGTATTTTCAATCGTCCAGAGGGGAATGAAAGTAAATCTGAACAACATGCCTGTGTAGGTAATCAAATGTTGATTAACAAACAAGTATGATGTCAATATAAAGTGGGGGAGGGATCAATTTTATATTACAATCTATGCATAAATTTATCCCTCATTTTGTATTTTCAATCGTCCAGAGGGGAATGAAAGTAAATCTGAACAACATGCCTGTGTAGGTAATCAAATGTTGATTAACAAACAAGTATGATGTCAATATAAAGTGGGGGAGGGATCAATTTTATATTACAATCTATGCATAAATTTATCCCTCATTTTGTATTTTCTATCGTCCAGAGAGAATGAAAGTAAATCTGAACAACATGCCTGTGTAGGTAATCAAATGTTGATTAACAAACAAGTATGATGTCAATATAAAGTGGGGGAGGGATCAATTTTATATTACAATCTATGCATAAATTTATCCCTCATTTTGTATTTTCAATCGTCCAGAGGGGAATGAAAGTAAATCTGAACAACATGCTTGTGTAGGTAATCAAATGTTGATTAACAAACAAGTATGATGTCAATATAAAGTGGGGGAGGGATCAATTTTATATTACAATCTATGCATAAATTTATCCCTCATTTTGTATTTTCAATCGTCCAGAGGGGAATGAAAGTAAATCTGAACAACATGCTTGTGTAGGTAATCAAATGTTGATTAACAAACAAGTATGATGTCAATATAAAGTGGGGGAGGGATCAATTTTATATTACAATCTATGCATAAATTTATCCCTCATTTTGTATTTTCTATCGTCCAGAGGGGAATGAAAGTAAATCTGAACAACATGCCTGTGTAGGTAATCAAATGTTGATTAACAAACAAGTATGATGTCAATATAAAGTGGGGGAGGGATCAATTTTATATTACAATCTATGCATAAATTTATCCCTCATTTTGTATTTTCAATCGTCCAGAGGGGAATGAAAGTAAATCTGAACAAGATGCCTGTGTAGGTAATCAAATGTTGATTAACAAACAAGTATGATGTCAATATAAAGTGGGGGAGGGATCAATTTTATATTACAATCTATGCATAAATTTATCCCTCATTTTGTATTTTCTATCGTCCAGAGAGGAATGAAAGTAAATCTGAACAAGATGCCTGTGTAGGTAATCAAATGTTGATTAACAAACAAGTATGATGTCAATATAAAGTGGGGGAGGGATCAATTTTATATTACAATCTATGCATAAATTTATCCCTCATTTTGTATTTTCAATCGTCCAGAGGGGAATGAAAGTAAATCTGAACAACATGCCTGTGTAGGTAATCAAATGTTGATTAACAAACAAGTATGATGTCAATATAAAGTCGGGGAGGGATCAATTTTATATTACAATCTATGCATAAATTTATCCCTCATTTTGTATTTTCTATCGTCCAGAGAGGAATGAAAGTAAATCTGAACAAGATGCCTGTGTAGGTAATCAAATGTTGATTAACAAACAAGTATGATGTCAATATAAAGTGGGGGAGGGATCAATTTTATATTACAATCTATGCATAAATTTATCCCTCATTTTGTATTTTCAATCGTCCAGAGGGGAATGAAAGTAAATCTGAACAACATGCCTGTGTAGGTAATCAAATGTTGATTAACAAACAAGTATGATGTCAATATAAAGTGGGGGAGGGATCATTTTATATTACAATCTATGCATAAATTTATCCCTCATTTTGTATTTTCAATCGTCCAGAGGGGAATGAAAGTAAATCTGAACAACATGCCTGTCTAGGTAATCAAATGTTGATTAACAAACAAGTATGATGTCAATATAAAGTGGGGGAGGGATCAATTTTATATTACAATCTATGCATAAATTTATCCCTCATTTTGTATTTTCTATCGTCCAGAGGGGAATGAAAGTAAATCTGAACAACATGCCTGTGTAGGTAATCAAATGTTGATTAACAAACAAGTATGATATCAATATAAAGTGGGGGAGGGATCAATTTTATATTACAATCTATGCATAAATTTATCCCTCATTTTGTATTTTCTATCGTCCAGAGGGGAATGAAAGTAAATCTGAACAAGATGCCTGTATAGGTAATCAAATGTTGATTAACAAACAAGTATGATGTCAATATAAAGTGGGGGAGGGATCAATTTTATATTACAATCTATGCATAAATTTATCCCTCATTTTGTATTTTCTATCGTCCAGAGGGGAATGAAAGTAAATCTGAACAAGATGCCTGTATAGGTAATCAAATGTTGATTAACAAACAAGTATGATGTCAATATAAAGTGGGGGAGGGATCAATTTTATATATTACAATCTATGCATAAATTTATCCCTCATTTTGTATTTTCTATCGTCCAGAGGGGAATGAAAGTAAATCTGAACAACATGCCTGTGTAGGTAATCAAATGTTGATTAACAAACAAGTATGATGTCAATATAAAGTGGGGGAGGGATCAATTTTATATTACAATCTATGTATAAATTTATCCCTCATTTTGTATTTTCAATCGTCCAGAGGGGAATGAAACTAAATCTGAACAACATGCCTGTGTAGGTAATCAAATGTTGATTAACAAACAAGTATGATGTCAATATAAAGTGGGGGAGGGATCAATTTTATATTACAATCTATGCATAAATTTATCCCTCATTTTGTATTTTCAATCGTCCAGAGGGGAATGAAAGTAAATCTGAACAAGATGCCTGTGTAGGTAATCAAATGTTGATTAACAAACAAGTATGATGTCAATATAAAGTGGGGGAGGGATCAATTTTATATTACAATCTATGCATAAATTTATCCCTCATTTTGTATTTTCTATCATCCAGAGGGGAATGAAAGTAAATCTGAACAACATGCCTGTGTAGGTAATCAAATGTTGATTAACAAACAAGTATGATGTCAATATAAAGTGGGGGAGGGATCAATTTTATATTACAATCTATGCATAAATTTATCCCTCATTTTGTATTTTCAATCGTCCAGAGGGGAATGAAAGTAAATCTGAACAACATGCCTGTGTAGGTAATCAAATGTTGATTAACAAACAAGTATGATGTCAATATAAAGTGGGGGAGGGATCAATTTTATATTACAATCTATGGATAAATTTATCCCTCATTTTGTATATTCTATCGTCCAGAGGGGAATGAAAGTAAATCTGAACAACATGCCTGTGTAGGTAATCAAATGTTGATTAACAAACAAGTATGATGTCAATATAAAGTGGGGGAGGGATCAATTTTATATTACAATCTATGCATAAATTTATCCCTCATTTTGTATTTTCTATCGTCCAGAGGGGAATGAAAGTAAATCTGAACAACATGCCTGTGTAGGTAATCAAATGTTGATTAACAAACAAGTATGATGTCAATATAAAGTGGGGGAGGGATCAATTTTATATTACAATCTATGCATAAATTTATCCCTCATTTTGTATTTTCAATCGTCCAGAGGGGAATGAAAGTAAATCTGAACAACATGCCTGTGTAGGTAATCAAATGTTGATTAACAAACAAGTATGATGTCAATATAAAGTGGGGGAGGGATCAATTTTATATTACAATCTATGCATAAATTTATCCCTCATTTTGTATTTTCTATCGTCCAGAGAGGAATGAAAGTAAATCTGAACAAGATGCCTGTGTAGGTAATCAAATGTTGATTAACAAACAAGTATGATGTCAATATAAAGTGGGGGAGGGATCAATTTTATATTACAATCTATGCATAAATTTATCCCTCATTTTGTATTTTCAATCGTCCAGAGGGGAATGAAAGTAAATCTGAACAACATGCCTGTGTAGGTAATCAAATGTTGATTAACAAACAAGTATGATGTCAATATAAAGTGGGGGAGGGATCAATTTTATATTACAATCTATGCATAAATTTATCCCTCATTTTGTATTTTCAATCGTCCAGAGGGGAATGAAAGTAAATCTGAACAACATGCCTGTGTAGGTAATCGAATGTTGATTAACAAACAAGTATGATGTCAATATAAAGTGGGGGAGGGATCAATTTTATATTACAATCTATGCATAAATTTATCCCTCATTTTGTATTTTCAATCGTCCAGAGGGGAATGAAAGTAAATCTGAACAACATGCCTGTGTAGGTAATCAAATGTTGATTAACAAACAAGTATGATGTCAATATAAAGTGGGGGAGGGATCAATTTTATATTACAATCTATGCATAAATTTATCCCTCATTTTGTATTTTCAATCGTCCAGAGGGGAATGAAAGTAAATCTGAACAACATGCCTGTGTAGGTAATCAAATGTTGATTAACAAACAAGTATGATGTCAATATAAAGTGGGGGAGGGATCAATTTTATATTACAATCTATGCATAAATTTATCCCTCATTTTGTATTTTCAATCGTCCAGAGGGGAATGAAAGTAAATCTGAACAACATGCCTGTGTAGGTAATCAAATGTTGATTAACAAACAAGTATGATGTCAATATAAAGTGGGGGAGGGATCAATTTTATATTACAATCTATGCATAAATTTATCCCTCATTTTGTATTTTCAATCGTCCAGAGGGGAATGAAAGTAAATCTGAACAACATGCCTGTGTAGATAATCAAATGTTGATTAACAAACAAGTATGATGTCAATATAAAGTGGGGGAGGGATCAATTTTATATTACAATCTATGCATAAATTTATCCCTCATTTTGTATTTTCAATCGTCCAGAGGGGAATGAAAGTAAATCTGAACAACATGCCTGTGTAGATAATCAAATGTTGATTAACAAACAAGTATGATGTCAATATAAAGTGGGGGAGGGATCAATTTTATATTACAATCTATGCATAAATTTATCCCTCATTTTGTATTTTCTATCGTCCAGAGGGGAATGAAAGTAAATCTGAACAACATGCCTGTGTAGGTAATCAAATGTTGATTAACAAACAAGTATGATGTCAATATAAAGTGGGGGAGGGATCAATTTTATATTACAATCTATGCATAAATTGATCCCCCATTTTGTATTTTCAATCGTCCAGAGGGGAATGAAAGTAAATCTGAACAACATGCCTGTGTAGGTAATCAAATGTTGATTAACAAACAAGTATGATGTCAATATAAAGTGGGGGAGGGATCAATTTTATATTACAATCTATGCATAAATTTATCCCTCATTTTGTATTTTCAATCGTCCAGAGGGGAATGAAAGTAAATCTGAACAACATGCCTGTCTAGGTAATCAAATGTTGATTAACAAACAAGTATGATGTCAATATAAAGTGGGGGAGGGATCAATTTTATATTACAATCTATGCATAAATTTATCCCTCATTTTGTATTTTCTATCGTCCAGAGAGGAATGAAAGTAAATCTGAACAAGATGCCTGTGTAGGTAATCAAATGTTGATTAACAAACAAGTATGATGTCAATATAAAGTGGGGGAGGGATCAATTTTATATTACAATCTATGCATAAATTTATCCCTCATTTTGTATTTTCAATCGTCCAGAGGGGAATGAAAGTAAATCTGAACAACATGCCTGTGTAGATAATCAAATGTTGATTAACAAACAAGTATGATGTCAATATAAAGTGGGGGAGGGATCAATTTTATATTACAATCTATGCATAAATTTATCCCTCATTTTGTATTTTCTATCGTCCAGAGGGGAATGAAAGTAAATCTGAACAACATGCCTGTGTAGGTAATCAAATGTTGATTAACAAACAAGTATGATGTCAATATAAAGTGGGGGAGGGATCAATTTTATATTACAATCTATGCATAAATTTATCCCTCATTTTGTATTTTCAATCGTCCAGAGGGGAATGAAAGTAAATCTGAACAACATGCCTGTCTAGGTAATCAAATGTTGATTAACAAACAAGTATGATGTCAATATAAAGTGGGGGAGGGATCAATTTTATATTACAATCTATGCATAAATTTATCCCTCATTTTGTATTTTCTATCGTCCAGAGGGGAATGAAAGTAAATCTGAACAAGATGCCTGTGTAGGTAATCAAATGTTGATTAACAAACAAGTATGATGTCAATATAAAGTGGGGGAGGGATCAATTTTATATTACAATCTATGCATAAATTTATCCCTCATTTTGTATTTTCTATCGTCCAGAGGGGAATGAAAGTAAATCTGAACAAGATGCCTGTGTAGGTAATCAAATGTTGATTAACAAACAAGTATGATGTCAATATAAAGTGGGGGAGGGATCAATTTTATATTACAATCTATGGATAAATTTATCCCTCATTTTGTATTTTCTATCGTCCAGAGGGGAATGAAAGTAAATCTGAACAACATGCCTGTGTAGGTAATCAAATGTTGATTAACAAACAAGTATGATGTCAATATAAAGTGGGGGAGGGATCAATTTTATATTACAATCTATGCATAAATTTATCCCTCATTTTGTATTTTCTATCGTCCAGAGGGGAATGAAAGTAAATCTGAACAACATGCCTGTGTAGGTAATCAAATGTTGATTAACAAACAAGTATGATGTCAATATAAAGTGGGGGAGGGATCAATTTTATATTACAATCTATGCATAAATTGATCCCCCATTTTGTATTTTCAATCGTCCAGAGGGGAATGAAAGTAAATCTGAACAACATGCCTGTGTAGGTAATCAAATGTTGATTAACAAACAAGTATGATGTCAATATAAAGTGGGGGAGGGATCAATTTTATATTACAATCTATGCATAAATTTATCCCTCATTTTGTATTTTCAATCGTCCAGAGGGGAATGAAAGTAAATCTGAACAACATGCCTGTGTAGGTAATCAAATGTTGATTAACAAACAAGTATGATGTCAATATAAAGTGGGGGAGGGATCAATTTTATATTACAATCTATGCATAAATTGATCCCCCATTTTGTATTTTCAATCGTCCAGAGGGGAATGAAAGTAAATCTGAACAACATGCCTGTGTAGGTAATCAAATGTTGATTAACAAACAAGTATGATGTCAATATAAAGTGGGGGAGGGATCAATTTTATATTACAATCTATGCATAAATTGATCCCCCATTTTGTATTTTCAATCGTCCAGAGGGGAATGAAAGTAAATCTGAACAACATGCCTGTGTAGGTAATCAAATGTTGATTAACAAACAAGTATGATGTCAATATAAAGTGGGGGAGGGATCAATTTTATATTACAATCTATGCATAAATTTATCCCTCATTTTGTATTTTCTATCGTCCAGAGGGGAATGAAAGTAAATCTGAACAACATGCCTGTGTAGGTAATCAAATGTTGATTAACAAACAAGTATGATGTCAATATAAAGTGGGGGAGGGATCAATTTTATATTACAATCTATGCATAAATTTATCCCTCATTTTGTATTTTCTATCGTCCAGAGGGGAATGAAAGTAAATCTGAACAACATGCCTGTGTAGGTAATCAAATGTTGATTAACAAACAAGTATGATGTCAATATAAAGTGGGGGAGGGATCAATTTTATATTACAATCTATGCATAAATTGATCCCTCATTTTGTATTTTCTATCGTCCAGAGGGGAATGAAAGTAAATCTGAACAACATGCCTGTGTAGGTAATCAAATGTTGATTAACAAACAAGTATGATGTCAATATAAAGTGGGGGAGGGATCAATTTTATATTACAATCTATGCATAAATTTATCCCTCATTTTGTATTTTCTATCGTCCAGAGGGGAATGAAAGTAAATCTGAACAACATGCCTGTGTAGGTAATCAAATGTTGATTAACAAACAAGTATGATGTCAATATAAAGTGGGGGAGGGATCAATTTTATATTACAATCTATGCATAAATTGATCCCCCATTTTGTATTTTCAATCGTCCAGAGGGGAATGAAAGTAAATCTGAACAACATGCCTGTGTAGGTAATCAAATGTTGATTAACAAACAAGTATGATGTCAATATAAAGTGGGGGAGGGATCAATTTTATATTACAATCTATGCATAAATTTATCCCTCATTTTGTATTTTCAATCGTCCAGAGGGGAATGAAAGTAAATCTGAACAACATGCCTGTGTAGGTAATCAAATGTTGATTAACAAACAAGTATGATGTCAATATAAAGTGGGGGAGGGATCAATTTTATATTACAATCTATGCATAAATTGATCCCCCATTTTGTATTTTCAATCGTCCAGAGGGGAATGAAAGTAAATCTGAACAACATGCCTGTGTAGGTAATCAAATGTTGATTAACAAACAAGTATGATGTCAATATAAAGTGGGGGAGGGATCAATTTTATATTACAATCTATGCATAAATTTATCCCTCATTTTGTATTTTCAATCGTCCAGAGGGGAATGAAAGTAAATCTGAACAACATGCCTGTGTAGGTAATCAAATGTTGATTAACAAACAAGTATGATGTCAATATAAAGTGGGGGAGGGATCAATTTTATATTACAATCTATGCATAAATTTATCCCTCATTTTGTATTTTCTATCGTCCAGAGGGGAATGAAAGTAAATCTGAACAACATGCCTGTGTAGGTAATCAAATGCTGATTAACAAACAAGTATGATGTCAATATAAAGTGGGGGAGGGATCAATTTTATATTACAATCTATGCATAAATTTATCCCTCATTTTGTATTTTCAATCGTCCAGAGGGGAATGAAAGTAAATCTGAACAACATGCCTGTGTAGGTAATCAAATGTTGATTAACAAACAAGTATGATGTCAATATAAAGTGGGGGAGGGATCAATTTTATATTACAATCTATGCATAAATTTATCCCTCATTTTGTATTTTCAATCGTCCAGAGGGGAATGAAAGTAAATCTGAACAACATGCCTGTGTAGGTAATCAAATGTTGATTAACAAACAAGTATGATGTCAATATAAAGTGGGGGAGGGATCAATTTTATATTACAATCTATGCATAAATTTATCCCTCATTTTGTATTTTCTATCGTCCAGAGGGGAATGAAAGTAAATCTGAACAACATGCCTGTGTAGGTAATCAAATGTTGATTAACAAACAAGTATGATGTCAATATAAAGTGGGGGAGGGATCAATTTTATATTACAATCTATGCATAAATTTATCCCTCATTTTGTATTTTCTATCGTCCAGAGGGGAATGAAAGTAAATCTGAACAAGATGCCTGTGTAGGTAATCAAATGTTGATTAACAAACAAGTATGGTGTCAATATAAAGTGGGGGAGGGATCAATTTTATATTACAATCTATGCATAAATTTATCCCTCATTTTGTATTTTCAATCGTCCAGAGGGGAATGAAAGTAAATCTGAACAACATGCCTGTCTAGGTAATCAAATGTTGATTAACAAACAAGTATGATGTCAATATAAAGTGGGGGAGGGATCAATTTTATATTACAATCTATGCATAAATTTATCCCTCATTTTGTATTTTCTATCGTCCAGAGGGGAATGAAAGTAAATCTGAACAACATGCCTGTGTAGGTAATCAAATGTTGATTAACAAACAAGTATGATGTCAATATAAAGTGGGGGAGGGATCAATTTTATATTACAATCTATGCATAAATTTATCCCTCATTTTGTATTTTCAATCGTCCAGAGGGGAATGAAAGTAAATCTGAACAACATGCCTGTCTAGGTAATCAAATGTTGATTAACAAACAAGTATGATGTCAATATAAAGTGGGGGAGGGATCAATTTTATATTACAATCTATGCATAAATTTATCCCTCATTTTGTATTTTCTATCGTCCAGAGGGGAATGAAAGTAAATCTGAACAAGATGCCTGTGTAGGTAATCAAATGTTGATTAACAAACAAGTATGATGTCAATATAAAGTGGGGGAGGGATCAATTTTATATTACAATCTATGCATAAATTTATCCCTCATTTTGTATTTTCTATCGTCCAGAGGGGAATGAAAGTAAATCTGAACAAGATGCCTGTGTAGGTAATCAAATGTTGATTAACAAACAAGTATGATGTCAATATAAAGTGGGGGAGGGATCAATTTTATATTACAATCTATGGATAAATTTATCCCTCATTTTGTATTTTCTATCGTCCAGAGGGGAATGAAAGTAAATCTGAACAACATGCCTGTGTAGGTAATCAAATGTTGATTAACAAACAAGTATGATGTCAATATAAAGTGGGGGAGGGATCAATTTTATATTACAATCTATGCATAAATTTATCCCTCATTTTGTATTTTCTATCGTCCAGAGGGGAATGAAAGTAAATCTGAACAACATGCCTGTGTAGGTAATCAAATGTTGATTAACAAACAAGTATGATGTCAATATAAAGTGGGGGAGGGATCAATTTTATATTACAATCTATGCATAAATTGATCCCCCATTTTGTATTTTCAATCGTCCAGAGGGGAATGAAAGTAAATCTGAACAACATGCCTGTGTAGGTAATCAAATGTTGATTAACAAACAAGTATGATGTCAATATAAAGTGGGGGAGGGATCAATTTTATATTACAATCTATGCATAAATTTATCCCTCATTTTGTATTTTCAATCGTCCAGAGGGGAATGAAAGTAAATCTGAACAACATGCCTGTGTAGGTAATCAAATGTTGATTAACAAACAAGTATGATGTCAATATAAAGTGGGGGAGGGATCAATTTTATATTACAATCTATGCATAAATTTATCCCTCATTTTGTATTTTCTATCGTCCAGAGGGGAATGAAAGTAAATCTGAACAACATGCCTGTGTAGGTAATCAAATGCTGATTAACAAACAAGTATGATGTCAATATAAAGTGGGGGAGGGATCAATTTTATATTACAATCTATGCATAAATTTATCCCTCATTTTGTATTTTCAATCGTCCAGAGGGGAATGAAAGTAAATCTGAACAACATGCCTGTGTAGGTAATCAAATGTTGATTAACAAACAAGTATGATGTCAATATAAAGTGGGGGAGGGATCAATTTTATATTACAATCTATGCATAAATTTATCCCTCATTTTGTATTTTCAATCGTCCAGAGGGGAATGAAAGTAAATCTGAACAACATGCCTGTGTAGGTAATCAAATGTTGATTAACAAACAAGTATGATGTCAATATAAAGTGGGGGAGGGATCAATTTTATATTACAATCTATGCATAAATTTATCCCTCATTTTGTATTTTCTATCGTCCAGAGGGGAATGAAAGTAAATCTGAACAACATGCCTGTGTAGGTAATCAAATGTTGATTAACAAACAAGTATGATGTCAATATAAAGTGGGGGAGGGATCAATTTTATATTACAATCTATGCATAAATTTATCCCTCATTTTGTATTTTCTATCGTCCAGAGGGGAATGAAAGTAAATCTGAACAAGATGCCTGTGTAGGTAATCAAATGTTGATTAACAAACAAGTATGGTGTCAATATAAAGTGGGGGAGGGATCAATTTTATATTACAATCTATGCATAAATCTATCCCTCATTTTGTATTTTCAATCGTCCAGAGGGGAATGAAAGTAAATCTGAACAACATGCCTGTCTAGGTAATCAAATGTTGATTAACAAACAAGTATGATGTCAATATAAAGTGGGGGAGGGATCAATTTTATATTACAATCTATGCATAAATTTATCCCTCATTTTGTATTTTCAATCGTCCAGAGGGGAATGAAAGTAAATCTGAACAACATGCCTGTGTAGGTAATCAAATGTTGATTAACAAACAAGTATGATGTCAATATAAAGTGGGGGAGGGATCAATTTTATATTACAATCTATGCATAAATTTATCCCTCATTTTGTATTTTCTATCGTCCAGAGGGGAATGAAAGTAAATCTGAACAACATGCCTGTGTAGGTAATCAAATGTTGATTAACAAACAAGTATGATGTCAATATAAAGTGGGGGAGGGATCAATTTTATATTACAATCTATGCATAAATTTATCCCTCATTTTGTATTTTCTATCGTCCAGAGGGGAATGAAAGTAAATCTGAACAACATGCCTGTGTAGGTAATCAAATGTTGATTAACAAACAAGTATGATGTCAATATAAAGTGGGGGAGGGATCAATTTTATATTACAATCTATGCATAAATTTATCCCTCATTTTGTATTTTCAATCGTCCAGAGGGGAATGAAAGTAAATCTGAACAACATGCCTGTGTAGGTAATCAAATGTTGATTAACAAACAAGTATGATGTCAATATAATGTGGGGGAGGGATCAATTTTATATTACAATCTATGGATAAATTTATCCCTCATTTTGTATTTTCTATCGTCCAGAGGGGAATGAAAGTAAATCTGAACAACATGCCTGTGTAGGTAATCAAATGTTGATTAACAAACAAGTATGATGTCAATATAAAGTGGGGGAGGGATCAATTTTATATTACAATCTATGCATAAATTTATCCCTCATTTTGTATTTTCAATCGTCCAGAGGGGAATGAAAGTAAATCTGAACAAGATGCCTGTGTAGGTAATCAAATGTTGATTAACAAACAAGTATGATGTCAATATAAAGTGGGGGAGCGATCAATTTTATATTACAATCTATGCATAAATTTATCCCTCATTTTGTATTTTCAATTGTCCAGAGGGGAATGAAAGTAAATCTGAACAACATGCCTGTGTAGGTAATCAAATGTTGATTAACAAACAAGTATGATGTCAATATAAAGTGGGGGAGGGATCAATTTTATATTACAATCTATGCATAAATTTATCCCTCATTTTGTATTTTCAATCGTCCAGAGGGGAATGAAAGTAAATCTGAACAACATGCCTGTGTAGGTAATCAAATGTTGATTAACAAACAAGTATGATGTCAATATAAAGTGGGGGAGCGATCAATTTTATATTACAATCTATGCATAAATTTATCCCTCATTTTGTATTTTCAATTGTCCAGAGGGGAATGAAAGTAAATCTGAACAACATGCCTGTGTAGGTAATCAAATGTTGATTAACAAACAAGTATGATGTCAATATAAAGTGGGGGAGGGATCAATTTTATATTACAATCTATGCATAAATTTATCCCTCATTTTGTATTTTCAATCGTCCAGAGGGGAATGAAAGTAAATCTGAACAACATGCCTGTGTAGGTAATCAAATGTTGATTAACAAACAAGTATGATGTCAATATAAAGTGGGGGAGGGATCAATTTTATATTACAATCTATGGATAAATTTATCCCTCATTTTGTATTTTCAATCGTCCAGAGGGGAATGAAAGTAAATCTGAACAACATGCCTGTGTAGGTAATCAAATGTTGATTAACAAACAAGTATGATGTCAATATAAAGTGGGGGAGGGATCAATTTTATATTACAATCTATGGATAAATTTATCCCTCATTTTGTATTTTCAATCGTCCAGAGGGGAATGAAAGTAAATCTGAACAACATGCCTGTGTAGGTAATCAAATGTTGATTAACAAACAAGTATGATGTCAATATAAAGTGGGGAGGGATCAATTTTATATTACAATCTATGGATAAATTTATCCCTCATTTTGTATTTTCAATCGTCCAGACGGGAATGAAAGTAAATCTGAACAACATGCCTGTGTAGGTAATCAAATGTTGATTACCAAACAAGTATGATGTCAATATAAAGTGGGGGAGGGATCAATTTTATATTACAATCTATGCATAAATTTTCTGTAGGGATAGAAGGAAATTTAATGCTTTATCTTTACAAGAGTCAGATTGGACAAAAAATGGAGTCCATTTTTGGTCCAATCTGACTCTTCTAAAGATAAAGCATTGAAGAAGGAATATGATATTTTCTGGAGGGATAGAAGGAACTGTCCATTTTTCCTATATACAATATGGAGAATCTTCTAGATTTGACAGCCATACTTAGATAGCAGAAAGTGTCAGGTCCTGTATATACTCATATCTAATTGGACTTCCTGTATAATGTAACTCCTGAATTATTTGCATCAATTTTAATTGCCCTGTGAAAAATTAAACCCTCTGTATAGTGTAACCGGTCACTGAAAATATATGATTTTTGACCTTTTTCAAAAAATTACCTATGTGTAGTGCAACATACATATTCTTTACATAAAAACTGATTATAAATACTTGGACTATACTTGAGTATTTATCTTTCTCCTTAAAAGAGCTGACCATTTTTTCACCATTTTAAGCAATGAATTTTATATATGTCTTTCACTAGATGTCTGGAGTAAAGGTCTTAACTGACTGAATTAAATAAAGTATGTCTTCTGAAAGATGTGAATTGATGTAATAATATTCAATATAAAGGAAAGAAAAAAGTTAAATGTCCAAATCAGTTTCAAGAAAGGCTTAAAAATTTTTGGCTTGTACATGACCTCATGCCAATCTTGACTTGATGAGATATTTCCAGAAATCTAAACTTCTTACTGCATTAGATGAATGAATCAACATTACATCATGGCAAATGAGTCACTTACACTTCCCCATCTTTCCCCCAGATATTCTGGATAAATAGGTCTAGCTTTCATAAAATGTTTTTTTTTCTTCACTTTTTAATATCTGTCACAGTTCATTCGGCATTCGTGAATGCCATGCTATGGATATTAAAATACGTGACGGTCACATGTAAGGGTGGAAAAAAAACCACGAAAACAGCCCAGCTCTACTCTGCCCTCTAGCCAGTCCCTGGATACATTTGCCCCACATATGTTCTTCAAGATATAAATTCTGAATACTGGTTTTTAGACACAGGCAAAATGGTGACCTGAGAGAGTTAAAGAGAACAAACATTTATTCAACATTCACTTCAAGAACAAAAAAGAGGAAAATGTGGAAAAGAGTTGAAGATGGCCATTCCTATCCCACACTTGTCCACTGTTAGAAAAACAATTTTCACATATATTTTTCTTACAGTTATCTGAATTTTAGTGCTAGCACTTCCAGATTTAAGGAGCAAAATCTGTTTCTTCATTTTTAGTAATTTATCACATATGTGAGCAACAACCAATTATTTGACACCAAACACACAATAAAAATGAACTACTTCTACACCAAGAGTCAAGGGTAGCTGGGTGGCAGGTTCTTGTAGAGTTAAAGACATCAATGAAATACTTACTTGAGGACAGAAAAACACAGGCTTTTTTAATCAATAAATCTTTTATTCAAAAGATATAAATAATTTAATTTCATGATTAAATATAATCTATTATATTAGTCTTGCTTTTTATCCTAACACTCTTCATTAATACAATTATTTTATGACTAGTTTTATTCCATCTTATTATTGTTACGTTTTATACCAACCCTCTGGCGCTATACACTCTTCATTATTACTATTATTTTATGACTACTTTTATTCCATCTTATTATTGTAACATTTTATAACAACCCTCTGGCTCTATACACTCTTCATTATTAATATTATTTTATGACTAGTTTTATTCCATCTTATTATTGTTACTTTTTATACCAACCCTCTGGCGCTATACACTCTTCATTAATACAATTAATTTATGACTAGTTTTATTCCATCATATTATTGTTACTTTTTATCCCAACCCTTTGGCTCTATACACTGTTTATTCATACAATTATTTTATGACTGGTTTTATTTCATCATATTATTTTTATTTTTTATATCGACCTTCTGGCTCTATACAATCTTCATTAATACAATTATTTTATGACAAGTTTTATTCCATCTTATTATTGTTGCTTTTTATCCCAACACTCTGGCTCTATACACTCTTCATTATTACCATTATTTTATTACTAGTTTTATTCCATCTTATTATTGTTGCTTTTTATCCCAAGACTCTGGCTCTATACACTCTTCATTATTACTCTTATTTTATTACTAGGTTTATTCCATCTTATTATTGTTGCTTTTTATCCCAACACTCTGGCTCTATACACTCTTCATTATTACTATTATTTTATTACTAGTTTTATTCCATCTTATTATTGTTGCTTTTTATCCCAACACTCTGGCTCTATACACTCTTCATTATTACCATTATTTTATTACTAGTTTTATTCCATCTTATTATTGTTGCTTTTTATCCCAAGACTCTGGCTCTATACACTCTTCATTATTACTATTATTTTATTACTAGTTTTATTCCATCTTATTATTGTTGCTTTTTATCCCAACTCTCTGGCTCTATACACTCTTCATTATTACTATTATTTTATTACTAGTTTTATTCCATCTTATTATTGTTGCTTTTTATCCCAACTCTCTGGCTCTATACACTCTTCATTATTACTATTATTTTATTACTAGTTTTATTCCATCTTATTATTGTTGCTTTTTATCCCAACTCTCTGGCTCTATACACTCTTCATTATTACTCTTATTTTATTACTAGGTTTATTCCATCTTATTATTGTTGCTTTTTATCCCAACACTCTGGCTCTATACACTCTTCATTATTACTATTATTTTATTACTAGTTTTATTCCATCTTATTATTGTTGCTTTTTATCCCAACACTCTGGCTCTATACACTCTTCATTATTACCATTATTTTATTACTAGTTTTATTCCATCTTATTATTGTTGCTTTTTATCCCAAGACTCTGGCTCTATACACTCTTCATTATTACTATTATTTTATTACTAGTTTTATTCCATCTTATTATTGTTGCTTTTTATCCCAACTCTCTGGCTCTATACACTCTTCATTATTACTATTATTTTATTACTAGTTTTATTCCATCTTATTATTGTTGCTTTTTATCCCAACACTTTGGCTCTATACACTCTTCATTATTACCATTATTTTATTACTAGTTTTATTCCATCTTATTATTGTTGCTTTTTATCCCAAGACTCTGGCTCTATACACTCTTCATTATTACTATTATTTTATTACTAGTTTTATTCCATCTTATTATTGTTGCTTTTTATCCCAACACTCTGGCTCTATACACTCTTCATTATTACTATTATTTTATGACTAGTTTTATTCCATCTTATTATTGTTGCTTTTTATCCCAACACTCTGGCTCTATACACTCTTCATTATTACTATTATTTTATTACTAGTTTTATTCCATCTTATTATTGTTGCTTTTTATCCCAACACTCTGGCTCTATACACTCTTCATTATTACTATTATTTTATTACTAGTTTTATTCCATCTTATTATTGTTGCTTTTTATCCCAACACTTTGGCTCTATACACTCTTCATTATTACCATTATTTTATTACTAGTTTTATTCCATCTTATTATTGTTGCTTTTTATCCCAAGACTCTGGCTCTATACACTCTTCATTATTACTATTATTTTATTACTAGTTTTATTCCATCTTATTATTGTTGCTTTTTATCCCAACACTCTGGCTCTATACACTCTTCATTATTACCATTATTTTATTACTAGTTTTATTCCATCTTATTATTGTTGCTTTTTATCCCAAGACTCTGGCTCTATACACTCTTCATTATTACTATTATTTTATTACTAGTTTTATTCCATCTTATTATTGTTGCTTTTTATCCCAACTCTCTGGCTCTATACACTCTTCATTATTACTATTATTTTATTACTAGTTTATTCCATCTTATTATTGTTGCTTTTTATCCCAACACTCTGGCTCTATACACTCTTCATTATTACTATTATTTTATGACTACATTTATTCCATCTCATTATTGTAACTTTTTATAACAAGCCTCTGGCTCTATACACTCTTCATTATTAATATTTTTTTATATCTAGTTTTATTCCATCTTATTATTGTTACTTTTTATACCAACCCTCTGGCGCTATACACTCTTCATTAATACAATTATTTTATGAATAGTTTTATTCCATCTTATTATTGTTGCTTTTTGTTCCAACCCTTTGGCTCTATACACTCTTCATTATTACTATTATTTTATTACTAGTTTGATTCCATCTTATTATTGTTGCTTTTTATCCCAACACTCTGGCTCTATACACTCTTCATTATTACTATTATTTTATTACTAGTTTGATTCCATCTTATTATTGTTGCTTTTTATCCCAACACTCTGGCTCTATACACTCTTCATTATTACTATTATTTTATTACTAGTTTGATTCCATCTTATTATTGTTGCTTTTTATCCCAACACTCTGGCTCTATACACTCTTCATTATTACTATTATTTTATGACTAGTTTTATTCCATCTTATTATTGTTGCTTTTTATCCCAACACTCTGGCTCTATACACTCTTCATTATTACTATTATTTTATTACTAGTTTGATTCCATCTTATTATTGTTGCTTTTTATCCCAACACTCTGGCTCTATACACTCTTCATTATTACTATTATTTTATTATTAGTTTAATTCCATCTTATTATTGTTGCTTTTTATCCCAAGACTCTGGCTCTATACACTCTTCATTATTACTATTATTTTATGACTAGTTTTATTCCATCTTATTATTGTTGCTTTTTATCCCAACACTCTGGCTCTATACACTCTTCATTATTACTATTATTTTATGACTAGTTTTATTCCATCTTATTATTGTTGCTTTTTATCCCAACACTCTGGCTCTATACACTCTTCATTATTACTATTATTTTATGACTAGTTTTATTCCATCTTATTATTGTTGCTTTTTATCCCAACACTCTGGCTCTATACACTCTTCATTATTACTATTATTTTATTACTAGTTTTATTCCATCTTATTATTGTTGCTTTTTATCACAACACTCTGACGCTATACACTCTTCATTATTACCTTATATGGAAAATTGTCATTGAATATTTTGGTAGTATATGATATTGATACAATTGCTGATTTAATTCAATAAATGTATAATTGTAACAAAACTTCTGTGAATTTCAGAAAGATAAATTTGTAATGGATCTACTATATAAAGAGAAAGGAAGTCAGAAGTTTCAATAGCAGACATATTGAGATAAAGAAAACAAAGAGAAGGAAATTGGTCTGAAAGTATCGATGTATAATAGTAAAAGTATTATATGTTAGAAATAGAAGGCAATCCCGTATGTACATTGGCAAACATATTGTGATAAAGACAAGATGAATTTGAATAATCAATGTATTAACATAAGATCTTGATTTCTTCTATATTCAGATTCTAATCGCAGTAATATATTCTTTGGCTGAAATGTCTGTGGGAGTTCACTCATCAAAGGAATATTCCCAGTTTTGTTTTCCCCAGTTTCAACTTTATTTCTGATTTTCTGAATCCAGAATATCTGTAATCCATACTTATTTCGTCTTGTTTTGACTCTTAGTATCTTTGCAATGGATTTTAAGTTCAATATATCCATATTGCTCTGACTATCTCCACCTTTTATTTTCTACTTCACTGTGTTTTGTCTTAATCTTTTGCTCCAAAGGGTAAATTCACTTTTTATATATAAATTTACAGATTCATGGGGTCTCTATATGTCTTGTTTTTGTTTTTGACAATATCTCAGAAGCCAATACATTGAATCTGATTTTATTATTTATAAATTTGACGGATTTGCATTCTTAATATTTTGTGTAACGGTGTTTTATTTTCATTCATTAGTGGACCACAAATCACAAATATTTATATGAAGCCTGAATTTAGGATTTTAGGTGATTTAATATTCTTCCTACCCATAAACATTAAAATTTGAATTTTAATCCAGTGAGGTCTTCTTTTCTTCTTATGTGTCATGTCCTTTCAGGACGTAGGTGATCATGGCTCTCCACCTCCTCCCTCTATCCCTTGCAGTTCTAAACAAGTTCCTTCCCTTCTGCTTCCTCCCCCAGATCACGTTCTGTCATCCACCCACTCAAGCTCGTCAGGTATGTCATACGCTGTGTTCCCTTGTCTCTCTTTTCCTCTATTTGACCCATGAGTATCAGATTCTCCAGGCCCTCCTTCCTCATTATGTTCCCAGAAATTTCAGCTTCCTGATGTTAAGTATAAGCTTCCTCCTTGTTTGCATTCTCTCCAAAACCTCATCATGTTGGGTCCATGGTATCCTTAGCATCCTTCTGTAGAACCATACCTCCATTGCCTTGAGTCACTTATTGCTCTGAGAGATGACATGTCACCGTTGAGAGAAAGATGCATCTATCTGGTTATCAGTGGGCACCAACTTTCTAAAGGATGTGAGAATTGCTATACAACAGTGGTCTTTTACAGAGTGCTAACTGTTGTTCAGCCCTTCAATTGAACAGTCTAGTCTAGTCTTTCTTTTTATGTGTCATGTCCTTTCAGGACGTAGGCGATCATGGCTCTCCACCTCTCTCTATCCCTTGCAGCTCTCAGCAAGCTCCTTCCCTCCGCTTCCTCCCCCAGATCACGTTCTGTCATCCACCCGCTCAAGCTCGTCAGCAATGTCATATGCTGCTTTCCCTTGTCTCTGCTTACGGTCAAATCATGATAAAAACACAGGTTCTTGTTCAATCACTGAAGTTAAGCATCATAGAGCCAGGTCAGAACTTAGATGGGGACTGCTTGGGAACACCTGGTACTGTAAGCAGACCACTACTACTGGGGTAAATTAGAGCGTCCTGTGTAAAACGATAAACTATGTCCAATAGCAAGGCTGATCAGGAGGTTTTGAGTAGTGTGGAACCACCTCTTAATTGCTGGTGTTCCCATGTCCACTCTGACCTGGGGTGGTAGCACCTGCTGGGTCCCAGCTATGGGCAAATAGTTAACCCCCAAACTGGGGTCAAAACATTATGAAAATGTAAAAACAGGTCTTAATACCAGCAAAACAGTTTTTGAAGGAAAAATTATTGCCAGCAATACATTTTTGAGGAAAAAATATTACCAGCAATACGTTTTTTGAAAAATTATTACCAGCAATAAAAATGTTGTCGGCATTGAATATCCCATTAAGGTTGACATGCCATAAAACAAACAAAAACCAAACCCTTGTCTCTCTTTTCCTCTATTCAACCTGTGAGTATCAGATACTCCAGGCCCTCCTTCCTCATCATGTGTCCCAGAAATCAAAGGACATAATTGGTAAATAATTGTAAAATTTATTTTTTTAATTCTTATTTCTATTTTATACTGACAGTGAGGAAAAAAGAAGCTTCTGCATGATATTTTCTCAACCCACCAAAAGCCAAATAGTCGCAGAATAATATTTGAAATCAAAAATGATTATCTTTTAATGGACGGTGTATTTCAAGGTTGCATAATAATATCCAAAACAAAAAAAGAAAAGAATGAGACAAAGTGCAAAATTTATTACAGATGAATTTTGTCAAGAGTCTCTGCATTCTTTGGCTTCCTTAGGTTAGAATGAAAGAAAAACAAAACTGTATATGAGGAAAAATGATGTTATGATGGGCTTTGCTTGACTCAGATTATTTAGAAGCTATAAGTCTATCAGTAAAAGGTGAAAGATTATTTGGAAGTGATAAGTCTGTCAGTAAAAAGCAAGAGATTATTTGGAAGTGATAAGTCTGTCAGTAAAAGGTGACATATGATTTGGAAGTAATATGTTTATCAGTAAAAGGCAACAGATTATTTGGAAGCGATAAATCTATCAGTAAAAGGCGAGTCCTGATTTGGAAGTGATAAGTCTGTCAGTAAAAGGCAAGAGGTTATTTGGAAGTGATAAGTCTGTCAGTAAAAGGCAAGACATTATTTGGAAGCGATAAGTCTACCAGTAAAAGACAACAGATTATTTGAAAGCGATAATTCTATCAGTAAAGGCAATTCCATGTGCTCGTCTTGTAAGAGATCAAAAGAGGAAGTCTCTAAATTTCCCGCCTGTGGGATATTTTGCTTTATTCTATGGAATCATGGGAATTAGTTTTTCCATTTTTTTTATTTCTCATGATCGCAAAATCATTACAATGCCTTGGGATCTCTGAAGATAAGTTGTGCATCTTTCCTCACATACAATTTTGTCATTTTTTATTTTAAACTGAGGAAACCAAAAAGTGCAGACTGCTCTTGGTTAAATGTTTTAAATGGACTGCACTACCAGACGAATGCATTCATCAACCTGTTTGTGGTGTTGTTTTGTTTATTTGTCCTAAAATTGAAGGTGGAAAAATTAAACAATATTTCAAGCATGTTTCTTTATTTTGAGAAAAGTCAAATCAAACAGAGTCAAAAATTTGAAAAGTTTATAGAGAAAGTGATTTGCAAAGTTTGGTTCTGGAGATAGATTGGTCGGTTGTAATTTTAGGAAAAAATTAAAAATCGCATAAAGACATTAATTTGGTATAATCAATGTTATAAGTCTCATCCAAAACACTGAAAATATCCCCCCCATCCAAAAGAACAATTTCATTTTTACTCAATTAAATATCCACCATTATTTGCAATGACTTGTTGCCACTTACAGGCAGTTCTTCCATACGATTTGAGTAAATTTCCACAGGTTTTGATGTGAAAGTATTCTTAATAATCTTTTAAATTTGGTTTTTATTAAGGAAAATTTTATACATGTATATTGTTAAATCATTTTACACCTGAATATTGTTAAATCATTTTACACCTGAATATTGTTAAATCATTTTGCACCTGAATATTGTTAAATCATTTTGCACCTGAATATTGTTAAATCATTTTGCACCTGAATATTGTTAAATCATTTTACATCTGAATATTGTTAAATCATTTTACACCTGAATATTGTTAAATCATTTTACACCTGAATATTGTTAAATCATTTTACACCTGAATATTGTTAAATCATTTTGCACCTGAATATTGTTAAATCATTTTACACCTGAATATTGTTAAATCATTTTACACCTGAATATTGTTAAATCATTTTGCACCTGAATATTGTTAAATCATTTTGCACCTGAATATTGTTAAATCATTTTACACCTGAATATTGTTAAATCATTTTGCACCTGAATATTGTTAAATCATTTTACACCTGAATATTGTTAAATCATTTTACACCTGAATATTGTTAAATCAATTTACACCTGAATATTGTTAAATCATTTGAAATTTTGGTCTTGAAGGCATTAATACAGTTTCAATTTCCCTTCCTATTGACCCTGCCACAGCCCAAATTCTTTTATATACGGTTTCTCATGTTTGGATATACAGTGTGGGGAAATGGATATCGGCTCGGAAGGAGAAATCAGAGAACTGAGTTCAAATTCCAGTCGGGTTCGTTACTTTCACTTGCACACAGATACCATTGAGAAAGTTATGAATTCATCACTTCTCCCCCGCTAGTTATGGGTTGAATAGTAGGACGGACTGGATTCTATAGACTTGGTTAGTAACTAATATACTGCAGAAAGAAATGGTAACCAACTTCGGGAAAATCAGTCATGAATTGAGAGACATGATCGCCCAAGCGTGTTTCATGCATGGCACTTAACTGAAAGAGTCAACTGTGATTTAAGTGAGGAAGTTGTGGAGAGACATGATCACCCAAGCTTGTATCATGTATGGCACTTAGCTGAAAGAGTCAACAGTGATTTAAGGGAGGAAGTTGTGGAGAGACATGATCCCCCAAGCAAGTATCACATATGGCACTTAACTGAAGAGGTCAACTGTGAATTAAGTGAGGAAGTTGGGGAGAGACATGATTGCCCAAGCATGTATATATATGGCACTTAACTGAAAGAGTCAACAGTGAGAGACATGATCTCCCAAGTATGGCACTTAACTGACTTCCCATGTCTATTGTTTTCTTGGCATAGTCAACACTATACAAAGACACACTGACTATTTTGTCATTGTTTATAGGGTTGATTTGTGCATCAAACAAGACTGATACACTTTACCATTTGTCCTATTTCTTTTACTAATATTCACCCCATACAAGGTCCAAGAGCCACTCAAGGTAAAAGATTAGCATATTGTATGAGCTTAAGAAAGGACAATAAGTGCTGTTCATGATATTATGCAGGAAAGGGAACAGTTAACCTGAGACTTGAAGTGGTAAAGACTGCATAGCCTCCCAGTGGGGGTGGTCTCATCTTGTCTTCTCTTGGCTGCCGATTGCTGGTTGATTTGGTTTGGCAATGAAAAGACTCCAGCAGAGATAATTTTAACATAACTATTTTATTAATGTTGACATGTACTAACCATCCAGTGGGGTCACCACCCACTCACTGGGAAGCCATTTCAGATACGAAAGAGAACACATCTACATTGCTTGACATGTAAGAACCAACTCCTTGAAAAACTTTCTTTATCTAACATTCCCACTCAAGCTCAAACAATCAAAATCAACTTCCTTATTATGTCTTGTATCTGATCCCTGAGGTCAACCTCATTTGATATGAGTATAGCAAGCTTCTTTATGGCAGTGAATACTGGACGATTTTCTCAAACATGAAGAAGTGATCCAAGGTAACAGAGATGTGGTTCTACAGAAGGATGCTAAGGATATCATGGCCCGAGCGTGTGAGCAACAATAAGGTCTTAGAGAGGTTGCAAACAAGGAGAAGGCTTATACTTAACATCAGAAAGAGGCAGCTGAAGTTTCTGGGACACATAATGAGGAAGGAGGGCCTTGAGAATCTGATACTCATGGATCGAATAGAGGGAAAGAGAAATAAGGTAAAGCAGCACGTGAAATACCTGATCAGCTGGAGCAGGTGGATGACAGAATGTGGTCTGGGGGAGGAAGCAGAGGGAAGGAACTTTCTGAGAGCTGCAAGGGATAGAGGTAAGCTGGAGAGCCATGATTGCCTACGTCCTGAAAGGATATGGCATATAAAAAGAAAGAAAAGGTTAACCTCAGGAAGTTGGAGCAGAGATACACTTCCTCCAAAAAATAATAGTCAGCTAAACTATTATATGAAAATTGCAGTGATGGGGAAAATATCCTCTTGGGAGTCTGTTTCACAAAGCAGCAGTCCTTTGGAAGAAGCTGAGTGAAACTTATTAATGGAATGGCAGGTCCGAGTTGCAAATGTCAAATCTGGTGGAACTAAAGGAATATACCTCATCAGAATACTTGCCATGAAAATAGCGACAGAGTAGCATGAGGCTTGTGATGTTTTGTCTGTGAGGAAAGTGGTTGCAGGGTGGAAAATAATATTCCTGACAAAATAGATGTACATTAAAAGCTGAGGGTATGCTCTTTGTTCTGCCTTCAATATTACATTGTTTCTAACAGTTAGAGGCAAATGTTGCTTCTCTGCTATGTTTTAACTCCAAACTAACAAATTAATAAGATCCACACAAACTTAACCTTAAATCAATAATCCATTAACCCTTAAAAAATCCTTTCATTCCCCGCCCCCATATCAAGTGTTTCAAGAAATGGAACCCAAGATAAACCTTTCTGAAATGGAAACTATAATCTGGAATTGGAACAGAAGTGGTGATAGCACTGTGAATCCATCATCAAAATACAGGATGTGGAACTTGTAAAATCTAAACATTTCAGATACATTTGTGTATTGATCAGTGATAACAAATTCATTAGAGGAGAAAAGGAAATTGAATATAGTACAGGTTCCACAAGAGGTAGTTTCGCCCAACACCACCAATTGCTACAAAACCAAAACATTAGCCTGAAAATTCAAGTCATGTTCTTAAATAACCTCATCAGTTCAAGACTTTCATATAGATGTCATGCCTGGCCCCAAACACATTCAGAAATATCTAAACTGTCAAGTGTATCCAACCATTTTCTAATATCAATGATTAAAACATTAATCTGAAAAATCATCAGATTGAGACTTTCATCTGGATGTCATGCCTGACCCCAAACACATTCAGAAATATCTAAGCGAAAACATTAACCTGAAAACTTGAGCCATGTCATCAGATTGAGACTTTCATCTGGATGTCATGCCTGACCCCAAACACATTCAGAAATATCTAAGCGAAAACATTAACCTGAAAACTTGAGCCATGTCATCAGATTGAGACTTTCATCTGGATGTCATGCCTGACCCCAAACACATTCAGAAATATCTAAGCGAAAACTTCTACCTGAAAACTTGAGCCATGTCATCAGATTGAGACTTTCATCTGGATGTCATGCCTGACCCCAAACACATTCAGAAATATCTAAGCGAAAACATTAACCTGAAAACTTGAGCCATGTCATCAGATTGAGACTTTCATCTGGATGTCATGCCTGACCCCGAACACATTCAGAAATATCTAAGCGAAAACATTAACCTGAAAACTTGAGCCATGTCATCAGATTGAGACTTTCATCTGGATGTCATGCCTGACTCCAAACACATTCAGAAATATCTAAGCGAAAACATTAACCTGAAAACTTGAGCCATGTCATCAGATTGAGACTTTCATCTGGATGTCATGCCTGACCCCGAACACATTCAGAAATATCTAAGCGAAAACATTAACCTGAAAACATGAGCCATGTCATCAGATTGAGACTTTCATCTGGATGTCATGCCTGACCCCAAACACATTCAGAAATATCTAAGCGAAAACATTAACCTGAAAACTTGAGCCATGTCATCAGATTGAGACTTTCATCTGGATGTCATGCCTGACCCCAAACACATTCAGAAATATCTAAGCGAAAACATAAACCTGAAAACTTGAGCCATGTCATCAGATTGAGACTTTCATCTGGATGTCATGCCTGACCCCAAAGATATTCAGAAATATCTAAGCGAAAACATTAACCTGAAAACTTGAGCCATGTCATCAGATTGAGACTTTCATCTGGATGTCATGCCTGACCCCAAACAGATTCAGAAATATCTAAGCGAAAACATTAACCTGAAAACGTGAGCCATGTCATCAGATTGAGACTTTCATCTGGATGTCATGCCTGACCCCAAACACATTCAGAAATATCTAAGCGAAATCATTAACCTGAAAACTTGAGCCATGTCATCAGATTGAGACTTTCATCTGGATGTCATGCCTGACCCCAAACACATTCAGAAATATCTAAGCGAAAACATCTACCTGAAAACTTGAGCCATGTCATCAGATTGAGACTTTCATCTGGATGTCATGCCTGACCCCAAAGATATTCAGAAATATCTAAGCGAAAACATCAACCTGAAAACTTGAGCAATGTCATCAGATTGAGACTTTCATCTGGATGTCATGCCTGACTCCAAACACATTCAGAAATATCTAAGCGAAAACATTAACCTGAAAACGTGAGCCATGTCATCAGATTGAGACTTTCATCTGGATGTCATGCCTGACCCCAAACACATTCAGAAATATCTAAGCAAAAACATCTACCTGAAAACTTGAGCCATGTCATCAGATTGAGACTTTCATCTGGATGTCATGCCTGACCCCAAACACATTCAGAAATATCTAAGCGAAAACATTAACCTGAAAACTTGAGCCATGTCATCAGATTGAGACTTTCATCTGGATGTCATGCCTGACCCCAAACACATTCAGAAATATCTAAGCGAAAACATTAACCTGAAAACTTGAGCCATGTCATCAGATTGAGACTTTCATCTGGATGTCATGCCTGACCCCAAACACATTCAGAAATATCTAAGCGAAAACATTAACCTGAAAACTTGAGCCATGTCATCAGATTGAGACTTTCATCTGGATGTCATGCCTGACCCCAAACACATTAAGAAATATCTAAGCGAAAACATAAACCTGAAAACTTGAGCCATGTCATCAGATTGAGACTTTCATCTGGATGTCATGCCTGACCCCAAAGTTATTCAGAAATATCTAAGCCAAAACATTAACCTGAAAACTTGAGCCATGTCATCAGATTGAGACTTTCATCTGGATGTCATGCCTGACCCCAAACACATTCAGAAATATCTAAGCGAAAACATCTACCTGAAAACTTGAGCCATGTCATCAGATTGAGACTTTCATCTGGATGTCATGCCTGACCCCAAACACATTCAGAAATATCTAAGCGAAATCATTAACCTGAAAACTTGAGCCATGTCATCAGATTGAGACTTTCAACTGGATGTCATGCCTGACCCCAAACACATTCAGAAATATCTAAGCGAAAACATCTACCTGAAAACTTGAGCCATGTCATCAGATTGAGACTTTCATCTGGATGTCATGCCTGACCCCAAAGACATTCAGAAATATCTAAGCGAAATCATTAACCTGAAAACTTGAGCCATGTCATCAGATTGAGACTTTCATCTGGATGTCATGCCTGACCCCAAACACATTCAGAAATATCTAAGCGAAAACATTAACCTGAAAACGTGAGCCATGTCATCAGATTGAGACTTTCATCTGGATGTCATGCCTGACCCCAAACACATTCAGAAATATCTAAGCGAAAACATTAACCTGAAAACTTGAGCCATGTCATCAGATTGAGACTTTCATCTGGATGTCATGCCTGACCCCAAACACATTCAGAAATATCTAAGCGAAAACATAAACCTGAAAACTTGAGCCATGTCATCAGATTGAGACTTTCATCTGGATGTCATGCCTGACCCCAAAGATATTCAGAAATATCTAAGCGAAAACATTAACCTGAAAACTTGAGCCATGTCATCAGATTGAGACTTTCATCTGGATGTCATGCCTGACCCCAAACACATTCAGAAATATCTAAGCGAAAACATTAACCTGAAAACGTGAGCCATGTCATCAGATTGAGACTTTCATCTGGATGTCATGCCTGACCCCAAACACATTCAGAAATATCTAAGCAAAAACATCTACCTGAAAACTTGAGCCATGTCATCAGATTGAGACTTTCATCTGGCTGTCATGCCTGACCCCAAACACATTCAGAAATATCTAAGCGAAAACATTAACCTGAAAACTTGAGCCATGTCATCAGATTGAGACTTTCATCTGGATGTCATGCCTGACCCCAAACACATTCAGAAATATCTAAGCGAAAACATTAACCTGAAAACTTGAGCCATGTCATCAGATTGAGACTTTCATCTGGATGTCATGCCTGACCCCGAACACATTCAGAAATATCTAAGCGAAAACATTAACCTGAAAACTTGAGCCATGTCATCAGATTGAGACTTTCATCTGGATGTCATGCCTGACCCCAAACACATTAAGAAATATCTAAGCGAAAACATCTACCTGAAAACTTGAGCCATGTCATCAGATTGAGACTTTCATCTGGATGTTATGCCTGACCCCAAACACATTAAGAAATATCTAAGCGAAAACATTAACCTGAAAACTTGAGCCATGTCATCAGATTGAGACTTTCATCTGGATGTCATGCCTGACCCCAAACACATTCAGAAATATCTAAGCGAAAACATTAACCTGAAAACTTGAGCCATGTCATCAGATTGAGACTTTCATCTGGATGTCATGCCTGACCCCAAACACATTCAGAAATATCTAAGCGAAAACATAAACCTGAAAACTTGAGCCATGTCATCAGATTGAGACTTTCATCTGGATGTCATGCCTGACCCCAAAGATATTCAGAAATATCTAAGCGAAAACATTAACCTGAAAACTTGAGCCATGTCATCAGATTGAGACTTTCATCTGGATGTCATGCCTGACCCCGAACACATTCAGAAATATCTAAGCGAAAACATTAACTTGAAAACTTGAGCCATGTCATCAGATTGAGACTTTCATCTGGATGTCATGCCTGACCCCAAACACATTCAGAAATATCTAAGCGAAAACATAAACCTGAAAACTTGAGCCATGTCATCAGATTGAGACTTTCATCTGGATGTCATGCCTGACCCCAAAGATATTCAGAAATATCTAAGCCAAAACATTAACCTGAAAACTTGAGCCATGTCATCAGATTGAGACTTTCATCTGGATGTCATGCCTGACCCCAAACACATTCAGAAATATCTAAGCGAAAACATCTACCTGAAAACTTGAGCCATGTCATCAGATTGAGACTTTCATCTGGATGTCATGCCTGACCCCAAACACATTCAGAAATATCTAAGCGAAATCATTAACCTGAAAACTTGAGCCATGTCATCAGATTGAGACTTTCATCTGGATGTCATGCCTGACCCCAAACACATTCAGAAATATCTAAGCGAAAACATCTACCTGAAAACTTGAGCCATGTCATCAGATTGAGACTTTCATCTGGATGTCATGCCTGACCCCAAACACATTCAGAAATATCTAAGCGAAATCATTAACCTGAAAACTTGAGCCATGTCATCAGATTGAGACTTTCATCTGGATGTCATGCCTGACCCCAAACACATTCAGAAATATCTAAGCGAAAACATTAACCTGAAAACGTGAGCCATGTCATCAGATTGAGACTTTCATCTGGATGTCATGCCTGACCCCAAACACATTCAGAAATATCTAAGCGAAAACATTAACCTGAAAACTTGAGCCATGTCATCAGATTGAGACTTTCATCTGGATGTCATGCCTGACCCCAAACACATTCAGAAATATCTAAGCGAAAACATAAACCTGAAAACTTGAGCCATGTCATCAGATTGAGACTTTCATCTGGATGTCATGCCTGACCCCAAAGATATTCAGAAATATCTAAGCGAAAACATTAACCTGAAAACTTGAGCCATGTCATCAGATTGAGACTTTCATCTGGATGTCATGCCTGACCCCAAACAGATTCAGAAATATCTAAGCGAAAACATTAACCTGAAAACGTGAGCCATGTCATCAGATTGAGACTTTCATCTGGATGTCATGCCTGACCCCAAACAGATTCAGAAATATCTAAGCGAAATCATTAACCTGAAAACTTGAGCCATGTCATCAGATTGAGACTTTCATCTGGATGTCATGCCTGACCCCAAACACATTCAGAAATATCTAAGCGAAAACATCTACCTGAAAACTTGAGCCATGTCATCAGATTGAGACTTTCATCTGGATGTCATGCCTGACCCCAAAGATATTCAGAAATATCTAAGCGAAAACATTAACCTGAAAACTTGAGCAATGTCATCAGATTGAGACTTTCATCTGGATGTCATGCCTGACTCCAAACACATTCAGAAATATCTAAGCGAAAACATTAACCTGAAAACGTGAGCCATGTCATCAGATTGAGACTTTCATCTGGATGTCATGCCTGACCCCAAACACATTCAGAAATATCTAAGCAAAAACATCTACCTGAAAACTTGAGCCATGTCATCAGATTGAGACTTTCATCTGGATGTCATGCCTGACCCCAAACACATTCAGAAATATCTAAGCGAAAACATTAACCTGAAAACTTGAGCCATGTCATCAGATTGAGACTTTCATCTGGATGTCTTGCCTGACCCCAAACACATTCAGAAAAATCTAAGCGAAAACATTAACCTGAAAACTTGAGCCATGTCATCAGATTGAGACTTTCATCTGGATGTCATGCCTGACCCCAAACACATTCAGAAATATCTAAGCGAAAACATTAACCTGAAAACTTGAGCCATGTCATCAGATTGAGACTTTCATCTGGATGTCATGCCTGACCCCAAACACATTCAGAAATATCTAAGCGAAAACATTAACCTGAAAACTTGAGCCATGTCATCAGATTGAGACTTTCATCTGGATGTCATGCCTGACCCCAAACACATTCAGAAATATCTAAGCGAAAACATTAACCTGAAAACTTGAGCCATGTCATCAGATTGAGACTTTCATCTGGATGTCATGCCTGACCCCAAACACATTCAGAAATATCTAAGGGAAAACATTAACCTGAAAACTTGAGCCATGTCATCAGATTGAGACTTTCATCTGGATGTCATGCCTGACCCCAAACACATTCAGAAATATCTAAGCGAAAACATTAACCTGAAAACTTGAGCCATGTCATCAGATTGAGACTTTCATCTGGATGTCATGCCTGACCCCAAACACATTAAGAAATATCTAAGCGAAAACATAAACCTGAAAACTTGAGCCATGTCATCAGATTGAGACTTTCATCTGGATGTCATGCCTGACCCCAAACACATTAAGAAATATCTAAGCGAAAACATTAACCTGAAAACTTGAGCCATGTCATCAGATTGAGACTTTCATCTGGATGTCATGCCTGACCCCAAACACATTCAGAAATATCTAAGCGAAAACATTAACCTGAAAACTTGAGCCATGTCATCAGATTGAGACTTTCATCTGGATGTCATGCCTGACCCCAAACACATTCAGAAATATCTAAGCGAAAACATAAACCTGAAAACTTGAGCCATGTCATCAGATTGAGACTTTCATCTGGATGTCATGCCTGACCCCAAAGATATTCAGAAATATCTAAGCGAAAACATTAACCTGAAAACTTGAGCCATGTCATCAGATTGAGACTTTCATCTGGATGTCATGCCTGACCCCGAACACATTCAGAAATATCTAAGCGAAAACATTAACCTGAAAACTTGAGCCATGTCATCAGATTGAGACTTTCATCTGGATGTCATGCCTGACCCCAAACACATTCAGAAATATCTAAGCGAAAACATAAACCTGAAAACTTGAGCCATGTCATCAGATTGAGACTTTCATCTGGATGTCATGCCTGACCCCAAAGATATTCAGAAATATCTAAGCGAAAACATTAACCTGAAAACTTGAGCCATGTCATCAGATTGAGACTTTCATCTGGATGTCATGCCTGACCCCAAACACATTCAGAAATATCTAAGCGAAAACATCTACCTGAAAACTTGAGCCATGTCATCAGATTGAGACTTTCATCTGGATGTCATGCCTGACCCCAAACACATTAAGAAATATCTAAGCGAAAACATAAACCTGAAAACTTGAGCCATGTCATCAGATTGAGACTTTCATCTGGATGTCATGCCTGACCCCAAACACATTAAGAAATATCTAAGCAAAAACATTAACCTGAAAACTTGAGCCATGTCATCAGATTGAGACTTTCATCTGGATGTCATGCCTGACCCCAAACACATTCAGAAATATCTAAGCGAAAACATTAACCTGAAAACTTGAGCCATGTCATCAGATTGAGACTTTCATCTGGATGTCATGCCTGACCCCAAACACATTCAGAAATATCTAAGCGAAAACATAAACCTGAAAACTTGAGCCATGTCATCAGATTGAGACTTTCATCTGGATGTCATGCCTGACCCCAAAGATATTCAGAAATATCTAAGCGAAAACATTAACCTGAAAACTTGAGCCATGTCATCAGATTGAGACTTTCATCTGGATGTCATGCCTGACCCCGAACACATTCAGAAATATCTAAGCGAAAACATTAACCTGAAAACTTGAGCCATGTCATCAGATTGAGACTTTCATCTGGATGTCATGCCTGACCCCAAACACATTCAGAAATATCTAAGCGAAAACATAAACCTGAAAACTTGAGCCATGTCATCAGATTGAGACTTTCATCTGGATGTCATGCCTGACCCCAAAGATATTCAGAAATATCTAAGCGAAAACATTAACCTGAAAACTTGAGCCATGTCATCAGATTGAGACTTTCATCTGGATGTCATGCCCGACCCCAAACACATTCAGAAATATCTAAGCGAAAACATCTACCTGAAAACTTGAGCCATGTCATCAGATTGAGACTTTCATCTGGATGTCATGCCTGACCCCAAACACATTCAGAAATATCTAAGCGAAAACATTAACCTGAAAACTTGAGCCATGTCATCAGATTGAGACTTTCATCTGGATGTCATGCCTGACCCCAAACACATTCAGAAATATCTAAGCGAAAACATAAACCTGAAAACTTGAGCCATGTCATCAGATTGAGACTTTCATCTGGATGTCATGCCTGACCCCAAAGATATTCAGAAATATCTAAGCGAAAACATTAACCTGAAAACTTGAGCCATGTCATCAGATTGAGACTTTCATCTGGATGTCATGCCTGACCCCGAACACATTCAGAAATATCTAAGCGAAAACATTAACCTGAAAACTTGAGCCATGTCATCAGATTGAGACTTTCATCTGGATGTCATGCCTGACCCCAAACACATTCAGAAATATCTAAGCGAAAACATAAACCTGAAAACTTGAGCCATGTCATCAGATTGAGACTTTCATCTGGATGTCATGCCTGACCCCAAAGATATTCAGAAATATCTAAGCGAAAACATTAACCTGAAAACTTGAGCCATGTCATCAGATTGAGACTTTCATCTGGATGTCATGCCCGACCCCAAACACATTCAGAAATATCTAAGCGAAAACATCTACCTGAAAACTTGAGCCATGTCATCAGATTGAGACTTTCATCTGGATGTCATGCCTGACCCCAAACACATTCAGAAATATCTAAGCGAAATCATTAACCTGAAAACTTGAGCCATGTCATCAGATTGAGACTTTCATCTGGATGTCATGCCTGACCCCAAACACATTCAGAAATATCTAAGCGAAAACATCTACCTGAAAACTTGAGCCATGTCATCAGATTGAGACTTTCATCTGGATGTCATGCCTGACCCCAAACACATGCAGAAATATCTAAGCGAAATCATTAACCTGAAAACTTGAGCCATGTCATCAGATTGAGACTTTCATCTGGATGTCAGACCTGACCCCAAACACATTCAGAAATATCTAAGCGAAAACATCTACCTTAAAAATTGAGCCATGTCATCAGATTGAGACTTTCATCTGGATGTCATGCCTGACCCCAAACACATTCAGAAATATCTAAGCGAAAACATCTACCTGAAAACTTGAGCCATGTCATCAGATTGAGACTTTCATCTGGATGTCATGCCTGACCCCAAACACATTCAGAAATATCTAAGCGAAAACATTAACCTGAAAACTTGAGCCATGTCATCAGATTGAGACTTTCATCTGGATGTCATGCCTGACCCCAAACACATTCAGAAATATCTAAGCGAAAACATAAACCTGAAAACTTGAGCCATGTCATCAGATTGAGACTTTCATCTGGATGTCATGCCTGACCCCAAAGATATTCAGAAATATCTAAGCGAAAACATTAACCTGAAAACTTGAGCCATGTCATCAGATTGAGACTTTCATCTGGATGTCATGCCTGACCCCGAACACATTCAGAAATATCTAAGCGAAAACATTAACCTGAAAACTTGAGCCATGTCATCAGATTGAGACTTTCATCTGGATGTCATGCCTGACCCCAAACACATTCAGAAATATCTAAGCGAAAACATAAACCTGAAAACTTGAGCCATGTCATCAGATTGAGACTTTCATCTGGATGTCATGCCTGACCCCAAAGATATTCAGAAATATCTAAGCGAAAACATTAACCTGAAAACTTGAGCCATGTCATCAGATTGAGACTTTCATCTGGATGTCATGCCCGACCCCAAACACATTCAGAAATATCTAAGCGAAAACATCTACCTGAAAACTTGAGCCATGTCATCAGATTGAGACTTTCATCTGGATGTCATGCCTGACCCCAAACACATTCAGAAATATCTAAGCGAAAACATTAACCTGAAAACTTGAGCCATGTCATCAGATTGAGACTTTCATCTGGATGTCATGCCTGACCCCAAACACATTCAGAAATATCTAAGCGAAAACATAAACCTGAAAACTTGAGCCATGTCATCAGATTGAGACTTTCATCTGGATGTCATGCCTGACCCCAAAGATATTCAGAAATATCTAAGCGAAAACATTAACCTGAAAACTTGAGCCATGTCATCAGATTGAGACTTTCATCTGGATGTCATGCCTGACCCCGAACACATTCAGAAATATCTAAGCGAAAACATTAACCTGAAAACTTGAGCCATGTCATCAGATTGAGACTTTCATCTGGATGTCATGCCTGACCCCAAACACATTCAGAAATATCTAAGCGAAAACATAAACCTGAAAACTTGAGCCATGTCATCAGATTGAGACTTTCATCTGGATGTCATGCCTGACCCCAAAGATATTCAGAAATATCTAAGCGAAAACATTAACCTGAAAACTTGAGCCATGTCATCAGATTGAGACTTTCATCTGGATGTCATGCCTGACCCCGAACACATTCAGAAATATCTAAGCGAAAACATTAACCTGAAAACTTGAGCCATGTCATCAGATTGAGACTTTCATCTGGATGTCATGCCTGACCCCAAACACATTCAGAAATATCTAAGCGAAAACATAAACCTGAAAACTTGAGCCATGTCATCAGATTGAGACTTTCATCTGGATGTCATGCCTGACCCCAAAGATATTCAGAAATATCTAAGCGAAAACATTAACCTGAAAACTTGAGCCATGTCATCAGATTGAGACTTTCATCTGGATGTCATGCCCGACCCCAAACACATTCAGAAATATCTAAGCGAAAACATCTACCTGAAAACTTGAGCCATGTCATCAGATTGAGACTTTCATCTGGATGTCATGCCTGACCCCAAACACATTCAGAAATATCTAAGCGAAAACATTAACCTGAAAACTTGAGCCATGTCATCAGATTGAGACTTTCATCTGGATGTCATGCCTGACCCCAAACACATTCAGAAATATCTAAGCGAAAACATAAACCTGAAAACTTGAGCCATGTCATCAGATTGAGACTTTCATCTGGATGTCATGCCTGACCCCAAAGATATTCAGAAATATCTAAGCGAAAACATTAACCTGAAAACTTGAGCCATGTCATCAGATTGAGACTTTCATCTGGATGTCATGCCTGACCCCGAACACATTCAGAAATATCTAAGCGAAAACATTAACCTGAAAACTTGAGCCATGTCATCAGATTGAGACTTTCATCTGGATGTCATGCCTGACCCCAAACACATTCAGAAATATCTAAGCGAAAACATAAACCTGAAAACTTGAGCCATGTCATCAGATTGAGACTTTCATCTGGATGTCATGCCTGACCCCAAAGATATTCAGAAATATCTAAGCGAAAACATTAACCTGAAAACTTGAGCCATGTCATCAGATTGAGACTTTCATCTGGATGTCATGCCCGACCCCAAACACATTCAGAAATATCTAAGCGAAAACATCTACCTGAAAACTTGAGCCATGTCATCAGATTGAGACTTTCATCTGGATGTCATGCCTGACCCCAAACACATTCAGAAATATCTAAGCGAAATCATTAACCTGAAAACTTGAGCCATGTCATCAGATTGAGACTTTCATCTGGATGTCATGCCTGACCCCAAACACATTCAGAAATATCTAAGCGAAAACATCTACCTGAAAACTTGAGCCATGTCATCAGATTGAGACTTTCATCTGGATGTCATGCCTGACCCCAAACACATGCAGAAATATCTAAGCGAAATCATTAACCTGAAAACTTGAGCCATGTCATCAGATTGAGACTTTCATCTGGATGTCAGACCTGACCCCAAACACATTCAGAAATATCTAAGCGAAAACATCTACCTTAAAAATTGAGCCATGTCATCAGATTGAGACTTTCATCTGGATGTCATGCCTGACCCCAAACACATTCAGAAATATCTAAGCGAAAACATCTACCTGAAAACTTGAGCCATGTCATCAGATTGAGACTTTCATCTGGATGTCATGCCTGACCCCAAACACATTCAGAAATATCTAAGCGAAATCATTAACCTGAAAACTTGAGCCATGTCATCAGATTGAGACTTTCATCTGGATGTCATGCCTGACCCCAAACACATTCAGAAATATCTAAGCGAAAACATCTACCTGAAAACTTGAGCCATGTCATCAGATTGAGACTTTCATCTGGATGTCATGCCTGACCCCAAAGATATTCAGAAATATCTAAGCCAAAACATTAACCTGAAAACTTGAGCCATGTCATCAGATTGAGACTTTCATCTGGATGTCATGCCTGACCCCAAACACATTCAGAAATATCTAAGCGAAAACATCTACCTGAAAACTTGAGCCATGTCATCAGATTGAGACTTTCATCTGGATGTCATGCCTGACCCCAAACACATTCAGAAATATCTAAGCGAAATCATTAACCTGAAAACTTGAGCCATGTCATCAGATTGAGACTTTCATCTGGATGTCATGCCTGACCCCAAACACATTCAGAAATATCTAAGCGAAAACATCTACCTGAAAACTTGAGCCATGTCATCAGATTGAGACTTTCATCTGGATGTCATGCCTGACCCCAAAGATATTCAGAAATATCTAAGCGAAAACATTAACCTGAAAACTTGAGCAATGTCATCAGATTGAGACTTTCAACTGGATGTCATGCCTGACTCCAAACACATTCTGAAATATCTAAGCGAAAACATTAACCTGAAAACGTGAGCCATGTCATCAGATTGAGACTTTCATCTGGATGTCATGCCTGACCCCAAACACATTCAGAAATATCTAAGCAAAAACATCTACCTGAAAACTTGAGCCATGTCATCAGATTGAGACTTTCATCTGGATGTCATGCCTGACCCCAAACACATTCAGAAATATCTAAGCGAAAACATTAACCTGAAAACTTGAGCCATGTCATCAGATTGAGACTTTCATCTGGATGTCATGCCTGACCCCAAAGATATTCAGAAATATCTAAGCGAAAACATTAACCTGAAAACTTGAGCCATGTTATCAGATTGAGACTTTCATCTGGATGTCATGCCTGACCCCAAAGATATTCAGAAATATCTAAGCGAAAACATTAACCTGAAAACTTGAGCCATGTCATCAGATTGAGACTTTCATCTGGATGTCATGCCTGACCCCAAACACATTAAGAAATATCTAAGCGAAAACATTAACCTGAAAACTTGAGCCATGTCATCAGATTGAGACTTTCATCTGGATGTCATGCCTGACCCCAAACACATTCAGAAATATCTAAGCGAAAACATTAACCTGAAAACTTGAGCCATGTCATCAGATTGAGACTTTCATCTGGATGTCATGCCTGACCCCAAACACATTCAGAAATATCTAAGCGAAAACATTAACCTGAAAACTTGAGCCATGTCATCAGATTGAGACTTTCATCTGGATGTCATGCCTGACCCCAAACACATTCAGAAATATCTAAGCGAAAACATTAACCTGAAAACTTGAGCCATGTCATCAGATTGAGACTTTCATCTGGATGTCATGCCTGACCCCAAACACATTAAGAAATATCTAAGCGAAAACATTAACCTGAAAACGTGAGCCATGTCATCAGATTGAGACTTTCATCTGGATGTCATGCCTGACCCCAAACACATTCAGAAATATCTAAGCGAAAACATTAACCTGAAAACTTGAGCCATGTCATCAGATTGAGACTTTCATCTGGATGTCATGCCTGACCCCAAACACATTCAGAAATATCTAAGCGAAAACATTAACCTGAAAACTTGAGCCATGTCATCAGATTGAGACTTTCATCTGGATGTCATGCCTGACCCCAAACACATTCAGAAATATCAAAGTGAAAACATTAACCTGAAAACTTGAGCCATGTCATCAGATTGAGACTTTCATCTGGATGTCATGCCTGACCCCAAACACATTCAGAAATATCTAAGCGAAAACATCTACCTGAAAACTTGAGCCATGTCATCAGATTGAGACTTTCATCTGGATGTCATGCCTGACCCCAAACACATTAAGAAATATCTAAGCGAAAACATTAACCTGAAAACGTGAGCCATGTCATCAGATTGAGACTTTCATCTGGATGTCATGCCTGACCCCAAACACATTCAGAAATATCTAAGCGAATACATTAACCTGAAAACTTGAGCCATGTCATCAGATTGAGACTTTCATCTGGATGTCATGCCTGACCCCAAACACATTCAGAAATATCTAAGCGAAAACATTAACCTGAAAACTTGAGCCATGTCATCAGATTGAGACTTTCATCTGGATGTCATGCCTGACCCCAAACACATTCAGAAATATCTAAGCGAAAACATTAACCTGAAAACTTGAGCCATGTCATCAGATTGAGACTTTCATCTGGATGTCATGCCTGACTCCAACCACATTCAGAAATATCTAAGCGAAAACATTAACCTGAAAACTTGAGCCATGTCATCAGATAGAGACTTTCATCTGGATGTCATGCCTGACCCCAAACACATTCAGAAATATCTAAGCCAAAACATTAACCTGAAAACTTGAGCCATGTCATCAGATCGAGACTTTCATCTGGATGTCATGCCTGACCCCAAACACATTCAGAAATATCTAAGCAAAAACATTAACCTGAAAACTTGAGCCATGTCATCAGATTGAGACTTTCATCTGGATGTCATGCCTGACCCCAAACACATTCAGAAATATCTAAGCGAAAACATTAACCTGAAAACTTGAGCCATGTCATCAGATTGAGACTTTCATCTGGATGTCATGCCTGACTCCAACCACATTCAGAAATATCTAAGCGAAAACATTAACCTGAAAACTTGAGCCATGTCATCAGATAGAGACTTTCATCTGGATGTCATGCCTGACCCCGAACACATTCAGAAATATCTAAGCGAAAACATTAACCTGAAAACTTGAGCCATGCCATCAGATTGAGACTTTCATGTAGGATGTCATGCCTGACCCCAAACACATTCAGAAATATCTAAGCAAAAACATTAACCTAAAACTTGAGCCATGTCATCAGATTGAGACTTTCATCTGGATGTCATGCCTGACCCCGAACACATTCAGAAATATCTAAGCGAAAACACTAACCTGAAAAGTCATGTTCTTAAATAAATCAGTTCACTTATTCTATTTTCAAATACTTCAATATATGGATTAGTTGTAACAAAGTCATCATAGGAGAAAAGGAAATTGAATATAGTATAGGTTCCACAAGAGGTAGTTTCACCCAACACCACCAATTGCTACAAAATCAAAACATTAACCTGAAAATGCAAGTCCTGTCTTTAAATAGACTCGTCAGATCAAGACTTTCATCTGGATGTCATACCTGACCCCAAACACATTCAGAAATATCTAAAATGTCTGCTGTAGACAACCACTTTCTAAGATCAATGATTAAAAATGGCTTTGAGTAAGTGAAGCTTGACAGACCACACTTGTTTGAACTTTGTGAACTTGTGCTACATAATCACAAGCAAAGAACTGTGCCAAATAATAGAAACCACATCACTTGATAACTACCTTCTTTTAGACTTGTTACCAATGAAGGCTATAGAGGCTAATCTACCTTGTTGTTTTACCCATAACTGGAGGGAGAAGAGATGAATTCATGCCTTTCCCAAGGTTATTAGTATGAAAATAAACAGTAGACTGTACTGGAATTTGAAATCAGTTCGCTTATTCTGTTTTCAAATACCTCAGCATATGGATCACTTATAACAAATTGCGTACAGGAGAAAAAGAAATTGAATTTAGAATATGCTGCACCAGAAGTAGTTTCTCCCAACACCACCAGTTATTACAAAACCAAAACACCAACCTGAAAACTTGAGTCATGTTCTTAAATATCCTTGTCAGATTGAGACTTTCATTTAGATGTCATGCATGGTGCCAAACCCGTTCAGAATTATTTATACTGTCAGCTGTTTAGAACTGTTTCCTTAGATCAACAGTCAAAAATGCCTTTGATTGAGTGAAGCCCGAGGGTCTCAGCAAAGATAATCCTTCTTTGAACCTTGTGAACTGGTGCTACAGAATTACAAACAATAACTGTACTAAATAACATAAACCACATATTTTGAGGAGTACCAATGGCAGCAACAACTAAAATGTATAGCACATGTATTTTGAAGAGAAAATAATGACATAATCAAGATGTTAGCATTCTACATCACTTCAAATAAAAGGTTAGGAAGAAAACCCCCATCAATACTGGAAAGAGTGATAACAGTTACTGAACTTTAGAAACCTGTGTTACATAGTGTTGTTCTATAACAAGTGATCAGTAGTCAACTTTTCTCCTGTCTCACTCTTTACTCTGTACTTTATTTTTACTATAACCATCATATGCATATAGGTAAAATTCTATTTGACAATCCCATTATACCTCCTTAACCTGAAGAGGTTTAATGCCTTTCATTGTCCTTGAACTTCTACAACCTCTTTCCTCCTCCACCCCTTGAGGTTTATGTCCTGTTCTTTTTAATGGAGATCTTTGTCTTATCTCACCTTCTTTAATGTCTGAGTCACTCCTGCTATCATCCATAGGTTCATTTTCTATTACATTATCCTGATCTGAAGAACTCATCCTTTCTTCTACATCAAGATCTCTTTCCATCACATCTTCCTCTTCAATTCTGCGTCTTAATTGGTGAGAATGATGTGACACTATTTAGCTATGGTAATTGGCTAAGTAATTAACCATAGAAATTAAAAACAGGAAAGACTTAAGGCGAAAAAGAGCTATCACGAAAGATAGACTGATCGATGTGAAAAGAAAGATTTTATTTTATTTACAAAAAAGATACTTTCCACAAAAGACAGTAAACCCGTAGAAAAAGCCATGTGTGAGGTTTTGTCAAGTTGATTTATGTCTCGCCGAGGGAGATAGAAAGAAAAGCAAATATGAAGATTTCACCCAAACCACGTGCCAGTCATAAAAATTTTGGCTTGAGATGATCACAGATACAGGGCAGGGAGAATCAATGTTAATTATCTTTCCAAGATTTCATTTTTTTTTATGCTACCATGAGAGAGAAGCAATGTGGTGGTTATAAAATTTGTGCTTTGTCTCAACATAGGTGAGAGGATTGTTATCATTTACTTTACCAACAGACGCTAAGACATTGAATAGCAATGTGGCAATTGTAAAATTTTGGCATTGTCTCAACATATGTGAGGGTTTTGTTATTATTTACCTTATCAACATGTCAATTCAGACGCTGAGACATTGAATAGCGATATGGTGTATGTAAACTTTTGGCATGAGACAGAAAATAGAGTGGAGAATTGAGATTTGGCGAGATAAAAGAATTTAATTCCTTAACAAGCCAAGAATTCCATTATAAAGGTAACTTAATGAAAGGACCAGATGGCAAACTTTGACAGTGATTGATGGGTCAGTAGAGAGTGCTGGCTAAGTGAATTCTGGGTGGCAAAAAGATATGATAGGAATTTAATTTGCAATATGGAATTCGTAAAAATTTTGTCCGATGAGAAAAAGGAGAATTTAATAAACAAAAATTCTGGATTATAATTTTAAGGAGGCCAGCTTAGCCACACTCGCATGGCCGAGATATCATTGGTTGGGTGGTAGCATGGGTGATAGGCGGAGGTGAATGGATGAGATAGGCAGAGAAGTTGTTAACGCCCACTGTAGGGATTGGAAATGAGATATCAATGTGAGAGAGAAAGAGTCTAGGAGGATAGCTCTACTCCGACATTCCCTCATGGATGATGGAGATCCCCACCCCCAAAATGGAAAGTGATTAATTTTCCAAAAATGGGAAGTAATCAATTTTCCCGGTCTGACAACAAAGAGATTTCTTGTTAGAAATTGAGAATTACCGAGAACCCCAGGCTGCATCTGGCCCACGCCAGGTTTTGGTCGGTACCCATATAAACGAATGTCCTGTGGTCATTTGGCAGTTCGAGTTGGTGACACAGTTGAGCTGGTTTTGGAGTTAGAGTTAGAGCTTAACCAGAGTGTTGCCTTGCAGAAGCTGACCGAGAGATTCCATGACCTCCGACTTTGCCTATCCTACCAATAGAAAGTTATACTGACGAACGAAGACAGGCCAACACCTAAAAACTAAATTAGTTGACTTACGATATCAACTTGCTTGAAACATAGAAGTGTCACATTTCGTAGCAAACGGCCTGGGAGAAAAACACACTCGTGTATATAACAGAAGGATAAAGTTAATTTGTTATTTCTCAACAGACTTGAACCTCTTGGGTTTTTCTTTTATTTACTTCTTTTTTTTTCTTTGCGCTTGTGCGATACCACCTGCAGTCTGGACTCAGCCTACACTATGGCCCAATGCCTGATTGATCTTGTCTACCTAAGATCAAAGCCACAACGTGGGTAGGTTAGACTTAAGATCGAAGCAGTTACTCCAGTAACCAGACGTTGTAAGTCAGCTGGAAACAATAGAGTTGGTATTGAACCAGTACAACTGGTGAAGCTGTTAACATCAATGATCAGACATTGACCCTGGACAGGCTATTGTACCATATTGGTATCCTGACCAGGGAATTTCGCCGAGTAGCGATGACCACCGATTGACCGGGACACAGGTTGGTGGCAGTGACCCAAAAAACGCTGGTAGTAGAAACATTACAGCTTCGCGCTGTGACTGAGAGCTGACCATGGGCCAACGGCTTGGTGTCACAATGAGTCATTAAGCTTTTTCCTTTGTTTGATATAATGACCCCTTTGCATGATGAAATATGCTCTTTCAGGACTTTCTACTTTGTCTTTTTTATACCACATCTATTCAATTGTTCAGTAAGTGTTATACCATACCTATGGACTATAATGGGTAAGTCCCAATCCTTATAAATACAGTGGAATATACTGTCTGTTGGATTCAGTATGGTCTTCCACAGTGTGCTGATCAAACTCTCGGCCTCCGGGCAGAGAGGAAACCAAATGGGCCTATGCATAAGGGCAGAGTCTCGTCTGGGGCTACCTGACCCCGTTTTTTATGGGGTCTTTGGGGAATTTTTGGCCAAGCATACGGGCTTGGATATCCCACAATAAACTCAGCCTTGTGAACATCTGACCGGGTGGGGCGGTTAGTGAATATCTTCAGTGTGGTCTTCCACAGTGTGCTGATCAAACTTTCGGCCTCCGGGTAGAGAGGAACCCAGATGAGGCTATGCTGAAGGGAAGAGTCTTGTATGGGGTGGTAGACAGCTACCTGACCCTGTTTGTATGGGTTTACGGGGAATTTTTGACTGGGCCTACGTGCTCGGATACCCCACAATAAACTTGGCCTTGTGCTGCATCCAACCATGTGGGGTGGTAGGTGAATATCTTCAATGTGGTCTTCCACTTGGGTTTCACCTTGATCCACTTGCGATTAACTTCTAGCTCACCACTAGCAGTTGATTACTTACAAAATACCTCTAGTAAATCTTGTATATTGTTTCCATTATAAATATTATTGTTCCATTTCTAATCTTCATTTTGGTTATTCTTATTCAGTAACCTTTTCATAGGTTACAACACACTGCAAAATCACAAAGAACTGTACCAAATAACAGAAACCACATTAGTTGCAAACTTTCAACAGCAACAAAATGTAACCACATGTAAGTCAAAGAGAAAATAATGTCATAATAAAGACTCTTTATAAAGAAATACACAACCACAGTCAACTAGGACAAAAAAATTATCTACTACAAAAAAATTAAAACTGCTAACCTTATCAACAACAAAATACTTGCAGGATCTAAATTACAGAGAACCAATATTATTTATGAGTTCATGCCTTAAGGAGCCATGTACCTGATCAAACCAAATTCATGAATAATTATATATATTTTTTTTTTTAAAGATATTTAGCCATCTTGACACCATTTTTCATAAGAGTCACTGAAAAACCCTTTGAGTTATTGTTATACTGTAGCTATGGACTACAATGGGGAGGTGCCAATCCGTATAAATACTCTAGAATATACTGTATGTGGTAATCATTTGGATTCATTGTGGGATTCACGTGTGATTCAACTGGATTCACTTCTAGCTCACCATTAGCAGTTGATTATTTAATACACGCTGCTGGTAAATCTTGTATGTTGTTTCTGTTATAAAGATTATCATTTCATTTCCAATCTTTGTTTTGGTTATTCTAATTCAGTAACCTTTTCCCAGGTTACAACAGTAAGGCATTGTTAATGGAGGTCTTGTCTTCTCATTAACACAGATTGGCTTTGCAATCTGCCTCCATATGGAATCATCCTATAATAAAGCAGTAACCTTGGTAAGTAATTGTCTATAGATTCCTAAAATGCCTTCAATCCCATTCTTAGTATCTGCATCATTCTTTCTGCAATACTATTAGATTGTGGGTTATATGGTCATGTTTTCTAAGGGAGGCAACCAATCTGCCTCAAAACCAATTACATAAATCTATATTTTAAGACATTTTTATATTTATACATTCTTTTTTTTATAGATACAAATATTTAAGTAAATGCTCTGTTTATAATAAACAGTATTAACAACATTTTACCAGCCTGAATGTCCGAGAAATTGTCATAGAAAATATGCGCCCTTCGACAGGAATCGAACCTGTATCCTATATGGAACCGTCATAGAGCCTGACGTGCATTAACTAATTGGGCCACAGAGGAGCGTTCGGTTAGCAAGGTCAATTTTTCTATTTTTAAACTACAATCTTCCATGAATCTCTCGTGTACATTCATATCTGCTCAAAGCGTATCCAAATGTAAACAAATGACGTCACACATTATGAAATGGACAAAGTCCGACAATTATTTTAAGATATTTTTAATTTCATAATGTGTGATGTTATTTATTTACATTTGGATACACATTGAGAAGATATGAATGTACATGAGAGAATCATGGAAAATTGTAGTTTAAAAACTGTAAAATCAACCTTGCTAACCGAACGCTCCTCTGTGGCAAAATCGGTAAAAGCACGTCAGGCTATATGACAGTACCGTACAGGATAAAGGTTCAATTCCCGTTGGAGGATGCATATTTTTATGACAGTTTCTTGGATATTCAGGCTGGTAAATGTTGTTAATACTGTTTATTATAAACAGCATTTACTTAAATATTTGTATCTATAAAAAAAGAATGTATAAACATAAAAATGTTTTAAAATGATTGTTGGACTTTGTCCATTTCATAATGTGTAAATCTATATCACAAAATTCTGGTGTGTTGTTTGATGCCAATGTTTTAGGGACCCTGTCTCTAGAAAATATCACTCTTAATATTGACTTTATTGTAGTTGTTTTGTTTTTTCTATCTTTAAATTTAATGACTTCAGGTCATCCAAAAAGGGATCTATTAAAATTTGAAATAGTCCCATGCCGTTAATTTGTATATGGTCCACTGAGTTTATTTTAGCACAGTAATTAGTTGAGCTTTAACTATGTATAATTTCAAATCAGTCGTATGTTTTAGAAGTTCCACTGAAGTAACTAAAAATTCTTATAAAAGATCCACCGAATTATCTCAGTTTGAGATGACATTTTCTCAGTTTTGGTTTACCCATTTGTTTCCAGAAATTTCTTGAGATTAGAATGACCATTCCTTGTATCCATGAGCATTAGAAAAGTCATGTCCTTTAATTTAATTTTTTCAAAAGAATTCTTTTCTTTAGGTTGTAGACTCGTCCACGACAACCATTCTGCCCTCTGCTAGGAAATGCATTCTTGCTGTTACATTATTACCAATATCATACTTACAAATAATCAACAGGCATTCATTTGTTAATCACCGTCAATCTAGCTTGCTGATTGGTCAGTATCAACCAATCAGATCGCTCCCACGTGCACGATCATTTTGGCGCAATTCCTTCTCGGAGCCAGTCACGTGATAAGACATGATATTTAAACCCAACACGTGTGATTCTTTCTCAATAGCAGCAGAAGAATTCTTTGTTTTAGCACGGACTCTCAAAACCTAACTTCTCTTCGTCACTCAAACCCACTGCCAAAATGTGACTTTCAAGAACTCCCGTCTTGACTAACGCAGTCAGACGTTAAAGAACTTTGCAACATTTCACGCAAGTACAATCTGTGAACTCTTACCAACTCGTCCAATAGACAATTTCTAACATGCAACATAGACAATCTCTAAACTGCATTTTAAATATAAACTCTTTCGTTATGAGTCTAGGTACAAATAATTACCTAATCAAAGGGACGCAACTCCGTCTCACTTTTCAGTTCGCATGAATGTAATTTCAACACTTAATAAATTCAATTGTTATGTTTTTAACTCCATGTTCCTTTTTGTATTTCACCATTGCTAATGATTTCCACACCTTTCCTAACAAAATAAATAATTGTGGGGAACAGCCCTTTCAACACGCAACTAACGTGGTTAACCAAAACACACGCCATCTCACACAGGGCCCGTTCCTCTACAAGGTTTTTGCATTGAAAAGACGTCATCAATTCTTTCTTTTTCCAGTTTTTCTATAATTCTTATGGATCTTGTGGGGTCACTCATACCATACCAGCAGGAATAGCCACGTGTTCACGTGAATAAAAACATACAAAGAAATAATGCTAAAAGCATGTCAAATTGTAAATCAAAATCATACAATCTCATTTATATCTGTGTACTGGTGTGCGTGTATTTTAGTTATATGTGTCTTATGTAGTAGAATGCACATTACGTGATTTGTCCTATCCGATCTGGTTCCAGAAGACACTTATTTAATTTGGAGCTCTGTTTGTACAGAATTATAAAAAAAGTTTCGCATATACTGAATTTAGTAAGATTTATTTCAAGGCATCTCGTGTTTGTGCTTCACTTATTGGATGTAAAATATTGGAGTTTATATCCTATATATTTATTTTATTTTAAATATAGTTTTAATATTATTTGTTTTATTTTATTTATGATATTTATTATTAGTATTATATATTTATATTTTTATTTATTAATAATAGTAATAATAATAATAATAATAATAATGTCCCTACAAACTTTCTTGTCATTCTGTTCATACATCTTGTAAATAACTGTAATATAATAACAACACCAGGTAGAAGCTTATAAAGCTTTATTAGACTAAGTCAGCTTTAGTAGCGAAAAAAATGTTATATTTATTTTAATGGATATTTCCAAGTGAGAGGGGGACATGGGAGGTGCTTTATTAACACGTTCTCCCCCCACCCCCCTTCCCCAGTATTCATTTTATTCATATGAAAGAAAATCTTTCAAATGACCAGGCATCTTGCAGTTTCTTTGCAATCGTCGGAGTGGCTCGACCATATCAGGTCTTTTTTGTGTTTCCTCCTTAGGTTCTGATAAGGTCAAAGAACTGCCTCAAAGAACTGGTCTATCAAGTTCTGAGTTTGGCTACTTTTATTATTTTGATTTTATTTATTTTATTTTAAACAAAGTTTTAATATTATTTGTTTTATTATATTTATGATGTTTATTATTAGTATTTTATATTTTTTATTTATTATTATTATTAATAATAATAATAACAATAATAATAATAATAATAATAACAATAATAATAATAATAATAATAAAAATAATAATAATAATAATAATAATAATAATAATGCCCTTTCTAACCTTAGGTCTCTAGTTGGGACCCAGAAGGAAATGTGTATACAACAGAAATAAAAGGAAATAATAATAATAATAATAATAATAATGCCCTTTCTAACCTTAGGTCATGAGTTGGGACCCAGAAGGAAATGTGTATAGAACAGAAATCAAAGGAAATAATAATAATAATAATAATAATAATAATAATAATAATAATAATAATAATGCCCTTTCTAACCTTAGGTCTCTAGTTGGGACCCAGAAGGAAATGTGTATACAACAGAAATCAAAGGAAATAATAACAATAATAATAATAATAATAATAATAATAATAATAATAATAATAATGATAGGTGCAGAAATGCAAATGCATCACTGTACACCGGCTGAAGCTGCAAAATAATTAAAAAAGAAAGCAAAGACAAATGCGACCGACCAGATAAAGAAACAATGTCAAGATAAACCGCTCCACGGCCAGTACTCTGCCCGTACCAAACAAGCTGACGTAGACAAAAATCGCACCCATCAGTGGCTACGTAGTGCAGGGTTGAAAGCTGAAACTGAAGGTTTTATCCTTGCTGCACAGGACCAATGCTTGTTAACTAGGAATTATCAAGCACATATACTAAAATACTGTGTTATCTCAAAATGCAGATTCTATGATAAATATCCAGAAACCATTGATCATCTTGTATCAGGTTGCACGATATTGGCACTCACTGAATATAAAACCCGGCATGACAGAGTGGGCCAATCTGCACTGGAAAATTTGCAACTCCTATGAGAAGGAAACTGAAAGAAACTGGTACGAACACCACCCAGACCCGGTTACGGAGATAGGACCTGTTACAATTCTATGGGACTACACAATACACACTGACAGAACAATGAAAGCCAACTGTCCAGACATTGTTATTAATGACCACAAACAAAATAAGTGCCACCTTATTGGTATGGTAGTCCCTGAAGACTGCAATGTATCTTTGAAGATATTCAAAAAGCTGTCAAAATACAAGAACCTTGAAATAGAAATCTCAAAAATGTGGCACATGGGAACATCAACAATTCCTGTTGTAGTTGGAGCGCTTGGACTGGTTGGAAAAGATTCCAGTAGGCTGATTGAAGGGATCCCTGGAAGTCCGTGCCTCAAAGAGATACAAAAAATTGTTCTGACAAGTACAGCCCACACTTTACGAAGGGTTTTATCTATGTAAAATATTTTATTTTTTTTCACTGGAAAGTGTCATGATGCCATTTCTAACCTTAGGTCTCTGGGCGGGACCCGGAAAGAAATGTGTAAACGCCAGATATCAAAGAAAATAAAAATAATAATAATGATGATGATGATGATGATGATGATAATGATAATGATGATAATAATAATAATGATGATGATGATGGTGATGATAATAATAATGATAATAATGATGATGATAATAATGATGATGATGATGATAATAATAATAATGATAATAATAATGATGATGATGATGATAATAATAATGATAATAATAATGATGATGATGATGATAATAATAATAATGATGATGATGATGGTGATGATAATAATAATGATAATAATGATGATGATAATAATGATGATGATGATGATAATAATAATAATAATGTCCCTACAAACTCTCTTTTCCTTCTCTTCATACATCTTGTTAATAATTGTGATATAATAAAAACACCAGAAGCTTATAGGGCTTTATTAGACTAAGTTAGGTTTAATGGTGAAATAAAACATTATATTTATTGTAATGCATAGTTACAAGCCTGAGTGGAGATAGGACATGCTCATTTATTACCACATGAATATAAACAAAACAAATGTTTATATTTTGAATCTAAATATAAACAAATGAAGGGTTACCTTTTGAATCTTATATAAACAAGACTAATGTTAACCTTTTTTTGTCACTTGATCTCCTTCTTGATTTATTTCTTCTCCTTCGCTCAAGTGGGTTGCCACTTTGAACCCCAGACTTCAAAGATTATTGTTCAGCTCTTAAAAAAACTTGACACTTCTGGCTCTGATAACATCATTTAGGGCCCACTTTATTTCACGTGTGTTCAACCAGTCACATGGGGGGGGGAGACCTATTGTGCCACAGGCTTGCAAACAGACATTTGGCATTTTTGGAACATTTATCCCAAGTGTAATGTGCTATATCTAATCTGAAAGTAGAGAGTCTCACGATTTCAGAACTGGTCTAACTTTGTCCTAAAAAATAAATAATAAAAATAATAATAATAAATAAATAAAAAATAATAATAATAATAATAATAATAATAAAAAAATGCCTCCTTATTGATATGGCAGTCCCTGCAGACTGCAATGTATTTTTGAAGATATTTGAAAAGCTGTCAAAATACAAGAACCTTGAAATAGAAATCTCAAAAATGTGGCACATGGGAACATCAACAGTCCTTGTTGAATATATTTTTTTTTTTTTTTTGCAGTGGAAAGTGTCATGATGCCATTTCTAACCTTAGGTCCCTGGGAGGGACCCGGAAAGAAATGTGTAAATGACAGATATCAAAGAAAATAAAAACAATAATAATAATAATAATAATAATAATAATAATAATAATAATAATGATAATAATAATTGACCATCTTGTATCAGGTTGCATGTTATTGGCACCCACTGAATATAAAACATGGTATGACAGAGTGGGCCAATATCTGCACTGGAAAATCTGCAATACTTACAGAATGAAACTGCAAGAAATTGGTATGAACCCCACACAGACACAGTTATGGAGATACGACCTGTAACAATTTTATGGGACTTTACAATACACATGGAGAGAACAATCAAAGATGATCACCCTGACATTGTGATCAGAGACTGCAAAGACAAAATGTGCCTTCTTACTGACATGGCAGTCCCTGCAGACTACAATGTATCTTTGAAGATCTTCAAAATACAAGGACCTAGAAATCGAAATCTCAAAAATGTGGCACATGAGGACATTTACAATTCCAGTTGTAGTTAGAGCCCTTGGATTGAATGGAAAAGATCCTGACAGACTCATTAAAAGAATCCCTGGTCACCCATGCCACAAAGAAATATAAAAAATTGTACTCACAAGTACAGCCCACACCTTACAAAGGGCTTTATCTATGTAAAATATGTGTGTTTTTTTCAAAACCGCTCAGTGAAAAATGTCATGATATTATTTCTGACCTTAGGTCTCTGGTTGGCACTTGAAAAGAAATGAGTATGCACCAGAAACCAAAGAAAATAAGATGATGATGATGATGATGATGATGTTAATAATAATAATAATAATAATAATAATAATAAGAAGAAGAAGAAGAAGAAGAAGAAGAAGAAGAAGAAGATAAATAATAATAATTATAATAATAAAATAATACATGCCCTGATGCTAAACTAGGCATGGCTCTCGTGGCTTCCAATCTTAATTGACTGGAGGTGTTGGCATACACATATTTTATTTTGATGAATTAAAATCAACTACAGTAAATATCCCCAGTCAGTACCACAGGTTTCTTTGTCTGTAGTCTGATGTTAACCAGCTGGCCATTTCACTCCAGGGGCTGACACATGCTGCATCTCTGTTCATGAGCTGGGGAAAGTCAAGAAGCATCATGACAAGGTATAATTAATTAGGCATGAAAAGTTGTGCAGTGGCCTCAGCAGCTGAAGCTGACCAACTTATGAGAGCCTGACTTACTGGGTAATATTTTTGGTGATCTCTGATGAGCTGCAGAAATATTAAGCTTCTTAATAGCAAATCATCAACAATTAGTAATGAAAGGTTTTCTTTTGAATAATGTACGTTTCGGCAATAAGTTTTCCAGAGACCTTCTTCGTTTTCAATCAAAGGCATTATATTAAATTAAAAATCAATTATAAAATGTTGAAGATATTGGAGTGTTGAAATTTTATATATTTAGTTTTTAATCATTTCATGCCAAGCAAGGCAAAAAACCAACTAAGAAGCAATAAATAATGAAATAATAATAATAATAATAATAAATAAAAATAAAATATAATAAAAGTTTTCATTATTAAAGAAACTGTTAGCATAGAATTTACAGTTCCATCTAGCCATTTCAAGTATAAAATGATGAGACCTTGCTGCCAATCTAGTACTGTACTTAAATTCATAAAGTCTAGGTATGATAGCAAAGAGTTCAGCCCAACAATTACCATGAAAGTATTTATAGAAAAGGCATTTGATTTCTTTTATAAATGGCTGGGCATGTCTAGCTGATTGCATTCAGTTTCTTTATATTTTTCTTTTTTATTATTAAAGAAACTGTTAGCATAGAATTTACACTTCCATCTAGCCATTTCCAGTGTAAAATGATGAGACCTTGCTGCCAATCTAGTACTGTACTTCAATTCATAAAGTCTAGGTATGATAGCAAAGAGTTCAGCCCAACAATTACCATGAAAGTATTTATAGAAAAGACATTTGATTTCTTTTATAAATGGCTGGGCATGTCTAGCTGATTCCATTCAGTTTCTTTATATTTTTCTTTTTTATTATTAAAGAAACTGTTAGCATAGAATTTACACTTCCATCTAGCCATTTCCAGTGTAAAATGATGAGACCTTGCTGCCAATTTAGTACTGCCCTTCAATTCATAAAGTCTAGGTATGATAGCAAAGAGTTCAGCCCAACAATTACCATGAAAGTATTTATAGAAAAGGCATGTGATTTCTTTTATAAATGGCTGGGCATGTCTAGCTGATTCCATTCAGTTTCTTTATACTTTTCTTTTTTATTATTAAAGAAACTGTTAGCATAGAATTTACACTTCCATCTAGCCATTTCCAGTGTAAAATGATGAGACCTTGCTGCCAATTTAGTACTGCCCTTCAATTCATAAAGTCTAGGTATGATAGCAAAGAGTTCAGCCCAACAATTACCATGAAAGTATTTATAGAAAAGGCATGTGATTTCTTTTATAAATGGCTGGGCATGTCTAGCTGATTCCATTCAGTTTCTTTATACTTTTCTTTTTTATTATTAAAGAAACTGTTAGCATAGAATTTACACTTCCATCTAGCCATTTCCAGTGTAAAATGATGAGACCTTGCTGCCAATCTAGTACTGTACTTCAATTCATAAAGTCTAGGTATGATAGCAAAGAGTTCAGCCCAACAATTACCATGAAAGTATTTATAGAAAAGGCATGTGATTTCTTTTATAAATGGCTGGGCATGTCTAGCTGATTCCATTCAGTTTCTTTATACTTTTCTTTTTTATTATTAAAGAAACTGTTAGCATAGAATTTACACTTCCATCTAGCCATTTCCAGTGTAAAATGATGAGACCTTGCTGCCAATCTAGTACTGTACTTCAATTCATAAAGTCTAGGTATGATAGCAAAGAGTTCAGCCCAACAATTACCATGAAAGTATTTATAGAAAAGGCATTTGATTTCTTTTATAAATGGCTGGGCATGTCTAGCTGATTCCATTCAGTTTCTTTATACTTTTCTTTTTTATTATTAAAGAAACTGTTAGCATAGAATTTACAGTTCCATCTAGCCATTTCAACTGTAAAATGATGAGACCTTGCCGCCAATCTAGTACTGTACTTCAATTCATAAAGTCTAGGTATGATAGCAAAGAGTTCAGCCCAACAATTACCATGAAAGTATTTATAGAAAAGGCATTTGATTTCTTTTATAAATGGCTGGGCATGTCTAGCTGATTCCATTCAGTTTCTTTATACTTTTCTTTTTTATTATTAAAGAAACTGTTAGCATAGAACTTACAGTTCCATCTAGCCATTTCAACTGTAAAATGATGAGACCTTGCCGCCAATCTAGTACTGTACTTCAATTCATAAAGTCTAGGTATGATAGCAAAGAGTTCAGCCCAACAATTACCATGAAAGTATTTATAGAAAAGGCATTTGATTTCTTTTATAAATGGCTGGGCATGTCTAGCTGATTCCATTCAGTTTCTTTATACTTTTCTTTTTTATTATTAAATCTTACACATGGTGCTGGCATGTGTTATGTCCGAGCACCCCAACCGGGATGACGGACACATTCTTTTTCCCAATTGTGGCCCCCCTACCACTTGTTTTTCAGCACTGTTTTATGCCCATCTGCCGTTTCTTTAATTAATTTGAAATTGTCGTTACATTGCCAGTCATCAACTAATATTATATTTTTGTACCTGTATGCCTGGCATTGGGTGCATTATGCAGAAAACCCCTGATGAGTTTAGCGCCTCAAAGGCCCAGTTTCAGTAGTGTTTTTTTTGGTTAGTACATTTTACTTTTTTTTCTATATAAGTTTTTTTGTCAATCATCAACTATAATAATTTACAGGACCGGTGCTTACTGCCCCTAACCTCTCTACCACGTGGGTTCTCCCATGTGTACTGGGGAGGTGGGAGGCAGATTTGCTCATTTCAGTAGCGCTTATTTTTTAAATTGTAATTTTCTTTCTGAACAGTTCTTTTAAATCAATTAAGAGGATAATATATTTCGGTGAAATCATTTTTCATTCTGAGATCATCCACTAAGGAGGACATTTGATTTTTCTTTTTTACTAATAGTCATACTAACCAGAAGTACATGGTTAATAATCAAAAGAAAATTTCTAGTCCCTATTTTTTTACATTTCTAGAAAAACAAAATCAAGAATATGATCACTTAAAAAATAAAAATGTTTAAAGATTTCAACACCTGAAAAATTTTCCCAGAAACTGAAATACTGTTTTTAAAACAAATTTGTAAGACAATCCCGTTTGTGTTGTGTTGGAATCTTTGTAAATCTTTTTTTTTTTCAGAGGATTTGTGTCAGCGATTAATCTTTCTGGAAATGTAAATATTTGCAACTTTTTTCAATTTTCATTTTTTCAAGTAAAATTTAGTCTTGGTTATTACAAAAAGAATAACATTTTCTCAGAATTTTTAAAAATAAAAAAACCTATTCATTATAAAAGTAAATAATTAGGGATATGTACTGAAATTTTCATTTAAACTGGATAATTCTCTGATTTTTGGTAATTTAAAAAATCATTGTCCCCGCCTTCGAGGGTTTGTGGCCTCCAAGTTGAGAAACTTTGAAATCGACATGTAGTAGAGGAAACCCACAATCAAAGGTTGTGTAGCGTATCAAAATCTCGGGGTTGCCTATACCCTAGTGTCGACCCTGAGGATACATTTGGATAATAGAGCATCTATCCCAAGAATGTGGGGTACTTAATAATGAACGAAAGGATCTGCATTCTTTAAAAGTGTAAGTAGACGTCCTCTGTGGCTGAGCATGCCAGAACAGGCAGCGGTTTCTTATACAAAACTGTGTCAGAGAGCAAATTTTCTTTGTTAAGTTTTCTTGAGTGCACATGAAGGTAGATGTAATACACGCTGTTTAACACAACACAGCATCTATTCAAACATTAGCATCTGATAAAAATAACATTTGAAGTAATAAAAATGTAAGATTAAAAATAAATCTGTTAATTCTTTATAAATTGCTTTGTTTACTTTTCGACTACAAAATTGAGGACATATGTGCTTTCAAGAAAATGAACATGGAGAGGTACGTTCCTTAAAAGGCTAAATAGAAACTTTCTGAGTTGTGATGATCTCTGTTTCGGAGTGTCTGAAGCATGTGGTGGTTTTTCCTATAAAGAGGGATGCAGGTTAGTTGGAGAGCACATTTTTTTTTTAATAAGTTTTTTTGTGTAGGTGTAATAGACACTGTTTAAAAAAGTGAATGTCTATGTAAACATGGAGGTCCACTAAAAGTAATGTTTGAAGTAATATATATATATATATATGGCCATATTTATTGCCTATGCAGTCATGTCTTTCAGATTTACTTTCATTCTCACTGGACAATAGAAATGTGAAGACTTTCATATGGCCAAAAATTGAGGGGTCAGTTTATATATATATATATATATATATATATATATATATATATAGCATGACTCTTCGGCAGAATTGAGTCACTGTCAGTCACTGTGTGTTTATCTAAATCTAAAAATAAACACGCTAAAATTCACCTTCACCGACAGCTTAGTGGTAGAAGTTCCGACTGACGCCAATTCAGTCGGGTTTTGATCCTAGCTAGAGGCAACCGGACGTCTAGTCACACTGATGAGCTGTGAAACACCGAAACAGTCTGTCTGTGGATGACAAAAATATATATATAGTAATATAGAATTGGCCCCCACTGGATATCCATAACATACTTTCTTGTTTGTTTATCAAATACTGATTACCTAGAAAAACATGATTTTCAGATTTACTTTCAGTCTCTTTTGACTATCGAAATGTAGAGAATCTATAGTGGTCACAAAATGGGGGATCAGTTTATAATTTGATTGTTATATAGAATTGATTCCCAATTTTATATCCAAATAACACTCTTGTTGATCAAATGTTGACTACCTACAAAAGCATGATTTTCAGACTCACATTCAATTGCTCTGAGCTATAGAAATGGCACAGAGTGAGAGAACTGTTAATAATTTGATTCTAATAGAAAAATGATTCCAGTTGTAATATCCGTATAATGTTTACTTTATTGTATATCAAATACTGATTTACAACAAAAGTATGAAAAATAAAAGAAATTAAAAGAAGGAACGAAAGAAACCAAATGAATGAATGAAAGCAATCAAAAGGAAGAATGGAAGAAACCAAAAGAATGAAAGAAATCGAAAGAAAGAATGGAAGAAATCAAAATAAAACGAATTAAAAAAAAAATCAAAAAAGAATGGATAAATGAAAACAAAGAGTGAAAGAAATCTAAAGATAAAATTTATGAAAAAAATCAAAAGGAAGAAAGAATGAAAACAATTAAAAGAAATAAAGAACAAAAGAGAAAAAGGAAAGAAATCAAAAGAAACAATGAGAGCAATTCAAAGAAAGAAAGAATGAAAGAAACCCAAAAAAGAATGAAAGAAATAAAAAAAATGAATGAAAGAAATAATAAGGAAAGAATTCAAAAGAAAGAATGAAAGCAATCAAAAGAAAGAAAGAATGAATGAAATCAAAAGAAAAAAAGGATGAAAGAAATGAAAAGAAAAAGCAATCAAAAGAAAGATAGAATGAAAGAAGCCAAAAAAATAATGAAAGAAATAAAAAAAATGAATGAAAGAAATAATAAGGAAAGAAGGAAAGAATTCAAAAGAAAGAATGAAAGCAATCAAAAGAAAGAAAGAATGAATGAAATCAAAAGAAAAAAGGATGAAAGAAATCAAAAGAAAAAGCAATCAAAAGGAAGAAAGAATAAAAGAATGAAAGCAATCAAAAGAAAGAAAGAATGAATGAAATCAAAAGAAAGAAAAAAATGAAAGAAACCAAAAGAAAGAAATCAAAAACGAAAGATTGAATGGAAAAAGAAAAACTAATAAAAATCGGAAGGAAAAAATAAAGAAATCTAAAGAAATAAACGAATTTAAGAATGAAAGAAAGAGAAATAAATAAAGACGAAAAATTAAGCAAGAAAAAGAGTATAAATGAAGAAAAAGGAAAGGAGAATGGAGAAAGAAATAAAATGAGTAAAAAAAAAAACAATGATGTAAACTGTTCTTGAAGAAAGTTTTGTTATTTTAAGAACATTGTTTATGCCGGAATGAAGAAATCATAGAGAAAAGAATCTGAAGAAAAAAATGAAAGAAATCTAAAGAAAGAATTACAGTAATTGAAGAATTAAAGAAAAATTAAGAAAGAAAATAAGAGTTATATAGTTTGAGAAAAAGTATTATTTAAACAGAAAGAAAGACAAAAAGACATCAAAAGAATGAAAGAAATCTAACGAATACATTAGAAGAAAAAGAAAGAAAGAAACTAAAAGAAAGAAAACAATAGGGAAGAAAGGAAGAAAGATATTATGAAAAAAGAAAGAAACCAAAAGAAACAAAGAAATCAAAAGAAACAAAGAAAGTGAAAGAAAGGAAGAAAAATCAAAATAAAGAATTGAAAAAAGAATAAGAAAGAAAGGAAAATAATTCAAAAGAAAGAAAAAAGAAATAAATAAAGAGAAAGAAATGAATAAAGAAATATTCAAATCTATTGCGCAATATTTGTCCCAATTATTGGGTCGTTAATTACGTTATTTTGTCAGATGCCAACAAATACAACGTCGTCATCTTGCTCATCCTCGAATCGAACCCGAGACACAAGTGTCCGCTTTAAATTCTCCTCCTCGTATCGATTGATACTGAACAAAACAATCGATATCTTTCTTTACAAATTGAGCCACAGCCGTTTATTGTTTCACGTTTCATTCATTCGATTTCAACATTATCAATCTGATAGAATCAAATTTAAGAGTTTCCGTCATGACAGAGAGAAGAAAGGGGTGAAGCAGTTGCACACACTTTCTCTACCCCCAACCAATCCACCCCGACCCTGTCAGATACACGTGTTAGTTTCTTCTTCTTCTTCTTCTTCTTCTTCTTCTCCACACCCCTTTTTTGGCCGCACCCCCACTTACGACACCGCCTGATTATTGCTCGAGTTGTGGCGTTATAGCGTCACTGTCGCTCTTCCTGATGTTACTCGCATTCTTTCATCTTTTCTCAGTGAATATACACGCACTCGCATCAAGAAGGCGAGCAAGTTGCCGTTTGAGAGAAGCACACACACACACACACACACACACATACACGCGTGCACACTTAAAACAAAACAAAGAACAACCCCGACCCCTCAAGCAAAAAACGAGGGGTTCTCTTCTTCCTTCTTTGTGGGCAATTGAGACGAACGGAATATTTTACCACAGCTGATAAATTGAAAGTAAGTACAGTACACAGTTTAAAAAGTTAAAAATCGCTTTCTTTCATTCATCATTGTCTTAAAATTCTAAGCTAAAACGGGGAAAATCTTAAAGATGAGGACTTTTAAATTATTTGCAATACATTTTTAAAAAATTATTTAAGTGCTTCCCTTAAAAAGATATCTAGAATTTTTAACATTATTAAACGTTTTTAGTTTTATTATATTATTAAGCAGTTAATGCATTTTTTAAAAATCCAACAATATTTGTTGGCAATGGAATAAGAAATATGTATTAATTAATGTGAGTGTATGTGCGTGTGATTAGATAATCTGTGTGTGTGTGTGTGTGTATGAAGAACAAAAAACAGTACAAGAAGCCGGTCACGTGACGCTTACTGACCTCTTGACCCCCAACATGGCTTCCTTTAAAATCGATGATTTGTTGACAATAAATCGTTTGTAAGTATTTTTTTTTTTAATATTTAAAACCTTACCATTTATTTTTATTTATTTACTTATTTATTTATTTAAATTCCACCAAATTTTTAAAAACTTTTTTACGTTTCTTTCTCCTAACCCCACATCTCCTTCCCCACCCTCGGCTCCATTCATTCCCATTTTTAATTTTATGACATATTATATTTATTTATATTTTTTATATAATTTGTGTGATTTTGTGTGTGGTTTGTTCATATTTATCACGAAAATATTATATATATATATATATATATATATATATATATATATATATGTATATATATATATATATATATATAAAATTTTTGGAGTTGGTCGAGATGGCATTCGGGTAGGGGAGATGTTTATTTATTTATTTTTTTAAATTAAATTAAATACCACATTTGTTTTCTTCTGTACTATTGAATTCTCTTACCTTTTTTTTAAAGACTTGCTGATATTATTATAATTAATTTGTAAGTTATTTTCAAAATAATTGTTTATAATCATTTACTAATTTCTTCTTTTTTCTTTTAATTAACGTAATTTCTTTTAAAAGTCACCCCCTGCCAAAAAAAACAAAAAACAAAAACATTGTTTTCTTTTAGTTTCCCTCGTTGCCTTGTTATGTTTACAATTTTTGTTTCATTCATTTTTGACAAATTGAATCCAGGTCATTTTTTATTTTTTTTATTTTGAATTTTCAAATTAAATAACAGTAACACTGACAATTTAAAAATCCTAATTGATCAGATTAAATCTGAATAACGAAATTATTTATAAAAACGATGTAATTTTCGTGTATGAGTCAAGGATTTTTTTTTCTTTGAATTCTTCTCGCTTGTTCTTTTGTGAAGAAATCGGAAAATTTTTATGACATGATTTTTGTGTCAATAATGTTATTTTAAGGGAATATTTTAATTTCCTTATTTGATTTCAAAGTTCCGTATAAAAATGTATTTATTTAAAAAAAAAAAACGACAATAATTTTTGGTTTGCGTTTTTACGATTAGTTAAAAAATATATTTAGAAAGGAGGAAATCACTTTTTAAAACTAAAATATTAAAAAACAGTCATTCGTTTTTTACTTATTAATTACATTTAAGAAGGCGATAAGAGTGCAATATTTTTTGGAAGGTTGAATCATCGTTTTTTTGTTTTTTTAAATAGATGCAATGCATTTTTTGTGTGATTCCTACACATTTTTATAACGAAAATTAAGGAGACACCAACACAAGAAAAAAAAAATTATTTAGAAAAAATAATTAAAAGATTCTGCTTTTTTATTTGGACTTTAGAAATGATAAAAACGTAAAAAAATATAAGATATGTAAAAAAAAAAAAGAAAAAGAAAAACTCCAAAAATGTCTTGAAAGGAAACACGTACGTATCTATCTTGCTTGAGGATGTTCTTATTTAATTTTAATCTGTTAATAACTGTTTTTTGTTCCCTTTCTTCGGACAAATAATGGATAGAAATTAAAAAATACACCCAAAAATATGTAGGCACATGCACGTATGCTGCATTATTTTGCAGCTTGACACAATAACGTGTTGTAAATGTTAATTTACACACTTTGAAAACGCATAGTTGTGAACACACCCATTTGACATTAGTTACACATAAAACGGGAGACAATACATTTAGGAATGGATTTTCTTTCTCTGTATGTAATTATTACATACATACGGACCAGCACATTTTTATTTTATATATACATACGGCACACACACGTTTGCGACACGCACCTTGTGTTAACAAAAACAAATTATTCGTGATTTAGACGGAAAAGTTGAATATGGGCTCATGCAATCGTAAATCATTTTTCTATGGATTGGAGATATATACAAGAACAAGAATAACAAGATTAACACGAAATTTTGGTGATGGTAGGAATTTTAGGGTTCATGCCTCTTTCGAGGTTATTTGAATAACGAAATCATAGCAGTGTTTAACGAACCCAATAATTAAAACTATCTTATTGGTGTTGTACTGTTGTTGTTCTTTGACTACAAACCAATTATTACACCAGGACCAATGTACTTTTAAAATTTACACAGTTATAGATAGATAGATAGATAGATAGATAGATAGATAGATAGATAGATAGATAGATAGATGAACAGACTGGGATAGATAGATAGATAGAGATAGATAGATAGATAGATAGATAGATAGATAGATAGATAGATAGATAGATAGATAGATAGATAATGAATAGACTGGGATATACTGGGATATGTATGTATGTATGTATATATCCCATATATATATATATATATATATATATATATATATATAGAGAGAGAGAGAGAGAGAGACTGGGATAGATAGACAGATAGATAGTAAATGAACAGAGATAGATAGCTAGCTAGATAGATAGATAGTAAATGAACAGACTGAGATAGGTAGCTATCTTTTGGGGGGGGGGGCATTTTTTCGCTAAATAACTAAGCAGATTCCCCCCACACCATTATGACAATTCGAACCTTTTCCTACCCGGGTAGCCACGGTATTACACACCCCGGAAGTGAAAACTTCCTTATTCATAAACAAACGATTCCTTTAAGAACAATTTCTGTAAGAAGACCTTTCTTTCTTTATCAGTCAATTCAATTCCCTCTTCAAATATTTTATCTACATCTTCCTTCCTTCCTTCCTTTCTTTCTTTCTTTCTTTCTTTCTTTCTTTCTTTCTTTCTTTCTTTCTTTCTTTCTTTCTTTGGCTTTTTGTTATTGTTGTTAAAATTCATTCTTCTTCTTTTTCCCACTTTCCTCTCAACGTTATTTGCAATGGGGTTCGGTTTTAACTTTTTTTTCCAGATCATTTTTTTAATTTTATTCATTTCGTTACAAATTCCTTTATTTCGCAAAACACGTCTTTCTGTTTAAAAAAAAAGCCAACAAGAAGCATAAAATTGTACACGGGCACCACTTCAGGAATTAATTATTTACAAAGTTTTAATTAGTCTGGCACAAGGCCAGGAGTAACTTGAAGTTCCAGGCGATGAATCACCTTTATTGAAGTAAAATTCAACAAACATTATATAAAGAAAGAAGCTTTATCTTTAGCTTCAGAACGATTTACGATAAAACAGTCACATGATCAAACCAAAATGAAAAGATGCTTATTTCAATTTCATTTACCGTTTTTGTTCTAGACATTTTACTGAATTTTTTTCAGTCATTCTGTTATTATTATTAGTAGTAGTAGTAGTAACAACAGCGGTACTAGTAAAAGAGTGAATGAATGTATGAAAAGTTTGAAATAAACGTTTTTGCAGTATGAAGCAGAGTAAAAAAATCAAAACCCGATTTTTACACAATGTTTTAATTAAAAAGAATGTCCTATCAATTAACCCTGAAGTTTGTTTCTTTCTTTCTTTCTTTCTTTCTTCGTTCGTTCGTTCGTTCGTTCGTTCGTTCTTTCTTTCTTTCTTTCTTTCTTTCTTTCTTTCTTTCTTTCTTTCTTTCTTTCTTTCTTTCTTTCTTATGATGATGATGTTGTTGTTGTTTTTGATGATGATGATGATGATGATGATGATTTTTTTCATTCTTTATTGCGGCATGTGTTTTTTTTCATGGCTTATTCATTTTTCCGTCAGTTTTTTTATTTCACCTCATTTTTTTTTTCACATTGCAAAAAAGTGTACTCTTGATTTAAAGAATGACCATTAACCAAGCAAATTGGCACCAAAAGACATTCTGACGGAAAATTATTTAAATAATGAAGAGCCGCATTATGAAACGTGGTAAAAATTTGTTTCCACAAATTCAAATAAATAAATCATGCAGTCACATGTAAAATCTGTGTTTGCTCTTTTACTTCTTGTCTTCAGAATGTGAGTAAGAAGAAGCGATTATAATTTGTTTATTTCATTTGCCAAACAGTAAACATCCAAGCAGGCACGCACAGAGAGAGAGAGAGAGAGGGGGGGAGAGAGAGGGGGTGAAGAACCAAGTCTCTCTTGGTCTCATTTAAATAAAGAACTTATTCATTGCAGAAGACATCTCGACTTTGATGATGAGGCAGATAGCTTCCAAAATAGACAGACTGCATCAAGCAAGAAGAAGCAAGTAAAATAGGCAGTCTTTTTAGTTTTATCTTAACGAACCTACTTTCGGCAATAATGACAAGACTTAGTTTTCAAAATGTTTGTCTTTAAAAAATAGTCATTTATCATTTTTTGAGGGTGTGTGTGTCTGTGTAAAATCGAGATGAAAAATACTGTAAAAATCTTATATTTAATTTATAGATTATAATTTAAATTAGGTACCTCCACAGATTCGATAAAAAAATGAGCATACATGACGAAAAATGCCCCAAACTTAATCAAAACAAAGTTTTATCGTCAAAATCTTTACGTTATTATTAAGAAGAAAGACCAAAAGATTTTTGAATTTATAAATCATATTTTTAGATGATCCTTTTCAGAACGTTCTTGCGTCAACGGGGAAACCAAAGATTAATATAGGAAATTTTAACGCCTTTTTTTGAGGTGAAAAACAGTGAATTGGAAATTCTTGCAAAAATCAAATAATTGTCGGATTTTAATGTAACTTTCAGGAATTATTCACAAATGAATAAAATTATTTTAGAAATGTTCCTCTTTTAGAGAATTTTGGTAAAAATATTTTTTTGTGTCAGCGGTGGACGGAAGATTAATATAGGAAATTTTAATGCCTTTTTTGTGGTGAAAAACAGTGAATTGGAAATTCTTGCAAAAATCAAATAATTGTCGGATTTTAATGAAACTTTCAGGACTTATTCACAAATGAATAAAATTATTTTAGAAATGTTTCTTTTTCAGAAAAATTTTGATGAAAATATTTTTTTTATATGTTTCTTTTTTTTAGAAAATTTTGGTAAAAATATTTTTTATATCTGTTACGCCCACTTATTTAATTTTATGGAATTTCGAGAAAAAATTTTTTGTTCCGCTTAAATTTCAAATGAGTTTTTACAAATATGTGAAATTCATTTATAAATAAAAAAAATTATAGTCAGTCAGTTATGTGCCATGCGTTATACACGCTTAGGCGATCATGTATCTTTTGATACATGACTGATGAGGCAGATTTTATTCTCGCGGTAGGTTTGCCATTTCTTTCTGCAATAGACCAGTTGCCATCCAAGGCTATAGAGCCTGGTCTGTTCTGATATTTACCCATACCTGGGAGGTGAAGAAGAGGACTCATACCTTTCCCAAGGGTATTAGCATGTAAATGAATGTAATGGAATCAAATGGAATTCAAACTCGGCTTTCTGATTCCTCAATCTGAGCCGCTATCCATTAGTCCACCATGCCTCCTAAAAAAATGATAAGATAAATGAAATTCCCATTAAGTACCTGACACTGCGTTTACAAGAGCCAGATCAGGCCCAAAATGGAAAGTCCTCACTTTCCAGTCTTGATAGAGTTCAAAAGTGTCTCCGCGACCTTGTGGGTGATGAATTATTTTCCACCCTACAACCCCTTTCGCACAGATGAGACATCACAAACCTCTCACTGCTCTATTGCTAATTCCATGAAAAGTGCTCAGAAAATATACATTCCTTAGTTCCCCCAGTTCTAACCTTCACGGCTAAGACCCGTCATGTCAGTCCCAGTCACGAACCACCCTCATTTCATTCATATTCCGTTGGTGAGATGTAAGTTCCACTCAAACAACTTCTTTCTACACACCACTACATTATCGAACTGACTCCCATGAGGATGCTTCCCTGATCACTACAATCTTAACCTGTTCAAGTCTAGGGCTAACTGTTATCTTCCCTACATATCTGCATAGACTGTGCCTCTTATTTTGTAACTCATTACCTCAAGTAGCACTTGGGCCTTGTACAGGGTGAACATCATTGTAAAAAAATATAGAACGACCTTTTCATTTACAGTTTTCTCCACAGCGGATAACTGAATGACAAAATGTGAAAAAAAAGCCTCTTACACTACACGTTTCAGCTTTCAAAAAGACTTCTCCAGACTAATAATGACTTATTTTTTATCAATATTGAAATACAGTAAACGCCAGTTGCAATTCTACATCGAGAAACACTTAAGATTTCCTTTTATTTTTTTCTAATTTCTCTTTCAATTACTTGATGTTAATCTGATAGAGTTCTTTGTATATCGTCTAATACCCATCATAATAAATACAGATTAAATTATATTTTTATAATATTTATGATTGCCTAGCATAGAGGGATTGTAAGTATGGGGTACCCAGTGAGGATCGAACTCACTATTCAGTTGCAATTGATCCAGTGAGACAAGCTTGCTAACCATTATACAATATTGCAGTACCCAG
>OZ038514.1:6505418-6542918 GCA_964036315.1 Acanthosepion esculentum
AAGTCTGACAGTTATTTAATATATCTTCTGTTTATATGCTATTTTTATAGATACAATGTATTTAAGTAAATCATCTCTATTTTAATTAAACAGCATTAATTACATTTACTGGCCTGAATATTTGAGAAAGACTTACAGTTTTGATTCCTGGTGGAGAGCGGATATTTTTTACGAAATTTCTTGAAAATTCAGGCCGGTGAATGTAATTAAAATTGTTTAATTAAAAAATAGAGCATTTACTTAAATTATATCTATAAAAATAACGTACAAACAGAAAATACATCATATATATATATATATATATGGATGCATAGACCGTCTAGCTTAGTGGAATCGCCCCCACCTTACATCAGAAGGACACTCCCAACTTGAGAAGTTGAAGCAGGAAACTAACCCTCATCAGCCACTTCACAGCAGTGAACCAATGGCGAAGAGGCACAAGTCAAGACACAGCTTTCTACATTCATTCGAACCACTGAACAACAGAGCTCCTAGTCAGCATCTGTCCCTGTGGTGCAGCCACTTTAACAATGTGGAACACAGGCTTTCCCTCAGCCCTACAGAATCCCCCCCACCCTCCCACTGGCTTCAGTGATGCCTGGCACTTCTGGTCCTATCTGAATTACATCCAAAAAACTGTAAAGAAATAGGGACATATATCACCGATGATGATCCCAACTGCCAATCCAGGCAGTTACAAACTACAGAGCATTTTCTAGTTTGCCCCAATTATGAAGATTCATGCAGATTTAACAACCTTAAAACCTTAACACCCCCAGGCAAGGCTCTGTGGGTGACACTAGATGGGTGTAGTGCAGCAACATGATAAGAAGACCTTTTTGTCATCAGTATTAACAATTATATATTTGTCCAGAAAGTGAGGGGGCAATTTTATATTATGATCAGTTATAAACTGGTCCCCCATTTCTTGGCCAGTGTAGATTTTATGCATGTCTTTAGGGAAGATGAAAATAATTGAAAATATTACCTTTTTATCATCAGTATTAACAATTATATATTTGTCCAGAAAGTGAGGGGGCAATTTTGAATTATGATCAGTTATAAACTGGTCCCCCATTTCTTGGCCAGTGTAGATTTTATGCATGTCTTTAGGGAAGATGAAAATAATTGAAAATATTACCTTTTTATCATCAGTATTAACAATTATATATCTGTCCAGAAAGTGAGGTGGCAATTTTGTATTATGATCAGTTATAAACTGGTCCCCCATTTCTTGGCCAGTGTAGATTTTATGCATGTCTTTAGGGAAGATGAAAATAATTGAAAATATTACCTTTTTATCATCAGTATTAACAATTATATATCTGTCCAGAAAGTGAGGGGGCAATTTTGTATTATGATCAGTTATAAAATAATCTGAGTGCCAGATCTTGGAAATTCTCTCCCTGATACTGTTAGTAGGCAATTCTGTATTATGATCAAGTTATAAACTGATCCCCCATTTCTTGACCAGAATTGATTCTGTGCATTTCTTTCGAGAACATGAAAAGAACAGAAAATAATACCTTTTTGTAATTATTATGTGGTTAACAAGAATATATATGGACATAAAGTGTGGGACCAATTGGCTAGTGTTGGGTTCTCAAAGCTTGCCCAATCTGTCAACCCTGAAGACGTGCAGTAGAAAAATTCATCAAATTTATTCTTCAAAATATTACACAATTAACAGTTTTTAATCAATTCACCTCAAGCAGGGTGATAATGCCCCTAAGACGCAAGGTGTTACTAGGTGAACAGGTTTCAGGAAGACAGAAGATGGCAACTGATGTTGCATTTAAATTTTTGGAATATTGTAGATGGCAGAGAAATCATAAGAATGGTCTACAGGTGAGACATGGGATAAAAGAAATTATTAGAATAGAACTTATGGTTAAATCTAGCTATTTCAACAGTAAAATGATGAGACCTAACAGCCAATCTAGCAGTATACTGAAATTCATGTAGTCAAGGTATCAAAGAGGAGCAGTCATTAGAAGAACTCCCATGAAAATATTTTCAGAAAAGACAGAGAGAAGCTACTTCACAGAGGTGGAGAAGTGACTGAAGTGAAGATGCCAGGTCAGGACCAATAATATTACAGACCCCTCTTTGGATTTTATCAAGAATCTTGAGATATAGATTTATAAATGTGCAAGATAAATGTAAGTTACTTATAACTCAACCTATATAGGTTGGGCCAAAAGTCACAATGGAGTTTCAGTATTGTTATATACCGTACCTATGAACACTAATGGGTTATGTCCCAATCCTCATAAATACGTAGGACACTATTGTAAGTGAAGGTAATATGCTGTCTAAGTAGTCCACCACTAGCAGTGGTTTACCTACTTCACACCGCTGACAAGTATTGTATTTTGTTGATGTTATAAAGGTTTCCATTTCTTTTCCAACCTCCATTTTGATTATTCCTTATTCAGTATCCCTTTCTAGGTTACAACAAGTAGTTAATAAATCCTTAATTTAAAAATATTTTTGGTGCCTTAACATCAAATACATTATATATAGGAAATAGATTTTAAATTAATATTAATTAATTTCTGTCTGAATTTCTGGGATGACGAGTTATCATTATATACATTGTTTATATTCCATATAAAGGGTTCAGTTTAGAATTTCCTGTAGATTAATATGCACTTGAGAATGCTTGGAGGGCACAATAGTCAAAACATGATAACAACAACAAAGATTAGGACAATAGTCCAAATAAAAATAATGTATATTAATTAAAAATATTAATTAAATTAATTAATTAAAAATTAATGAAAACTTTGATCACTTCTGTCATATAGGAAGAAAATGAGTAACTACCAACACCGGGGTTTGAGTGTGATACTCTGGACTTATGAATATATGTTTTCCACCAGGTGTATAAAAAGTGGTGTCAGGCTACTGACTGAAGTGATTATTGAGTGGAACTATCCAGTCAAATTAGTGTGAATTATTTTGCTTTGATGATTTGGGTTTTGATTTAGGATTTACCAGACGTTAAGCTGAGCCATGCTACTAACAAGGTATTCACTGAAATGGTTAATTATTTTTGATTGACTTTTATTTCTTTGTTCTTGTTAATTATTTATTTGCGGTTGTAATTAAATACTGTTTTATTTAACATTGAAGTCTTGAGTTATACTTAGTTATAAAGTTATATTTAATTATTAAGTTATACTTAATTATTAACGGCCACCGTATGTCACAAAAACTTTCATGACTTTTGGCCAATCCAGTTTTGTCTATCTTGGAAGTTGACTTAGTAGGGATGTCAGCCTTGATGCTAAAATTAATTATCAGATAGCAATGAGATATGTATACTTAGAATACCACTGTATGACATTGAAGCATGAACAATATATAGACATCATGCTAGGCTGCTGGAAAGCTTTCATAGGTGCATCATCAAACGGACTTATCACATGAGAAAAGATCATTCTGAATCAGATTTGCTGAGCAGGTCGTGTTGTCAGAGTGATGGGAGGTATCTGACACAGATATTCTATGGGGAGCTAACCAGAGGGAAAGGTTTGCAGAATATATAAAGGAAACGGTTTAATGATGCTGAGAAAAAAACCCTTAAATACTTGGAAATTGAGGTGGAAAATTGGAAAAATTTGAAGAGGAGTCATGCATTTGGAGGAAATACGTCCATGATAGATATCATTATTTTGAATGCAAATGGCTGGATCAGGCTGCATTGAAGCATTCCCTCTGAAAGCAAGAAACACACACATAAGGGCTTTGCTGATGTCCAACAGGAACTGAAGCGTAATGTATATGGATGCTTTCTTCTCTTAAAAGAAGGAATCAAGCAACTTGTGAGCAGCATTTGCCACAATATCCAACCCAGCCTAACTGTCCTACATGGAGCATAGTAAGTAAGTCAGCTAGGTGGTTTGAGGCATAGTAGGTAAGTCAGCTGGGTGGTTTGAGGCATAGTAAGTAAGTCAGCTGGGTGGGTTGAGGTATAGTAAGTAAGTCAGCTGGATGATTTGAGGCATAGTAAGTAAGTCAGCTGGGTGATTTGAGGTATAGTAAGTAAGTCAGCTGGGTGATTTGAGGCATGGTAAGTAAGTCAGCTGGGTGGTTTGAGGCATAGTAAGTAAGTCTGTTGGGTGATTTGAGGCATAGTAAGTAAGTCAGCTGGGTGGGTTGAGGCATAGTAAGTAAGTCAGCAGGGTGATTTGAAGAATAGTAAGTAAGTCAGTTGGGTGATTTGAGGCATAGTAAGTAAGTCAGCTGGGTGGGTTGAGGCATAGTAAGTAAGTCAGCTGGGTTATTTGAGGCATGGTAAGTAAGTCAGCTGGGTGGTTTGAGGGATAGTAAGTAAGTCAGCTGGGTGATTTGAGGCATGGTAAGTAAGTCACCTGGGTGGTTTGAGGCATGGTAAGTCAGCTGGGTGATTTGAAGCATAGTAAGTAAGTAAGTCAGCTGGGTTATTTGAGGCATGGTAAGTAAGTCAGCTGGGTGGTTTGAGGCATGGTAAGTAAGTCAGCTGGGTGATTTGAAGCATAGTAAGTCAGCTGGGTGATTTGAGGGATAGTAAGTAAGACAGATGGGTGATTTGAGGCATAGTAAGTAAGTCAACTGGGTGATTTGAGGCATAGCAAGTAAGTCAGCTGGATGATTTGAGGCATAGTAAGTCTCCTGGATGGTTTGAGGTATAGTAAATAAGTCTACTGGGGAATTTGAGGCATGGTAAGTAAGTCAGCTGGGTGATTTGAGGTATAGTAAGTAATTCAGCTGGGCGATTTGTAGCATGGTAAGTAAGTCTACTGGGTGATTTGAGGCATGCTAAGTCAGCTGGGTGGTTTGAGTCATAGTAAGTAAATCAACTGGGTGATTTGAGGCATAGTAAGTCAGTTGGATGATTTGAGGCATAGTAAGTCTGCTGGGTGGTCTGAGGCATAGTAAATAAGTCAGCTGGGTAATTTGGGGTATAGTAAGTAATTCAGCCGGCATGGTAAGTAAGTCAGCTGGGTGATTTGAGGCATATTAAGTCTGCTGGGTGGTTTGAGGCATGGTAAGTAAGTCAGCTGGGTGGGTTGAGGCATAGTAAGTCTGCTGGGGGATTTGAGGGATAGTAAGTAAGTCTACTGGGTGATTTGAGGCATGGTAAGTCAGCTGGGTGATTTGAGGCATGGTAAGTAAGTCAGCTGGTCTGGTTTGAGGGATAGCAAGTAAGTCAGCTGGGTTATTTGAGGCATGGTAAGTAAGTCAGCTGGGTGGTTTGAGGCATGGTAAGTAAGTCAGCTGGGTGATTTGAAGCATAGTAAGTAAGGCAGCTGGGTGATTTGAGGCATAGTAAGTAAGTCAGTTGGGTGATTTGAGGGATAGTAAGTAAGTCAGCTGGGTGATTTGAAGCATAGTAAGTAAGGCAGCTGGGTGATTTGAGGCATAGTAAGTAAGTCAGCTGGGTGATTTGAGGGATAGTAAGTAAGTCAGTTGGATGATTTGAGGCATAGTAAGTCAGCTGGGTGATTTGAGGCATAGTAAGTAAGTCAGCTGGCCGATTTGAGGGATAGGAAGTAAGTCAGCTGGGTTATTTGAGGCATGGTAAGTAAGTCAGCTGGGTGATTTGAGGTATAGTAAGTAATTCAGCTGGGTGATTTGTGGCATGGTAAGTAAGTCAGCTGGGTGATTTGAGGCATGGTAAGTCAGCTGGGTGGTTTGAGTCATAGTAAGTAAATCAACTGGGTGATTTGAGGCATAGTAAGTCAGTTGGATGATTTGAGGCATAGTAAGTCTGCTGGGTGGTCTGAGGCATAGTAAATAAGTCAGCTGGGTAATTTGGGGTATAGTAAGTAATTCAGCCGGGTGATTTGTGGCATGGTAAGTAAGTCAGCTGGGTGGGTTGAGGCATAGTAAGTCAGCTGGGTGATTTGAGGGATAGTAAGTAAGTCTACTGGGTGATTTGAGGCATGGTAAGTCAGCTGGGTGGTTTGAGGCATAGTAAGTAAGTCAACTGGGTGATTTGAGGCATAGTAAGTAAGTTCGCTGGATGATTTGAGGCATAGTAAGTCTCCTGGATGGTTTAAGGCATAGTAAGTAAGTCAGCTGGATGATTTGAGGCATGGTATGTAAGTCAGCTGGCTGGTTTGAGGCATAGTAAGTAAGTCGCTGGGTAGTTTGTGGCATGGTAAGTAAGCCAGCTGGACGATTTGAGGCATAGTAAGTAAGTTAGCTGGGTGATTTGAGGTATAGTAAATAAGTGTACTGGGTGATTTGAGGCATGGTAAGTAAGTCAGCTGGGTGATTTGAGGTATACTAAGTAATTCAGCTGGGCGATTTGTAGCATGGTAAGTAAGTCTACTGGGTGATTTGAGGCATGGTAAGTCAGCTGGGTGGTTTGAGTCATAGTAAGTAAATCAACTGGGTGATTTGAAGCATAGTAAGTCAGTTGGATGATTTGAGGCATAGTAAGTCTGCTGGGTGGTTTGAGGCATAGTAAGTAAGTCAGCTGGGTAATTTGAGGCATAGTAAGTAAGTCAGCTGGGTGATTTGAGGCATAGTAAGTAAGTCAGCTGGGTGATTTGAGGTATAGTAAGTAATTCGGCTGGGTGATTTGTGGCATGGTAAGTAAGTCAGCTGGGTAATTTGAGGCATGGTATGTAAGTCAGCTGGCTTGTTTGAGGCATAGTAAGTAAGTCAGCTGGGTGATTTGAGGCATGGTAAGTAAGTCAGCTGGGTGATTTGAGGCATAGTAAGTCTGCTGGGTGGTTTGAGGCATAGTAAGTAAGTCAGTTGGGTGATTTGAGGCATAGTAAGTCAGCTGGGTTGTTTGAGGCATGGTAAGTAAGTCAGCTGGGTGGTTTGAGGCATGGTAAGTAAATCAGCTGGGTGATTTGAGGCATGGTAAGTAAGTTGGCTGGGTGATTTGAGGCATAGTAAGTCATCTGGGTGGTTTGAGGCATAGTAAGTCAGCTGGGTGGTTTTACCCGACATTCCAAAGTACATAAGACATATTTTAGCTAGTGACCTCAAAAGATGAACAGTTTAAGTGCCACATCTGCAATCAAACATGCAACATTGAGGCTCAGATGAAGATTAATATACATGCACATTGCCATGTGGTGACCAATAAAAAATGCATTATTTTGACGAGAGAGTCCAATCAATATATATATATATATATATATATATATATATATATATATATATATATATATATATATATATACACACACACACACACCCTTGGGCAAATTAATTGAAACAAAATGAATAATTCTGTTATTTACTTTTTTTCATATTTTTCCAATGAAACATGACCCAGCGCACATGCTAGTACTTCGTATGTTTATTTCACGAAGTCGTTCCTTGCAGACTGACCACATATTCTCGACTGGATTTAAATTAGGAGAGTTTCCAAGCCAGTCTTCTACTTTGATTTCCTCACTGTTAAGACTTGCCAGTGTCTTTGTGATGCATTACAAATTTTTATATGCTTCCTTGACAACTAATCGACAGTCGGGACGGTAGTGGCTGGGCATTAAAAAAAATCTCATGCAATCATAGATGTTGCAATATTTTTTAAGACCAAACAAATTTCATCATACACCCCAAAAACAGATTCATATTTCTGCACACCACTGCAAATGACCTAATCTGAGGACAAAATAGAAATCGATTACACCCTGTCACTCCAGTGGGCCTGAAACTGACCACATGGTGAAAGAAAGGAAACTAAAGTGGTTGTTTCAATTAATTTGCACAAGAATGTGTTATATATATATATATATATATATATATATATATATATATATATATATATATATATATATCAAAGTGTAGAAGAACGAACAGTAAGATTACAGCATTCAGAACATTAATTTTAAAACATTGCTCAAAAGACAAAATAGAGCTGTAAATATTTATTTATCATATGCAGTGTTACATTTTAGAACATGCACATATCCACTACAAAATTATTAATTTTTGTTTCAATGTCAAAAAAAGGAAAAACATGTAAATTCTAGAATACATTTTATGAAAATTTCCAAAGACCAGAAGTTGAGGATATTTGCGTCAATAACTGTATTTCTGAATAAAAGTTTTTAGTAACACCGTAATTCCCCACCTGATGAGACGTTTTTTTGACGTTGAAACAAAAATGTACAATTTTGTAGTGAATATGTGCATGTTCTAATGTAACACCGCATAAGATAAATATATATATATATATATATATATATATATATATATATATATATATATATATAATATAAAAGGCTCAAACACTAATATTCCATGGTTATAATTTATTACATTGGAATCGTAATACGATCTAATTCATCAGCCCTACAAATTCCTGAACATACAGAGTTCTAACTGGATTCTATCCTCTTCAAAATTTATATATATATATATTTCTATGAAAATTTCTCAGACATTCAGGCCAGTAAATATTGTTTAATACTGTTTATTATAAACCGAGCATTTACTTAAATATTTGTGTTGAGTCTTGACTCATTGTTGAATCTCGCCTAATGCATGGAATAATAATGCAACACAAAATGTACTTAGAACAAGAATGTATTATAACAAGAAAGTGTACACAATAAGTACATATAGTATTTCTGTATATTTCTGGGAAGACGTTCCTGGAGAATGTGTTGACTAGTCGCAGTCGATCAGAGTCTCTAGTTGGATCTCGTGATTCCTCCCCCTCGTCTTCCGGTACCAACCACTATTTATATAGTTGGTAGTCACCTATGCAGATTAGGTGGATCCTACACAACAATTTGTATCTATAAAAAGAATGTTAAACATAAAAATGTCTTTAAATAATTGTCGGACTTTGTCCATTTCATAATGTGTGACGTCATTTGCTTACATTTGATATGCCATGAGCAGTTATGAATGTACGTGAGAGATTCATGGAAGATTGAAGTTTATAGGCAGTAAATTTGACCTTGCCAACCGAACAATCCTCTGTGGCCAAATTGGTTAAAAGGCACGTCAGGCTATATGACGGTTCCATATAGGATACAGGTTCGAATCCTGTTGGAGGATGAATATTTTCTATGAAAATTTCTTGGACATTCAGGCCGGTAAATGTTATCTAATACTGTTTATTATAAACCGAGCATTTACTTAAATATTTGTATCTATAAAAAGAATATTAAACATAAAAATGTCTTAATATATATATATATATATATTAAAAAGAAGAGAGGTATCGCAAACTTTTTTCGTTGTAATGTGGGTTTTTAAAAAAATATTATTCTTTATTTTTCATAGTTTTACATAGTTTTACAACACGTGTTTCTGGTCTTACGACTGTCTTCAGGTAAAGGGTGGAGATTTCCACATATTATTAAAAATAATTATTAAAAATAATTAATTTTTTTCCTTTATGTTTTTCAATGTTAAATCTTCTCTATATGAGACATTCTCTTGGTTGGAACCATTATAACCTCTTCATTTTATATATATATATATATATATATTAACCAATAATATTATGTATATATATATATATATATATATATATATATATATATATATATATATATATATATATATATAAATAAAAGGTTTGTTACTTAGCTGATTGATGTTATCTTCAGCATTTTTATATATAAAAATTTTATACCACAGAATTTATTTATTTTAAAAGGAAACTTTTTCGTCTAACATTTCTTCAGAAAGATTTGTTGCGACAAAAACCCAAACATACTAAAAATAATGATAAATGCTGTAACTGAAAAAGTGCATGGGGGGGAAGGTTAAATAAGGAACCCCCAACTGAAATAAATTTATTGCTAAAACAATAAATCATAAGAAATAAGTTCCGAGTGAGTATAAAACAGAAAAAAAGATATAGAACGAAGAATATTTTCCTGTTTCCATCTGTGCAATTCTTCATTGACCCTTTTTTTTTAGTTTCATTATTTATGATTATTTTTTTGTATATTTGGATTTTTGTTCCATTGAAACTTTCTGAAGAGTTGTTGGATGAAAATATTCCTTTTAAAGAATGTCCTCTGTCATTTAAAAAAATATATATATATATATATATATCTGTCTATATTTCTGAGATGAGGTATTGTAACTATTTACACTATTTATATTGTTCGGACTATCGTCCTCATCTTTAGTGTCATATTCACTTTTATCCACACGTGGCCCAGTAGATAAAAGTGTTTGTTGAAGTAATCCAGTAAGTTGTGAGTTCAATACCTGGTCACAGCGGAGGTGTACAAAAACTTGGAGTGTGGAGTTACATAAGGGAATTAACTGAAACTGAGATATCCAGAAAAGGCATGGCATGTGGAACTAGAACACTATACCTCCATGGACAAAGTAAAAAGTTTGGTTCAAAATTCCAATGTATATCACCTGAAGAAGGCTGGAGGATATGAATATGACAATAAAAATGAGGTCAATAGTCTGAACAATATAAATAGTGTAAATATATATATATATATATATATATATATATATATATATATATATATATATATATATATATATGTATAGACTAAAATTTACCCTGAAGATCTGTTTAGGTGAAACCTAGGTAGGCTTGCCTGGCTCCTTCAGATTATTCTAGTTTATCGCTCTACTTAGTGTATTGAGCAATCTACATTTTAGTCTTTCTACTCGTTTGGGGTTTTTCTCTTTGGACCTGGAGCTTAAGCACTTAACGATTGGTTTTGTATTGTGTTAATGTTCTTGGTTCTTTCTTTTTTTATTTCCAATTTTTTCCTCAGTTATTTGTTCTATTACAAGTTGAGCTATCTGAGGTTTTCCAAACGAGTATTACCATTTATATATATATATTTGTTCTGGTTTGGTTCAAGACAAATGAAAACCTTTGTTTCTGTCTGAATTTTAAAATTCTTTACATATCTACTAATGTCCTCATCTTTGTTATCACATTTCAAGCATTGTGCTCTTGGACTTTCTTCAGTTACCTGTTAATCCAGGTAACCATCAAGAAATTTTGACCTGAAATCTTTATTTAATTTATAGAGGTAGATTATTCTTGTCCTGTTGTTCATGTCGAGGGTAATCTTGTCTTGTCTACGTTTTAGTAATGCTCAGTTATTCTCTTTCCATTGTATGTCTGAATTTATTGGCGTATTTATTAGGGGTTCAATCCTTGGGCTGGGTAGTACAGAACCTTATCACTTTTAGCAAAATCTAACCCTGGTTGGCAACTGTGTACACTTAATATTCATGATTTTAATTTCTTATCTTAAGAAAGAAATATGAGTAAAAATGAAATTGTTTAAGATATTCAGGTAACTTCAAACTGTTTTAACATGTATTTTAACATGTATTCTGCTCAACACAATAAACACACTGTACGTTGTGTGTGTGTTTGTGCTTGACAATATGAGTAGAATGAATAAAACCCAAGGTTGGAAATATCTGTTCAACAGCTTTTATTTCCAATTGAAAGAGAGTGCAATATAGTAGTATCTTGCAGAAAAAAAAAGCGGGGTTTCCCAGTTAACAAGGTTCTTGAGTATAGTAATTGTTTTTCTTAAGAGATATTTCTGCAGCAAGGGTTGTGTGTAGTTTTTCTTTGGTAGTGTTATAGACAAGCGTATGGTTGCAAGACAGAAATACGACAACAGCAGAAATAGATTTATGTGATTTATTTCAATAGGAACGTGTGGTTTTGGGACAGCTACATTGTGGTATAGTTCATAAGCCGGCTGCCGATCAGGGTTGATCTCTCATAGTAGTTCCCACAATTTGGTGTGGCGTTCCTCCTGCTGACTGCTGCTGACTGCCCAGACTGACCGTGACAGATCTCTTCCCCTGCCTCCCGTTGACTGCTTTGTACTTCCCCGTGTGACCCTTTTTATGGAGTTTTTTATGGCTTAACAGGCTTGAAAAATGACGCGAGTATAATTAGGAGGGAAGCATTTTTATTGGTCGAAAAATAGAAGCACTTTGAAATATTATTTTATTTTTCGACCGGAACTCGTGCGTCTGGCCTATGCGTAAACGACGATAATGGTCATTTTGTGACGGGGCCTTGTCCCGTTCACATCCGACTCTCGCTCTTGAGTATGTTAGTTTATTTGCCTGCAAATCAGCCGAGATGTGTCTTATTTTATTTCATAACAGTAGGTATCTTGAAAGGAGGTTTCTCTGCCGGTTCCCATGAAAGGCATGAGAAATCTGATGTCAAGCTGCCAGGACAGGCCTCATCTTCTGTAGCAAAGGTTGTGTGTAGCACTTTGAGTTGGACTTGAAGGTAGAGGCCACTGAAAATGAAAAGTGGGAAAGAGTGGGCTAGAGTGTAGGGGCCACTGAAAATGGAAAGAGAGCTGGACACGAAGGTAGAGGCCAATGCAATGGAAAGATGGGAAAGAGGCCCGATACAGCTCTTAGCATTTTTATGACTTCTGGGACTTCTGGTTGTACCTTGCTAATTATTTCTGTTGCTGAATTGAGCAAAATAAGGATGCCCCCACATGCCACAATAGCCAACAAACAAGATAGTTTCTATAGTTCTCCTTTGTCAGTTTTTTTACCAATCCACAAATAAACACCTGTGCTCTCAGTTGTGTTGTGACTTTTAAAAGAGAACCCATGCACATTTGTGTGGGTCACTTGTTTTAATAAAATGGAGATTAACTGCTTGTTTTTTGGGGGGTAACATTTTCAAGGAAAGAGAAATTCTCATCATTTTACAGTTAAAATGACCAGATGTAACCATAAGTGTTGTGTCATAAATATGAAAGCTTGACACATATATAGAAAATAAGAAGTTGTTTATTCTGGAGAATAATATGGTACACGGTTGAGAACACAGACTAATGCAATAAATAGTTAATTGTTAAATACTCTAGTGCTGTTTAAATAGTCTTAGACCAATCCATCTTGTGGTGGTGTTCAACTACTCCACAACAGTAACATTCATACAAAGGAAAAAAAAACCTTACCTCCAGCATATTTTGCATTTTGTGTACTGATACCAAGCATCTTGAAACTGTCAAATACAGTTCATGGTAACTGTTGTGTCATAAATATGAAAGCTTGACACATATATAGAAAATAAGAAGTTGTTTATTCTGGAGAATAATATGGTACACGGTTGAGAACACAGACTAATGTAATAAACAGTTAATTGTTAACTCCTCTCTCTCAGTAAGAGAGAATGTTGTCTAAATAGTCTTAGACCAGAATCCATTTTGTGGTGGTGTTCAGCTATTCCACAACAAATGTTTCATGAAGATCGACCAATAATTAATAAAGTTATTAACAATTTTAAATAGGGAATAGGGAGTTTCTTTCCATCCATGCTGTATTATATTTTCTAGTGTTGAGAATACACCCACTTCAGTGACTAAGTTTAGACTTGTAAAAAAAAGGAAAAGAAAGAAATAGAATAGATATAAAACTAAATAAAAAGTAACCTTTAACCTGACCTAGGGAGACACAATGCAATTTTTCAAGAATTATTTTTATAAAAATAGTATCTTCATTGTCGAGAAATACAGTACCTTCGTTTTATTTCACATACCACTTCAGAAATTTCAAAATGAAGGTTTGTAATTTTTTCTGCTACTTTTTCTCTTTTAGTTTTAACTGCTTGAGATACAGTTTCATAGGTCCTAAAGAATATGAGCTTTTGGGGGTAACATTTTCAAGGAAAGAGAAATTCTCATTATTTTACAGTTGAAATGACCAGATGTAACCATAAGTGTTGTGTCATAAATAGGAAAGCTTGACATACATATAGAAAATAAGAAGTTGTTTATTCTGGAGAATAATATGGTACATGGTTGAGAACACAGACTAATGCAATAAACAATTAATTGTTAAATACTCTCACTCAGTAAGAGAGAGTGCTGTTTAAATAGTCTTAGACCAGTCCATCTTGTGGTGGTGTTCAGCTACTCTACAACAGTAAGTTCTATGCTAACATCTTCTTCTCTCACACTCCTTGTTTGTGGAATTCTCTTCTGGCTTCTTGCTTTCCAGTCCAGTTTGGTCTTTAAAAATTTAAATGCAATATTAATTGTTATCTTCTGTCTTCTTGATTTGCTTTCTTTTATTGTTCTCTCTCCTTAATTATGTTTTTCGTTTTCTTATATTCTTTCATACTCAGTAATCCTCTGTATCTTAGTGGCTTTGTTGCCTTGCTTGGGGTGAAATGATTGAAAAAAAAAACACATGCACATGTCCCTTTTAGTACAATGCAGATTAACTGCTTGGTATACAGATCCCTAGGGCCTAACCAATGAGAGAGGTTTATTTTTTATTTGAACAAAACAAGATACAAGATTCATCAGAAACCTGCATAAAAATCATGCAGTTTCCCAGTCTAAGGATAACAAGAAATTTTCAGTACCTCTCAAACACATTCATGGTAATTGTTCTGATGAGCTTTTCTTTTTAGTCTCTAGACTTTAGGAATTTAAGTGCAGTACTAAATTGGCAGCTAGGTCTCATCATTTTACAGCTGAAAATGCTAGCTGAAACTGTAAGTTCTATGTTGACAGTTTCTTCTCACCTGTGGAACTCACTTCTGGTAGTTGAGCCCCCAGGGTAAAAAGATCATCAGAACAGTTGCCATGAAAATATTTATAGAAAATGTAGTAAAAAGGTACGGCTGTTTGGAGCACCAGTTGTACCTTGTCTTTTTTCAATCACAATCGGTGTGACTGCTGCAAAACTTCAAAAAACATGCTGCCACATCTGGTCTGGTGCTTCTGCTAGGTATTTAGAGATTCTTGATAAAATACAAAGAAGATTATGCAATGTTATTGGTCTTGAGCTGGCATCTTGGCTTCAATAGTTTTCCAACTGATGTAGCATTTCTTTCCTATTCTTTTTCCACAAATATTTTCATGGTAATTGCTCTGATGAGCTTTCCTCTTAGGTCTCTAGAGTGCAGTACTAAATTGGCAGCTAGGTCTCATCATTTTACCGCTAAAAATGCTAGCGATTGACATTGCATTTAAATTTTTGAAGATTTAAGTTGACTAAAATGCGAGAAGCCAGAAGTGAGTTCCACAGATAAGAAGAAACTGCTGGCATACGGTTCTATGCCAGCAGTTTCTTCTTACCTGTGGAACTCACTTCTGGCTTCTCGCATTTTAGTCAACTTAAATCTTCAAAAATCTGAATGCAATGTCAATCGCCATTTTCTGTCTCCTTGAATTCTGTTCTTTTATTATCCTCTCTCATTAATAATGTTTTTTCTTTTGATATTCTTTCACACTCAGCAACTACCTTGTCTCTTTGTGGCTTTATTGTGTTGCATGGGGTGAAACGATAAAAAAAGGCCGAGTTTAAAGGGGAACTAGGGTACAAAAAAGAAAAGCTCTATATGGTAGATGGAACGAAAACAGGTCAGCTCTCTTGGCATCTCCCTATGGGAATGTCTCAGGCAGCAGGGATTAACCCTAGACCTCTCCTGTTAATAAAATGGGAAGGGTACTGCCTGGAGATTGCGTCACACTTTGCAGTTCAAAAGAAACTTGCGTAGTGTGACAGGATCACTTCTGATTCGAAGTCTGTGTTTCATTGGACGCATTTAATGGAGAAAAGAAGAATGGTTAAGTAAAGGACTTTCCCCGAGAACCTAAACGTGGGTAAAGAGAAGAGTGAGAGATTGATTAAAAATATCTGGTTCAGCTAAGAAACGACGCTGGTTTGAAGAAATCTTGACGTTTCCAAGTCTAAGGATAATAAGAAATTTTCTGCACCCCTCAAATGCATACATCTAGACAGGCATATATCATTTCATTTTATACATACATATACATCTTTCGGTCGTATCCCTAACATCTGACTCTGACATTGTCGGTCAACTTAATAATCCTTAATTCTTTCTTTCAAAATGTCCCTTGTCATTTTTTTCTTCTGAATTTCACTTGCTCTTCTGTATCCCAAATTACTGCAGTTGTTTTTAAATTTATGAACCTGCATTATTTTCTGAAGCCAAGAACTGGTGTACATACACAAGTGATTGTGGGTTTCTGGACACAAGCCAAGGAAAAACTAAAGTGCTGTACGAATTTCTTGGACTTTTACCATAAAGAATTTTAATAGAGATGGCAAAATGGCATATTTTCCCTGGGTGATGATTCAGTAATCCAGTAAAATTCAGCGTCTGCAGCTGCTTTTCAAAAGGGCATATTCTAAAACACTGGCCTCTATGGGTGACCACTTCGGAATATCGGTTCCTGTAAGCTTGGAATTGCTGGTAGTGTAATGGAATGCAGAATTGGCAAGCCAAGTTCAAATTTCAGTCAAGTTCATAAAATTCCAGGAGATCTTTAACGAGAGAAGTGTCCCTAAAAAGTATATTTCAAGCATTGCTTGACTAATTGGTCCTCTTTACTACAGTTGGTTAGAGTGTATTTGATTTAATGATAACTCCCTTTGGCCAGAGGGATGCAGGTTTGAATCCTGCTGTAGAGTGTAAATTTTTCTTTAATAACATTCCTGAAACATTCAGGCCGGTAGACAAAAATAAATAAATATACTGTTTAATAAATAAATTGAGTGTCTACTCAAATATGAGTATCCACTAAAAATAATGATTAAAATGATATATATATATATATATATATATATATATATATATAAAGGTGAAGGTGGGGATTAAAATTTAACAGAGAGAAGTTTTAAAGAGAGGGGTTAAATAACGTTTTAAAAGAGTGAGATAGAGATAAATATGAATTATTTTTATATATATATATATATATATATATATGAAGAAATATGATTAAAATTATATATATATATATATATATATATATATATATATATATATATATAATTTTAATCATATTTCTTAAAATCATATTTCTTAAAATTATATATATATATATAAAATCATATTTATATTATATATATATATATATAAAATCATATTTCTTAAAATTATATATATATATATATATATATATATATATATATATAATTTTAATCATATTTCTTCATATATATATATATATATATATATATATATATATATATATATATATATAAAAATAATTCATATTTATCTCTATCTCACTCTTTTAAAACGTTATTTAACCCCTCTCTTTAAAACTTCTCTCTGTTAAATTTTAATCCCCACCTTCACCTTTAGGCCTTCCTGTTCTTCTTTCTTCTATTACACCCCCTCTCTAGAGCTTTCATACATTTCCCTCTCACACTTGTTTCCCACTCCCACACATACACTCTCACTAAAATTTTGCTTTTTATACCCGGAGTTATATTTTCCGATTTCTTTTTGAATTTGTAGGTCTGATGAATTGGATCGTGATTACGATTCCAATGTAATAAATTATAACCATGGAATATTAGTGTTTCAGCCTTTTATGCTATATATATATATATATATATATATATATATATATATATGAAGAAATATAGTTTAATGTATGCTGTATTTATGGGATAAAGTACTCAATCTTAGAGATAGAGTGTATGTAAATATAAAAGTGAACATTGAAGTCAACATTCAGTGGCAACAGACTGTTTAATGCTAAACGCAATCATCAAGCCTGATGATTGCATTTAACATGAAACTGTCTGTCACCTCTGAGTGTTGACTTCAATGTTCACTTTTTATATATATATTTACTGTTTGTTGATATATAAAATTTAAAATTATATATCATTAATATATATATATATATATATATATATGTTCACTTTTATATATATATATATATATATATATATATATATAGAAAAATTCCGAGATTTGAAGAATTTCTCATAATAATTTAATTCATTGTGCCTAGAAAAGAATCCTCTATAGAATACGTTGTATTCTTATGGTCTGGGTCTGATTCTTGGTAGTGGATACACACCTGCTTATGAGTTCCAAAAAGGATGAAATGGCTGTCTAGTGCCCTCTGCATCCTGTTAAGGATTCTTGTTCTAGACTCAATGAATTATTATGAGAAAATATCAGAATTTGTTGAAAGATACATCCCTACCCATCCCTAAACATAACCCCGCTTTCGAATGTAACTATTAACTGATACAACGAAAATTAAAATTAAAATTTGAACCCCCTACCACCCCTTGTCTAGATGAATGGATTTATCAGTATCCTTGGAAACCCTCAATTATGAATCTTTGCCGTGCCTTTCACAACCGTAAATTTAAAAAAATAAGTTACTCCAAAATTCGCTTGATGAGGAAATGGAACTAATGTCTTTGGTTTAATAACAAAATTAAATTCAGGGGCTTTAGCTTCCATTTCTGAAACATGGTCATCACTGTGTAGCGAAAAAACCATATTTTAAATCAATTAATTTATAATATATATAATATATATATATATATATATATATATATATATATATATATATATATATATATATATATATATATATATAGTTATATATATAAATCTCACATCTATTTCTCTCTCGAAATATATATTTATCACACACATACATATATATTTTTTTAAAAAATGATGACAAATTGGAAAAGAGTTTTTGTGTGGTGATTCATTTTTTAGAATTTCATCAAATGAGATGCATCACGAAAACTTCTTTCAATTTGACTTATTTTTCTAAATACTGTTTGTTGATATATAAAATTTAAAATTATATATCATTAATATATATATATATATATATATATATATATATATATATATATATATATCACTTTAATCATTATTTTAGTAGATATTCATATTTGAGTAGGTGCTCAGTTTATTTATTAAACTATATTTATTTATTTTTACATTCAGATTTACTTTTTTACTTCAGTATTCAAACTGGATTTGCGTCTTATACACTGTTAGTGTTATCTATCAGAAAATACTGTACTCCCTGCCTTTAAATATCAACATAAAAATGCCTGATGAAAAATATAAGGCTTTTGCTTTCGGCTGTTTTTCTGCGATTTTCAACCTGGCCTTTAAAGCTCTGTGAATTTCTATTTGAAAAGGTCAGCCCACGAATGTCCTCTCTTGTCAGGCCACATCTTAGTCATATCTGGTAAGCAATGTGAGAAGAACTTGTGGTGTGAGTGGGGATGATTGAAGTTAGTCTTCCTGCTTCCTTCTGCTTTACTACCTTCTCTCTCTCCAGTTCTTCGTTTCAACCGTTTCTCCTCTTGTCTCTCTATCATCGTGTTGATGCTTCCTCTGATTAGCAGTTCGAAATTCAGAAACTCAGACTAAACTGTATAATGAAAAGGTTTCAGAATGTTGTCATGAATTGTTATGCGCCATGTTCCTTCAGGATATGGCCAATCATGGCTCTCCTTAACTTCCTCTCTTTTGCTGCTCTAACTCTTGCCTCTTTACCACACCTCTTTGTCTTTGATCTGCCATCCATTCACTTCAGCTTCATTTATATGCCATTCGGTTGACTATGGCCCTCCACAACTTCCTATCTCTTGTCCCCCTAAGTAACTCTTATCCTTTCACCACCCCTTTTCATCTTGTTCTGCCATCCATTCATTTCTTCTTTATTGATGTTCTGTGCCCATTGAAGACATGCATGATCATGGCTCTCCACAACTTCCTGTCTTGTTTCGCTAAGTAACTCTTGCCTATTTACCACATCTCTTTGTTTTTGTTCTGCCATCCATTGGCTTCATCTTCATTTATGTGGGATGTCCATTCAATATTTGTGTGATCATGGCCCTCCACAACATCCTGTCTATTGTTCCCCTAAGTAACTCTTATCCTTTCACCATCCCTCTTTATCTTGTTCTGCCATCCATTCATTTCTTCTTCATTTATGTGGCATGTCCATTCAGTATTTGTGTGATCATGGCCCTCCACAACATCCAGTCTCTTTTCCCCTAAGTAACTCTCATCTTTTCACCACCCCTCTTTATCTTGTTCTGCCATCCATTCATTTCTTCTTCATTGATGTTCTGTGTCCATTGAAGACATGCATGATCATGGCTCTCCACAACTTCTTGTCTTGTTTCTCTAAGTAACTCTTGCCCCTTTATCACATTTCTTTGTTTTTGTTCTGCCATCCATTCACTTCATCTTCATTTATGTGCCATGTCCATTTAATATTTGTGCGATCATGACTCTCCACAACTTCCTGTCTCTTGTTCTTCAAATAACTCTTGCCTTTTCACCACTCCTCTTTATCCTTGTGCTGCTATCCATCTTCATTTATGTTCTGAGTCCAGTTAAGACATTGGCGATAATGGCTCTCCACAACTTCCTGTTTGGTTGCTTTAATTAGCCTTTGACTCTTTCTTTACCACTCTTCTTTGTCCTTGTTCTGTCATACATTAGTTTCTTCTTCATTTATGTGCTGTATTCAGTGATGACATGGGTGATCATGGCCCTCCACAATTTCCTGTCTCTTGGTCTCCTAAGTAACTCTTATCCTTTCACCACCCCTCTTCATCTTGTTCTGCTATCCATTCATTTCTTTTTCATTTATGTTCTGTGTCTGTTGAAGTATCTTTTTTATCATGGCATTTGGGGTTTGGAATATTATAATTGAAATTCATGTTTTGATGCATTAATGGGGTCATTTGTGGGCTGCCTACACCAAAAGTAACTCTTTAAAACGCCTTATATTTCCACAGATTCCTTTTCTTCATTATCTGTAAAATACTATTACTTCTTCGAAAAGAAAATACAGAGATTACCCATCGCATTCTTCACAGTTGTTGAATTCAGAGTTGACCTTCTTCTAGACTGGTGAGAGAGAGCCCAATCCAATCTACTATTTAACTCATAGCTGTGGAGAGAAAACTATTTTTTTAATTGTTTTACCCCATGCAATACCAGTAGGAGTCAAGAGGTTACAGGGAGTGAAAGAGATTTTAGTGAGGAAATGTCAATAATGGAACAGGGCTCAGGAAGACAAAAGATGGCCATTGATGTTGCATTTCAATTTTTGAAGAACGTAGGTGGCAGGGACATAAGAAATTAGAATGGAGTTTCACAGGTGAGAAAAGAAACTGATAGAATAGAAGTGATGGTTGCATCTAGCGAGTTCAACAGTAAAAGGGTGGGACCTAGTTGCCAATCTAGTAGCAAGCTTAAATTCATGTAGTTGAGCCCCCAGGGTAAAAAGATCATCAGAACAGTTGCCATGAAAATATTTATAGAAAATGTAGTAAAAAGGTACAGCTGTTTGGAGCACCAGTTGTACCTTGTTTTTTTTCAATCACAATCGGTGTGACTGCTGCAAAACTTCAAAAAATATCTGGTCTGGTGCTTCTGCTAGGTATTTAGAGATTCTTGATAAAATACAAAGAAGATTATGCAATGTTATTGGCGTCTTGGCTTCAATAATTTTCCCACTGATGTAGCATTTCTTTCCTTTGCTTTTTCCACAAATATTTTCATGGTAATTGCTCTGATGAGCTTTCCTCTTAGGTCCCTAGAGTGCAGTACTAAATTGGCAGCTAGGTCTCATCATTTTACTGCTGAAAATGCTAGCTGAAACCGTAAGTTCTATGCCAGCAGTTTCTTCTTACCTGTGGAACTCACTTCTGGCATTTTAGTCAACTTAAATCTTCAAAAATTTAAATGCAATGTCAATCGCCATTTTCTGTCTCCTTGAATTCTGTTCTTTTATTATCCTCTCTCATTAATAATGTTTTTTCTTTTGATATTCTTTCACACTCAGCAACTACCTTGTCTCTTTGTGGCTTTATTGTGTTGCATGGGGTGAAACGATAAAAAAAAGCCGAGTTTAAAGTGGAACTAGGGTACAAAAAAGAAAAGCTCTATATGGTAGATGGAACGAAAACAGGTTAGCTCTCTTGGCATCTCCCTATGGGAATGTCTCAGGCAGCAGGGATCAACACTAGACCTCTCCTGTTAATAAAATGGGAAGGGTACTGCCTGGAGATTGCGTCACACTTTGCAGTTCAAAAGAAACTTGCGTAGTGTGACAGGATCACTTCTGATTCGAAGTCTGTGTTTCATTGGACGCATTTAATGGAGAAAAGAAGAATGGTTAAGTAAAGGACTTTCCCCGAGAACCTAAACGTGGGTAAAGAGAAGAGTGAGAGATTGATTAAAAATATCTGGTTCAGCTAAGAAACGACGCTGGTTTGAAGAAATCTTGACGTTTCCACTGTGTCATGTGTAAAGGTGTTGGTTAGATCCAGTGACAGGACCCAAAGAGTGTGAGTTCAATACCCGGTTAAGGCAGTGAAGAACTTGGAAAGGGGAATTAACAGGAGATAACTGACATCCATTAAACATGGTGCATGGAACTAGAACAGTTTTCCCCAGTGAGTGAAATAAAAGGTTCAGTTTGATATTGCGACCACCTGAAGAAGGCTTGAGTGTACAACGGCCGGAATGTTGTTATAAATATGGCGACAAAGATGAGGACAATAGTCCGAATGATGTAAATAGGATCAAAAACAGGTCAGCTCTCTCGGCATCTCCCCATGGGAATGTCTCAGGCACCAGGCATTAAGCCTAGACCTTCTATATGTAAAATTCTGTGACTTCTGTTAGTCTGTCCATCCTCACACCCTCTAAAACAGCCATACTTTGACTCATCAAAACCAACCTTTTGGTAAGAAGTGCATACATGTAAGGGAGTACAAAGTGCAGTTGGTTATACTAGAGTGCATAGTTAGTACAATAACTTTTCATTCAGTTTTTGAGAAAAATTAAAATTTTTATTATTTAACATACAAGATACTTCCACCATTTTAAAAACAATTTAATGATTAAAATAAGAAATACTTATTTAATAAAAATGCAATATTGTTTTTTGCATATCTTTTTTAAATCTTTATATATCCAAGAATCCAGTTTTCAGTTCACCTTGTGTTTGTGAGAACTATAAACAATCACAAGGCCAAACGCTTCAGAAAGTTGGAATTTGGCTCCAGAAAGAAATATTTATGCATTACTCAAGAGAAAGAAATCCTAAGAATTTATTCTTTGGTGTTAAAAAAGAAATTTTCTTAAAAGTATTGTTTAACATGAAGTCCTATAAAATTAAATTAAAGAAATTATTAAACCAGAAAGTGGGGTTTTTGTCCAAGTGTTTTTCCAAACAAATCAACTTATTCAAATATCATTGTCTGGTTTGTGAAATTGAATGAAACGTAGAGCTTGTAAATCTTGACAAAAAATGTTAGAGATAACTTCAACAGTGGTATATACTGTGAGAATTCCAACATAAGTTAGCGTGTTGCATAAAAGTTCTAGTTTAATAAAATGGGTGAGATAGTGCCTGGGGATTCTGTCACACTTTGCAGTTCAACAGAAACCTGTAGAGTGTGACAGGATCATTAGGGATTCGAAGAGGGCAATTTGGTGAAAAGAAGAGTGGTTAAGTAAGAGACTCTTTTGCCATACAACCATATATATATATATATATATATATATATATATATATATATATATATATATATATATGCATGTTTCATTAAAAACAACAGACAAGGTACTACGGTTAAGCTTTTTATTTAATTTTTCTTGTGTTCAAACAAGAGCTTTCTTTTTTGGACAAAGAGTGTGTAAGAACTGTCCAAATGTTTTATGTTTCCGAGCGCCTTCGGCTATACCGTTAGCCATTATCAAGGATGATTCGATTTTGCAGCTTAATTACGTGTGTGCATTATGTGTATGTCTTAGTGTGTGGTAGGGATGTTTTTAATTTCTGAATACGGTTAGCACATTGTGGCTTTGTTCGTAGTTAATATTGTTAAGGGTTGGCTATTTCTTTTTTATTATTAAAGCTTCCATTGTTTTTAATCTTTTTTTACAGGTGGATGCAGTTAATATATTTGTATTTTCTACTAGGATATTTCTAATTGAGTCTGGTAAATTTGTGTGTGTGTTTAAATGCGTTCTAATGGAGCTGTGGTCAGATAGGTGTAACGTAAGATGTCTGGATAAGCATGTAGTTGTGTAACCGATGTAATTATTTATGAGTCCAGTTTGATCAGGAACACAGTTCCTTAAGGGGCATTTGAACTCATAGATAATGTTCGTTCTTTGTAACTTTGACTTAGCTGGTGTGTTGTTATTTTTGAGGTTAAGGTTAGCTCTCTTAAATTTTTTATAATAGATAATTTGATTTTTTTATTCGGGTCAATTGGGGTGGTGTATTTCTTTATAATATGTCTTAGTGAAGATTCGTCTTGTTTGTAATTAATATGCATTTGGTTTTTGTAATAAATGTGTATGTGATTTTTGACTGTGTGTTCACTATCGTTATTACTTACTTTGGTTGGGAGAAATAGTCTAATTTGGTGGTCTATAAGGTGGTTAGGGAAGCTGTTGTTGATTAGTGTTTGTTTTACATTATTAAGTTCTTTAAGGAAGAGTAGTGGAGAGGATGAATTCTGGTGTGCTCTTTTTAGGAAGTTTTTTATTACTGCTATTTTTTACCTAAGTGGACATTTGCTTTTAAAGTTAAGTTTTTGCTGGTGGGTTTTTTGTATAATGATGTAATGAAAGTGTTATTGCTGTATTCAACAAGGACATCTAAGAATGGGAGTTTGTTTATTTGGCTAAGTTCCTAGGTAAAGTTAAGGACGGAGTTTTTCTCAAATGTGGCTTTAAGTGTATCTATTTCTTTAATGTTATTTGCTAAAATAAAAATATCATCTACATAGCGAATGTATATTTTCTGTTTATGGACCTGTGTAAATATTGTATTTTCTACGTGGGTCATGTAATAATTGGAAAAGCATGGACTGAGTGGATTTCCCATACTAACACCATTAGTTTGGGTTTAAATGTTGCCATTATGGTCATAGAATGGTTGTGCATGCATGTAGTAATTCTTTTAGTATGGATGGTTTGATGGATGGTGGAGGGATAGAATTATTAGTATATACAGAATTGAGGATAATGTCAATAGTTTGAATGATGGGGATGTTTGTAAATAAGTTTTCAACGTCAAGTGATGCTATTATACCTTGGTTTGTTTTTTTTTGTAGTTTTTAAAATTTGCAGGAATTTGTGGGTGGATGTGATGCTGTAATTGGTAGGTAGGCATGGAGTGATGATGTCATTCAAGAATTTTGATAGCTCATAGATAGGTGTTGGGATCTGGGAAATAATTGGTTGTAGCGGGTATCCTGGTTTATGAGTTTTTATATTTCCATATAAATATCCTGGTTGGTAATCTCCAACTATTTTTTGAATTTTCAGGGAACCGACTTCCGCGTTGTGAGCTGTTATTAGTTTATTGTCGGACCTTTTTAAAGTCTCAGTGGGATTTCGTTTCAGTTTGGTGGATTTAGTTCGATCATCGACAATATTTTTTTAATTTTTGGTGGTAATCGGCTTTATCCAGAATTACGTATGTGTTAGTTTTATCAGCTTGTCTGATGACGATGTCAGGGTTGTTTTTTAATTCTTTTGCTGCCTTTTTTAGTTTTGGTTTTAGGATATTGGTTGTTGCCAGGGGATCGGTTCTTCAAGCCTTTGGCTTTGAGTAGGTCTCTCAGGTCAGGGTAAACTGCTATATCTCTATGCATAGCAAGTTGGGATAGTGATTGGTGTAGAATTTCAATTTCAGTTGTTTTAGTGATGAGGTCAAATTTAGGTTGGATGTGACAGTTTTGCCCTAAATTTAAAAATTCTTTTTGATCATCTGTTAATTTATGGTTGGATAGATTTATATATTTGTCTTCGCTGTTCGGTAGTAAAATGTTTCCTTGGTACAATTTACAAAGCTTTTTAGTAATTATTTGTCTGTGTGTAAGTTGGTGCTCGCTGATGCTACGGTTGAGGTGGTACAATGCTTCGGTCAAGGTGTTTTTTAGTGATGTGCTATGTTTGTGTATTTCGTTGTTTAAATGTTGGATGTCATTTTGAGCTGATTTTATTTGCTGTAAGACGAGGTTTTTCTGAATGTAGTGGTGTTATTTTTCTTGTTGGCTGCCAGGTCATGTAATTTGATAGTTGTATATTTAGGCAGCAATCCTTCGTTTATGCATGTTTCATTCGGAAATGAAAAACATCCCTACTACACACTAAGACATACACATAATGCACACACGTAATTAAGCTGCAAAATCGAATCATCCTTGATAATGGCTAACGGTATAGCCGAAGGCGCTTGGAAATATAAAACATTTGGACAGTTTTTACACACCCTTTGTCCAGAAAAGAAAGCTCTTGTTCGAACACAAGAAAAATTAAATAAAAATCTTAACCGTAATACCTTGTCTGTCGTTTTTAATGAAACATGCATAAAGGAAGGATTGCTGCCTAAATATACAATATATATATATATATATAAATATATGAAGAAATATAGTCTTAAGATGTGCTATATTTATGGGATAAAGTGCTCAATATCAGAGACAGAGCGTGTGTAAATATAAATATAAAAGTGAACATTGAAGTCAACACTCAGAGGAGACAGGCTGTTTCATGCTAGGTGCAATCGTCAGGCGTGATGATTGTGCCTAGCATGAAACAGCTTGTCACCTCTGAGTGTTGACTTCAATGTTCACTTTTATATATATATATATATATATATATATATATATATATATATATATATATAACGTGTGTTTCATTAAGATGCATAATATATAAGGATGTTTCTTTAAGACAGATGAAAGTCAGCAGTAAATAAATCAGTGTTATTGGTGAAAATTCATTCGTTTCTCAATTGGATCATGTTACTTAAGTCATGGCAATTATGTGTGAAAAATAATATCACCCAAATGTCCACCAAATCTGAAAGAAAAAGAAAAAAATGATTAGACGTTTAAACTTAATTTGCATTTAAAATCAGTCCAAGTTATTCGAAAACCCTTTATATCTATCTATCTATCTATCTATCTATATATATATATATATATATATGCATATGTATTTCAAATTGCATATATTTTGGCAGCATGTTTTCATTGAGATATGTTTCAATGAATAATTTAGATAAGTTTTGTCTACTTATTTTCAATTCGATCCTTTCAAATTCACAGACAATCTTTGTGGTGTCATTATTAAAGGAAAAGAGAAGATTACTGTGTTGGTTTATATTATTTATTTATTCCAGGTACTTTTGACATTAGTACAATGTCTTCTGCAGGGTGTTGTTTTTTCAGGACAAATATTGTCGTGTGCATCATTTTCAAAGACAAAATTCCTGTGTTCATCTAAAAGGTAAAAATTTTTTAACTTTTAAAACAATATATATTTGTCTATATTTGTCTGTCTTTCCTGAATGTTAGCATCAACCATGCTGATTTAGCATTGCTACATGACGTAGCAAGCTCCTATGCTATCTATAGTACATTAGTAGCCAAATAAAAGGTTTCATCTCACAAACTTAGTCAACTGAAAACAATATTAGTTATTAACAACAGTTGCCATGAAAGACACAGACAAAAAGCGGGACCAATATTTGGCATTTCTGATTGGGTTGGGATTGTTTTTTTTACTGTGACATTAAATTTGTTTTTGTTTGTCGTGAAAACTGTTAACTTTTCATTTAAAAGTTAAATTGGAAATCTTATCAGCTTTTTGTCGGAATACAAAAGAATGCATTTTGCTACATAGACATTATAAAAAATGTGAAACATTGACATTTCTCAAATAAACTTTTATGGCTTCATTCAAAAAGGCTGTGATATTTTCGGTTATATCAAATTCTTTATAGAAAAAATTTGTCAAAGATAATGAAAATGACATTTTTACATATTCAAGTAGAATTTTGGTTGTTGTTTGGTCACATGATTGAGAACATTTTTGGTTCTTTCAGGTCCACTGCTTTTGATCATGGGGATAGTACGTGACTTTTAGTATATTCGAATGTACATCAGTAGATTGCTGGGATATCTATCATGTTCTCTATTGTAGACTTTCGTCATGAGGAGAGTTGGTGTGTGACTTTAAGTTGATCAAAGCTGCTCTATTGGATGACACTTTGATCTCAGAGACTGTTAGGATGCCTATCAAGCCGTCTTTATTGGTTGTAGCCTTTCATCATGTGGAGAGTTGATGTTGATCAAAGCTGCTCTATTGGATGGCACTTGGAATTTGAGTTGTTGTTTTATCATATGATTGAGAATATTACTGGTTCCTTCAAATGTTTCCTAATATATATAATAGGATTCTTGGATTTGTAATAGTCTGTGGCATCTGTCAGTCTTGAGAAATCTTGGATCTGTACCCAAAGAGTTATGCCTGAGCTGCTGATGGCAGTCCAGCATTTGTTATGGCTGTACAGGCCCACACGGAAGTGACAGTCTCATTTGCAATGAATGCTTATGAAGACACTCTACCCTGATGTTGCCTGTTGTTTTCTATCCAGCAAGACTTTGTTTCTACTCTCCTTGCTCGAGCCCTCAGAGGAAATTGTGTCTCCAGCATGAGCGATTATTAACAACATTTTCCCACTTCTTGATGTCTATGTCTATCTCTTTTGCAGATGTCCTTGAAGCAAAGATGAGGTTTCCCTCGTGCTCTCTTGCTGGTGCCTCGTTCCTTGTACAGAAGGACTTTCAGAATCCTCCCATCCTCTATAAGGTGTAAATGGCTAAGTCAGGCTAATGGATTTCAGAAGTTCCACTTGTTTATTCTGTTTATTTATATTATTTACATTCAAACTAATATCCTTATCTTTGCTATTATTATCACAATGTTTCAGGCATTGTGCCATCTGACCTTCTTCAGGTGTCTGTTGATCCAACCTTCAGAGAATTTCAAAGCTGTTCTCATTCTACTCTCCATGCCTAGAGATATCTCATCTTGTACTCCTTTAGTTTTTACTGGGTATGAGTATGTATAAAAAAATTGTTGAACATGGACCTTCATACCTACAAAAAAATGGTGTGTCAAAAGGACAAAGAAAATGTAATAATTCACTTTCATATGTTTAGGTTTTATTACATTTCTAATCATCACTTTAAAAAAAAAACATTTCAGAAGAGTGAAGGTAATTAAAAAAAAGCAGTGACATGAGAAAAACTGTCCTTTTGACACTGTGTCTTATTGCAGGCACGTTTATCCATGTTTGCCCAAAATGTTTTCCTATATCTATAATTTCTAAATTGTCATCTGAAGTCAAGTAAATACAGAATTGGGAGTTAAATTGCTAATCATTGCTTTTTAAATCAATAAAAATTGCCGAGTAGTGAAGGGAGTTAAAAAAGCAGTGTCATGGGAAAATCTGTCCTTTTGACACAATGTCTTATTGCAGGCACGTTTATCCATGTTTGCCAAAAATGTTTTCCTATATCTATAATTTCTAAATTGTCATCTGAAGTCAAGTAAATACAGAATTGGGAGTTAAATTGCTAATCATTGCTTTTTAAATGAATAAAAATTGCCGAGTAGTGAAGGTAGTTAAAAAAGCAGTGTCATGGGAAAATCTGTCCTTTTGACACAATGTCTTATTGCAGGCACGTTTATCCATGTTTGCCAAAAATGTTTTCCTATATCTATAATTTCTAAATTGTCATCTGAAGTCAAGTAAATACAGAATTGGGAGTTAAATTGCTAATCATTGCTTTTTAAATGAATAAAAATTGCCGAGTAGTGAAGGTAGTTAAAAAAGCAGTGTCATGGGAAAATCTGTCCTTTTGACACAATGTCTTATTGCAGGCACGTTTATCCATGTTTGCCAAAAATGTTTTCCTATATCTATAATTTCTAAATTGTCATCTGAAGTCAAGTAAATACAGAATTGGGAGTTAAATTGCTAATCATTGCTTTTTAAATGAATAAAAATTGCCGAGTAGTGAAGGTAGTTAAAAAAGCAGTGTCATGGGAAAATCTGTCCTTTTGACACAATGTCTTATTGCAGGCACGTTTATCCATGTTTGCCAAAAATGTTTTCCTATATCTATAATTTCTAAATTGTCATCTGAAGTCAAGTAAATACAGAATTGGGAGTTAAATTGCTAATCATTGCTTTTTAAATGAATAAAAATTGCCGAGTAGTGAAGGGAGTTAAAAAAGCAGTGTCATGGGAAAATCTGTCCTTTTGACACAATGTCTTATTGCAGGCACGTTTATCCATGTTTGCCAAAAATGTTTTCCTATATCTATAATTTCTAAATTGTCATCTGAAGTCAAGTAAATACAGAATTGGGAGTTAAATTGCTAATCATTGCTTTTTAAATGAATAAAAATTGCCGAGTAGTGAAGGTAGTTAAAAAAGCAGTGTCATGGGAAAATCTGTCCTTTTGACACAATGTCTTATTGCAGGCACGTTTATCCATGTTTGCCAAAAATGTTTTCCTATATCTATAATTTCTAAATTGTCATCTGAAGTCAAGTAAATACAGAATTGGGAGTTAAATTGCTAATCATTGCTTTTTAAATGAATAAAAATTGCCGAGTAGTGAAGGTAGTTAAAAAAGCAGTGTCATGGGAAAATCTGTCCTTTTGACACAATGTCTTATTGCAGGCACGTTTATCCATGTTTGCCAAAAATGTTTTCCTATATCTATAATTTCTAAATTGTCATCTGAAGTCAAGTAAATACAGAATTGGGAGTTAAATTGCTAATCATTGCTTTTTAAATGAATAAAAATTGCCGAGTAGTGAAGGGAGTTAAAAAAGCAGTGTCATGGGAAAATCTGTCCTTTTGACACAATGTCTTATTGCAGGCACGTTTATCCATGTTTGCCAAAAATGTTTTCCGATATCTATAATTTCTAAATTGTCATCAGAAGTCAAGTAAATACAGAATTGGGAGTTAAATTGCTAATCATTGCTTTTTAAATGAATAAAAATTGCCGAGTAGTGAAGGGAGTTAAAAAAGCAGTGTCATGGGAAAATCTGTCCTTTTGACACAATGTCTTATTGCAGGCACGTTTATCCATGTTTGCCAAAAATGTTTTCCTATATCTATAATTTCTAAATTGTCATCAGAAGTCAAGTAAATACAGAATTGGGAGTTAAATTGCTAATCATTGCTTTTTAAATCAATAAAAATTGCCGAGTAGTGAAGGGAGTTAAAAAAGCAGTGTCATGGGAAAATCTGTCCTTTTGACACAATGTCTTATTGCAGGCACGTTTATCCATGTTTGCCAAAAATGTTTTCCGATATCTATAATTTCTAAATTGTCATCTGAAGTCAAGTAAATACAGAATTGGGAGTTAAATTGCTAATCATTGCTTTTTAAATCAATAAAAATTGCCGAGTAGTGAAGGTAGTTAAAAAAGCAGTGTCATGGGAAAATCTGTCCTTTTGACACAATGTCTTATTGCAGGCACGTTTATCCATGTTTGCCAAAAATGTTTTCCTATATCTATAATTTCTAAATTGTCATCAGAAGTCAAGTAAATACAGAATTGGGAGTTAAATTGCTAATCATTGCTTTTTAAATCAATAAAAATTGCCGAGTAGTGAAGGGAGTTAAAAAAGCAGTGTCATGGGAAAATCTGTCCTTTTGACACAATGTCTTATTGCAGGCACGTTTATCCATGTTTGCCCAAAATGTTTTCCTATATCTATAATTTCTAAATTGTCATCTGAAGTCAAGTAAATACAGAATTGGGAGTTAAATTGCTAATCATTGATTTTTAAATGAATAAAAATTGCCGAGTAGTGAAGGGAGTTAAAAAAGCAGTGTCATGGGAAAATCTGTCCTTTTGACACAATGTCTTATTGCAGGCACGTTTATCCATGTTTGCCCAAAATGTTTTCCTATATCTATAATTTCTAAATTGTCATCTGAAGTCAAGTAAATACAGAATTGGGAGTTAAATTGCTAATCATTGATTTTTAAATGAATAAAAATTGCCGAGTAGTGAAGGGAGTTAAAAAAGCAGTGTCATGGGAAAATCTGTCCTTTTGACACAATGTCTTATTGCAGGCACGTTTATCCATGTTTGCCAAAAATGTTTTCCTATATCTATAATTTCTAAATTGTCATCAGAAGTCAAGTAAATACAGAATTGGGAGTTAAATTGCTAATCATTGCTTTTTAAATCAATAAAAATTGCCGAGTAGTGAAGGTAGTTAAAAAAGCAGTGTCATGGGAAAATCTGTCCTTTTGACACAATGTCTTATTGCAGGCACGTTTATCCATGTTTGCCAAAAATGTTTTCCTATATCTATAATTTCTAAATTGTCATCTGAAGTCAAGTAAATACAGAATTGGGAGTTAAATTGCTAATCATTGCTTTTTAAATCAATAAAAATTGCTGAGGAGTGAAGGTAGTTAAAATAAAATTGGCATCATGGGAAAAGCCATCCTTTTCACACTCCCTTTTTTATGGGTGGGGAAAGAAAGTCCAAGATTGCTCAAATTTCTTCCAGTATTTCTATTGATCTTTTACCTAAATGAATTAATTAAATAAATAGTTTAAATAAACGATCTAATAAATAAATAGTGTTTATTATTTTTGTTGTCGATTCTCAAGAACAAAAAGAAAATGTATAAATTCACTTTCATCATATGTTTAGGTTTTATTACAATTCTAATCATCACTTTTCAAAACAATAAACATTGCCAAAGAGTGAAGTTAGTTAAAATAAAAAAGAGATTTCCTGGAAAAAAATGTCCTTATCACATGCCATTTTTTCATGTGCACAAAGGTCCATGTTTACCTAAATTTTTTATTAAAATGTAATGTAAAATAATTAAAAAGTGAAAATAGAATAATTAAAAATAATCTGATACACCATGTTTGTTTATTACTCTTTCGCTTGAGGGGAAAATAAAAAATTTATCTGAAAAAAATATAAATTAAATAAATGACGAATAAAAAAGTGTAGATGAAATAAATGTTATAATAGCCTTGGTTAGTTTATTAGGCTCACTTTTAAGAGACGTGCCTTTCAAAAAGATAAATATTAAATGACACACAGAAGATTACTGAAAAATTAATAAATTTGAGGTGAAACATTTTTAAACTTTCAAAAATAGAATGGGTGGAAAAAGAACCTTTGAAAATAATAAGTCGGTCAAAGGCGGATGGTTTGTGACTTAAATTTCAATGGAATATGAACGTCCTGACCACTCGGTCAAAATAAAGGAAAAGACAAAATGAAAACTTTTGTCTTTTTCCTTGATGAACTTCGTCATGGTTACAAAATGTATCAGCAACCTTATCAAGTGCATTGACAGTAAAGAATTTTTTTGTCTTTTCTTTTATTTATATTGTTTCTACTGATATATTTTATTTATATCTGAATTTATATACATACATAGACACACACATTATATATATATATAATTATTTATTTAAATATCATAGCATAAATATGTTATAAAATCACTACAAAAGTAGCCATTTTGTTTCAACACTTCTGGTGTCTTATCAAGTGATGATGTTGAATGTAGAATAAATGGTTTTATATATATATATATATATATATATATGTGCACACACAGGGTGTGATGGGCAAATTGTCACCATTTTATATTTTTAATTTTGTGCATTTGCATTGTTTGTTTTTGATTTTGTCGACTACACAGTATAGTAGGGTCAGTTGGGCACCATCTGCGAGAAAAAGAGCACCGGGATGCAATTCACTCCACCAGAAATTTGGAAACAGCATACTGCACTGCTTGGCATTCATGCTGGAAACTCCAATACAAACATTTCAGAGTGTTTGGGTGTCAATCTGAGGATAGTGCAGAGAATTTGGAAAGAGTTGGATGAGTCTAATGGAGACTATGTAGGTGTTTGGAGTGATCACTAGTGATGGTGATGATATGCTGTCATTCATCTTCCTACAGGGCCTCAGACTCAACACGGAGGCCTACATCAAGTGCCTTGAGGAGGTAGTGCTGCCCTGGGTCAAGAGGGTGGCTGCTGGAAGACCCAATGTCTGACAACAGGACTCTGCACCATACCACACAAGCAGGAGAATCTAGTCATGGATGAAAGACAATTTCTGCAACCACATTACCCCTTTCATCTGTCTACTTAATTCCTCAGACTGCAACCCCCTTGTGTGGAGTGCAGTTGATTGAAAGACCAATAAAACTCCTTGTAACACCAAAGATGAACTGAAGGCAAGGATTTTGACAGCATTCACCAACTTAAATAAGGAGACTGCCCAGAAGAAATGCAGGAGATTCTGAAGGTATCTGGAGGCAGACCAATGGTGATTTTATTGAATAAGTTTACTCTTTAGTATTTCAGGATATTTTTCTGTAATTTTGGTAAATATATCTGTTAAAATGAGATGTCAGTGTTATTTTTATTTTTGTGCAATTTCGACGACAATTTATCCATCGCACCCTGTGTGTGTGTGTGTGTGCGTGTATATATATATATATATATATATATATATATATATATATATATATATATATATATATACATACATACATATATATATATATATATATATATATATATTTATATATATATATATATATATGAATAATGTCTATTTGAGCAGTAACCTTTGTTTCAAACATGTTTCATTGAATATGACAGACAAGGAAAATTTGATGAATATTTTTAGTTTTTCTCATATTCTTACATCTTTTCATTTAGTGGGAGTAAGGGAGTGTCTATTGTCCCCAGTGCTTTTGGCCATTTCTTCAGCCATTTTCATTTTGTTGTTAATTGTCGCTAATTTCTTTCTGTTTAAGATGTAGTTTTTGCAGTGTCTAAATAGTAATTGGTTTATTCTGAGGCACATGAGTTGAGTGTGGCCTGAATTCTATTTTGAAAAACCTTCAACACACCATTTCCTCTGCTGAATAAGGTGAGATTTATACTGGGTGGCTGATGTTTTATGTCAAGGCCCTCTCTCACAGTAAGACGTTTTTGGTAATAGGGGCAATATAAGATTGTGGGTGGCTAAGTGTCCATTTTATGTAACTTTGGTCAGATAAGTAACATGCAATGCATCTGCTCAAGGAGGTGGGAATATGAACTGATTTATGACAAAAAACACACATGCACTGAACAGTGAAATTATATATATATATATATATATATATATATTAATAAATGTTATGGTCCAGGTTAGGACCAAGGAAGAACACGAACACAAGAGTAGAAATAACGATGATATATTACACGGAATAATAATACAAGATGTGGAAGGTGTTAGTTTGACTGTCAGTCTGGTTTGGAGTGAACTACTATCGGCTTGACTTGATTCGTCTCTCTCTCTCTCTTGAGAGGAGTAGTATACATAGTGTTAGGAAGAGTTCATTCTGTAGTTATAGGTAAGGACCCATAACAATAAATATGCATATTTTTTCTCACTGGTAGCATGACTTGGAGTTTCATGTACAACGCAGTTTTCAGGTGCTGAGTTAAGGTGCTCAATGTATGATATTATATATATATATATATATATATATATATATATATATTGGCGAGTAGGTGAGTTATTAGAATATTTGATTTCCAATCATGAGAATTGCGTTCATGGTCTATGTCAGGCAGGTGACTTCATATGTGTATATGTATCATGCTTCTAGTTTATCTATGTAGGATTATAATGTATAGTTGTGTGTGTGTGTGTGTGTGTGTGTGTGTGTGTGTGTGTGTGTGTGTGTGTGTGTGTGTGCATCTAATAGGCATTTTTATCCATGTTTGGTGGTTGTCTGCATGTTATATACCCCCACATCTCTCTCTCTCTTTCTCTCTCTCTCTTTCTCTTTCTTTCTCTCTCTCTCTCTCTCTCTCTCTCTCTCTCTATATATATATATATATATATATATATATATATATATATATATCTACTATCTATATTTCTCATGTTGTCTGTCTGTGTGTCTGTCGTGGGCGTTGATACCTCGCTCAGGCCGCATTTCTCACCCGATTTCGATGCGGTTTTCACCACAAGTTTGCAAATGGCTGCCGTAAGGACATGACGGAGCTCAATTTTTGAGTTCGGACTCAGGTTCCGAAAAAATCGACAATCGAAAAAATCTGCTTACAGAAGGAATGATCGCATTTCAACCAAATTTGACAACCTCTTAGAGTTTACCATTAGAAGTGTTGTCCAGAAGTTTCATGACCACGGACCCCTAAACAGCGCGGAAAATCGATAAAACCCCAAAACCGATACGCCCAGATTGAGCCTGAACCGCATGTCGATTTTTAGCGAAAACCGAGCGGATTCATGAGGAGGTCATTGGGAGTCACCATGTGAAGTTTCAACTCTGAGCGCCCCCCAAACAGACTGCAAATCGACAATCGGTCAACCCGTAAAAATGTTTTTCCACATTGGGTATTTCCTAAATGCAGATTAATTTAAGGTCACGCTATGCGCGGGAAGAAACAGGTCAGTAGGTGCAGTGGAGTGGAAGAAAACATTTGACCTGAAATTCTGGAATGGGTGCAGGGCCATTGAAATTCGGCTTTTTTATCCCTGCTACCAGGTCTGACTTTGAGCCACAAATGACATATTCGACTTTGTCAACACTTTTGCTTTAATCGTCGCATCTTACCAAAATAAGCACTTCCTTTATTCGCGTCTTTACTGAAACAAAAACCCACATACGTGCTGAGTGAAAATGGTTCCGCCCTCAGCAGTCCACTTTCCAATTCTTTAAACCTTTTCCCCTAGCCCAGGCCGCACCCCAGACATGATGAGGAGTTTTTGCGTTAAAACAGCAGGGCTTCCTCCCAATCCATTTCAAAGCTAATGCCGGCAAACGGTTAGCGGCTTTTCGTTGTCGCATAACCAAACGAGCAAATGCTTCATTGCAGCTCCTTGCATTCTCATCGCCGGCATCACGTGCGTTAGAGCCAAGCTGCATATACAACAGGCAGCTTGACCCCGTTTACGGCCAAGCCTTGCGCTTGCCAAATCATGCGCGCGTGCGTGAATGCGCGCTAGCATCTTCCATTTTGCGTGAGCTCATTCATTGGTCTAAGTCATGGCCATTGTCCAGGCTACACCAATCAATGACAAGTCACGCTCCCTTTAAATACCTTCAGCGCGGCTGCATCCGCACTCACGTCTTGATTTGATCGCCATTAGCGCATCTGTCCTTGGATTAATTGACAGCTTCCTGCTATCGCAAGTTACCTATTTGCTTAAACGTTTGCATTATCCATTTTATCTCCGCGTGCTGCCTCTACTGCGCAGCCCAGTTCATCTTAGCGTTCCATACTTATTTCTACCTTTTCTTAGTTCAGTTTTGCTATTAGACAGTTAACTGCCGTCGCAAGTTACTTATTTACTCAATCGTTTGCCCAACCTATTTTACCCCCACGTTACAGTTTTCACTGTAAGTTGAAGTGTACTGCCTTTACTATGCGGCCCACTACACCTCAGTACTTCACTGCCTATTTCACGTGTAACCCAAACTTCTTGCCTATCTCACACTGCGAATTTTTTCTAAGCTCTATACTAAACATTAACATTGTTATTTTAAGTCAAGCGATAGGGATTGCTGTATGAGTCGTACGATTTTTTAATCAAGCACGGGCAACGCTGGGCCATGCTGCTAATATATATATATATATATATATATATATATATATATATATATATATGAAGAAATATACTCTTAAGGTGTGCTATATTTATGGGATAAATTGCTCAATATCAGAGATAGAGCAGAGCATGTGTAAATATAAAAGTGAACATTGAAGTCAACACTCAGAGGCGACAGTCTGTTTCATGCTAGACGCAATCGTCAGGCCACCTGACGATT
>OZ038514.1:6547918-6612918 GCA_964036315.1 Acanthosepion esculentum
TATACAAGTCCTTTCACCTGGTCTATTAGCTATTATCGCGGACATTTTTATTTTTTAACTGTATATGTAGATTTTCAAATATGAGCATATATAGTGATAGGTATGTTTTTTTTTTCAAAACATGGTCAGCATGTTATGGCCATGTTCATAGTTGATATTATTGACTGTTGGCTTTTTTTTATTTATTATTAATGCTTCCATTATTTCAAGCCGTATTTTACAAGTGAATGAGTCTCTTACGGTTATACTTTCCACAAGTATGCTGCGGGCTCTAATTTGAGTTTACAAAAAAAATCCTACATCAGTGAGACAAGATGTGATTCACGTTATGCATTAGAATGCTTGATTTTTATTTTGACTCTCAGAGTGCACTTTTTATCCTCGACAGAGTCCAAAAGGGTCTGCCAGTCTTTGTGGATGACAAATTACTTTTACCACATTCCAACCTCTCTCACACAAGCAGGATGTGGCAAGCCACTTACTGCTCTATTGCAACTTCTATGAAAAGTGCTCAGAAGAACTACATTCCTTCATTCAGCCAGTTCCAACCTTCACAGCAGTGTCCTATCATGCCACTTACATAGTATCAAATCAGCCACATTCACCCTATATTCCATCGGTGAGAAGTAAGTTCCACTTAAACAACTTCTTCCTGTGAACCATGGCTCTGTGGAACAGATTCCCAAGTGGATGTTTCCCTGATCACTGCAATATCAATCTGTTCAATTCTAGGGTTAGCCATTACCTTCCTCTCCTATCCATACAAACGGTTTCCTAATGTAATCCTCTATCTTGAGTGGCTCACAGGCCTTGTACAGGGAAAACCTTACTGAAAAAAAATTGTTTTAGAAATCGAATTTTAATTTTTTTCAGTTGAGTTTTTATTTTTTTATTTTTTATTTTATTTGTTTTTATTTTAGTTTGTTTCTGTGAAATATAATTTTTTTTTGTGATAAAGCCAGATCACCAATGAAACTTATCAAAGTAAAAAATTCTATAAATTATTATATAGATACACTTCTGTCAGATTTCCATACAACTGTAAATATACAGACACAAACACACACACACACACATACGCACACACACACACACACACGCGCGCGCACACACACACATATGTACGCACATACACACAAATGCAAGTGCTCACATGCATGTACATATACAAATGTGTGCCCACACGCATGTATGCAGACACACACATATATACAGACACACATGCACACATATGCATACAGACATGCACACACATGTACACTCGCACATACATACACACTTAAGCATGAACATGTATGTATGGACGTGTGCACACACACATGTATGCAAATGCACACTGATACATAACTAAGTGTACACACATGCATGCACACACATGCATGTGTACACATGCATGTGTACACATGCATGCACACACATAGATAGGCATACACACATGTAAATATGTACACACACATATTCACATGCACACATATATTTATAAACACACACATGCACACACACACATTCACACACATGTATATGTTGAAGGAAAACTATAAAATGATTTATGTTCTTTAAAAGTAGAATTTCTTAATGCTTCCACCGATCTTCTTTCACTTTTCAAAGAATCAGCTTCATTTCTTTCACTGTCAAATGCCAATATGGTTAGAACCGATTAACTTACCTGGAACCATTCAAGCATGAAAATTAGGAAGAAATAAAAAAAACAGTAAAAAAAAAAGAAAAGAACAAATCTAATGTTTCTGAATATCTTTACCTAAGAAAGATCCCTGTCAGCGGATCAAGGTTCTCTGTAAGAAAAGATTTATTGATTGTGATCATGTGACATCAGAATCAACTGCATAATGCAAATGGCATATTTAACCCAATGTCTTAAGGGATGTTTTCATGGGATTTACTCACACCGTATTTGGCAAAACTCAAGATGCTGACTGACTGATGTTTAGAGACAACCTAGTCATCGGCTTTTAATAGTTTTGTAGGATGTGTGAAGAAAAACTTCATTATATAAATTAAGATTGGTCAAAGCAAAATAATTAGACAGATTCAAATCATAGTAGACACCTTATTAGAACAGATTCACTTAATTAGTTTCAGACAAAATAAAAATTTATTTTACTGAATAATAAATAAAGTTTTTATTTGAACAAAGTATCTTTAAACAAAACAATTTTTTTTTTGCTATCCTCTGTCAGCCACAATAATGGAGAAAGCATTACCTCGCACCCTCACCAGTGAGACACGCTGACAGAGCCACTCTGTTTCGTGAGGCTATTCCCTTAATCAAGAGGCAATCCTGCAAACCTGCCAAAGGAAAGCCATCAAATGAAAGCCAATAACCCCAGAAGTCTCCACTGCCACAGGAGTAAAAATAAATCTGTCCACAAGAGAAGAGTATTTAACTATTTTTTTTTTTTATCTCTGTGTCCCGTTCGACAGACCCCAGCTCAAAGGCTGACCTGATCAAATTACTGGTTGAAAATGTATCAGCACAGGTCACATCCCATATCAACAACTTCCCCACTTTAAAAGGGAAAATGGTAATCCCATTCAGCCGCTTTCCATCACCACGGTCGAGGCCTGCAGGTTCGATTTCGGAGGGGAACTCAGCTGCATCTTTTGATGATGTTGTTTATTGCTACATGCCTTGGAATGCGTCCAGCACTATGACGACAGGAGAGAGGATACAAACTTGCTGAAAATTATTAAGATACATCCCTATTGAGTGAATACTAAATTAAAATATAAATTAATTAATTTATAATTTATGGAGAAAGATAAAATTTACACATCATTTAAAACATTTATCAAATTATTAATCTGTAAAGTTTCAGCCTTTAAGCATGCATAGTTATTTAATTATGACAAATGTTATTCCCTTCATTTAATACACATTCAAATTGAGTATTTTTCTTAAATATTTGTATGTATTGATGTATCTAATACTAAGTGCACCCTATTCCTGTTTCCCTGACAAATACAATCTCCAACTATTTAAGTGTAATGTCAATCGACATCTCCAGTTGCCTTGATCTATCCACTTCCCTTCTCCACATCCTTTCACCTTTCATTCCTATCTGCTCTCGCTCCAAATCTTCTGTAACCCCCTTGCCTTGATCAATCCACTATCTTTCTCCACATCCTCTCCTTTACCACTCCTATCTGCTCTTCCTCCAAACCTTCTGTAACCCCTTGCATGCTAGTGGCCTCCAGCCTTGCGTGGGGTGATACGCTTAAAAAAAAAAAAAATGTTCCAGATGTAGATAAAAGACAATGTATGAAGTAGTCAGTCTGAGTTGCAATCAGAGTAACAGTCCAAGCTGAAGTAGTAAGTGGAGCCATTGAAAAATCTTGGTGTGTCTCGTCTGTTTCCTGTCATATGAAAGATACTGAACTAAGAAAAAAAAGAACAAAAAATATTTGTTAATTTTCTCAACAATTTGTGGGTTATAATAATTTTGGGATTTACCTTTTATCTGTCTTCTTTATTTTCCTTTACTTTGCAGATAAGTTGAATATTTTCATATGGTTAAATCTCCCCCCACCTCAACTTTCAACAGTTTCACTGTCCTAATGTTTTCTTCATCTTTGCTGTCAGTTCTGCTGAAATCTGTTTGATAATATTCTATAATACTGACATTTCACTGACATCTATATAATACTATATAATAATATATAATACTATATAATACTATATAATAATATATAATACTATATAAAAATATATAATGCTATATAATACTATATAATACTATATAATAATATATAATACTATATAATACTATATAATAATATATAATACTATATAATACTATATAATAATATATAATACTATATAATACTATATAAAAATATATAATGCTATATAATACTATATAATAGTATATAATGCTATATAATAATATATAATACTATATAATACTATATAATAATATATAATAATATATAATACTATATAATAATATATAATACTATATAATACTATATAAAAATATATAATGCTATATAATACTATATAATAATATATAATACTATATAATAATATATAATACTATATAATACTATATAATAATATATAATACTATATAATACTATATAATGCTAAAACTCTAATCTTGTATGTATGTATGTGTGTTCCCAAGCTACAGCTTAAACAATATATAATACCCCAACCAATTTAGGAACATATTGTACTTTGAACACCAACCAAGTACAATGTACTTCATTAAAATTAGACAAGGAGTTCTTTAGCTAGGGCTGTTTTTCTGTTTTATGGCTATTTTAATAGGAAACTCAGTATTTGTTTCCAGTACACATTCTTATATCAATCTGCATATATAAACAAACATTTGCATATTATATGGTGTTTACTCATTCCCCCACGAGAATGAGATGTGACACAAGGTCTTTTTAAAGTGGAACCCTGAGCGTGTGCACCCGGGCTTGGACAAAAATTGCCCACAGTCCCCACAACAGTCGATTGTGCTGGCCTCGGTGTGAGCACCGATCCCTCCCTCTTGTGCAATGGGAGGGTGCGGCCTTGGGCAGCTGATCCCCAGGGCTGGGCACCTCTCAGTATTATTTTCACTGTTGCCCCTCTGCCCTTCGACAGAGAAGCCCCTGAGCGCACTCTGTCCAAGGACAGAGACGCAACTGAGAGATGATAAATAATGTATAAATTACATTATAGTAATTTACATGCTAACACGTGCATATTATATTCCAACTATTACGCGTGTTAAAAAGATACACATACATAATGCATTATAACAACATTATTAAATAAATTTAAATATATATAACACTATATATATATATATATATATATATTTATTACACTACATGAGAACATTTTTTTATGAACAACTACTTGAAAGGTGAAGACGCTATATGTGTTTTGTAATGCCCGTTTGTAGGAGAGACTTTATAAATCACAGATACAATAATAGTAACACCTTGAACAATACTCAGATGCCACTTATTCCCATACACATATTTTTCCTTTACCTGTCATGTGGTCTAATTATTTCAAGATGAGGTCGACTGCGCTTGCTCTCTGGCAATCCGCGTTCAAACCCAAGTGTCAGCAGTGACACTTTATTCCTATATGACAATATGTCACATGACTTTCATGGTAAATAAATAGATCCATGCTGATTTGCTGCTGTTACACATTTTGAAATAAATGCAAGGAAGAAACAAGTATGTATATTAAAAAAATATACTTATTATTTTGAAAAAGACTCCGGCTGTTTTACGCTATTACTTCAACTTTTCACGAAATGTGTTAAATATAAAATGCAGTGGAATGGGTTTATGGGTAGTTTAGTTATAGAATCTTGTACGTATGTATGTTCCCAAGATACAGCTTAAGCAATGCATAATAATACACTGACCAATTTAAGAGCATATAGTACCTTAAAGCCAGTGCAGTTTCAAATTTCTTTAAAATTACACAAGGAGTTCTTATGCTAAGAAATTCAGTATTTGTTTCCAGTACACATTCTTATATAAATCCGCATATATAAACAAACACATGCATATTATATTCCAATTGTTATGTGTGTGAAAAATAATAAACATTCATAATACATTATAAGAACATTTATTTAAATAAATTTAAATATGCATAACACATTTATACAATTCACTACACTAGAACTTTTTTTTATAAACAACTACTTGAAAAGTGAAGAGGTTATATGTGTCACATGACTTGATGGTAAATAAATAAATAGATGCACACTGTATAATGACAAAAGTACGCAGGTGTAGGCTTTAAGAAAGCTTTATTCAACTGAGAATACAAGGTTCACATATAGTGTCCTTTTATAGTCCCAGTAAACAGAAATAGCTCTCTCAAAGAGGATAGTAACAAAACAAGTGGGGACCACTCTTGATTATTTATAATACGCTTATTTGCTGCTGTTATCTATTTTGAAATAAATACGAGGAAGAAACCAGTATGTATAATAAAAAATATACTTATTATTTTGAAAAAAGACCACAGCTGTTTTAATTTTGTATTCAAACTCATCAAAAAAATAAGAATAAAATATGTTGATTACTAAAAAGACTTCATCTCAGAATCTCAAACCAACTGTATGATATTAGTACTACAGTATGGAATAAAGTAAGAAAAAAGATGAAGAAACAAAGAGATGATTTACAAAAAGATCTGTTCTTTAGTAATTTCCAGATTTGAATTGCTGCATAATTTTTGACAAAAGTAACAAACCTATGTGTTATGGTGAAACACACCTAGTCTATAGATAATAGACTCTCCCACCTAATATAAGTAGGAGTCAGTGAGGGTCGACTGGGAGTTGAATATGAAAATAGTCAGCTACCACAACTAGATTACTCTGCATAATACTTATTATAACAAGTTCCTAACGTTTTTGTACGTTGAACCTATTTAGGACTGAATTTAGTCCAAATACAGTTTCCACTGCGGAAAGTAACTCTACAACAACTTTGATCTCATCTTCATTGCCAAACTATGGAACATTGCTCATTTTACTTTAGGCCCCAAGTATCTTTAACAGAAAGCCGAGTAACATTCCAATGTGATGCATGTGTACACATTGATTGAATGCTTATCATTATAATACCTGAGTAAGAATCAATTATAATACCTGTGTGGGTGTTTATTGTGATGTAATGAATTGCTTTTCTTTTAATTAAATGTAAGCAAACCATGTTAATTGTTCAAGCCACAGGCATCAGATGCAGTCAATATTGATTTGGACAACAGATGAGAAATACTTGTTTCTTTTTAGTAACATTCTTAGCAATGTATTTGGTTGGTCACAAAAGCTGGTTTGGTTTATTAAGTAAAGACTACAATATATTGCATTGGACAGAATGTTCATTCAGTTTGTGGTTGAGTTAACAATTATTTATATCGGACTCCAAATAAATTGTTTTCCACCAACAGAAATATTTTTTATTATGTTTTTTTTATGCCTCTTGATTCCTTGGAGAGCATCAGGCTGCAACAACACCTCTCCAAGGATGCGGTTACATGTGATCCTCTTCAGCTCAGCCCATATCGTGCCAGCTGCCTTCACCTCTGCGTCAACACTTCTGTGTCAATCTGTTTTGGTTGACCCACTTTTCGCTTCCCTTGTGGATTCCAGTCAAGAGCCTGCATGGTGACACTAGAAGCAATATTGCAGAGTGTGTGTGGCAAATCCATTCCCATTTCCATTTCTTGATTTCAATCACAATTGCAGCTTATCTGGTCCTTTCCCACACTTAAGAAAAATATGGTTTAAATTTTTTTCTTCATACTAATTGTTCACACAATACTAAGCCCATGAGCCACTCAAGGAATGTAGAACCAAGGAATGTAGATCGTCTGAACATTTGCCATGGAAATAGCGATAGAGTAGAGAGAGGCTTAGATGTAAAGGTCTGAACTGGTGGAACTAAGGAATGTAGCTCATCTGAACATTTGCCATGGAAATAGCGATAGAGTAGAGAGTGGCTGAGATGTAAGGTCTGAACTGGTGGAACTAAGGAATGTAGCTCTTCTGAACATTTGCCATGGAAATAGCGATAGGGTGGAGAGAGGCTTAGATGTAAAGGTCTGAACTGGTGGAACTAAGGAATGCAGCTCATCTGAACATTTGCCATGGAAATAGCGATAGGGTGGAGAGAGGCTTAGATGTAAAGGTCTGAACTGGTGGAATTAAGGAATGTAGCTCATCTGAACATTTGCCATGGAAATAGCGATAGAGTAGAGAGTGGCTGAGATGTAAGGTCTGAACTGGTGGAACTAAGGAATGCAGCTCTTCTGAACATTTGCCATGGAAATAGCGATAGAGTAGAGAGAGGCTTAGATGTAAAGGTCTGAACTGGTGGAACTAAGGAATGTAGCTCTTCTGAACATTTGCCATGGAAATAGTGATAGAGTAGAGAGAGGCTTAGATGTAAAGGTCTGAACTGGTGGAACTAAGGAATGCAGCTCATCTGAACATTTGCCATGGAAATAGCGATAGAGTAGAGAGAGGCTTAGATGTAAAGGTCTGAACTGGTGGAACTAAGGAATGTAGCTCTTCTGAACATTTGCCATGGAAATAGTGATAGAGTAGAGAGAGGCTTAGATGTAAAGGTCTGAACTGGTGGAACTAAGGAATGCAGCTCATCTGAACATTTGCCATGGAAATAGCGATAGAGTAGAGAGAGGCTTAGATGTAAAGGTCTGAACTGGTGGAACTAAGGAATGTAGCTCATCAGAACATTTGCCATGGAAATAGCGATAGAGTAGAGAGAGGCTTAGATGTAAAGGTCTGAACTGGTGGAACTAAGGAATGTAGCTCATCAGAACATTTGCCATGGAAATAGCGATAGAGTAGAGAGAGGCTTAGATGTAAAGGTCTGAACTGGTGGAACTAAGGAATGTAGCTCATCAGAACATTTGCCATGGAAATAGCGATAGAGTAGAGAGAGGCTTAGATGTAAAGGTCTGAACTGGTGGAACTAAGGAATGTAGCTCATCTGAACATTTGCCATGGAAATAGCGATAGAGTAGAGAGAGGCTTAGATGTAAAGGTCTGAACTGGTGGAACTAAGGAATGCAGCTCATCTGAACATTTGCCATGGAAATAGCGATAGAGTAGAGAGAGGCTTAGATGTAAAGGTCTGAACTGGTGGAACTAAGGAATGTAGCTCATCTGAACATTTGCCATGGAAATAGCGATAGAGTAGAGAGAGGCTTAGATGTAAAGGTCTGAACTGGTGGAACTAAGGAATGTAGCTCTTCTGAACATTTGCCATGGAAATAGTGATAGAGTAGAGAGAGGCTTAGATGTAAAGGTCTGAACTGGTGGAACTAAGGAATGTAGCTCATCTGAACATTTGCCATGGAAATAGCGATAGAGTAGAGAGAGGCTTAGATGTAAAGGTCTGAACTGGTGGAACTAAGGAATGCAGCTCATCTGAACATTTGCCATGGAAATAGCGATAGAGTAGAGAGAGGCTTAGATGTAAAGGTCTGAACTGGTGGAACTAAGGAATGCAGCTCATCTGAACATTTGCCATGGAAATAGCGATAGAGTAGAGAGAGGCTTAGATGTAAAGGTCTGAACTGGTGGAACTAAGGAATGTAGCTCATCAGAACATTTGCCATGGAAATAGCGATAGAGTAGAGAGAGGCTTAGATGTAAAGGTCTGAACTGGTGGAACTAAGGAATGTAGCTCTTCTGAACATTTGCCATGGAAATAGCGATAGAGTAGAGAGAGGCTTAGATGTAAAGGTCTGAACTGGTGGAACTAAGGAATGCAGCTCATCTGAACATTTGCCATGGAAATAGCGATAGAGTAGAGAGAGGCTTAGATGTAAAGGTCTGAACTGGTGGAACTAAGGAATGTAGCTCTTCTGAACATTTGCCATGGAAATAGTGATAGAGTAGAGAGAGGCTTAGATGTAAAGGTCTGAACTGGTGGAACTAAGGAATGCAGCTCATCTGAACATTTGCCATGGAAATAGCGATAGAGTAGAGAGAGGCTTAGATGTAAAGGTCTGAACTGGTGGAACTAAGGAATGTAGCTCTTCTGAACATTTGCCATGGAAATAGTGATAGAGTAGAGAGAGGCTTAGATGTAAAGGTCTGAACTGGTGGAACTAAGGAATGTAGCTCATCTGAACATTTGCCATGGAAATAGCGATAGAGTAGAGAGAGGCTTAGATGTAAAGGTCTGAACTGGTGGAACTAAGGAATGCAGCTCATCTGAACATTTGCCATGGAAATAGCGATAGAGTAGAGAGAGGCTTAGATGTAAGGTCTGAACTGGTGGAACTAAGGAATGCAGCTCATCTGAACATTTGCCATGGAAATAGCGATAGAGTAGAGAGAGGCTTAGATGTAAGGTCTGAACTGGTGGAACTAAGGAATGCAGCTCATCTGAACATTTGCCATGGAAATAGCGATAGAGTAGAGAGAGGCTTAGATGTAAAGGTCTGAACTGGTGGAACTAAGGAATGTAGCTCTTCTGAACATTTGCCATGGAAATAGTGATAGAGTAGAGAGAGGCTTAGATGTAAAGGTCTGAACTGGTGGAACTAAGGAATGTAGCTCATCTGAACATTTGCCATGGAAATAGCGATAGAGTAGAGAGAGGCTTAGATGTAAAGGTCTGAACTGGTGGAACTAAGGAATGCAGCTCATCTGAACATTTGCCATGGAAATAGCGATAGAGTAGAGAGAGGCTTAGATGTAAGGTCTGAACTGGTGGAACTAAGGAATGCAGCTCATCTGAACATTTGCCATGGAAATAGCGATAGAGTAGAGAGAGGCTTAGATGTAAAGGTCTGAACTGGTGGAACTAAGGAATGTAGCTCATCAGAACATTTGCCATGGAAATAGCGATAGAGTAGAGAGAGGCTTAGATGTAAAGGTCTGAACTGGTGGAACTAAGGAATGTAGCTCATCAGAACATTTGCCATGGAAATAGCGATAGAGTAGAGAGAGGCTTAGATGTAAAGGTCTGAACTGGTGGAACTAAGGAATGTAGCTCATCAGAACATTTGCCATGGAAATAGCGATAGAGTAGAGAGAGGCTTAGATGTAAAGGTCTGAACTGGTGGAACTAAGGAATGTAGCTCATCAGAACATTTGCCATGGAAATAGCGATAGAGTAGAGAGAGGCTTAGATGTAAAGGTCTGAACTGGTGGAACTAAGGAATGCAGCTCATCTGAACATTTGCCATGGAAATAGCGATAGAGTAGAGAGAGGCTTAGATGTAAAGGTCTGAACTGGTGGAACTAAGGAATGTAGCTCTTCTGAACATTTGCCATGGAAATAGTGATAGAGTAGAGAGAGGCTTAGATGTAAAGGTCTGAACTGGTGGAACTAAGGAATGTAGCTCATCTGAACATTTGCCGTGGAAATAGCGATAGGGTGGAGAGAGGCTTAGATGTAAAGGTCTGAACTGGTGGAACTAAAGAATGTAGCTCATCTGAACTTTTGCCATGGAAATAGCGATAGAGTAGAGAGAGGCTTAGATGTAAAGGTCTGAACTGGTGGAACTAAGGAATGTAGCTCTTCTGAACATTTGCCATGGAAATAGTGATAGAGTAGAGAGAGGCTGAGATGTAAAGGTCTGAACTGGTGGAACTAAGGAATGCAGCTCATCTGAACATTTGCCATGGAAATAGCGATAGAGTAGAGAGAGGCTGAGATGTAAAGGTCTGAACTGGTGGAACTAAGGAATGCAGCTCATCTGAACATTTGCCATGGAAATAGCGATAGAGTAGAGAGAGGCTTAGATGTAAAGGTCTGAACTGGTGGAACTAAGGAATGTAGCTCTTCTGAACATTTGCCATGGAAATAGCGATAGAGTAGAGAGAGGCTTAGATGTAAAGGTCTGAACTGGTGGAACTAAGGAATGCAGCTCATCTGAACATTTGCCATGGAAATAGTGATAGAGTAGAGAGAGGCTGAGATGTAAAGGTCTGAACTGGTGGAACTAAGGAATGTAGCTCATCTGAACATTTGCCATGGAAATAGCGATAGAGTAGAGAGAGGCTGAGATGTAAAGGTCTGAACTGGTGGAACTAAGGAATGCAGCTCATCTGAACATTTGCCATGGAAATAGTGATAGAGTAGAGAGAGGCTGAGATGTAAAGGTCTGAACTGGTGGAACTAAGGAATGTAGCTCTTCTGAACATTTGCCATGGAAATAGCGATAGAGTAGAGAGAGGCTGAGATGTAAAGGTCTGAACTGGTGGAACTAAGGAATGCAGCTCATCTGAACATTTGCCATGGAAATAGCGATAGAGTAGAGAGAGGCTTAGATGTAAAGGTCTGAACTGGTGGAACTAAGGAATGCAGCTCATCTGAACATTTGCCATGGAAATAGTGATAGAGTAGAGAGAGGCTGAGATGTAAAGGTCTGAACTGGTGGAACTAAGGAATGTAGCTCATCTGAACATTTGCCATGGAAATAGTGATAGAGTAGAGAGAGGCTGAGATGTAAAGGTCTGAACTGGTGGAACTAAGGAATGCAGCTCATCTGAACATTTGCCATGGAAATAGCGATAGGGTGGAGAGAGGCTTAGATGTAAAGGTCTGAACTGGTGGAACTAAAGAATGTAGCTCATCTGAACTTTTGCCATGGAAATAGCGATAGAGTAGAGAGAGGCTTAGATGTAAAGGTCTGAACTGGTGGAACTAAGGAATGTAGCTCTTCTGAACATTTGCCATGGAAATAGTGATAGAGTAGAGAGAGGCTGAGATGTAAAGGTCTGAACTGGTGGAACTAAGGAATGCAGCTCATCTGAACATTTGCCATGGAAATAGCGATAGAGTAGAGAGAGGCTGAGATGTAAAGGTCTGAACTGGTGGAACTAAGGAATGCAGCTCATCTGAACATTTGCCATGGAAATAGCGATAGAGTAGAGAGAGGCTTAGATGTAAAGGTCTGAACTGGTGGAACTAAGGAATGTAGCTCTTCTGAACATTTGCCATGGAAATAGCGATAGAGTAGAGAGAGGCTTAGATGTAAAGGTCTGAACTGGTGGAACTAAGGAATGCAGCTCATCTGAACATTTGCCGTGGAAATAGCGATAGAGTAGAGAGAGGCTGAGATGTAAAGGTCTGAACTGGTGGAACTAAGGAATGTAGCTCTTCTGAACATTTGCCATGGAAATAGTGATAGAGTAGAGAGAGGCTGAGATGTAAAGGTCTGAACTGGTGGAACTAAGGAATGCAGCTCATCTGAACATTTGCCATGGAAATAGCGATAGAGTAGAGAGAGGCTGAGATGTAAAGGTCTGAACTGGTGGAACTAAGGAATGCAGCTCATCTGAACATTTGCCATGGAAATAGCGATAGGGTGGAGAGAGGCTTAGATGTAAAGGTCTGAACTGGTGGAACTAAGGAATGTAGCTCATCTGAACATTTGCCATGGAAATAGTGATAGAGTAGAGAGAGGCTTAGATGTAAAGGTCTGAACTGGTGGAACCAAGGAATGCAGCTCATCTGAACATTTGCCATGGAAATAGCGATAGGGTGGAGAGAGGCTTAGATGTAAAGGTCTGAACTGGTGGAACTAAGGAATGCAGCTCATCTGAACATTTGCCATGGAAATAGCGATAGGGTGGAGAGAGGCTTAGATGTAAAGGTCTGAACTGGTGGAACTAAGGAATGCAGCTCATCTGAACATTTGCCATGGAAATAGCGATAGAGTAGAGAGAGGCTTAGATGTAAGGTCTGAACTAGTGGAACTAAGGAATGCAGCTCATCTGAACATTTGCCATGGAAATAGCGATAGAGTAGAGAGAGGCTTAGATGTAAGGTCTGAACTGGTGGTACTAAGGAATGTAGCTCATCTGAACATTCGCCATGGAAATAGCGATAGAGTAGAGAGAGGCTTAGATGTAAAGGTCTGAACTAGTGGAACTAAGGAATGCAGCTCATCTGAACATTTGCCATGGAAATAGCGATAGAGTAGAGAGAGGCTTAGATGTAAGGTCTGAACTGGTGGTACTAAGGAATGTAGCTCATCTGAACATTTGCCATGGAAATAGCGATAGAGTAGAGAGAGGCTTAGATGTAAAGGTCTGAACTAGTGGAACTAAGGAATGCAGCTCATCTGAACATTTGCCATGGAAATAGCGATAGAGTAGAGAGAGGCTTAGATGTAAGGTCTGAACTGGTGGTACTAAGGAATGTAGCTCATCTGAACATTTGCCATGGAAATAGCGATAGAGTAGAGAGAGGCTTAGATGTAAAGGTCTGAACTAGTGGAACTAAGGAATGCAGCTCATCTGAACATTTGCCATGGAAATAGCGATAGAGTAGAGAGAGGCTTAGATGTAAGGTCTGAACTGGTGGTACTAAGGAATGTAGCTCATCTGAACATTTGCCATGGAAATAGCGATAGAGTAGAGAGAGGCTTAGATGTAAAGGTCTGAACTAGTGGAACTAAGGAATGCAGCTCATCTGAACATTTGCCATGGAAATAGCGATAGAGTAGAGAGAGGCTTAGATGTAAGGTCTGAACTGGTGGTACTAAGGAATGTAGCTCATCTGAACATTTGCCATGGAAATAGCGATAGAGTAGAGAGAGGCTTAGATGTAAAGGTCTGAACTAGTGGAACTAAGGAATGCAGCTCATCTGAACATTTGCCATGGAAATAGCGATAGAGTAGAGAGAGGCTTAGATGTAAGGTCTGAACTGGTGGTACTAAGGAATGTAGCTCATCTGAACATTTGCCATGGAAATAGCGATAGAGTAGAGAGAGGCTTAGATGTAAAGGTCTGAACTAGTGGAACTAAGGAATGCAGCTCATCTGAACATTTGCCATGGAAATAGCGATAGAGTAGAGAGAGGCTTAGATGTAAGGTCTGAACTGGTGGTACTAAGGAATGTAGCTCATCTGAACATTTGCCATGGAAATAGCGATAGAGTAGAGAGAGGCTTAGATGTAAAGGTCTGAACTAGTGGAACTAAGGAATGCAGCTCATCTGAACATTTGCCATGGAAATAGCGATAGAGTAGAGAGAGGCTTAGATGTAAGGTCTGAACTGGTGGTACTAAGGAATGTAGCTCATCTGAACATTTGCCATGGAAATAGCGATAGAGTAGAGAGAGGCTTAGATGTAAAGGTCTGAACTAGTGGAACTAAGGAATGCAGCTCATCTGAACATTTGCCATGGAAATAGCGATAGAGTAGAGAGAGGCTTAGATGTAAGGTCTGAACTGGTGGTACTAAGGAATGTAGCTCATCTGAACATTTGCCATGGAAATAGCGATAGAGTAGAGAGAGGCTTAGATGTAAAGGTCTGAACTAGTGGAACTAAGGAATGCAGCTCATCTGAACATTTGCCATGGAAATAGCGATAGAGTAGAGAGAGGCTTAGATGTAAGGTCTGAACTGGTGGTACTAAGGAATGTAGCTCATCTGAACATTCGCCATGGAAATAGCGATAGAGTAGAGAGAGGCTTAGATGTAAGGTCTGAACTGGTGGTACTAAGGAATGTAGCTCATCTGAACATTTGCCATGGAAATAGCGATAGAGTAGAGAGAGGCTTAGATGTAAAGGTCTGAACTGGTGGTACTAAGGAATGTAGCTCATCTGAACATTTGCCATGGAAATAGCGATAGAGTAGAGAGAGGCTTAGATGTAAGGTCTGAACTGGTGGTACTAAGGAATGTAGCTCATCTGAACATTCGCCATGGAAATAGCGATAGAGTAGAGAGAGGCTTAGATGTAAAGGTCTGAACTAGTGGAACTAAGGAATGCAGCTCATCTGAACATTTGCCATGGAAATAGCGATAGAGTAGAGAGAGGCTTAGATGTAAGGTCTGAACTGGTGGTACTAAGGAATGTAGCTCATCTGAACATTTGCCATGGAAATAGCGATAGAGTAGAGAGAGGCTTAGATGTAAAGGTCTGAACTAGTGGAACTAAGGAATGCAGCTCATCTGAACATTTGCCATGGAAATAGCGATAGAGTAGAGAGAGGCTTAGATGTAAGGTCTGAACTGGTGGTACTAAGGAATGTAGCTCATCTGAACATTTGCCATGGAAATAGCGATAGAGTAGAGAGAGGCTTAGATGTAAAGGTCTGAACTAGTGGAACTAAGGAATGCAGCTCATCTGAACATTTGCCATGGAAATAGCGATAGAGTAGAGAGAGGCTTAGATGTAAGGTCTGAACTGGTGGTACTAAGGAATGTAGCTCATCTGAACATTTGCCATGGAAATAGCGATAGAGTAGAGAGAGGCTTAGATGTAAAGGTCTGAACTAGTGGAACTAAGGAATGCAGCTCATCTGAACATTTGCCATGGAAATAGCGATAGAGTAGAGAGAGGCTTAGATGTAAGGTCTGAACTGGTGGTACTAAGGAATGTAGCTCATCTGAACATTTGCCATGGAAATAGCGATAGAGTAGAGAGAGGCTTAGATGTAAAGGTCTGAACTAGTGGAACTAAGGAATGCAGCTCATCTGAACATTTGCCATGGAAATAGCGATAGAGTAGAGAGAGGCTTAGATGTAAAGGTCTGAACTGGTGGTACTAAGGAATGTAGCTCATCTGAACATTTGCCATGGAAATAGCGATAGAGTAGAGAGAGGCTTAGATGTAAAGGTCTGAACTAGTGGAACTAAGGAATGCAGCTCATCTGAACATTTGCCTTGGAAATAGAGATGGAGTAGAGAGAGGCTTAGATGTAAAGGTCTGAACTGGTGGTACTAAGGAATGTAGCTCATCTGAACATTTGCCATGGAAATAGCGATAGAGTAGAGAGAGGCTTAGATGTAAAGGTCTGAACTAGTGGAACTAAGGAATGCAGCTCATCTGAACATTTGCCATGGAAATAGCGATAGAGTAGAGAGAGGCTTAGATGTAAGGTCTGAACTGGTGGTACTAAGGAATGTAGCTCATCTGAACATTTGCCATGGAAATAGCGATAGAGTAGAGAGAGGCTTAGATGTAAGGTCTGAACTGGTGGTACTAAGGAATGTAGCTCATCTGAACATTTGCCATGGAAATAGCGATAGAGTAGAGAGAGGCTTAGATGTAAATGTCTGAACTGGTGGAACTAAGGAATGTAGCTCATCTGAACATTTGCCATGGAAATAGCGATAGAGAAGAGAGAGGCTTAGATGTAAAGGTCTGAACTGGTGGAACTAAGGAATGTAGCTCATCTGAACAGTTGCCATGGAAATAGCGATAGAGTAGAGAGAGGCTTAGATGTAAAGGTCTGAACTGGTGGAACTAAGGAATGTAGCTCATGTGAACATTTGCCATGGAAATAGCGATAGAGTAGAGAGAGGCTTAGATGTAAAGGTCTGAACTGGTGGAACTAAGGAATGCAGCTCATCTGAACATTTGCCATGGAAATAGCGATAGAGTAGAGAGAGGCTTAGATGTAAAGGTCTGAACTGGTGGAACTAAGGAATGTAGCTCTTCTGAACATTTGCCATGGAAATAGCGATAGAGTAGAGAGAGGCTTAGATGTAAAGGTCTGAACTAGTGGAACTAAGGAATGCAGCTCATCTGAACATTTGCCATGGAAATAGCGATAGAGTAGAGAGAGGCTTAGATGTAAGGTCTGAACTGGTGGTACTAAGGAATGTAGCTCATCTGAACATTCGCCATGGAAATAGCGATAGAGTAGAGAGAGGCTTAGATGTAAGGTCTGAACTGGTGGTACTAAGGAATGTAGCTCATCTGAACATTTGCCATGGAAATAGCGATAGAGTAGAGAGAGGCTTAGATGTAAAGGTCTGAACTAGTGGAACTAAGGAATGCAGCTCATCTGAACATTTGCCATGGAAATAGCGATAGAGTAGAGAGAGGCTTAGATGTAAGGTCTGAACTGGTGGTACTAAGGAATGTAGCTCATCTGAACATTTGCCATGGAAATAGCGATAGAGTAGAGAGAGGCTTAGATGTAAGGTCTGAACTGGTGGTACTAAGGAATGTAGCTCATCTGAACATTTGCCATGGAAATAGCGATAGAGTAGAGAGAGGCTTAGATGTAAAGGTCTGAACTAGTGGAACTAAGGAATGCAGCTCATCTGAACATTTGCCATGGAAATAGCGATAGAGTAGAGAGAGGCTTAGATTTAAAGGTCTGAACTGGTGGTACTAAGGAATGTAGCTCATCTGAACATTTGCCATGGAAATAGCGATAGAGTAGAGAGAGGCTTAGATGTAAGGTCTGAACTGGTGGTACTAAGGAATGTAGCTCATCTGAACATTCGCCATGGAAATAGCGATAGAGTAGAGAGAGGCTTAGATGTAAGGTCTGAACTGGTGGTACTAAGGAATGTAGCTCATCTGAACATTTGCCATGGAAATAGCGATAGAGTAGAGAGAGGCTTAGATGTAAAGGTCTGAACTAGTGGAACTAAGGAATGCAGCTCATCTGAACATTTGCCATGGAAATAGCGATAGAGTAGAGAGAGGCTTAGATGTAAGGTCTGAACTGGTGGTACTAAGGAATGTAGCTCATCTGAACATTCGCCATGGAAATAGCGATAGAGTAGAGAGAGGCTTAGATGTAAAGGTCTGAACTAGTGGAACTAAGGAATGCAGCTCATCTGAACATTTGCCATGGAAATAGCGATAGAGTAGAGAGAGGCTTAGATGTAAGGTCTGAACTGGTGGTACTAAGGAATGTAGCTCATCTGAACATTTGCCATGGAAATAGCGATAGAGTAGAGAGAGGCTTAGATGTAAAGGTCTGAACTAGTGGAACTAAGGAATGCAGCTCATCTGAACATTTGCCATGGAAATAGCGATAGAGTAGAGAGAGGCTTAGATGTAAAGGTCTGAACTGGTGGAACTAAGGAATGCAGCTCATCTGAACATTTGCCATGGAAATAGCGATAGAGTAGAGAGAGGCTTAGATGTAAGGTCTGAACTGGTGGAACTAAGGAATGCAGCTCATCTGAACATTTGCCATGGAAATAGCGATAGAGTAGAGAGAGGCTTAGATGTAAAGGTCTGAACTGGTGGTACTAAGGAATGCAGCTCATCTGAACATTTGCCATGGAAATAGCGATAGAGTAGAGAGAGGCTGAGATGTAAAGGTCTGAACTGGTGGAACTAAGGAATGCAGCTCATCTGAACATTTGCCATGGAAATAGCGATAGAGTAAAGAGAGGCTGAGATGTAAAGGTCTGAACTGGTGGAACTAAGGAATGCTGCTCATCTAAACATTAGCCATGGAAATAACAATAGAGTAGAGAGAGGCTTGCAACATTTTGTCTGGGGGATTGTGGAGGTGCGTAATTCAACCCCCACACGGCCACGAAGACACTTCTGAACTCTATCTAGTTTGGAAAGTGATGTCTGAGCAGCTCCAGCCCAGATATGGCAGTAGTGCTCTGTTTGGTCTGATCTGTCTCTAGATAGTGCATAGCAAGTGGAGTCAGGTATTTACTGGTGGTATGGTGAAGGAGGAGACACCAGATTGAACCTCATCAACCCTTAGAAACCCTAATGCTGGAATAGGCAAAGGTCTACATGATCTCAACAGCCAAACCAGCAGAATAGGACAGCATTAGTGGACCTTGAAAGACTAAGCATCCGACTACTCGATGTAGCCAGGTCTGCCAGATCTTTCCCATCTCAATTCCCTTTGAGCCACAAGGGAGGTGCTTCTGGCCATATCTCTGGGCTTCTCTGTCATGCAGATTTGTCCTCCAAAATCAAATTCATGTGAATGGCCTGGTCATACTCTCTTTGATTTACAGCCATCTTTTCCACCACTACCAGGGTTGAGAAAGAGAATAGGGAGAAAATGGTGATTCCAATTCTTGGATGCAAGTAGGTGCCGGTAATAATAATAAACAAAGAACCAACCATTTTTCCAGCATCTTTAGTGATGTGTCGTATGTATGAGTTCCACTTGAGGTCTGTGGTGAGCTTGAGTCTGTTGCAGTTGGCTGTGTGTTGTAGAAAAATGTCTGCAAACAAAATTGTTCAGAAGATAAGTTGACAACAAACTGAGTACAAAACAACAAGGCAAAAGTTTTGATTAAAAATAAAGCCATATTTTATTTTTGCCAACAAAACCAAAACTATATACAAAAGATATGAGAAAAGAATAAAGGATTTCATGAATGCACTGAAAAGAATATCAAATTATGCTTATTAGTCTTTCGAAGGAGTAAAGAATGTTTATGCAAATGATTATTCTAAAAGTCCTTGTAATAAAAGGAGTGTAGACAAGTGCATGCAAAAAGGTCCTTAGGAAGCGTTCATGTATTTGATGTAGTTTCCTCAATAGGAAGTAAGATTGAATTCATTTGAAAGAAACACTGTAATGTTAATGCTGAAGTAACGTTGATGAAAGTTCGAGTTTGGCATTATCCCTGATGGAAGAAGTTGAGTTACATTTGAAAATCTTGTAGACATTGAAGTATGAGTAACCTTGTTGAAGGTCAAAGAAATATGACCCTGGGTAAAAGGGAATAGAGTTTGTAGTAAAAATTCATTGACGTTAGTTTCAATACAAACAGATTAAATGATTAGTCTTGGGAGAGGAACCATAAATCCATTTGTGTAGTCTTCAGATAATATACACTATTTACATTATTCAGACTATTGTCCTCATCTTTGTCGCCATATTTATTACACTGTTTCAGCCATTCTATGCTCTGGCCTTCTTCAGGTGGTTGGACTGTTGAACTGAACCCTTTATTTCACTCACTGGGGTAGACCGTTCTAGTTCCACATGCCATGTTTAATGGATGTCAGTAATCAGTTATCTCCTGTTAATTCCCCTCTCCAAGTTCTCCACTGCCTTAACTGGGTATTGAACTCATACTCTTTGGGTCCTTTCACTGGATCTAACCGACGCCTTTATCCACTGTGCCGGCCGAAACGTTGTGATAAATATGGCGACAAAGATGAGGAGAATAGTCCGAATAATGTAAATAGTGTACATAATACCTCATCTCAGAAATATAGACAGATACTTCAGATAATATGTTGTAGAAGAAGGATAGACCAAAGTTTGTTGATAAAAGCCCGAAAAAAATCACTTAAAACCTTTGAGTTTGGGATGGTAAATATAATCCATAAAAAATTGAATTCAGAATATCTGCATGTTGATTTATGTGATTTAGGAGGATATGATAACACAACTATGAAATTCAAACAAATTCAAAGTCAGGGATGAGAGTCACCTTCAGTGGCAGGATGAAATTCTTGTACAGCAAATGAAGACTTTCATATGGATGGCATGTGTGGTATCAAACCCATTCAGAAATATCTAAACTGTCAGTATACAACCACTTTCTCAGATCAGTGGTTGAAAATGGCTTTGAGTGAGTGAAATGCATAGGTCTTAGTGGGGACCATCCATCTTTGAACCTCATGAATTAGCACTACAGTACCACAAAGAACTGTACCAAATAAAAGAATCCATACCACTTTAGGAATTTTGACTGTAGCAAAAATTAAAATGGGTAGCACATGCAACTTAAAGGGAGTGGTATCACAGGTCGATTGTTTGACCTAATACAATCGTTTCTGTCAAACTGGGATTTGTAGGTTGTTCTCAGTGGATTCATCTCCAACTCCCATCCCACTAACGCTGGTGTTCCTCAAGGCTCCATCCTAGGCCCTACTCTGTTCCTTATATTTATAAACGACCTTCCTGATGCCATAGACTCCCAAGTCGGCATCTACGCTGACGACACCACTATTTACTCCTGCCTCAAACACAAATCTAGTGAGGCGGACAAAATTAACCTGGCAGCTCAAATTGAAAAGGACCTCCAATCAGTTGTGGACTGGGGAGAGAAATGGATGGTCAACTTTAACGCCTCTAAAACAAAACTGCTCTCCATTAACCACCACAAGGATCCATCCCTGCATCCCATTAGAATGTCTGATGACCAACTTCTCGAGAGCTCCTCTCTGCGGCTGCTCGGTCTCATGCTGTCCGCTGATCTGAGATGGAACAAATACATCGAGTCAGTTGCATCATCCACCGCAAGAAAAGTTGGTTCCCTGTGCCGAGCCAGGAAATTTTTCTCCCCGGAATCGATCCTCCAAGTCTATAAATCGACCATTTGCCCTTGCATGGAGTATTGCTGCCATATATGGTCTAGGGCCCCTGCCGGTTGCCTCAGGGTTCTTGATAAGATCCAGAGACGGATATGCAATGTGATTGGCCCTGATCTGTCATCTCGTCTGCAGTCGCTCTCTCACAGACGCGATGTTGCATCGCTCTGCCTTTTCTACAAGTACTTTCACGGTAATTGCTCCGAGGAGTTGCTTTTGCTTGTCCCTAGGCCTCGTGAATTTAAATGTCCTACGAGGCTGGCATCCCGTTCCCACCCCTTCACCGTTGAAACTGTTAGATGTAGACGTATCTTCTACTCCAATAGCTTCATGTCTTGCACATCTCGCCTGTGGAACTCCCTTCCCTATTACTGTTTCCCTGACAAATACAATCTCCAACGGTTTAAGTGTAGCGTCAATCATCATCTCCAGTTGCCTTGATCTATCCACTTCCCTTCTCCACATCCTTTCATCTTTCATTCCTATCTGCTCTCGCTCCAAATCTTCTGTAACCCCCTTGCCTTGATCGACCCTCCATCTTTCTCTTTCTCCACATCCTCTCCTTTACCACTCCTATCTGCTCTTCCTCCATCCCTTCTTTAACCCCTTGCGTGATAGTGGCCTCCAGCCTTGCTTGGGGTGATACGCTTAAAAAAAATAAAAAATAAAAAAATAATAACATAATCATGGTACTTAAGTTTCACACTATCTCAAACAAAAGATTAGGAAGGAAACCCCCATAAATACTGGAAAGAGCTACTGGACTTGAGAAATTTCTTTTTCCTGGAAAATTGTTTTAAGTAAAAGATTTTATAAATTTCAACTGAAAGCAGCACAGACTTCTAGGCCAAGTGTTTCCTTATAAGGAAATGGTTAATATTAACATTGCCATTAATTGTTCAATGAATGCCAAATGTTTCCTTATAAGGAAATGGTTAATATTAACATTGCCATTAATTGGTCAATGAATGCCAAATGTTTCCTCATAAGGAAATGGTTAATATTAACATTGCCATTAATTGGTCAATGAATGCCAAATGTTTCCTTTTGATATTAAGATTACCATTAATATTATTATCAACTCTGAAATAATTGTTTATTTGCTTTGAATTTATACTGATGGATTCATTTCAAGTTACTTAAAATTGTCTGAATCATTTTACCTTCCTTCAGAACGGCTGATGCTAACTTCCTTGAATATTACTCACTCACTTTACTTTTGCCTTCCTTTTTTTGCCAGACTTTGAATTATGACACTTTGTGTCCTCCACATATTTTGATTAACCTTTCAACCACCCAATGAATATTCATGAACGTTCTGAAATTTATAAGCCTTGATAAACCAATGACATCCTTGCCTCTGTATATAAACACGTGCAGCAAAATAAGCCTTACATTTGCCTTGATAAAGTCCCTCAGAGGACGAAACACGTCGGCTAAGTATAGTTTTACCTCTTGTCTCTTTTTATTCATTTTGTCTCTCCATCAGAGAATATTTACACACATATACAAACACACACACACACACACACACACACACACACACACACACACACATTTTTATGTTTATACATTCTTTTTTATAGATTTATACATTCTTTTTCATAATGTGTGACGTCATATATATATATATATATATATATATATATATATATATATATATATATAGGGGTCCCTTAATTAATGTGCGTTTGATTAAATGCATTTTCGATTAGTGCACTAAAATTTTTAATACTGAAATTTCATTAGTGCATAAGACTCAATTATTGCCGTAAAACATTCTTCAGTTTAACAATATTAATTAATTGAAAATTGATTTTTTATAATTACCGATAAATTAAAAATTTTCTAAAATTTAAAAATGGGTAAACTATTTTGTTTGTCAAGTATTATGTTATCTAAGTAATTATAGTAGTGTTAAAAAAAAATGACAAGTTATAAATAGGTAAATTTTATAATATAAGCCAATAATAAAAATACATATATTTCAATGTTTTAATTTTTTATGTTTATTTTGACATTTTTGTTAAAAATATATAATTAGATACAAAAATTTACATTTATTAAAAAATATTGAAATTAAAAAAAAGATGTATGCATTTGCGATTAAAAGATTATAAATAAAATTTTCAGGTTAAAAAAATACTAATGATTATGATTGGAAAATTTCAAAAACAGAAAATATACATAGCATAGGGTTCTTTTTAAAACAAAATTAAATTAATACTATTAGACTGGGTGCCACATTCACCCGATTTAAATCCTATTGAAAATATATGGAATTTAAAATGTAAAGAAAAATGGAAGGTAAAGTCTTTAAAAATATCGATTAATTAAAAGAAATTATAGATATTTGGAATAACATCAATAAAAATTTAATTTTTAAGCTAATTATATAAAGAACAAAAGACCATGCAACCAACCTGTCTAAATATTTTTTTCATAAAAAATCAGATTAATAAAGATTAAACATTAATTCATACCATTTTTATTGTATCTTCTTATGTACCTATATTTTAATTAAAAAGTATGCAAATTAGAAAATTAATTGTGAATGAGACTAAAATTTGAGGTATAAATATTACATCATTTCCTATAAGTTATTATAGATGATTAACGCATTTTCGATTAGTGTGTATCTTTTAATATACACCACTAATTTAGCTGCACTAATCAAGGGATTACTGTAAAGACAAAAGGAAAACTTTTCTTCATCAATGTGTTTTGTCCTTTATCAAGGCAAATATAAAGATTTTATTTTGTAACGTGAAGTAGTTGTCATATTTTCCAAATTTTTAAATTTATAAGCATTCTTAATGCTCATAAATATTTTTCAGGCTAACTCTGAAAGTCAAGGTAAACTATGGAGGATGCTAGTCAGTCAATTATGTGCGATACACGCTTAGGCGATCATATATCTTTCGATACATAACTGACGAGGCAGATATTTTCTCCTGCAGTAGGTTGCCATTTTTTTCTGTGGTAGACAAGTTGCCATCCAAGGCTATAGAACCTGGTTTGTCCTGCTATTTACCCATAGCTGGGGGGAGAAGAAGAGGGTTCATACATTTCCCAAGGTTATTAGCATGTAAATGATATGTAATGGATTCGACTGGAATTTGAACTCGGCTCTCCGATTCCTTAATCCGAGCCACTATCCATTACTCCACCATGCCTAATAAACAAAACTGAGTAAATGCTATTGTTGTTGTTGAATATTTTTTATTTGTTTATATTTATTTATTTCATTACATTTTATTATTAATGTAATTATTATTTTTGATAAATTAGTTATATATTTATTTTAAATAACAGATCATTTTGATCATTTTCTTTAAAACGTTCTTAAACTTAAGAATGCTCATAAATATTTTTAAGGCTGACTGCGAAAGTCAAGGTAAACTATAGAGGATGCTAAGTGATGTAATTTAATGCTTAATAAACAAAACTGAGTAAATTTTATTGTTGTTCAATATCTGTCTATATCTCTGAAATGAGGTATTATGATTACTTGCATTTTTTACATTATTCAGACTGTTATCCTCATTTTCATTGCCATATTCACAATTGTATGCTCCGGCCTTCTTCAGGTGATTGGAATTTCGAACGGAACCCTTTATTTTGTCCACCGGGTTACATGTGCCATGCCTCTTCCGGATGTCTCAGTTATTACCCCTTAATTCAACTTTCCAAGATTTGGTTCACCACTGCTGTGGCCTGGTATTGAACTCATAACTCTTTGGGTCTAGTCACTGGATCTAACCAATGTTTTTATCTACTGGGCCATGAAACATTGTGAATATGGCTATAAAATGAGGATAATATATATATATATTTTGAAAAGAAAAAATATTAAAAAGTTAAAATCTTCAGACACACTGGGTTGTATAATAATATTCTTTCATTTTTTTTATTATTTCATTTAGATTCCTCGACTAGTTTCGGCCAACATATATATATATATATATATATATATATATATATATATATATATATATATATTTAATATAATGGAGATGGCATAAATATTTACCAATTATTTAGATATAAATTGAAAGATAGCCTATTTGTAAAAATGGTTTCAAATTTTAAATAAGAATTCCTGACATTCTTTTGTTTGATTGTTTCAGTTAAACACCATATGCAATGCACACTTGGGTGTTCATGTTTCTCCACAACTTCCTCACCTAAATCACTGTTGACTCATTCTGTTAAGTACCATATGTGATACATGCTTGGGTGATCATGTCTCTTTTGATTTATGACTGTCTAGGCAGAAGATTTTCTGACAGTAGGTTACTGTTTCTTTCTATGGTAGACTGATTGCCAACCAAGGCTATAGGATGAAGTCTGTCCTGCTATTCAACCCTTAGCTGGGGGGAGAAGAGATGGGTTCATTTGTTTCCCAAAAGTATTTGTGCATCAGTGAATGCAATGAACCCTACTCGAATTTGAACTTGAACCTCTGATCCCTCATTCTGAGCTACAATCAATTGCAACACAATGCACATGCATTTTATTGTTTAGTTTAATCAGTTATGGTGGCTCAAACAAAATGTGATTAAATTTTCACATTGAATATGGCTGGTATGAAGAATTTTGGGGTGATAAAGCAGTTGAATGTTCTGCAGAGAAAACTATTTTTAACGTGTGGAATAAGTTTCAAGAGGAGCAAACAACTCACCAAATCCAGTTCCAGGAAGAAAGCATTCCATTCTTGCCGAGAGAAAAATTCATGCGCTTCAGTTGAGAAGTGAATGAAGGATCTGAGGAACGTGAAGGGCGGCCATTTTGAATTGTAAATATATGCAGAATATTATCAATCAACCAGTAAATTTTCAGTAACCAAAACCCAAAACGTTTTATTTGACAATAAAATGAATAACGGATAAATGTATATGTTGCACCTAGTATTTGATCCAGCACTCTCATTGATCAAATGATACCGCTTATATTTGATCAAATGACATGATTTAATGAAAACAGAACACATCATGAAACATGTAAATATTTAATCTAAAGATCACCTAATACAAGGCTCAAGAGCCACTCATGTTAGAGGGTAAATGAATGAATTGTGTGATATAAATGTAAGAGGGGTAGAAGGAAGTGATGATTATGAGGATAGGAAGGCTAGATAACAATTGATCCTTGACTTGAAGAGGTTAAGATTGTAGTGTTCAGGGAAGCATCCACATGGGAAAAAAACTGTATGAGTGGAACTTCCTCCTTACAAATGAAATACAGAGGAACTGTAGGTGATTTGATTCCATGGACACAGTATAGTGAGTCCTAGCTGTAAAGGTCTGAACTGGGGGAACTAAAGAGTAACTCATCTGAACATTTGCATTGGAAATAGTGATAGAGTAGCAAATGTACAGATCTGCACTCATGTGACCAACTATGTACATGTCATGCTGATGTGCCTTTGGTCATTGAATAAACAGAAAATGACTTGTAAGCCTTTTACACTAAAAAAGGGAGAAATAAAGAAACATGTCATTTTTTACTCAAAAGATTTGAAATATTAGAATCTTGTCTGTTCTGCCTAACTCATTGGAAAGAAGGAAACTAAATGCTTTTGATGCAGAATATTTAAAAAATGGGAGCCTAGTCACTTCCACCCAGATAATTTGAAATAGGGGAGCATTATCATTTGTTTTCTCATTACCCTACCTTTTCTATGTCCCACAGACAATAAAAAAGCTGTGATAAAATTATACACCGTTTTAGTTTTTTATCAAATACTATATTTTTAGACCAGGTTTTATTTTGTTATTTTTTTTATCAATTCACCCAAAGCAAATTGACAATGCCACTAGGACGCAAGGGGGTACTGGCAGTGTAAGAGGTTGAGAAGACTTTACAAGGAACAAGAAACCCAATCCTAAACAGGAAACAAGGGATAAACCTCTACTCCTATTCAAAAAACCTATCTACTCCGACTGAAGGAAAAAAATAAATAAATAACATTTCAGAGTTTAGGCAGAGATGTTAGAAGTATAGAGTTGAAGTAGACTTTAGAAGGAACCAGAAACCCAATCCTAAACAGGAAACGAGGGATAAACCTCTACTCCTATTCAAAAAACCTATCTACTCCTACTGAAGGAAGAAAATAAATAAATAACATTTCAGAGTTTAAGCAGAGACGTTAGAAGTATAGAGTTGAAGTAGACTTTAGAAGGAACCAGAAACCCAATCCTAAACAGGAAACAAGGGATAAACCTCTACTCCTATTCAAAAAACCTATCTACTCCTACTAAAGGAAGAAAATAAATAAATAACATTTCAGAGTCTAGGCAGAGACGTTAGAAGTATAGAGTTGAAGTAGACTTTAGAAGGAACCAGAAACCCAATCCTAAGCAGGAAACAAGGGATAAACCTCTACTCCTATTCAAAAAACCTATCTACTCCTACTAAAGGAAGAAAATAAATAAATAACATTTCAGAGTCTAGGCAGAGACGTTAGAAGTATAGAGTTGAAGTAGACTTTAGAAGGAACCAGAAACCCAATCCTAAACAGGAAACAAGGGATAAACCTCTACTCCTATTCAAAAAACCTATCTACTCCAACTGAAGGAAGAAAATAAATAAATAACATTTCAGAGTTTAAGCAGAGACGTTAGAAGTATAGAGTTGAAGTAGACTTTAGAAGGAACCAGAAACCCAATCCTAAACAGGAAACGAGGGATAAACCTCTACTCCTATTCAAAAAACCTATCTACTCCTACTGAAGGAAGAAAATAAATAAATAACATTTCAGAGTTTAAGCAGAGACGTTAGAAGTATAGAGTTGAAGTAGACTTTAGAAGGAACCAGAAACCCAATCCTAAGCAGGAAACAAGGGATAAACCTCTACTCCTATTCAAAAAACCTATCTACTCCTACTAAAGGAAGAAAATAAATAAATAACATTTCAGAGTCTAGGCAGAGACGTTAGAAGTATAGAGTTGAAGTAGACTTTAGAAGGAACCAGAAACCCAATCCTAAACAGGAAACAAGGGATAAACCTCTACTCCTATTCAAAAAACCTATCTACTCCAACTGAAGGAAGAAAATAAATAAATAACATTTCAGAGTTTAAGCAGAGACGTTAGAAGTATAGAGTTGAAGTAGACTTTAGAAGGAACCAGAAACCCAATCCTAAACAGGAAACGAGGGATAAACCTCTACTCCTATTCAAAAAACCTATCTACTCCTACTGAAGGAAGAAAATAAATAAATAACATTTCAGAGTTTAAGCAGAGACGTTAGAAGTATAGAGTTGAAGTAGACTTTAGAAGGAACCAGAAACCCAATCCTAAACAGGAAACAAGGGATAAACCTCTACTCCTATTCAAAAAACCTATCTACTCCTACTAAAGGAAGAAAATAAATAAATAACATTTCAGAGTCTAGGCAGAGACGTTAGAAGTATAGAGTTGAAGTAGACTTTAGAAGGAACCAGAAACCCAATCCTAAACAGGAAACGAGGGATAAACCTCTACTCCTATTCAAAAAACCTATCTACTCCTACTAAAGGAAGAAAATAAATAAATAACATTTCAGAGTCTAGGCAGAGACGTTAGAAGTATAGAGTTGAAGTAGACTTTAGAAGGAACCAGAAACCCAATCCTAAGCAGGAAACAAGGGATAAACCTCTACTCCTATTCAAAAAACCTATCTACTCCTACTAAAGGAAGAAAATAAATAAATAACATTTCAGAGTCTAGGCAGAGACGTTAGAAGTATAGAGTTGAAGTAGACTTTAGAAGGAACCAGAAACCCAATCCTAAACAGGAAACAAGGTATAAACCTCTACTCCTATTCAAAAAACCTATCTACTCCTACTGAAGGAAGAAAATAAATAAATAACATTTCAGAGTCTAGGCAGAGACGTTAGAAGTATAGAGTTGAAGTAGACTTTAGAAGGAACCAGAAACCCAATCCTAAACAGGAAACAAGGGATAAACCTCTACTCCTATTCAAAAAACCTATCTACTCCTACTAAAGGAAGAAAATAAATAAATAACATTTCAGAGTTTAGGCAGAGACGTTAGAAGTATAGAGTTGAAGTAGACTTTAGAAGGAACCAGAAACCCAATCCTAAACAGGAAACAAGGGATAAACCTTTACTCCTATTCAAAAAACCTATCTACTCCTACTAAAGGAAGAAAATAAATAAATAACATTTCAGAGTCTAGGCAGAGACGTTAGAAGTATAGAGTTGAAGTATACTTTAGAAGGAACCAGAAACCCAATCCTAAGCAGGAAACAAGGGATAAACCTCTAATCCTATTCAAAAAACCTATCTACTCCTACTAAAGGAAGAAAATAAATAAATAACATTTCAGAGTTTAGGCAGAGACGTTAGAAGTATAGAGTTGAAGTAGACTTTAGAAGGAACCAGAAACCCAATCCTAAACAGGAAACAAGGGATAAACCTCTACTCCTATTCAAAAAACCTATCTACTCCTACTGAAGGAAGAAAATAAATAAATAAATAACATTTCAGAGTTTAGGCAGAGACGTTAGAAGTATAGAGTTGAAGTAGACTTTAGAAGGAACTGGAAACCCAATTCTAAAGAGGAAACAATGGATAAACCTTTTCTCTCTTCAAATCTACTTAATTCCTGACAAGACAAAGTGAAGCAATGAAAACTTTTATAATAAACTGATTTCCCCCCACGCATCATCAGAAATATATAATGAATTTTTTTTTAATCAATTTACCCCCAGCAAGGTGATAATGACACTATGATGCAAGCGGTTACTGGGTGTGAAATAGAATGATAAAACTTTAGAGAGGAGAAAGTACAATAAAAGGACAGGATTCCGGAAGACAGAAAATGGCGATAAATACTGCATTAAAATTTTTGAAGATTATATGTAGCAGGGAAGCAAGAAATTGGAAGAGAGTTCCACAGGTGAGAAGTGTGAGAAAAGAAACCATTAGAATAGATCTTATAGCTACATCTAGCTATTTTAACAGTAAAATGATGAGACCTAATTGCCAATCTAGTACTGCGCTTAAATTCATGCAGTTGAGGTACCAAAAGAGGAAAGCTCATTAGAACAATTGCCTTAAAAATATTTATAGAAAAGTCAGAGGGAAGTCACGTCACACGAGTGAGAAAGTAACTGAAGACAAGATGCCTGATGTAGACCCTTCTTTGGATTTTGTTTATTTATATTATTTATTTATTGATTAGTTTTTTATGGCTTATCAACCCTTTTTGCAGGTTATTTAAAGCCAGAAAATATTTTTAGATTGTGAGAATGTTTTTTGGAGATAGTAATGGTTTAGAGATAAAAGTTTTACTAATTAACCCATAGCTGGTGGGAGAAGAGGTGGATTCAGATCATTCTCAAGAGTATTTGCGTGTAAGTGGATATAACAAACCCAACAGGAATTGGAACTTAGCTTCCTGATTAACAATTCTGAGCCACACTATTTACATTATTCGGACTATTGTCCTCATCTTTGTCGCCATATTTATTACAAGGTTTTGGCCGTTGTACGCTCCGGTCTTCTTCAGGTAGTTGGAATGTCAAACTGAACCCTTTATTTTGCTCACTGGAGTAGACTGTTCTAGTTCCACGTGTCATGTTTAATGGATGTCAGTTATCAGTTACCTCCTGTGAATTTCCCACTCCAAGTTCTCCACTGCCTTAACCGGGCATTGAACTCACACTCTTTGGAGTTTTAAATCACTGGATTTAACTAACACCTTTATCCACTGTGCCGTGTGTCCCTGAGGACATCTGTGCATGAATTTCTCGGTATTATAAACCTAATGTCTCAGCATAATTTTTTACCAGTGCTCATATTGCAATTTTTGCTGTTATCATAAAGGGTTCAGATCAACATTCCAACCACCTGAAGAAGGCCGGAGCGTACAATGGCCAAAATGTTGTAATAAATATGGCGATAAAGATGAGGACAATAGTCTGAATAATGTAAATAGTTTACATAATACCTCATCTCAGAAATATAGACAGATACTGAAAGGTCGAAACGTTGTAATAAATATGGCAACAAAGATGAGGACAATAGTCTGAATAATGTAAATAGTGTACCTAATACCTCATCTCAGAAATATACAGAAATTTTGAGCCATTTGCCATTACACCATCTGCACATCCAAGAATACAGCACTTGGTATTACCATGTGGTCACCCATGTAGGTACTGTCCAGGCTCAGTGTTGCTTAACTGCAGTGATCTTACATAATCCAGTATTTCAACGTGGTGTGGCTGTAAACGTTGGATTTTGTCAAGAATTTTGAGATATAAATTAGAAGCACCAGACCAGATGTGGTAGAAATATTCAATACACGGATGAATGGTAGATTTATGAATATGTAAGATAGATTCTGGCAAGAAAAATTGTCTAGCATGACACAGTGAACCAACTTTTCTAACAGCAGTCCTAACAATTGATTCAATAGAATCGTTCCACTTGATGTCAGCAGAAAACATGAGACCTAGAAGGCACAATGAGTTACTCTCTTGGAGGTTAGCATCAGTCATAACGATGGAAGGCAGAAATGGTTCTCTCTGGTGACTAAAAGGTAGTAGTTTCATTTTGGAGGTATTAAAAGAAACAACTGATTGATTGGAGGTCATGACCTTCTTTCAGTGCTTGTAAAATCTACATTACCCATGCACTTGTTTATTCAGCAGTTGTCTGCGAGTTCTTGCAAATGACCTCAGGCGAGTACAACCTGCAATCTGTGTTTTGCATAGAGTAATTTAATTTCAGGTTTCTCTAGAAAGATTAACATTTGATTGGCTGAGATATTTTTACTGCTGCTCAATGCTGATTGGTTTAAATTATAGTCTCTCTACTCCACACCCTCTTTCTCTCTCCCCCTCTCTCTTTCTTTGCAGTTAAATGAAAATGAAAAAATTTTACCAGTTGCCAATACATGAATCAATATGAGATTTTATTGATTTTTTGAATGGCTTATTGAGCTATCTGTCTCATCAGTCCCTTCTATTTAGATGCAGCAATTTGATCATGGGGCCATATCAATTATTTTCAAGGAGGAACATTAATCAGAAGACATTTTAACATTAGAACATAGAAAATAAGATTAGAATTATTTCAGTAAGTAGTAATAATAAAATTAGTTGGTGGGTTGATTTTGTATGTAATTTTATGCCTTCAAGTACAAATATTTTGTACATAATTTTATACTTTCAGTGCAAATGTATGTTTTTCAGTTATATACTTTGTAGACGATAAAATCTCTAGTTGGTAATTTAAAAAATATATTACTGGTAATTTTATATAAAAATGTATTTTTATACCTTTTAGTGCTGTATTATTGTTGGTCATTTTACTATAAAAATATATTGTTGGTCATTTTACTATAAAAATATATTGTTGGTCATTTTGCTAGAAAATGTATTGTTGGCCATTTTACTATAAAAATATATTGTTGGTCATTTTAATATAAAAATGTGTTGTTGGCCATTTTACTATAAAAATGTATTGCTGGTCATTTTACTATAAAAATACATTGTTGGTCATTTTACTATAAACATGTATTGTTGGTCATTTTACTATAAAAATATATTGCTGGTTATTTTACTATAAAAATGTATTATTGGTCATTTTACTACAAAAATGTATTGTTGGTCATTTTACTATAAAAATATATTGTTGGTCATTTTACTATAAAAATATATTGTTGGTCATTTTACTATAAAAATATATTGTTGGTACTTTTACTATAAAAATATATTGTTGGTCATTTTACTATAAACATGTATTGTTGGTCATTTTACTATAAACATGTATTGTTGGAAATATTTTTTTTAATAAAAATATATTACTAGTAATTTTACTATAAAAAACATTTTTGTTGGAGTGGGGATCACTATTTGCCAATAACTGAGACTGTAACAGGTGCTACCATCCCAGGTCATGGAGGACCTGGGAACAAAAGCAATTAAGATGTGGTTCCATGCCCCTGAAAATCTCTTGCTGCTCGATGTAGTTTATTGTCATCCTCAGGACTGAATAAAATTAATAGACTACAGACACACGTATATATACATATACAATGTAAGTAGATAAATACGTATATCATTAGACTTTGTGACATGATGACAAAATAATATGAATGTCATGAATATTAGTTTGATGTTTGTTGTATTGTTGGCAAGATGATGATCAAATTGAAAATTCATATTGTTTGCCCATTTAAAAGACTATATTTATTAGAAAATATATTCAACTTAAATACAGAAGGAAACATAGAAATGACATCATATGGACATATGATATTATGGACAACCATGTAGAAAGGGAAAAGTGTTTCTGTTTGATAGACCAGCAGATTGAAGTTCAGTCTTCTAAGTGGTATTGAAGTTCAGTCTTCTAAGTGGTATTGAAGTTCAGTCTTCTAAGTGGCATTGAAGTTCAGTCTTCTAAGTGGCATTGAAGTTCAGTCTTCTAAGTGGTATTGAAGTTCAGTCTTCTAAGTGGCATTGAAGTTCAGTCTTCTAAGTGGTATTGAAGTTCAGTCTTCTAAGTGGCATTGAAGTTCAGTCTTCTAAGTGGTATTGAAGTTCAGTCTTCTAAGTGGTATTGAAGTTCAGTCTTCTAAGTGGTATTGAAGTTCAGTCTTCTAAGTGGCATTGAAGTTCAGTCTTCTAAGTGGTATTGAAGTTCAGTCTTCTAAGTGGCATTGAAGTTCAGTCTTCTAAGTGGTATTGAAGTTCAGTCTTCTAAGTGGCATTGAAGTTCAGTCTTCTAAGTGGTATTGAAGTTCAGTCTTCTAAGTGGCATTGAAGTTCAGTCTTCTAAGTGGTATTGAAGTTCAGTCTTCTAAGTGGTATTGAAGTTCAGTCTTCTAAGTGGCATTGAAGTTCAGTCTTCTAAGTGGCATTGAAGTTCAGTCTTCTAAGTGGTATTGAAGTTCAGTCTTCTAAGTGGCATTGAAGTTCAGTCTTCTAAGTGGCATTGAAGTTCAGTCTTCTAAGTGGTATTGAAGTCCAGTCTTCTAAGTGGTATTGAAGTTCAGTCTTCTAAGTGGCATTGAAGTTCAGTCTTCTAAGTGGTATTGAAGTTCAGTCTTCTAAGTGGCATTGAAGTTCAGTCTTCTAAGTGGTATTGAAGTTCAGTCTTCTAAGTGGCATTGAAGTTCAGTCTTCTAAGTGGTATTGAAGTTCAGTCTTCTAAGTGGCATTGAAGTTCAGTCTTCTAAGTGGCATTGAAGTTCAGTCTTCTAAGTGGTATTGAAGTTCAGTCTTCTAAGTGGCATTGAAGTTCAGTCTTCTAAGTGGTATTGAAGTTCAGTCTTCTAAGTGGTATTGAAGTTCAGTCTTCTAAGTGGCATTGAAGTTCAGTCTTCTAAGTGGCATTGAAGTTCAGTCTTCTAAGTGGTATTGAAGTTCAGTCTTCTAAGTGGCATTGAAGTTCAGTCTTCTAAGTGGTATTGAAGTTCAGTCTTCTAAGTGGCATTGAAGTTCAGTCTTCTAAGTGGTATTGAAGTTCAGTCTTCTAAGTGGCATTGAAGTTCAGTCTTCTAAGTGGCATTGAAGTTCAGTCTTCTAAGTGGTATTGAAGTTCAGTCTTCTAAGTGGCATTGAAGTTCAGTCTTCTAAGTGGCATTGAAGTTCAGTCTTCTAAGTGGTATTGAAGTTCAGTCTTCTAAGTGGCATTGAAGTTCAGTCTTCTAAGTGGTATTGAAGTTCAGTCTTCTAAGTGGCATTGAAGTTCAGTCTTCTAAGTGGCATTGAAGTTCAGTCTTCTAAGTGGTATTGAAGTTCAGTCTTCTAAGTGGTATTGAAGTTCAGTCTTCTAAGTGGTATTGAAGTTCAGTCTTCTAAGTGGCATTGAAGTTCAGTCTTCTAAGTGGTATTGAAGTTCAGTCTTCTAAGTGGTATTGAAGTTCAGTCTTCTAAGTGGTATTGAAGTTCAGTCTTCTAAGTGGTATTGAAGTTCAGTCTTCTAAGTGGCATTGAAGTTCAGTCTTCTAAGTGGCATTGAAGTTCAGTCTTCTAAGTGGCATTGAAGTTCAGTCTTCTAAGTGGTATTGAAGTTCAGTCTTCTAAGTGGCATTGAAGTTCAGTCTTCTAAGTGGCATTGAAGTTCAGTCTTCTAAGTGGTATTGAAGTTCAGTCTTCTAAGTGGTATTGAAGTTCAGTCTTCTAAGTGGCATTGAAGTTCAGTCTTCTAAGTGGTATTGAAGTTCAGTCTTCTAAGTGGCATTGAAGTTCAGTCTTCTAAGTGGTATTGAAGTTCAGTCTTCTAAGTGGCATTGAAGTTCAGTCTTCTAAGTGGTATTGAAGTTCAGTCTTCTAAGTGGCATTGAAGTTCAGTCTTCTAAGTGGTATTGAAGTTCAGTCTTCTAAGTGGCATTGAAGTTCAGTCTTCTAAGTGGTATTGAAGTTCAGTCTTCTAAGTGGTATTGAAGTTCAGTCTTCTAAGTGGTATTGAAGTTCAGTCTTCTAAGTGGCATTGAAGTTCAGTCTTCTAAGTGGTATTGAAGTTCAGTCTTCTAAGTGGCATTGAAGTTCAGTCTTCTAAGTGGCATTGAAGTTCAGTCTTCTAAGTGGTATTGAAGTTCAGTCTTCTAAGTGGCATTGAAGTTCAGTCTTCTAAGTGGTATTGAAGTTCAGTCTTCTAAGTGGCATTGAAGTTCAGTCTTCTAAGTGGTATTGAAGTTCAGTCTTCTAAGTGGCATTGAAGTTCAGTCTTCTAAGTGGTATTGAAGTTCAGTCTTCTAAGTGGCATTGAAGTTCAGTCTTCTAAGTGGTATTGAAGTTCAGTCTTCTAAGTGGCATTGAAGTTCAGTCTTCTAAGTGGTATTGAAGTTCAGTCTTCTAAGTGGCATTGAAGTTCAGTCTTCTAAGTGGTATTGAAGTTCAGTCTTCTAAGTGGCATTGAAGTTCAGTCTTCTAAGTGGTATTGAAGTTCAGTCTTCTAAGTGGCATTGAAGTTCAGTCTTCTAAGTGGTATTGAAGTTCAGTCTTCTAAGTGGCATTGAAGTTCAGTCTTCTAAGTGGTATTGAAGTTCAGTCTTCTAAGTGGCATTGAAGTTCAGTCTTCTAAGTGGCATTGAAGTTCAGTCTTCTAAGTGGTATTGAAGTTCAGTCTTCTAAGTGGTATTGAAGTTCAGTCTTCTAAGTGGCATTGAAGTTCAGTCTTCTAAGTGGCATTGAAGTTCAGTCTTCTAAGTGGTATTGAAGTTCAGTCTTCTAAGTGGCATTGAAGTTCAGTCTTCTAAGTGGTATTGAAGTTCAGTCTTCTAAGTGGCATTGAAGTTCAGTCTTCTAAGTGGTATTGAAGTTCAGTCTTCTAAGTGGCATTGAAGTTCAGTCTTCTAAGTGGTATTGAAGTTCAGTCTTCTAAGTGGCATTGAAGTTCAGTCTTCTAAGTGGTATTGAAGTTCAGTCTTCTAAGTGGCATTGAAGTTCAGTCTTCTAAGTGGTATTGAAGTTCAGTCTTCTAAGTGGCATTGAAGTTCAGTCTTCTAAGTGGCATTGAAGTTCAGTCTTCTAAGTGGTATTGAAGTTCAGTCTTCTAAGTGGTATTGAAGTTCAGTCTTCTAAGTGGCATTGAAGTTCAGTCTTCTAAGTGGTATTGAAGTTCAGTCTTCTAAGTGGCATTGAAGTTCAGTCTTCTAAGTGGTATTGAAGTTCAGTCTTCTAAGTGGCATTGAAGTTCAGTCTTCTAAGTGGTATTGAAGTTCAGTCTTCTAAGTGGTATTGAAGTTCAGTCTTCTAAGTGGCATTGAAGTTCAGTCTTCTAAGTGGTATTGAAGTTCAGTCTTCTATATGGCAATGAAGTTCACTCTTTTAAGAGGTATTGAAGTTTAGTTTTCTAAGTGGCATTGAAGTTCACTTTCTGCAACCATATCACCCCTTACATCTGACCACCTAACTCCACTGTAAATGTCTAGGGATATCTCATCTTGTTCTTATTTAGTATTGGTCAGTTAGTACTCACGGTATTTCTGTGGGTAATTCAGTTGTTCAATTTTTTTGATATTAAAAATCTGAATTCCAAAAAATAATAAAATAAAAATAAAGAAAACCTGGGTATGTCTGTTAAATAAATCATATGTATTTACAAATATATGTACATGAATTCAAAAGAGTGGAAAAGGATTAAAAATAGGCTTCAGTTGAGTTAAAGTCTTTGGGTAGTTGGGGCACAGAAAAAGATGTAATTTAGAAAAGACTTTTAAATAGTTGGTCCACAGAAAAAAAGACTTATCATTAGCAAAGATTCACTGACCATCTTTGTTGTTGCTGTAGCTGATTTGTTTGAAATTGCCAACACATGTTTCTCTCAGAATGTGCTGGAGGGAGGCAGTCACATCTCCTTGTCTGGAAGTTGAAACCTGTGGGTTTTTATAAAAAAATTTTTCCCTTAATTAGGCACAAGAAAAATAAGGTTTTAGTTTTCACTGATCAACTATTTCACATAGTGATATTAATTTCTAAGCAATAGACACTTTGATTTAAAGGGTGTGTTGTATTGTGGAATCTTTCTAGTATGTTTGTAATATTGTCTGTCATTGGATAAAAAATAAAGTTTGGGCATGTAAAAATAGGGTATGCATATAATTTTGTTAGGAATAGTGTTTCTTTCCTATAATTCTACAGAGTCTAAATCTACCTGGCCCAGGGATTGAACTCACAATTACTATGCTGCCAAATCCTTGACATCAACACTTTAATCCATTAGGCTATAATCCTGGAGATTAAATAAAGGATTTAGTTTGAAATTCCTTGAAGGTTAACTGGAATGACAGACATCTGAAGAAGGCAGAGGAGCTTAACAGATGAGACATTGTGATACAACAAAGATGGGGTTTGATTGGTTCATTGTTCTGTTGGTTATTTCATGCTAAAAAGGTAAAATAAATGGCTGTAAACAATCTTTTGGGGTGTTGATTCTTTCACTCTCTAGTTATGCATATAGAATGGGGTTATTTAGTGCTATAATTTGTGGTATAGACCAACCTCCTTCAAATAGGCTAGGATAGTCTTTAATTTTATCTTCTTGAAAAGGTTCTCTAGATTTGTGATGTCATGTAAAATCGTTGACATATAGAGGCAAGATCACTACAATCAATTATATGTTTTACGGTATATGCCTCGTGATATGCTATACATTCAGGAGGATGTTCATGTTTTAGGATAAAAAACGAATATCCACCTGAAAATACTTAAGACTTCTTTTATGTGCTGTATCGCTTCAGGATGTGATGATCATGGCTCTTTACAGCTATTTTTTTGTTGTTGCTCTAACCTTTGACCCTTTAACATCTCTCTTTGTCTCTTATCATCCATTCACACAGATCCATTAAGTAGGTCTCTTGCTGTTTCTCCCTGCTTCTCTTGTCTTCTATATGTCCTGTGTGGATTAAATTCTCCAGGACTTCTTTCCTCATTTTGTGTCAGTCAAAACATTGTAATAATAACAACAAAGATAAGGACATTAGTCCAATTGTAAATAATGTAAATAAATATTTTTTTTTAAGCATTTCACCCCAAACAAGGTGGGAGAGCCACAAGTACGCAGGGGGCTACAGAGAGTGAAAATGAGGGAAAAGACTGTGTATAGAGGGGGGGGTGAGGAAAGGATGAAAAGAAAAACAGGGATCAAGGCAACAGAAGATGGCAATTGACGTTGCATGTGGTTCTTTATTTTGCTTCTCTTCTAAAAGGTAATCATTTACCATTCTTTAACACCTCCTTCTTCTGTGTGACATATTCCTTTTAGGATGCTGACGATTATGGCTCTCCACAACTCCCTGACCTTTGTTGTTCTAACTTTTGACCCATTACCTCTTTTTATCTTTGTTCTGCCCTCTATTCACATGAACTTGTTAAGTAGGTTATTTGTTGTTTCCACAAATTTCTATTGTCTTCAGTATGTCTTGTGGGTATTAGATTCTCCCAACCTTCTTTCCTCATTTTGTGTCTCAGAAATTTCTGATTGTAAGTATCAGTTTCATTGTAATTTCATTTTTCTTAAAACTTCCACATTGCTCACATGTCCTGTCCATGGTATTCGTAGCATTCAACAGGATAACCACACGTCTGTCGCTTCAAGTCTCATCTTCATTTGTGAGGAAAGTATCCAACATTCGCTATTGTTATATCAAAGATTAGATATTATATAGCAGTTTATCTACATGCAAAGGGTTTAAAAATCATCTGAAGTTTTATTTATAGCTGTAAATGCAAATATACGTTTCCCTTACATCTCTTGTACTGAAGAAATTATCAGTTTATTGCATCATTTTTAATCTAGCACACTGATAAAACAGTCTCGTTCTGATTGTAAATATATGTTTCCTTGTTGTTTTCTATTTTCCTAAAAACTTCCTTATTGCTCACATGTTCTGTTCATGATATTCTTAGCATTCATCAGTAGAATCGTGTATCTGTCTCTTATGAAGAGATTGTCCAGTATGCATGTAAGACATTAGATATTACCTTGTACATTTTTTTAAGGAATTTTCCTATCTCTTAATACTTTACTTAGTTTCTGAAAGACATCTTTTGCTATCCTTATGTACATTTGAATCAAAATTAAAAAAGAAAAAAAAAAGAAGAAATCTTTCATTTTTAAAATGAGTTACTGTTATTTAATAACTGCAGGTTTGTCACTGATTCTCTGGTAATTGATGGTCTGAAGTCTTTTAATCGAAACACCATAATGAGGACACTGCACATAAAAGCCCAAGACTGAAATTATTTTTTTTCTAAACAACATCCCAATTCTCTCCAAGAGCTCAACTGCAAGATAAGAATTATATGTATATATAGAATACTTGACACCAAATTGTTTGTTCCTTATCCAACAGCAAAACCAAATGAAGAGATTACATATTACTGTAAACTCAGGTAACTTTGACCTTTGGGGTAACTTTGACCGATTTTGGGAATTTTGAAAAAATGACCACCACTGTAATTTTATCAATGAAATTGCTACTTTTGTTCTTTTACTGGTGAGAGTAACCATTTTTCTTAGTTTAAAGACTTAATTCATTTTCAAAGACTTTCCATATATAGGAAAGGCAGCAAATTTACACACCATAATTTCTGTATATAAAAAGTGCTTCTCAAAATGCTGTTGGTGTGAAGTCTTTAAAGCAATTTTATAGGAAAAAGAAAAGTTATTTCAGAAGCTTAGAGGTCAAATAACAAGAAACAGATGTTTTTGAAGGTCAATGATTGTTAGGGAACTTGTCAACTAGGGTGGTCAAAATTGCCCCAAGACAATTAGAACTTTTGGGGTAACTTTGACCACTAAGCTGGAAGCAATTTTTAAAAGGCCTAGGCATAAGCTATTTCCCAGAATGCATTATTCTGACAAGACTGTGCATGTCTTTCCTTTCCTGTCAAGATTTCAAGGAAGAAGGTCACAGGAAAACTAAAGTGAGCGATTTTTCTTGATTTATCCTTTTTGATATCAATCAATTAATCATAAGATTTCTTTTCCAAGTAATGTACTAGATGCAATTTATCTTTAGTTTCGGCATTTTGGATTAAATTGAAAGAATATATGGAAATCCTGCAACAAATGTTGTCAGAGCCTTATTTTATAGATGGTCACAGTTACCAGTCCAGACATAATTGCAACAAGCACTTATATACATAGGAAAGGTTGCAAACAGCTAGAGTGATCAAAGTTAACCAACTGCCAAGTAATATCAACCACCATGTAAAAAGCCTTTTTTCTATGACATCAAACAATTAATTTCCACCATATCTTCACATATGTAGCCATTTAGTCCAGGCACAACTTTTGCCATCACTATTTTCATCAAATATACATCCACTAAACAGAATTTTCATCTTTTACCCCAAAACAGTATATAGCAGTCTGACTCCTTACAAAGGGATGAAAAATCAAGTTCTTTCATATCTGTTGATAGATGGTCTGGTAGAAATACCTGTGATATATAGCCCCCAGAAATACCTCCGACATAATGGTAAGATGTTAGTGGCAATGGTGTTGTCATCTGCCTTTTTACTTTTTTTAAAAACTAATATTCACCGAATACAATGCCCAAGAACAACTCAAGGTAGAAGGTTACTGTGTGGTGTTGTATGACTGTAAGAAAGAGCAAAAAATGAAGTTCTTGGGGCTATATGGGAAAGATAACAGCTAACTCTAGACTTGAAGAAGTCAAGATGTAATTAGTGAATAAAATTTCAGAGTCCAGTTGGAGACATTAGAAGTATAGAGTACAGAAGAGACTGAAAAGCTAAATATAAACAGGAAATAAGGGAAAATAAACTGTTCAAAAGATGAGGGAGGAATGTGAACTGGATGATAAGTGAATTTATTTATTTCTATTGTGACAGGAGAAAAAATAATGAGTTAATAACATTTCAGAGTTTAGGCAGAGATGTTAGAAGTATAGAGTTGAAGTAGACTTTAGAAGGAACCGAAAACCCAATCCTAAAGAGGAAACAAGGCATAAACCTCTGCTCCTATTCAAAAAACCTATCTACTCCTACTGAAGGAAGAAAATAAATAAATAACATTTCAGAGTTTAGGCAGAGACGTTAGAAGTATAGAGTTGAAGTAGACTTTAGAAGGAACCAGAAATGCAATCCTAAACAGGAAACAAGGGATAAACCTCTACTCCTATTCAAAAAACCTATCTACTCCTACTGAAGGAAGAAAATAAATAAATAACATTTCAGAGTTTAGGTGGAGACGTTAGAAGTATAGAGTTGAAGTAGACTTTAGAAGGAACCAGAAACCCAATCCTAAACAGGAAACAAGGGATAAACCTCTACTCCTATTCAAAACACCTATCTACTCCTACTGAAGGAAGAAAATAAATAAATAACATTTCAGAGTTTAGGCAGAGACGTTAGAAGTATAGAGTTGAAGTAGACTTTAGAAGGAACCAGAAACCCAATCCTAAACAGGAAACAAGGGATAAACCTCTACTCCTATTCAAAACACCTATCTACTCCTACTGAAGGAAGAAAATAAATAAATAACATTTCAGAGTTTAGGCGGAGACGTTAGAAGTATAGATTTGAAGTAGACTTTAGAAGGGACCAGAAACCCAATCCTAAACAGGAAACAAGGGATAAACCTCTACTCCTATTCAAAACACCTATCTACTCCTACTGAAGGAAGAAAATAAATAAATAACATTTCAGAGTTTAGGCAGAGACGTTAGAAATATAGATTTGAAGTGGACTTTAGAAGGAACCAGAAACCCAATCCTAAACAGGAAACAAGGGATAAACCTCTACTCCTATTCAAAACACCTATCTACTCCTACTGAAGGAAGAAAATAAATAAATAACATTTCAGAGTTTAGGCAGAGACGTTAGAAGTATAGAGTTGAAGAAGACTTTAGAAGGGACCAGAAACCCAATCCTAAACAGGAAACAAGGGATAAACCTCTACTCGTATTCAAAAAACCTATCTACTCCTACTGAAGGAAGAAAATAAATACATAACATTTCAGAGTTTAGGCAGAGACGTTAGAAGTATAGAGTTGAAGAAGACTTTAGAAGGAACCGGAAACCCAATCTAAACAGGACAAATATAAATAAATAAATAGTAAATTATGGCGTTTAGGCAGAGACCTTACCATTATGTGTGAGGTATTTCTGCTGTACCACGTAGAAATAAATGTTTTCTTTTTATTTCATGTACTGAGGAAAGTTTCAGTTTACGGTGTAATTTTTAATCTGGCTGATGGAATTTAATACACTTTTGTTTTTTGTTTTGCTAATCAAAGTGACTAGTGTCAACTAGTTACATAATAATATCCATCAAGCAATATCAGTTGAAATTTGCATTCTACTAAATGTCTTTTCTTTTCTTCTCGTGACTAATCAGGAATTTCGCCTTCTATAGTGACAGTGGTTAAGTGAGCGGAGAGACAATCTGTCAGACGTCTGGGCTTGACTTCTAAAAGGATGTATTGTGTTTTTAAGATTACATTTGAAATCTCAACCAATCAGTTTAGTATGCAGTGGATAGATCATTGGACTGGGGGGGGTTGAGGCTTAACCCTCTGCATTGCTGGATGAAGAACAAAAATCTTTGTATTTTCTTTGTACCAAAAAGGAGCAGTACTAAGCAGGAAAGCAATTGAAAAGTTGACAAACAAAAAGAAGGCCCAGCCTTTCCTTGATCTTGGCAAATGCCAGAAATGTTTGGCTAATATTACCATTTCATGGAGCCAAGCAGGAGTTCTCTTCTGTGTGAAAAAGACAAAAGAAAAATCAAACGTCAAAAATTAAAAACAAATATTCATTTTCTGTTGTTGATTGAGACTTACAATGTTTCGGCCATTATATGTTCCGGCCTTCTGCAGGTGTTTGGAATGTTGAATTGAACCCTTTATTTCGCTCACTGGGGTAGACTGTTCTAGTTCCATGTGCCATGTTTAATGGATGTCAGTTATCTCCTGTTAATTCCTCAAGGACACATGGCACAGTGGATAAAGGTGTTAGTTAGATCCAGTGACAGAACCCAAATAGTGTGAGTTCAATACCTGGTTAAGGCGGTGGAGATCTTGGAGAGGGGAATTAACAGGAGATAACTGATAACTGACATCCATTAAACATGGCACGTGGAACTAGAACAGTCTACCCCAGTGAGTGAAATAAAGGGTTCGGTTCGACATTCCAACCACCTGGAGAAGGCCGAAGCATACAACGGCTGAAATGTTGTAATAAATATGGCGACAAAGATGAGGACAATAATCCGAATAATGTAAATAGTATACATAATACCTCATCTCAGAAATATAGACAGATACTATTTCAGTTTATTTCTAACTATCTATCTATCTGTCTGGTCATATATATCTATCTCATTTTGTACATATCTATCTATCTATCTATCTATCTACCTAAGTCTATTCATTTTCTATCTATCTCAGTTTGTGCATGTCTGTCTGTCTATGTCTGTTCATCCCTCTCTCTCTCTCTCCCTCTCTATCTATCTATCTATCTAAATCTGTTCCTTATCTATCTATCTATCTATCTAATTCTGTTCCTTATCTATCTATCTATCTATCTATCTATCTAATTCTGTTCCTTATCTATCTATCTATCTATCTATCTATCTATCTATCTATCTATCTAATTCTGTTCCTTATCTATCTATCTATCTATTTATCTATCTAATTCTGTTCCTTATCTATCTATCTATCTATCTATCTATCTAATTCTGTTCCTTATCTATCTATCTATCTATCTATCTATCTATCTATCTATCTATCTATCTATCTAATTCTGTTCCTTATCTATCTATCTATCTATCTATCTATCTATCTATCTATCTATCTATCTATCTAATTCTGTTCCTTATCTATCTATCTATCTATCTATCTATCTATCTATCTATCTATCTATCTATCTAATTCTGTTCCTTATCTATCTATCTATCTATCTATCTATCTATCTATCTATCTATCTATCTATCTATCTATCTATCTAATTCTGTTCCTTATCTATCTATCTATCTATCTATCTATCTATCTATCTATCTATCTATCTATCTAATTCTGTTCCTTATCTATCTATCTATCTATCTATCTATCTATCTATCTATCTATCTATCTATCTATCTATGTCAGTCTGTTCCCATCTGTCTATTTCACTACCTGGTTAGTTGCATGTTTATTAAGTGAACTGCTGAAGTCCATCCGAGCTGGGAATAATGTTAATAATTTCCCAGAGAGAAGCCGAAAGAACATTGAATGGAGAGAATCAATAAAATCCATAAATCGACTTTCCCATCGATTCTTCCATTGTTTTATTCTCTTCCTACTTTTGATCTTTGTTTCCTGCCCACCATCCAAATTGCTCATTGAATGTGACGTCTTTCAGCCAATATTGCCGCCCCATCTTTCTGTACAGTCTATCAAATATTATACTGCAGTCCTTAGGAGTGTTTTTTTTCTTTCTTTTTTTTCGAATAGGTGCCAGCCTGCATTTAGACTGCAATGAATGATACTTTCGATTGGTAATGTAATTTGGGATCCACCAATAATAGACGTGTAAATTGAGAAAAACCTGTTAGAAGTCGATAAAGATAGATTTGCATATCTAACAAGTGAGAAGAATCATCATTTCATCGATAAATTCCTTCATTTTTGTGTTTTATGTTTCAGTCGGAATTTTTATGGGATGAAATGTTCTCTGTAAAAAAAATGATTCCAGAAATATTATCTGGCTTTTTCAGTGCTGTCTGAACCTTTGACATGAATTACTGCAGTTATTCCAAGAATTATTTAAACTAATATCCCCATCCTTATTGTTTTTATTACTATATTTTGGCTGATGTATTCTTTGGCCTTCTTCAATATCTGAAATTAGTAGATGAGACATTGTCATTATTCCACATGTCATTCAGACTAATATCCTCATCCTTATTGTTTTTATCACTATTTTTAAGCTGATGTGTCCTTTGGTCTTTCTGAGTGCCACAATGTTTCAGCCGCTGTTCCCTCCAGCTTTCATCAGGTGTATGTTAATCCTTGTAGCCTACAGGTGATTTTGAACTAAACACTTTATTTAATCTACAGGTGTAGACTGTTCCCATTCCCAAAATATCTATTCCCATCATTTCAATATTACATTGGAAAACAAAAGTTTAATTCTAAATCTCGAAACGGGGGCTAGTGGGGGTTGGGGGGTAGGGAGCTTGGAGGGGGGGGGGGCTTAGTGGAGGGGGGGGGCTAGTGGGGTCCACTGGCTGACAGGTAGTTAAACTTAGTTTAAACTTCCAACCTTTTAATTAAATTTTGACCACTTGAAAAGTTTTCACATTTTCAGATTAACTTTCATGTTCTATGGATTACAGCAAAGGACAGAATTGGAATTGACTGTAACCAAAAAGTCAGGGATCAGTTTATAAATTGTTTCTATAGAGAATTGATCCCTCACTTTATATCCACATCATACATTATCCAATGTTGATTATCTATGTAGGCATGTTTTTCAAATTTAATTTTGTTAGTTTTAAACATGTAAAAATTTCGCAGCTTTCCCGTCTGAATTTTCTGATGAATCTTAATTCTTAAATTAATGATTTAGTAAGATCATGGCAAGTTCTAAGACAATAAAATATCCGTAGAAATTTCCCTATTGCATCGTTAAATATTTGATTGGTTTGGTTTCATTTGTTTTACAGCATAACAACGTCAATGGGTTATTTAATGACAAGAAGATTTTTATTGCTGGTAATATTGTTATTTACCAAAAATGTATTGCTGGTAATATTTAAAAAAAAATGTATTGCTGGTAATAATTTTTTCTTCAAAATTTAATTGCTGGTAATAATTTTTTACAAAAATGTATTGCTGGTATTAAAACCTATTCTTACACTTTCATAGTGTTTTGACCCCAGGGTTAACTATTAGCCCATAGCTGCGACCCTAACAGGTACTATCACCCCGGGTCAGGGTGTACTTGGGAACACCAGCAATTAAGAGTTGGCTCCTTGCTCCTCAAAACCTCCTGATCAGAAGCCTTGCTGTTGGATGTAGTTTATCGTCTTGCCCAGGACACGGATGTAGTTTATCGTCATACCCAGGAGGGGTTAAATATTTGAGCTTAACAACTTTAACAAAATATTCTAATAACAATTATAAATTTGAGTGCTGGTTGTTATTTTAAGAAGTGGGTACAAATGGAAATGATTTGAAATTAATGACTTTTCTATTTCACTGAAACAGCCATTAAATCCTTCTATCTTTCCTTTTTTTCTTTCCTTCATTTTCTCACTAAAGCCAAGTAGTGTCTTTTCCCCTCTTTCTATGCAATCAAAACAGAATAGTCATTTATTTATAAGGTATTGGCAGGACGTAATGGTCGTGCAAACTAACAAAAAGAGGAACAAGCACACTGCTAAAAGGATTCTCAATGGACTATAAAAATGGGGAGAATGTATTGTGGTGATAAAGTCAGGGATCAGTTTATAAATAAATTGCAATATAGAATTGATCTCCCACTTTATAATCACATCACATTTTCTTGTTTGTTAATCAAATATTAATTATCTATGCAAGCATGTTTTTCAGATTTACTTTCAGGCTCACTGGGTTATAGAAATGTAGAAAATCTACTGTGGCCATAAAATGGGGGATTAGTTTATAAATTGATTGTAATATGGAATTGATCCCCCACTTTATATCCATACCATACATTCTTTGATTTGGTTGGTTGATTTTGTTTAGCAGCATATCAACCTTGTTGGGTTATTTAATGCAGAAATCCAAAAAATTTGAACACAATTTTATGGCTTCAACTACAGATAAAATGCATTGTTGGTCATTTTGCTATAAAATGTATTGTTGCTAATTTTACTATAAATATTGGTATTTTTACTATAAAAATGCATTTTTATACTTTCATAGTATTTTGTTTTTGTTGGGGGGGTCACTATTTGCCCATAGCAGGGACCCTAACAGGTGCTACCTCCCCAGATGAGAGTGGACTTGGGAACAATAGCAATTAAGAGGTGGTTCTGTGCTGCTCAAAACCTCTAATCTTCTGAACAGAAGCCTTGCTGCTGGATGTAGTTTATCGTCTTACCCAGGACTAGTTCTTCTTTGATGATCAAATACTGATTACCTACAAAGGCCTGATTCACTTTCATCTTTTCTGAGCAATAGAGATGTAGAGAATCATTTGTGGCCACCAAAATTCCAAGCCACTAGAACACAAAGGGCTACAGAGAGCAAGAGTAAAGAGTGGTGTTTGAGGAAAAGATATAGAGAAAGACGGGGATCAGGATGAAGACATCAGAAGATGTCGATTGACATTACATTTGAATATTTGAAGATTATAGCTATCAGGGAGGCAAGTAGGATGAAGGGAGTTCCAATGTCGGGATGATTGATGGTATGATTCCAAAACAATTCTATACATTGAAAATTGTGATATAAAGACTACATTGGGAACATACTGCAGAAGGCACAAGGCTGGACAAGATGAGTTCTAGATTGTTTGTCTTGGAGGAAAACATTGCATAATGGCAAGAGACTTTTGAAGAGAATTCTCGTTGCATATGGAAAACTCAACGAATATATTAGTAAAAGACTTTCTTTTTAAGCATTTCACCCCAAGCCAGGTGGGAGTGCCACTAGCATGCAAGGGGTTTCAGAAAGTGAGAGCAAGAGTAAAGAGGGGTGTTTGAAGAAAGGATAAAGAGAAGGACGGGGATCAAGGTCAAGGCATCAGAAGATGTCGATTGACATTACATTTAAACATTTGAAGATTATAGCTATCAGATAATCAAGTAAGAGGAAGGGAGTTCCATTGTTGGGAAGTGTGGGAGAAGAAGCTGTTGGAGTAGAAGAGGTGGTTACATTTAAGTGTTTTGACAATGAAAGGGTGGGACTGAGATGCCAACCTAGTAGCACGCTTAAATTCAGTCAGGGCACCAGTGAAAGTAGTTTGTCAGAGCAATTGTCATGAAAATATTTGTAGAAAAGACAGAGAAAAGTGACTGTAGACGAGATGCCAGATCAAGACCTATCACATTGCATATCCGTCTCTGGATTTTGTTGAGGACCTCAAGATGAACAGTGGGCACACCAGACCATATATGGCAACTTTAATTTGTATTTTTATTTCAGCTTTTGTTTGTTTTTTAACTCTTTTTCTTCTTCATCCTCTTTCTTTCTTTTAAAGATGCATTCCTCTACCCTTTCTTTCACACCTCTTATTCTTTTTCACTACTCCTTCATTTTTCCTTCTTTTCTTCTTCTTATTAAATTCTTCTTCTTCTCTTCTTCATTTTCCTTTCTTCTTTTTTCTTTTTCTTTTCCTTCAATTTTCTTCTTTTTTTCATTTTTCTTTCGTTTTTCTTCCTTTTTTCTTCATTTTCCTTTCTTTTTTTCTTTGTCTTCATTTTCTTTCTTTTTTCTTCATTTTTCCTTCTTTCTTTTTTCTTCCTTTTTCTTTCTTTTCTTTCTTTTTCTTCATTTATTCTTTTTCTTCATTTTTCTTTCTTTTTCTTGCTTTTTTCTTCATTTTACTTTCTTTTTCTTCATTTTTCTTCCTTTTTTCTTTTTCTTCATTTTTTCTTTTTCTTCCTTTTTCTTTCTTTTTTCTTCCTTTTTTCTTCATTTCCTTTTTCTTTCTTTTTCTTCATTTTTCTTATTCTTCATTTTTCATTCTTTTTCTTTCTTTTTCTTCATTTTCCCTTCTTTTTCTTTCTTTTTCTTTCTTTTTCTTCATTCTTATTTCCTTTTTTCTTCATTTTCCTTTCTTTTCCTTTCTTTTTCTTCATTTTTCTATCATTTTTCTTTCATTTTTTTCATTTTTCTTTCTTTTTTTCTTTCATTTTCTCTTCTTTTCCTTTTCTTCCTTCTTTCATTCCTCCTATCCTTGCTTCCTCCCTTCTGTAACCCTTTCACTTTAGACTAGTGATTCCCAACCACCATGCCTCAGCACTCTCGTGTGCCATGAAATCCTCTTAAGCATGGAAATATTGAAGGAATCAGGAATAAACACCCAGCACAGGTTTCATAATAAAGACATTACACAAATAGTTGAAAAATTGAAATAAATTAAGTTCATATTTTTGTGTATCAGTCAGTTATGTGCCATGCATGATACATGCTTAAGTGATCAGATATCGTTTGATACATGACTGACGAGGCAGATTTTTTGTCCCGCAGTAGGTTGCCATTTCTTTCTGCAGTAGACCAGTTCCCATCCAAGGCTATAGAACCCGGTCTGTCCTGATATTTACCCACAGCTAAGTGAAGAAGAAGCGGATTCACACCTTTCCCAAGGGTATTAGCACATAAGTGAATGTAATAGATTTGAATGTAATTTGAACTCGGCACCCTGATTCCCCAATCCGAGCCGCTATCCATTACTCCACTGTGCCTCCTTTGTGCGTATATTTTCCTAAAATCTATGGTTTTATTTCATAACATTTATATGTATAAAAATATTGCTAAGTGTGCTGTCGTATTTTCATTTGCCCCTTGGTGTTCCATTGATTAAAATGTTGATAAAAACTGTGCTCGGCTCTGTAATCTGTGTCCAAATATTACACTTTATCCACAGTGTTGGTATTATGTATAGAAGGTTGAACCTTAAAAGGTTTCATCATCTGCATATTTTATTTGTCAATTACATAGACTCTGTTATAACTCAGATGAAAATTGATTAAAAAAGTTGATGAAAACTGTGCTCGGCTCTGTAATCTGTGTCCAAATATTACACTTTATCCACAGTGTTGGTATTATGTATAGAAGGTCGAACCTTAAAAGGTTTCATCATCTGCATATTTTATTTGTCAATTACATAGACTCTGTTATAACTCAGATGAAAATTGATTAAAAATGTTGATTAAAACTGTGCTAGGCTCTGTAATCTGTGTCCAAATATTACACTTCATCCACAGTGTTGGTATTATGTATAGAAGGTCGAACCTTAAAAGCTTTCATCATCTGCATATTTTATTTGTCAATTACATAGACTCTCTCATAATTCAGATGAAAGATGCTATTTTGGATCTTATCACTTTTATTTGCATTTTCCTTTTCATACCAAAACAATAAATGTTTAACATTTGATCTGAACACTGTTCAATAATTTGGAGATATGGGTGGCCTAGTGGTTAATTGGTGTTGAGAGTAGCTTGGCATTTTTCCAAACAATAAATGCCTGAGAAATAACCAAAGAAACAAGTACCAGAAGATCTCGTTTTGATCAATATATGGCATTGCATGTCCTTTTGATTTCTTTAGACATTCGAGTTCATTGATCAGACTTACTGAAAGTTTCTTGGACATGGAAATGTCAATATTGTATGACTCTTGGTTGGCGCCTTACCAGATTTGCATTTGCTAAATTCCTTCCAATTGTTCTTTATTCTACTCCCACATGTCAACTAAATAGAAAGCATTAAAATATACAAAAACTATCTTGGTCATTAGCTTTTGTATAATATAAAGAACATATATGGATATCTATCTATCTATCTATCTATCTACTTTTTCTTTCTTTCTTTCTTTCTTTCTATCTATCTATTTTTTCTTTCTATCTGTTTATCTCAGTCTGTTCATATCTATCTATCTATCTATCTACATCCTTTTTTCTTTCTATCTGTTTATCTATCTCAATCTGTTCATATCTATCTATCTATCTATCTACTTTTTCTATCTATCTATCTATCTATCTATCTACTTTTTCTATCTATCTATCTATATCCTTTTTTCTATCTGTTTATCTATCTCAATCTATTCATATCTATCTATCTATCTATCTACTTTTTCTATCTATCTATCTATCTATCTATCTACTTTTTCTATCTATCTATCTACTTTTTCTATCTATCTATCTATATCCTTTTTTCTATCTGTTTATCTATCTCAATCTGTTCATATCTATCTATCTATCTATCTACTTTTTCTATCTATCTATTTATCTATCTATCTACTTTTTCTTTCTATCTGTTTATCTATCTCAATCTATTCATATCTATCTATCTATCTATCTACTTTTTCTATCTATCTATCTATCTATCTACTTTTTCTATCTATCTATCTATCTATCTACTTTTTCTATCTATCTATCTATCTATCTATCTACTTTTTCTATCTATCTATCTATCTATCTACTTTTTCTATCTATCTATCTATCTATCTACTTTTTCTATCTATCTATCTATCTATCTATCTACTTTTTCTATCTATCTATCTACTTTTTCTATCTATCTATCTATATCCTTTTTTCTATCTGTTTATCTATCTCAATCTGTTCATATCTATCTATCTATCTATCTACTTTTTCTATCTATCTATTTATCTATCTATCTACTTTTTCTTTCTATCTGTTTATCTATCTCAATCTATTCATATCTATCTATCTATCTATCTACTTTTTCTATCTATCTATCTATCTATCTACTTTTTCTATCTATCTATCTATATCCTTTTTTCTATCTGTTTATCTATCTCAATCTGTTCATATCTATCTATCTATCTATCTACTTTTTCTATCTATCTATCTCTCTCTCTATCTGTTTATCTATCTCAATCTGTTTATATCTATCTATCTAACTATCTATCTATCTATCTATCTACTATCTATCTACATTTTCTATCTATCTATCTATATCATTTTTTCTTTCTATATGTTTATCTATCTCAATCTGTTCATATCTATCTATCTACTTTTTCTATCTATCTATCTATCTATCTATCTATCTATCTATCTATCTATCTATCTATCTATCTACCTATCTATCTACTTTTTCTATCTATCTATCTATCTATCTATCTATCTCCTCACAAGAATATGCTGAAATATTCTCAGCTGAATCAGGAAAAACTTTAAAAAAACAATGGAAGCATTTGGTCAGATTATGGAAAGTGGGTTTGTCCAAGAACTTTCTCGCCCTTCCTTGTCAACACACACACACACAGATTCTGAGGCCAAAGATACAATTAAGGATGTGCAGATGGTTTAATGGATACCAGCTTACAATAAGAAGTCAAGGATCTGAGTTCAGATTCTAGTCAAGTTGATTACATTCACTTATATGCAAATACCCTTGGGAAAGGTAGAAATCCATTACTAGGATATCTGGAAAGATCAATATTATTCCCAGAAAAATTTTAATGCCATATTCACTTGCACAAAAAAAAAGAAAAGAATTATTCTTAAATCTAAAATATGCTTCTGCTGCAAATAACCCCAAACCGTAAAAAATAAATAAAATATTACACTATTAATATGCTCCAGCTCTTTGTGATTTCTGTAATAACAGACAAATGGATGTAATGTGACTTGAGAATTATTCCAGTGAAAGCCTTGTGCAACATCCTGCAAAATAAATGAACAATTCCCAGCAAAATCTGCAATAACTATGACTTCACTCCCCGTCAAATAACTTTTCTTAGTACAAAATTTTGATTTTTCTTTGGCAATGAAATCATGCCTTTTCAAGGTTTGAAGGTCTATGCAAAAAGTTTCAATAAATTCTTCTGTAGATTATGATACAGTTTGCAATGTGGTTCAATCTGTTGATAGCCACTGTTTGTAGATAAAATCATCTATTTAATTTTTATTTAGAATTTTTTCTATATATAAAACAAAATCCTCCATCAAATTGCTACAAGTTGAACAGTCACCCAAATAGCATTTTTTTTTTTTTTTTTTTAATCATATCACCCCAAGCAAGGCCGGAGGCCACTATCACGCAAGGGGTTAAAGAGGGGTTGGAGGAAGAGCAGATAGGAGTGGCAAGGGAGGGGATGTGGAGAAAGAGAAAGACAGTGGGTCGATCAAGGCAAGGGGGCCACAAAAGATCCGGAGCGAGAGCAGATAGGAATGAGAAATGAAAGGAAGTGGAGAAGGGAAGTGGATAGATCAAGGCAACTGGAGATGTCGATTGACGCTACACTTAAACCGTTGGAGATTGTATTTGTCTGGGAAACAGTAATAGGGAAGGGAGTTCCATAGGCGAGATGTGCGAGACATGAAGCTATTGGAGTAGAAGAGACGTCTACATCTAACAGTTTCCACGGTGTAGGGGTGGGAGCGGGATACCAGCCTCGTAGGACGTTTAAATTCACGAGGCCTAGGGACAAGCGAACGCAACTCCTCAGAGCAATTACCGTGGAAGTACTTGTAAAAAAGGCAGAGCGAGGCAACATCGCGTCTGTGAGAGAACGACTGCAGACAAGATGACAGATCAGGGCCAATCACGTTGCCTATCCATCTCTGGATCTTATCAAGAACCCTGAGGCAAACAGCAGGGGCCCCAGACCATATATGGCAGCAATACTCCATGCAAGGGCAAATGGTTGATTTATAGACTTGAAGGATCGATTCCGGGGAGAAAAATTTCCTGGCTCGGCACAGAGAACCAACTTTCTTAGCGGTGGCTGATGCAACTGACTCGATGTATTTGTTCCATCTCAGATCAGCAGACAGCGTGAGACCGAGCAGCTGCAGGGAGGAGCTCTTGAGAAGTTGGTCATCAGACATTCCAATGGGATGCAGGGATGGATCCTTATGGTGGTTGATAGAGAGCAGTTTTGTTTTAGAGGCGTTAAAGTTAACCATCCATTTCTCACCCCAGATCACAACCGATTGGAGGTGCTTTTCAATTTGAGCTGCCAGGTTAGCTTTGTCCACCTCACTAGATTTGTGTTTGAGGCAGGAGTAAATAGTGGTGTCGTCAGCGTAGATGCCGACTTGGGAGTCTATGGCATCAGGAAGGTCGTTTATAAATATGAGGAACAGAGTAGGGCCTAGGATGGAGCCTTGAGGAACACCTGCGTTAGTGGGATAGGAGTTGGAGATGAATCCACTGAGAACAACCTACAAATCCCAGTTTGACAGGAATGATTATATTAGGTCAAACAATCGACCTGTGATACCATAACCCCGGAGCTTGCGGAGAAGGCCGGCATGCCAGACTCTATCGAATGCATTGGAGTTGTCAAGGGCCACGGCACGAGCTTCACCGTTGTTGTGGATAGCTTGGCAGACAAATTCAGTGATGGCCGTAAACACATCGGCAGTAGATCGGGCAAAGCGGAAACCATACTGCTTGTCTGAGAGCAGATCGTGGGATATCAGGTGATTAATCACTTCGGCGTTGATAATGGCCTTGAAGACTTTGCCGAAGAGGGGTAGGAGACTGATAGGACGGTAATTGGAAGGGTCGGAGGGGTCACCAGAGTTCTTAAAGACAGGGACAATGGTTGAGGACTTCCAGCAGTCAGGAAAACAGGACTCCTTGAGGCAGCAGTTGTACAATTTAGAGAGGGCAGGTGCCAGTTCAGGTGCGCATTTCTTTAGGACAATGGCTGGTATTCCGTCAGCACCAGTAGCCTTGTGGTGATCTAAGTTAGAAATAATGCCCAATACCGACGGCGGGGTTATGTGCAATCCGTTCAGGAGGGCCTCAGTTCTGGGAGGGAAATCGGGCACCCCGGAAGAATCTAGCGTAGAATTGGAAGAAAACTTCCGAGCGAAGCATTCAGCCTTGTCAGCAGAGGTGGTCAGGACCTCAAAAAGGTCGCTTCATTACATGTAACAGCAGCTATGCATTGGTAAATGATATTGTCCATCTTGAGTCAGTGTATCAAGATGAGCTCCCACAATCATCATTCATATTGTGTGATATATTGTGTGATATATTGTGTGATATATTGTGTGATATATTGTAGAAATACAGAAGACATGGTGTGTTCTACCACCACCTGCTTTTGGTCTGAGCTCAGCAAATTTTGAAAAATTAATTCCGTTTGGATTTTTGGATTTTAAATAATTGGTATGCTTCTTTCAGGTTACAGAGTACAAGATACTTTTGTTCCTGAACTCTTCTACCATTCTTCTATAAGACTCTCTTATAGTCATTTTTTTTCCAGGCATCTCTGCTAACTTCTTCACACTTATAAAACAGCACAACTTCGTCAATTGCCTCCTGTGGGAATCTATATTTTTGCACATTTGGTAGAAATAATATTCCTTGTTCATTTACAAGTTGTTTGGCTTGTCTTGCCATGTATATTGTGGTGCCAAATTCCATTTGAATTCTTTGGATATTCCAGCTTTTTGGAAATATTATCAAAATTTGTACTTTTGGGATCTTTTTTCAAGCTGAAAACTTTTCTTTTAATTGTGTAATAATTTCACTTTCATCAGATCTTTTATGATCTTCTACACTTCTGTGCTCATCTTGATGATAAATTTTAGTCAGAATCAGTTTAATTTTCTTTGATATTGCTCCCTTAATTTTTCCTACATTTTTATTCCTCATAATTGGTTTGTTTTTAGAGTTTTTGATGCTCGATTGGTTATTCACCAATCATTGATAGTGACTCATTAAAACGTTGCAGTTCATTTTTAATATCTACAAAAATTCTAGAAGGCTGTGACTGGTCTTCAACTGAAGTCGAAGTACATTCAGAAAACTCAGATTATGCTGTTAATTCTATTTGATAACGGCTTTGCTTGTTAATCTCTTTGTAAATGTTAAGAATCTTTTTTAAATATTCATTTCAATGTATCACTTTTTCATATCAAAACTTAATCTTTTAAATATCTATAAAAATAAAAATACTGAAAATTTCAGTTTGTGTATTTAGCATACTGTGTTGAATGTCAACAAAAATTTGTTAACTATTAACATCATTTGTGACATATTTTCATCTTATTTTATGTTGTGTTAACATTAATTCATGACACTTCTTAAATATTTATTTTCATTATGTCTTTTTTCATATAAAAATCTGTTTGTTGTATAATAAAAATGTAAACAAAACCAAAAATAAGGTTGTTTAGTTTCCACCAAATTGGTCCACATTTAACCAAAAAACAAAAATTCTATTGGTTTTTGGATTATCATTCTTATATGAATATTAATCAACATTAAAAGAACTTTCTGAAGGTATACAACATGACCATATTGGGAGATATGAAAATGTTAGCATATAGTGGCAAATACCAAAAATAGCCATTTTGAATTTAGCCCAACCCAGTAAAACTTTTGTAACCCAGGCCATAGTCAAAAGTCCACCACAAAATTTTGTACCTATTTTCTCATAAGGCAGACAAATTTGTTGTCAAATTTTAAAAAAATTAAAGATACGTTTTTTCAGAAATTAAAGATCAAATTTTAAGGTCAAGATCAAATTATCTTATTTGACCTTTAAACAAAAAATAAATAGATTACCTTTTAGATCTATCTAAGTAATTTAAAATGGTATATAATTTAGCATTGTAAGTGAAGAAACAACTGAGATATTAATATTTAAACTGTCACTATTTTCCAAAATTGACCCTTTTAGCAAAGGTGAAAGTGTCATATATTGTGAACCCTTTGACATAGAGATGTAAAATAGTCACCATTCAATTTCTATAATGAAGCCCTATAAGTGTACCAGATTTGAAAATAAATCTCTCGGTGATGGTCAGACCCTTGCCGATTTAACATAGAATGACGCATATTGTAAATAATATGAATAATCATTTCTCAACCCAGAAATTCAGACAGAAATTACCCTACTATCCTTGACAGTTGCTGACATGTCAGAATTGAACCATTCACTTGATCTTTTAAGGCAGTACATCTAAGCTCAAATCTGGTTTCATCACTTGACACAGTTCTCTCTGAATCCCAGCTTCCATACCTGTCCAAAATATACTTTACTTTTTTTAATCGAGTTCCCTCCAAGTAGTAAGGCCACTAAGACACAAGCGGGTAAAAACTGTGTTGGTAAAACAGAAACATTACTAATGAGTGAGAACAAAAGGAGTAATCGGGAGGACAGTAGATAGTGGAAAGGAGTTCCACAAGCAAGAAGTGCAAGAAAAGAAACTGTTAGCATAGAACTTATGGTTACATCTAGCCAACTCAACTATAAATTGATGAGACCTCAACACCAATCTAGTACTGCATTTAAATTCAAACAGTCTAAGTACCATAAAGGAGAGCTCATTTGAACAATTACCTTAAAAGTATTTATAAAAAAGGCAGGGCAAGGCAACCTTATGGTGGTGGGAAAGTGACTGAAGCTGAGATGCCAGGTCAGGACCAATAATATTGCTGATTCTTCTTTGGATTTTATCAAGACTCTCTAGATAAATAGCAGGAGCTCTGGACCATATGTAGTAGCAATATTCTAAGTGTGGACGAATGGTAGACTTATAGATATGTAGGATAGATTCTGAAGATTTTATTTGAAAACAGATGTTGATGTAGAGGTTATCTACCTTTTCATTGTTTGGGAATATATAAAGGTGGTAATTTTTTTGTGTCGTCTTCTTACTGCTAGCTTACTTAATCATTTTTTATGTATGTGGTTATGCATGAGAGTATGTGAGTGAACAAGTGAGAATGAAAAGAAACAAACAACATTTTAATAAATATTATTTTCCTCATTAAATTAAGTGTGCCATACAGAAAGCCAGTCGGGCCACAATTTGCTCCTGACTGATTTAAAGGGTCAAAAACTTGAAATTTAAGTAAAGAAACTTTAAAAAAATGAAGTTTATCAAAAAATGGAGCATAATAAATCTTGAAAGAATAAAAAATAACAAGTGAACACTAGTTTTTTAAATAAAGCAATCGTAAAATATCTGCCTATATCTCTGAGATGAGGTATTATGATTACTTGTATTATTTACATTATTTGGACTGTTACCCTCATCTTCATTGCCATATTCACAACATTTTGGCCAGTGTACACTCCAGCCTTCTTCAGGTAATTGGAATTTTGAACAGAACCCTTTACTTCATCCATAGATTGTTCTGTGGGTAGATTGTTCTCGTTCCACACGCCATGCCCCTTCTATATTCACAATGTTCCAGCCGTTGTACACTCCCGCTTTCTTGTTTAGGTTTATAAGTCCCAAAAATTCATACACAGATGAAGGACACATGGCCGGTGGATAAAGATATTGGTTAGATCCAGTGACTAGACCCAAAGAGTTAGGAGATCAATACCAGGCCACAGCATGAGGAACCAAAACTAGGAGAGTTGAGCTAAAGGGAAATAACTGTGATATTCAGAAGAGCCATGGTACGTGGAAGGAGAACAATCTACACTGGTGGACGACTATTTTGGTTTGAAATTTCAATCACCTGAAGAAGACTGGAGCATACAATGGGTGAAACATTGTGAATACGGCAATGAAGATGAGAATAACAGTTTGAATGATGTAAATAATACAAGCAACTGTAAAAGCATGCAAGTAAAACTGACTAGTTTTAACGAGCTATGATAATTACTTTTTGAATTATGAAACAGGATGGTCTTGATAAGCTTGGGATGTGGGTGCTGAAAAATTTCCTCAAAAAAAAAAAAAATACATTCCCAAAGAAGAGTTCTTTAGCCATAATTTCTCAAATATGCCTGTTTTTTTTTAATAATACTTAAAAAATTCCTAATGTCCACTCACTTCAGGATATACAAATAATGGGTGAGTTATGAAAGAAAAGTTTATTCACTTGGTTTGTATTTTTTCCCCCATTATTGGTATTATCATATAAGATAAGTAATAAGATAAATGGTGCAATCACTCGAATCTGAGGTTGCCAGTCTACAAGAGTAGCTAGCTAATCCTCATTGCAGACGCCTGCTCAGGCACATTTGTGTTTGTTCAACACCCACAGAGCCCACAGATGGTTCATACTGCAACTATGCTGAGCAGGTGTTAATTACAGTTTTTGGAGAGAGCACATTATCTAGCAGGATCAACAGCCTGAAAAAGGCTAGCACGCTCAAACCCTCAGTCACAGTGACTTTTGACTTCATGCCAGCACAACCACTGATGGCTCCCAAAGGTTCTGTCTACCCAATTTTACTCACAAGGCTTGGGTCAACCCGTGGTATTGTTTTCAGGCACTTTCCAAAGGTGCCACATGCTGGGATCGCCTTCTCCACGCCAATAACAGCAAGAAGTCACCTTTCTGACAAATTGACCATGATGAGATTCGAAGCCAGGTCTCATGTTCAGAAAGTGACTGTTCTAACCACTTGGTCATGTGTCCATACCATCCATCCATGATATAATATCACCTTATCTCATGGATAAATGGAATGGCTGAAAGAAAAGGAAAGACAAACATGCTCTGCTCTCAGAGAGAGTTTTATGCCGCTAAATCATACACAAAATTATATATACATATTTACACATATCCTATGCATAGAAACTATATCACATGTCTACAACAGCAAGCAGTGTGAAAAGAGAGATAGAGACTTGTAATATTTCCCAAATGGAAAAATGGAGGTACAGTGGTTTCTCTATGAACCTGGTGAGGCCATCTATTTTTCTCTGTAAGAGCTACTGTTATGGCCTAGTGTGACAGACAGAGTTTGGGAAACACACCAAACACACACACATATATTTTAAAAATTTTTTATCGATATTGGAGTAGATTTGAATAGCGATTTTAGATCAGAACAATTTTGTTTACTGATGGAAACCTGATCTTGCTCATTTGGAATTGGGTCATTAGAAAAGACAATGAAAATAATCAAAATAACTTTTGTCAGTTAAAATTATAAATAGGGCTGAGTAAGCAAGAAAGGACTTTTGAAATTCCCATCGTTTTGGGTTGACAGTGATACTCATGATAACGTGTGCAGACCAAGGGTCGATTTGTGATCAGCCAGGTTTATCTATATAAACACACACAGAAATCTGTTGAGAGTGTGGTTGGCTGGTCTGTCGTCGAGTGCAGTTGAGCTGGAGAGAGAGGTCGGAGATTGGGAGTGACGTCAGAGGTTGGAGCCAGGCACCCGCTTACATATTTTGTTGATATACGTACGAAGAAGCAAATTACTCCTCCAACATCTAAAACTACTACTATTATTACTACCACTGGAAATGGAAACGTTGAACAAGCTACAATAAACAAGAGTCACATATAGTTCTGAGACGATTTCACAACAACTCTCTATATCTAGAATCCAGTGTATGAGTTTTTACATCAATTATTTTCTTTTCTGTAACCCGTTTCTTTTCTATACTATTCTTTTCTGCTATATAAAAAACATTAACAATTCAACCATTGAATAGTTGTTTGTTTGGCTTACTGCAGATATATATTTTTTTTTTGTGCATTCTAAATTTCTTAGCACAGACTCTTCAGCCGTGTCTGCATCTTCAGTCCACCGTGAATGGATGAACATCACTTTTGCTTTCTGGATCAAACCAATCACAATGTGGGCAGGAAGCAGGATTAAACCAGTGGACCGGTCGAATGATCTACGGATGCTCAGGGGACCTATGGCCACTCCCTTAAGTTCGGTTAAGACCGAGCAGACACCTCAACCCAGAGAGTAAGATGTCAGAGGTTGAGGGGCTGGGGCGAAAGTGGTTAGACTAGAAACATCCTTCTTCTCTGGGCTTTACATCACAACTGGTTTTCATTAATCTATCCTGTGACATCACTCACTGGCTGACATGTGATTTATATCAATGAAAGGGAGATTATCACCTTTTGTATCCCTACACAAAGAAATAGATCAAGATAAATAAGAAAGTCTTTGCAGATAGATATAAAGATCTCTTATTCATGCAGTTGAAATCATTTTTTCAAAATGTTGACTAATGAAGATTCTTCTTTCATATGTGTACGTGTGGGTGGGTGTTCAGATATCCTAACCAAACAGTAAATACCAAAGGCCCAGCTTGGATAATGTAAGGTTGACCTCAGAGGTCATTTTATTTTACCAATATTTATAAAACTGTACCATGCCATTTCTCATGAAATTTAAAATTTTTTTTTTGACAATGATGTTCACTCTGTACAAGGCCTGAGAGCCACTTTAGGTAGATGATTATAGAGTAAGACGCACAGTTTATGCAGATAATTGGAGAAGATAACAGTTAACCCTAGACTTGAACAGATTAAGATTGTAGTGATTGGGGAAACATCCTCTTGGGATTCTGTTCCATAGGGCAGTAGTTTGTGGGAAGAAGCTGTTTGAGTGGAACTTACTTCTCACCGATGGGTAGTTTATATGGATAGGAGAGGAAGATAATGGTTAACTCTAGACTTGAACAGGTTAAGATTGTAGTGATTGGGGAAACATCCTCTTGGGAGTCTGTTCCATAGGGCAGTGGTTTGTGGGAAGAAGCTGTTTGAGTGGAACTTACTTCTCACCTATGGGTAGTTTATATGGGTAGGAGAGGAAGATAACGGTTAACTCTAGACTTGAACAGGTTAAGATTGTAGTGATCGGGGAAACATCCTCTTGGGAGTCTGTTCCATAGGGCAGTGGTTGGTGGGAAGAAGCTGTTTGAGTGGAACTTACTTCTCACCAATGGGTAGTTTATATGGATAGGAGAGGAAGATATCGGTTAACTCTAGACTTGAACAGGTTAAGATTGTAGTGATTGGGGAAACATCCTCTTGGGAGTCTGTTCCATAGGGCAGTGGTTGGTGGGAAGAAGCTGTTTGAGTGGAACTTACTTCTCACCAATGGGTAGTTTATATGGATAGGAGAGGAAGATATCGGTTAACTCTAGACTTGAACAGGTTAAGATTGTAGTGATTGGGGAAACATCCTCTTGGGAGTCTGTTCCATAGGGCAGTGGTTTGTGGGAAGAAGCTGTTTCAGTGGAACTTACTTCTCACCAATGGGTAGTTTATATGGATAGGAGAGGAAGATAATGGTTAACTCTAGACTTGAACAGGTTAAGATTGTAGTGATTGTGGAAACATCCTCTTGGGAGTCTGTTCCATAGGGCAGTGGTTTGTGGGAAGAAGCTGTTTGAGTGGAACTTACTTCTCACCAATGGGTAGTTTATATGGATAGGAGAGGAAGATATCGGTTAACTCTAGACTTGAACAGGTTAAGATTGTAGTGATTGGGGAAACATCCTCTTGGGAGTCTGTTCCATAGGGCAGTGGTTTGTGGGAAGAAGCTGTTTGAGTGGAACTTACTTCTCACCAATGGGTAGTTTATATGGATAGGAGAGGAAGATAATGGTTAACTCTAGACTTGAACAGGTTAAGATTGTAGTGACTGGGGAAACATCCTCTTGGGAGTCAGTTTCACAAAGCAGCAGTTCATAGGAAGAAGCTGCTTGTGTTGAACTTACATGTTAGCCAATTCTGCTTTCATTTGGAATTTATAAAATCTTTCTCTTAAAATTATTTTTCAGGAAAACAGGTTCTTTGAGTTTAGTCACTCTTTCCAGTATTGATGGGGTTAACCTTTTATTTGAAGTTGTAAGGAATGTCAACATCTTGATTATGTCATTATTTTCTCTTCTCAAGCCCAGTAGCTGTTATCACTCTTTCCAGTATTAATGGAGGTTTCCTTCTTAACCTTTTCTTTGAAGTAATGTGGAATGTCAACATCTTGATTATGTCATTATTTTCTCTTCTCAAGCCCAGTAGCTGTTATCACTCTTTCCATTATTGATGGGGGTTTCCTTCCTAACCTTTTATTTGAAGTAGTGTGGAATGTCAACATCTTGATTATGTCATTATTTTCTCTTCTCAAGCCCAGTAGCTGTTATCACTCTTTCCAGTAATAATGGAGGTTTCCTTCTTAACCTTTTCTTTGAAGTAGTGTGGAATGTCAACATCTTGATTATGTTATTATTTTCTCTTCTCAAGTCCAGTAGCTGTTATCACTCTTTCCAGTATTCATGGAGGTTTCCTTCTTAACCTTTTCTTTGAAGTAGTGTGGAATGTCAACATCTTGATTATGTCATTATTTTCTCTTCTCAAGCCCAGTAGCTGTTATCACTCTTTCCGTTATTGATGGGGGTTTCCTTCCTAACCTTTTCTTTGTAGTAGTGTGGAATGTCAACATCTTGATTATGTCATGATTTTCTCTTCTCAAGCCCAGTAGCTGTTATCACTCTTTCCGTTATTGATGGGGGTTTCCTTCCTAACCTTTTCTTTGTAGTAGTGTGGAATGTCAACATCTTGATTATGTCATTATTTTCTCTTCTCAAGCCCAGTAGCTGTTATCACTCTTTCCGTTATTGATGGGGGTTTCCTTCCTAACCTTTTCTTTGTAGTAGTGTGGAATGTCAACATCTTGATTATGTCATGATTTTCTCTTCTCAAGCCCAGTAGCTGTTATCACTCTTTCCGTTATTGATGGGGGTTTCCTTCCTAACCTTTTCTTTGTAGTAGTGTGGAATGTCAACATCTTGATTATGTCATTATTTTCTCTTCCCAAGCCCAGTAGCTGTTATCACTCTTTCCGTTATTGATGGGGGTTTCCTTCCTAACCTTTTCTTTGTAGTAGTGTGGAATGTCAACATCTTGATTATGTCATTATTTTCTCTTCTCAAGCCCAGTAGCTGTTATCACTCTTTCCGTTATTGATGGGGGTTTCCTTCCTAACCTTTTCTTTGTAGTAGTGTGGAATGTCAACATCTTGATTATGTCATTATTTTCTCTTCTCAAGCCCAGTAGCTGTTATCACTCTTTCCAGTATTAATGGAGGTTTCCTTCCTAACCTTTTATTTGAAGTAGTGTGGAATGTCAACATCTTGTTTATGTTATTTTTTCTCCGAGTTACATGTGCTTTCTATTTTAGCTGTTGCCAGAGTTGAAATTCCTAAAGTGATATGGTATCTTTTATTTGCTACAGTACTTTGTGTTTCTGTAGTGCCAATCTATGAGGTTCAAAGAAGGATAGTTCTCACTAAGACTGATGCATCTCTCTCAATACTATTTTTAACCACTGAGCTTAGAAAGCGGTTGTATACAACTGTCAGTTTAGATATTTCTGAAGGAGTTTAGTGCCATGCATGCCATCCATATGAAAGTCTTGATCTGTGGTGTATGCACGTAGATTGGGTGTAACAGCAAAATTGTCCAAATCATGTTACAGCATAATTGGCCATCCCATAAAATGTTTAATATCTAAAAGAACCACTAAACTAATTGAATTTCTTTTTCCCAGGTTTTCAGATAAGATATTTAGCCATCTTGACACCATTTGTTATAAGAATCACTGAAAAATCTTTTAAGT
>OZ038514.1:6617918-6630418 GCA_964036315.1 Acanthosepion esculentum
ACGTACTTAATATGATGGAGATCTTGAAATTTTCCATTAGTTGATTACCGAGAGGAATTAATCAAACAGCTTAATCCTGTGGAACTCTCCTGTCGTTTTTTTTATTTCCCCAGGCCGGGAAGTTAGAAATTTGCATACATAACCATTTTAAGATATTTTTTATGTTTATACGTTCTTTTTATAGATACAAATATTTAAGTAAATGCTCTGTTTATAATAAACAGTATTAACGACATTTACTGGCCTGAATGTCTGAGAAATTTTCATAGGAAATATGCGTCCTCCGACAGGAATCGAACCTGTATCCTATACGGAACCGTCATATAGCCTGACATGCCTTAACCGATTTGGCCGCAGAGGAGCATTTTGGTTAGCAAGGTCAATTTTACTGTTTTTAAACTACAATTCTCCATGATTGGTTAGCAAGGTCAATTTTACTGTTTTTAAACTACAATTCTCCATGATTGGTTAGCAAGGTCAATTTTACTGTTTTTAAACTACAATTCTCCATGATTGGTTAGCAAGGTCAATTTTACTGTTTTTAAACTACAATTCTCCATGATTGGTTAGCAAGGTCAATTTTACTGTTTTTAAACTACAATTCTCCATGATTGGTTAGCAAGGTCAATTTTACTGTTTTTAAACTACAATTCTCCATGATTGGTTAGCAAGGTCAATTTTACTGTTTTTAAACTACAATTCTCCATGATTGGTTAGCAAGGTCAATTTTACTGTTTTTAAACTACAATTCTCCATGATTGGTTAGCAAGGTCAATTTTACTGTTTTTAAACTACAATTCTCCATGATTGGTTAGCAAGGTCAATTTTACTGTTTTTAAACTACAATTCTCCATGATTGGTTAGCAAGGTCAATTTTACTGTTTTTAAACTACAATTCTCCATGATTGGTTAGCAAGGTCAATTTTACTGTTTTTAAACTACAATTCTCCATGATTGGTTAGTAAGGTCAATTTTACTATTTTTAAACTACAATTCTCCATGATTGGTTAGTAAGGTCAATTTTACTATTTTTAAACTACAATTCTCCATGATTGGTTAGTAAGGTCAATTTTACTGTTTTTAAACTACAATTCTCCATGATTGGTTAGTAAGGTCAATTTTACTATTTTTAAACTACAATTCTCCATGATTGGTTAGTAAGGTCAATTTTACTGTTTTTAAACTACAATTCTTCATGATTTTCTCTTGTACATTCATATCTGCTCAAAGCGTATCCAAATGTAAACAAATGACGTCACACATTATGAAATGGACAAAGTCCGACAATTATTTTAAGACATTTTTTATGTTTATATGTTCTTTTTATAGATAAATTTCTCCGACATCCAGCCGGTAAATGTCGTTAATACTGTTTATTATAAGCAGAGCATTTACTTAAATATTTGTATCTATAAAAAGAACGTATAGACATAAAAAATGTCTTAAAATAATTGTCAGACTTTGTCCATTTTATAATGTGATACGTAACCATCCTCATGCATTTTAAGGGTTGACATGTTCAGAATATGCACCTTAAGATGCCTGTTGAAATCACAGTTGTTAGAAATAAAATGTTCAGCAAGCTCCGTTGATGTCACATTATTGTGTCTGACATCATTAAAAATTTAAAAATTGTTTAAATATAATTGAAAAAAGACAGACATTCTGATTTTACAAGCTATTGCAACAGGGCATTTTCTTATCACGGATACATCGAGCAAGAACAGTGACATAGCCAGAATATTTAATGCACTCTCTAACCTGTCACCAATAATGGTTGACAAGTAATGTTGTCTACAGCAACTTGAAGCAGGAATGTTTTTTTCAATTTGAGACATTGATAGGCATATGGTGACAAAAGTGTTGTGACAAAGTGCCAATAAACCATTTATTTTAGTGCATGACATGAGTATAAACATCTGAGTCAGAGGTTTGAGACAGAAAAACAGGAAAAAGACATTGGGCAGACAACAGCTACGCAGCTAGGTAAGAAGATCAGCAAAGACTTAAGCAGAAAATCTCCATTTGACATTTTTCTTTTCTACTGATTGTGGCTCAAGCAAGGTCCACCTTTGATAATTATACTGGCCTAACCCTAACCCTCTCTCACTCAAATTCACACATCATGAACTCCATAACGCATTTCCTTTGTTGGGACACCACATGCAGCCATAGCAAAAATTGGTGTGTCTTGTGCAATATCATTGGGGCTGAACCTATGTCAGCACTATCTGGTCCAGCAGCAGGCAGATTGGGTTTAAGTCTCCAAGTTCTACTTTCAAGATTATCCCACAGAACAATAACCTAGGAGATTAAAGTGATAGTTTAATCATTATTGCTCTTCTCCTAGACTGGTTGCCAATTATGGCTAGAGATCCCACTTGATCCTGCTATTTAACCCATAGAAGAGATGGGTTCATACCTTTCTCATAGGTATCCCCACCCCAGTATTCCCAAGAATAGTGGTTTATCCCTTGTTACCTGTTTAGGAATGGGTTTCCGGTTTTTTCAATAGTCTACTTCAACTCTATACACCTAACACTTGTCATTTCTTACACTAATACAACGTCTTCTACCTTGAGTGGCTCTTCAGTATTTGGTGAACATTAGTAAAAAAAACTGGCTCTTCAATTTTACATTTTGAATCACTATCCACCAGGGTTGTTTGATTTAAGTCAAACTGATTTAAATTACTGATTTAAATCAAATGATTTTTTTAAATCACTGATTTAAATCAATTTTACAAAAATCTTTACTTAAAGCAAAATATTTAGAAATGAAACATTTTTTTTTCATTTTCATGTAATTTCATGAAAGAAGTGTTAGAAATTTTGAATCAAATATTTATTCATCAACTGAATAATTTATTTTTCTATAAAATAAAATTTTAACCATTAACAAATTTTAAAATTCAACATGAGTAGACTTTTGCATTCATAGATTTTAATAGAAAAACCAATTTTGTTGCTTTTTTTTAGATTATTGCACCCCAAGCAAGACAATAAAGGCACTATGACACAAGAGGTTACTGAATGTTAAAACTACTATGAAGGAGAGATGACAATAAAAGATGAAGAATTAAAAAGACAGAAAATAATGATTGACATTGCATTTAAATTTTTGAAGATTAAAGTTTACTGGGAAGCAAGAAGTGGGAAGAGAGTTCCACAAGCGAGAAGTGTGATAGAAGAAACTGTTAGCATAGAACTTACGGTTACATCTAGTGATTTCAACTGTAAAATGATGAGACTTTTCCGCCAAACTAGAACTGCGCCTAAAAGTCTAGGTGCCAGTTCACCTGTTCAATTACTATGAAAGTATTTATAGAAAACGCACAGGGAAGCAATGTTAAGGTGGTGCGAAAGTGAATGAAGCCGAGATGCCAGGTCAGGACCAATAACAATCATAATGCTTTATCTGTACCAAGACGGTTTCTCAGTTTGGAATGCCCCCATCTATAGGATGAGAAAACTTATTCAATGCCAGAAGATAAGGCTACTGTTGACAGGAGTTGCTTAATGCTAGAAATTACCAGGTGCAGTGGGTAAATTGTTGCCATTTTATATTTTTAATTCCATGCATTGTTTGTTTTTGATTCTGTCAACTGCACAGTATAAGTAGGGTCAGTTGGGCACCATCTGTGAGAAAAAGAGCACCATGTCAGAATTCACTCCACCAAAAATTTGGAAACAGCATACTGTACTGCTTGGCATTCATGCTGGAAACTCCAATACAAACATTTCAGAGTGTTTGGGTGTCAATCTGAGGACAGTGCAGAGGATTTGGAAAGAGTTGGATGAGTCTAATGGAGACTATGTAGGTGTTTAGAATGATTACTAGTGATGGCAAAGTTATACCTCTATTCATCTTCCCACAAGGCATCAGATTCAAAATGGACGCCTACATCAAGCACTTTGAGGAGGTAGTGCTGCCCTGGGTCAAGAGGGTGACTGCTGGAAACCCTATGTCTGGCAACAGGATTCTGCACCATGCAACACAAGCAGGAGAACCCAGTCATGGCTATCAGGCAATTTCTGCGACTACATCAAGCCTTACCTCTGGCCACCTATCTCCCCAGACTGCAACCCCCTTGATTAATATGTGTGGGGTGCAGTTGAGCGAGAGATCAACAAATCTCCAAAGATGAACGGAAGGCTAAGATTATGGCAGCATTAACCGACTTTAACAAGGAGACCATCCAGAAGAGTGGCATGAGATTCCAAAGTCGTCTGGAGGCTGTAGTCGAAGCCAATTGCAATTTTATTGAATAAATTTGCTCTTTAGTATTTGAAGATATTTTTTTCGTAATTTTGGTAAATATATCTATTAAAATGAGATGTCAGTGTTATTTTCATTTTTGAATTAATTGAATGACAATTTATCCATCGCACCCTGTATATCACTGATGCAAACACTTGCATGTGAATCGCACTCTTCAATAGCAGAGACCATTCTTGCTTATGAAATCTGCAAATTGAAATGGTTGGAAGTGGGGAGACCTCGCTTGCAATTTCATAATAGGAACAAGTATGGGATATTTCTCACTGGCATGTTGCAATGCAATATTAAATTCCTCCTTGCTTAATGATTTTCATTGAAGATAACAATGACGGCTTATGCTAATCTCTCTTTTAATCTCTCAAGCTATTTGTATCAGCCTTGCTCTTTCTTTTGCTTGCTTTATATGCAAAAATGAAAAAAAAAAATGATTTAAATAAATGAATCGGCTGCCAGGAAAAGCCAACTAACCGAAACCAATTCTTCTGGCTCTGTTATTGCTGAGCATGTAATAAATAGTAGGAATTGTGTGGTTGATTTTAGTGCGGACTGTTTTTTGATTTTATCTAGGTCCCACTCCACATTTCACCTCAAGGTTCTAGAGTCCTTCTATATCAGATCCCGTGAGCCTTCCCTTTGTAAACAGAGGGAATGCTTACTGGATCTGAATGTTATTGGACTCTAGTTTCTTGAAATTCATTTTTTTTCCCTCTTCCATTCAATTCCATTCTTTAATTTAATTTACACACTTTTATAAATTTTCTATTCCCAGAAAAATAAACTTGATAAGTCCGGGGACGAAACTGGTTGTTTTTTTTTAACATTTTAGCTTTTTAAAAAATGCCTTATAAATTTTGCTTTTTTCTAGCTATTATTTAAAAAAAATGTTTTGTTAATTTCTTGATATAGTAATTGTCAGCTCAGTTCCTGGGTCAGGCATTGCTGACTTAAATCAGCGAAAACAGGGAAAGTCGTAACCTTGTTATCATTTGCAAAAAATCATTGCTGAGTGTTGACATCCTCATTGACATTTCATTCTGTGCGAAATGCGTCCGATCTAAAGAGACATCCGCAGCCATCATAGTGTAAGAAAGTCCAAGGAATGGGGATCTCTGACTTTTCTTTGCGTTCTCTTCGTCTCTTTGTCTCTTCTATTTACCTACTAGTTTTTTCAAAGGATGTTGTTTTTCATGGATTGTTATTCTACAATTAATTATTTCTGCAGTTTCCATTTCCCAATTGATCAGATTGATTTCTGTCCTCAGCAAGGTTTTTTTTTTCGAGCTGATCTTTGAATTGATTATTGAGCAGAATGAAAGAACTAAATAATATATCCCTGGACATGATTAATGAAATAAGAACAAGATCCAGACTCAGGATTGTCCCATGCAAGAGTAGCCTAGTGGATTAAAATGTTGGCTTGTGAATTTGTTGACGTAATAATTGTGAGTTCATTCCCTAGGTAGGGTAGTGCAGAAATAATTAAGAACAAGATGAGATATCCCTAGACATCGGTAGTGGAATGACAACAATTTAACATCATAGATTAAATAAAGGGTCCAGTTCAGAATTTCCTGAAGGTTAAATGCACCTGATGTAGTGCCAGTGCAAGGATATCCTGCCCCACCAAATCTATGATACCCCCAATATATGATACAGGCCTCCCCATTCTACTACTCAATTTTCATAAGGTACTATTCATATAAAATACAAATTTTATTGTAACTTAATTATTTACAGTAATAGATCCTATGAAATATATGTGAACAATTCAACTAGAAAAATTCAAAATACATACAATATATCCAATATGGGTGGCCTTCAGATTCTGGGGTGTTTCAAGGGTCTTGTGCACCCCCTCCAATATATAATGCAGGTGCCCCCACTCTACTACACACCAATTTTCATAAGGTACTATTCATATAAAATACAAATTTTATTGTAACCTAATTATGTACAATAATGGATCATATGCAATCTAGGTGAACAATTCAACTAGACAAATTGAAAATAAATCCAATGTATCTAAATACAAATTAGAGACATGTCATAGTAGATCATTTCATGTTAAATAAATCAACAATGATTTTGCAGCAATTTTTAACATCAACCTGATATTTTTCTTCTTAAAAAGTTAAATAATTTTAACATATTCAACATTATGGTTACAAAAAGTGAATTTTATATAATGTTTTTTTTTTGTGACTTAGCAGGAGCAAAACAGATTCACAGGTTTGGACAGAAAAAAAAACCCTGAATGACATCAGAATCTGCAACGTATGAATGTAGGTCACAAAAAGCAAACGTTGATAAGACAGTAAGGGTCACAAAGGACTCGCCAAGGCCTCCAATGATGACCTCCACCACAAATTGGAGGGTTCAGGATAGTACGCATCGGCCCTGAGCCATAGGATGTAATGGCTGAAATGTTAATGAATTTCTTTCAGTAACAAATTCTTTATTGTTTGTAAATGTTTCATTCATCTTTTGCCAGGCAATGCTGGGTATCCTTTCTCGTAGTGTGACATTAAATGTAAATAATATCAGGTGGAGGGTATATTAAACTTGAGTTGCTTGGTAAACAAAATGCTTGCTTAGCAAAATGTTATAGACAACCAGAACTTGAAATGGATGTAGATAGAATGAAAAAAGAAAGAGAGAGGGTAGAGGAGAGAGAATAAAAGAGGGAATAGATATAAATGGCATAGAATAGAGAGTGTGAGAATGGATGAAGAGAGTGAGTAAGAGAGAGTGAGTAAGAGAGAGTGCAAGAGAATGAAAGTGGATGGAGATATCAAGGAAATAGAATAGAGAGTGATATAATGAAAGAAGAGAGAGAGGAGAGAGGAGAGAGAATAAGAGTAGATAGAAATATAAAAAGAGTGGAAGAAAGAGTAATAGTCAGAAGGGAGAGGGAGGGATACAAAATAGAAGTGAATAGACACATAAATTGAGTAGAATAGAGAGTGATAGAGTGAAAGAAGAGGAGAGTGAGCTAGGGAGATATTAAAAGTAGATATAGAGGGTGACAGAGAGTAATCGCAAGATTGAAGAGAGAGAAAGAGAGAGAGAGAGAATAGAAATGGATAGATATATATACTGAGTAGAATAGAGAGCGACAGAAAGGAAAAATGGGAGACTGAGCGGGAGAGAGATTAAAAGTAGATATAGAGAGTAAGATAGAAGAGAGAGGAAGAGGGAGAGAGAATAGAAGTGGATAGAGATATAAAGAGAATAGAATAGAGAGTAATAGAATGAACAAAGGGGAGAGTGAGTTGGAGAGAGATTAAAAGTAGATAGAGAGGGTGATAGAGAGTAATTGTAAGAAAGAAAGAGAAAGTGGGTGAGAAAATAAAAGTGGATAGAGATATAAAGAGAGTAGAATAGAGAGTAATAAAATGAACAAAGGGGAGAGTGGGCTGCAGAGAGATTAAATGTAAATATAGAGGAGGATAGAGAGTAATTTTAAGGATGAAGAGAAAGAATGTGGGTGAGAGAATAGAAGAGGATATAAAGGGAGAAGGATAGAGAGTGATAGAATGAAAAAAGAAAGCAAGGTAAAGCAGAGGCAAAATGGTTGAACAAAAACGTTTGAGGTGAGTGGATACCCAGTGCCAAGAAAAAAAATCTCCTCCTTAAATTTTTTCCAATCCTTCTACAATATTTCTGGCACGTGATTTCATTGATCCGCTTGTTTGTTCAAATGTGGAAAAATCACTTGATCCAAATTGGATTATATTCTCTGATCCATATTTTAGTTTGACTGATAGGAATCTGTCAGGCTAATATTCCAGCAGGACTTGCATGATATTTTTCCAGGAATAACTTCATCATTTTCATGATTAGCAATTTAATTGCAGGGATTAGAATTTGCCCACCAAACCACCATGCATCTGGGCAAATCATCAGACACTGAATTCAAGTTCTAGATGAGTTCATGAATGAAATGTTCTTCACATGTAAATGACAAAAACTTTTACAGGATTTTCATGAATGAGATCAATAGTCTGAACAACTCTGGCAATGATAAGGACTCTTCTCAAAATGATAGAAGGTATCTTAAACAAAAAGAATGAGATCAATAGTCTGAACAACTCTTGGAATGATAATGGCTCTTCTCAAAATGATAGAAGGTATCTTAAACAAAAAGAATGAGATCAATATTCTGAGGAACTCTTGGAATGATAATGGCTCTTCTCAAAATGATAGACGGTATCTTAAACGAAAAGAATGAGATCAATAGTCTGAACAACTCTGGCAATGATAATGACTCTTCTCAAAATGATAGAAGGTATCTTAAACAAAAAACATGAGATCAAATGTCTGAAGAACTCTTGGAATGAAAATGACTCTTCCCAAAATGATAGAAGGTATCTTAAACAAAAAGAATTAGAGTCTGAAGAACTTTTACAAAGATAATGACTCATCTCAAAATGATAGAAGGTATCTTAAATAAAAAGAATGAGATCAATAGTCTGAAGAACTCTGGCAATAAGGACTCGTCTCAAAATGATAGAAGGTATCTTAAACAAAAAGAATGAGATCAATTGTCTGAAGAACTCTTGGAATGATAATGGCTCTTCTCAAAATGATAGAAGGTATCTTAAAGAAAAAGAATGAGATCAATTGTCTGAAGAACTCTTGGAATGATAATGGCTCTTTTCAAAATGATAGAAGGTATCTTAAACAAAAAGAATGAGATCAATTGTCTGAAGAACCCTTGGAATGATAATGGCTCTTCTCAAAATGATAGAAGGTATCTTAAACAAAAAGAATGAGATCAATAGTCTGAAGAACTCTTGCAAGAAAATGACTTTTCTCAAAATGATAGAAGGTATCGTAAACAAAAAGAATGAGATCAATAGTCTGAAGAACTCTTGGAATGATAATGGCTCTTCTCAAAATGATAGAAGGTATCTTAAACAAAAGGAATGAGATCAATAGTCTGAAGAACTCTTGGAATGATAAGGACTCTTCTCAAAATGATAGAAGGTATCTTAAACAAAAAGAATGAGATCAATAGTCTGAAGAACTCTTGGAATGATAATGACTCTTCTCAAAATGATAGAAGGTATCTTAAACAAAAAGAATGAGATCAATAGTCTGAAGAACTCTTGGAATGATAATGGCTCTTCTCAAAATGATAGAAGGTATCTTAAACAAAAAGAATGAGATCAATAGTCTGAAGAACTCTTGGAATGATAATGACTCTTCTCAAAATGATAGAAGTTATCTTAAACAAAAGGAATGAGATCAATAGTCTGAACAACTCTTTGAATGAAAATGGCTCTTCTCAAGATGATAGAAGGAATCTTAAACAAAAAGAATGAGATCAATAGTCTGAAGAACTCTTGGAATGATAATGACTCTTCTCAAAATGATAGAAGGTATCTTAAACAAAAAGAATGAGATCAATAGTCTGAACAAGTCTTGGAATGATAATGGCTCTTCTCAAAATGATAGAAGGTATCTTAAACAAAAAGAATGAGATCAATAGTCTGAAGAACTCTTGGAATGATAATGGCTCTTCTCAAAATGATAGAAGGTATCTTAAACAAAAAGAATGAGATCAATTTTCTGAAGAACTCTTGGAATGATAATGACTCTTCTCAAAATGATAGAAGGTATCTTAAACAAAAGGAATGAGATCAATAGTCTGAACAACTCTTGGAATGATAATGGCTCTTCTCAAAATGATAGAAGGTATCTTAAACAAAAAGAATGAGATCAATAGTCTGAACAACTCTTGGAATGATAATGACTCTTCTCAAAATGATAGAAGGTATCATAAACAAAAAGAATGAGAGTCTGAAGAACTTTTACAATGATAATGACTCATCTGAAAATGATAGAAGGTATCTTAAACAATAGGAATGAGATCAATAGCCTGAAGAACTCTTTGAATGATAATGACTCTTCTCAAAATGATAGAAGGCATCTTAAACAAAAAAATGACTTCAATATTCTGAATAACTCTTGGAATGATAATGACTCTTCTCAAAATGATACAAGATATCTTGAACAAACAGAATGTGATCTATAGTCTGAAAAACTCTTAGAATGATAATGACTTTTCTCAAAAGGATAGAAGGTATCTTAAACAAAAAAATGTGATCAATATTCTGAAGAACTCTTGGAATTACAATGACTATTCTCAAAATTATAGAAAGTATCTTAAACAAAAGGAATGTGATCAATAGTCTGAAAAAGTCTTGGAATGATAATGACTCTTCTCAAAATGATAGAAGGTATCTTAAACTAAAAGAATCACATCAATAGTCTGAAGAACTCTTGGAATGATAATGACACTTCTCAAAATGATAGAATGTATCTTAAACAAAAAGAATGAGAGTCTGAAGAACTCTTGGAATGATAATGACTCTTCTCAAAATGATAGAAGGAATCTTAAACAAAAAGAATGAGATCAATAGTCTGAACAACTCTTGGAATGATAATGACTCTTCTCAAAATGATAGAAGGTATCTTAAACAAAAAGAATGAGATCACTATTCTGAAGAACTCTTGGAATGATAATGACTCTTCTCAAAATGATAGAAGGTATCTTAAACAAAAGGAATGAGATCAATAGTCTGAAGAACTCTTGGAATGATAATGGCTCTTCTCAAAATGATAGAAGGTATCTTAAACAAAAAGAATGAGATCAATAGTCTGAAGAACTCTTGGAATATTGTATATTGCTTCCTTTAAACTGTCATAGTCATATTTTTTATATTGGTACTTTGGCTGATGTCCTTTCCAGCCTCCTATCAAGTGTATTCTGTAATTTTAATGTAAAAAATTAATTGCTGCTTTAGCTCGATATGTTTTTCTCTTCCAGGTACCTCATGACTTTTGCCTCCTCTTGTGTTTCCCTTGGAACTGACCTTCCTACACCAATATCCTTCCCTTTCATTGCCACTGCGTGCATGACCTGTTTGCTGAATTAATATTCCTTCAAGGATTCAGATTTTTTATCAGCACTCACATTATTTAGGTCATTCAAAGAATATCTCTTTGAATGTTAATTCCTCCATCAATTATATATCCTTTCACTCTACCATGAATTCATGCATACCAAAAGGAATAAAAATAATGTTTTGCTGTCAGCAATTATGCTTTTTTTTATTTTCTATTTCACTTTGTATTGGCCACAAAGCTGCAAATTCATTATTGTCAGCTTAATTATCTTTCTTTAGGAAATGGCTGCATTGCTAAAGCATGCGGGACTAAAATGGAAGTTTCCCACTTTGAAGGAATGAAAATGTTATTTTTCTTTTAATAAGACTTTCGATCTGTATGATGGCAGACATTAATTTCACTGCTTGAAAAAATAAATCACGAGGGTTACCAATATATGTACGCATTAAGATAATTGCAATAAGCAATAATGTCACAGTAAAAAAATCTATCAATCTCATATATATATATATATATATATATATATATATGTATATATGTATGTCTGTATGTCTGTATCGTTCATTAAATATGACATCCTTATGTTTTATGCTTGAAAAACTTAATAAAAATGAATTAAATCTTCTTTGTCTGCCATATTTAATGAAAGATGTTTGAAAGAAAGGTTGCTGCCCCAAGATATATATATATATATATATATATATATATATTTATTTAAAAATTATAACATAAATATGTTATAATTTTTAAATAAATAATTAATACTGCTCTACTGTGTATTGACCACTCTTTTAAGAATAATAATTGTTGGTTATTGGAATTTATTCCCTATATACCAATCATATACTTGTATATATATATCTATATATATATATCTATATCTCTCTCTATATATATATATATATATATATATATATATAAATAAACATACATAGATATATATATAGAGAGAGTTATACAGATATATATATATATATATATATATATATATATATATATATATATATATATATATATATACACACTCATGTATACCCACACACACATATATATAAATATACACATATATAATAATAGCTGGCTACTCTTATTCAAGAATACCTATTGCAGATGCTTGCTCAGGTGCATTTGTGTTTATTCAACACCCACAGAGCCAACCTGTGGTTTATTCTGCAACTATGCTGAGCAGACCTTAGTTACAGTTTCTGGGAAGGACCGTGTTATCTTGCATGATCAACAATTTGAGCAAGGCCAGCATGCTCAAACCCTTGGCCACGATGACATGTAGCTCTGTGCTAGCACAG
>OZ038514.1:6635418-6902918 GCA_964036315.1 Acanthosepion esculentum
GTTGATTTACTTCCCTTCCCACTACAGATGGGGCAGGAAATATATAAATAAATACACAATGTTAATTATTATATAATTTGATTCTATTGATGCAGTAATTCATGGTTAAATGATTTTTACCTAATTGACCTCCTTTAAGTTTGGCTTGATTATAATATGTAATTCAAGTCAGGAACTACTTGATGATCTCAAATTTAATGTCAATAAAGGACATTTATTCTAAGAGAAATTGATCTGTGGTGACCCCAGTTTAAATTTTGCACTCAGTGTTACACCAGATTGTGAGAGGAGCAAGGTGCATCAGAGGGTTGACCTGGAAGGTGACCTCCTAGCTACCAGGTGCATATTTGTGCCTCTCAGGATGCTAGTGGCTGCTGTTTTAACATATAAGCAGTTGATTGATCCAGCTTGGATGTACACATGGGAAACAAGAAATGAATGGATTTTTTATTTTTAATCTGTCATTATCCGATTTTGTGCATTCTTTAAAAGGGTAATTGATTCTTGTTAGTCTGTGACACTCTCATTGGCCAGATCGTTTAAAGCACACTGGATCAGATAGTGGTTTTTCCTTACAAGATGCCAGACAGCATGTTTTCCTTATTAAGATTCACAAAGGCACAATGATTTTATTTTATTAAGTCTCTCAAAGGCACAGACTGGTAAATGTAATTGACACTTTTTAAAAGAAAGCCGAAAAAGAACAAAACAGGGTATCTACTCAAACACCAAATATAACGTTCAGAGTAATAAGAAACATGTGAGATAATCATTTGACTGTAAGATGTAAGCATATAAGCACCCCACCTGAGGGGTTAAAGGGAAGAGTTTCTCATGAGAAGATCAACATCTAGAGAAAACAACCAAAGCCACACACTCGTTTGCTGATATTAATTGACAAAGTCCAAAGGTGAATAAACAATGATTTTACTTTATTAAGTCTCTCAAAGGCACAGGCTCATGGCCGGATTATGACGTAAGCACTTCAAAGATATTTGAGCCCCCATACATCTGCGAGTTATGTATGCTAGTATGGAGTCTTGGTGAGTAGTGCAAATAAAGGATATCAAACGAGAACATGCAATGTGGAAACACTAGATGGATATAAATATAGAAGGAACTGAAGGCACATATGACCATCGAGAGAGGCTGATCATCAGTTCCGACCCAGAACACCATCAACCAAGAAAGAACCAATCACAGCTGAGCAGCCACTGTCACATGAGCTACAACCAGATTCTAACAGAACTCTGACCAGATGTTGTCATGTAATCAACAAACAAGTGTGTCACATAAACATATAGTTAGCATAATGTCAAACGAACATGAGGTAGTCTTACCCTGTTCACAAAAATTAAATCCTGTAATTTAATTAGTAATACTAAGTTATTCAAGAGAGCTGATGTGATGTATTGAGTAAATAAAAAACTCATTATCTCCCTTAGCTCATTCCCTTATTAACCAATCAGAATGGCAATAAAGATTCACTGCTGGTCTGTTGTCTCCTCATTCATAATGGCACCCTGTTGATTCAAATGTTAATCATGTTTGACTTATTTCTTTAGACATATACAACAACATCATATCATTATGATTTCAGTGGGACCCTCTTCCCGTGATGCTTTAAGCACATGCTTATTTTGCTAAATGGTTAATCAAGCCCTGGCTGGTAAATGTAATTCACACTGTTTAAAAAAAAACAAAAAAATGAAACAGGGTGTCTACTCAAACATTTGCATCCACCAAATATGACATTTAGAGTAATAAGAAACATGTGAGATAATCATTTGACTGTAAGATGTAAGCATATAAGCACTCCACCTGAGAGGTTAAAGGGCAGAGACTTTAATGAACAAAGTCTGGAGGTGAATAAAGAATGATTTTATATCTGAGATATTTAGCATCGTCCTATTAGTCTTTCCAATGATAATGTTAGATGATTGGGTGAGATGAAGTCATAAGGATGTAAATTTCTCTGCTTAGTTTCCAATATCTGATCTGTCAGACACAAAGAAAAAAAAATTGCTTTATCTTCAAGAAGATCGGGCAAGAGGCACCAGCAACATCCACGTTTGGAGTAGGAAAACTAGAGCATAAGACATGACAATCAAAGAAGTCTTGAAGGAATCAGGGAAAAGATAATGCCAAGATACAAATGCTTGATAAATGCCAACCATTTTTGTGGCAGTAAATGTCGAGAATACTTGGAGCATATTAAAGATAATTATGGTATTGGATATATTGTCTGGCAGAATATATGATGTTCATTAAAAAAAAGAGGAAGAATTTAAAACCATAGTAACAGGGAAAGTAATTATTGTCTAAGAATTAAATAGAATGTCTTTGAAATTTATGAAAATAGATTTTAATAGGAGTGTAAAGAATAAATTTTATTCTTCATTATGAGCAGGATCCAAGGAAATTCCACAAAACTGGAAACTAATTTTCACTATTCTGATTTTACTATAGGAATGTATTGAAAATGAGGAAGAAAGGGATTGTCAGTGGTCAGGAATGAAGGCAAGCATTACTGATAGAATATGGCTATTATATAGATAATGAAAATGCATTGCAAATGATTTTACTGTAGGAATGCATTGAAAATAAGGAAGGAAGGGATTGTCAGGGGTCAGGAATGAAGGCAAGCATTACTGATAGAATAGGGCTATTATATGTATAATGGAAAGGTAATGCTAATCATTTTACTATAGGAACACATTGAAAATGAGAAAGAAAGGGATTGTCAGTGGTCAGGAATGAAGGCAATTATTACGGATAGAATAGGGCTATTATATGTATAATGGAAATACATTGCTAATGATTTTACTATAGGAATGCATTGAAAATGAGGAAGAAAGGGATTGTCAGTGGTCAGGAATGAAAGCAATTATTACGGATAGAATAGGGCTATTATATGTATAATGGAAATGCATTGCTAATGATTTTATTATAGGAATGTATTGAAAATGAGGAAGAAAGGTATTGTCAGTGGTCAGGAATGAAGGCAAGCATTACTGATAGAATATGGCTATTATATGTATAATGGAAAGGTAATGCTAATCATTTTACTATAGGAACGCATTGAAAATGAGGAAGAAAGGGATTGTCAGTGGTCAGGAATGAAGGCAATTATTACGGATAGAATAGGGCTATTATACGTCTAATAGAAAGGTAATACTAATGACTTTACTATAGGAATGTATTGAAAATGAGGAAGAAAGGGATTGTCAGTGGTCAGGAATGAAGGCAAGCATTACTGATAGAATAGGGCTATTATATGTAGATTTGAAATCCATTGCTAAAGATTTTATGATAGGAATGCATTTAAAATCACAAAGATAAGATATTATCTGTGGTCAGGAATGAATGGTAGTAATACTGATAGAGTCTACTGAACTTTGTCTTAAAAAGTTATTCTTTAAAGAATGGACAATCCAGTGGTGACGTCAAAGCCGAAATTGGCATTTGGTTCTGCAGTCAGCAGATATTCTATTTATTTTTATTCAGTTCAATTATAAATAGTTAGGATTATGCTTTGAGATTCTTGTTGCTATAGTAACCATATTAATATGCCATTCTGGCCATTTTGGTGCAGAGTAATGCTCTTCAGATCGAAGAAAGTTCGTGAATAGGCAAAAGATTCTGTTTTAATGACTTAACCAGAAAGATGAAGACATCAATATATATATATATATATATATATATATATATATATATATATATATATATATATGATTTATCAATGTTTTTATTGCTTTTACTCTTACTCTGTTGAGCTTTGATATTTGAATATACCCACACATCTAAAGACCACTGCGTACAAGAAATAACCGGGGAAGGATGAAGATAAGTTCTTTGTTTAAGAATCTGACACTGAAAAGATTATTCTGTCTGAAGTTGGCTAAAAACAACAAAGATGAAGATAAAACGTTGAAATAACAAGGCGCATTAAACTCATACTTCATGAAATTACTTACTGCATGGAAAGTCTGCCTTGTTCGCAGAATAAACTAACTGTATTCCCCACGGTCGAGTAAGTAACCTGATCAAATAAAAGGAGCCACTCACTGACAAGATCTTTACAAACTTGTGTGTAAACCTGAACAATGTTTACAAGAGGACTCAAGTATTAACATGAACAATATTAACCTATAGATTCAGTTATATAAAAAAAAATGTTTATTTATTTGTTTAGACAGATCCTGAAGAAAGGTGGTGCGTACAACAGTTGAAACGTTGTGAATGTGTAAATAACAATGAAGACAACTGTTTGAATGGTGTAAATAGTGTAAATAGTTACAATACCTCATCTCAGAATTATAGACAGATCCTGATGAAGGTTGGAGCGGACAATGATCGAAATGTCGTGAATATGGCACTAAAGATGAGGACAATAGTCTGAATGATGTAAATAGTTAAAATACCTCATCTCAGAATTATAGACAGATCCTGATGAAGGTTGGAGCGGACAATGATCGAAATGTCGTGAATATGGCAATAAAGATGAGGACAATAGTCTGAATGATGTAAATAGTTAAAATACCTCATCTCAGAATTATAGACAGATCCTGATGAAGGTTGGAGCGGACAATGATCGAAATGTCGTGAATATGGCAATAAAGATGAGGACAATAGTCTGAATGATGTAAATAGTTAGAATACATCATCTCAGAATTATAGACAGATCCTGATGAAGGTTGGAGCGGACAATGATCGAAATGTCGTGAATATGGCAATAAAGATGAGGACAATAGTCTGAATGATGTAAATAGTTAGAATACATCATCTCAGAATTATAGACAGATCCTGATGAAGGTTGGCGTGGACAATGATCGAAATGTCGTGAATATGGCAATAAAGATGAGGACAATAGTCTGAATGATGTAAATAGTTAGAATACATCATCTCAGAATTATAGACAGATCCTGATGAAGGTTGGAGCGGACAATGATCGAAATGTCGTGAATATGGCAATAAAGATGAGGACAATAGTCTGAATGATGTAAATAGTTAGAATACATCATCTCAGAATTATAGACAGATCCTGATGAAGGTTGGCGTGGACAATGATCGAAATGTCGTGAATATGGCAATAAAGATGAGGACAATAGTCTGAATGATGTAAATAGTTAGAATACATCATCTCAGAATTATAGACAGATCCTGATGAAGGTTGGAGCGGACAATGATCGAAATGTCGTGAATATGGCAATAAAGATGAGGACAATAGTCTGAATGATGTAAATAGTTAGAATACATCATCTCAGAATTATAGACAGATCCTGATGAAGGTTGGCGTGGACAATGATCGAAATGTCGTGAATATGGCAATAAAGATGAGGACAATAGTCTGAATGATGTAAATAGTTAGAATACATCATCTCAGAATTATAGACAGATCCTGATGAAGGTTGGAGCGGACAATGATCGAAATGTCGTGAATATGGCAATAAAGATGAGGACAATAGTCTGAATGATGTAAATAGTTAGAATACATCATCTCAGAATTATAGACAGATCCTGATGAAGGTTGGCGTGGACAATGATCGAAATGTCGTGAATATGGCAATAAAGATGAGGACAATAGTCTGAATGATGTAAATAGTTAGAATACATCATCTCAGAATTATAGACAGATCCTGATAAAGGTTGGAGCGGACAATGATCGAAATGTCGTGAATATGGCAATAAAGATGAGGACAATAGTTTGAATGATGTAAATAGTTAGAATACATCATCTCAGAATTATAGACAGATCCTGATGAAGGTTGGCGTGGACAATGATCGAAATGTCGTGAATATGGCAATAAAGATGAGGACAATAGTCTGAATGATGTAAATAGTTAGAATACATCATCTCAGAATTATAGACAGATCCTGATAAAGGTTGGAGCGGACAATGATCGAAATGTCGTGAATATGGCAATAAAGATGAGGACAATAGTTTGAATGATGTAAATAGTTAGAATACATCATCTCAGAATTATAGACAGATCCTGATGATGGTTGGAGCGGACAATGATCGAAATGTCGTGAATATGGCAATAAAGATGAGGACAATAGTCTGAATGATGTAAATAGTTAGAATACATCATCTCAGAATTATAGACAGATCCTGATAAAGGTTGGAGCGGACAATGATCGAAATGTCGTGAATATGGCAATAAAGATGAGGACAATAGTCTGAATGATGTAAATAGTTAGAATACATCATCTCAGAATTATAGACAGATCCTGATGAAGGTTGGCGTGGACAATGATCGAAATGTCGTGAATATGGCAATAAAGATGAGGACAATAGTCTGAATGATGTAAATAGTTAGAATACATCATCTCAGAATTATAGACAGATCCTGATAAAGGTTGGAGCGGACAATGATCGAAATGTCGTGAATATGGCAATAAAGATGAGGACAATAGTCTGAATGATATAAATAGTTAAAATACATCATCTCAGAATTATAGACAGATCCTGATGAAGGTTGGAGCGGACAATGATTGAAATGTCGTGAATATGGCAATAAAGGTGAGGACAATAGTCTGAATTATGTAAATAGTGTAAATAGTTAAAATACCTCATCTCAGAATTATAGACAGATCCTGATGAAGTTTGGAGCGGACAATGATCGAAATGTCGTGAATATGGCAATAAAGATGAGGACAATAGTCTGAATGATGTAAATAGTGTAAACAGTTACAATACCTCATCTCAGAAATATAGGCAAAATCTTTTATATTTTGGTGGATAAAAACCAAACATTAATCTTTTTCCATTCATTAATCAATCATTCAACTGCTTCAGTCGTCACAGAAGTGGGGTGCAGAAGCAATAGACAACCTCCTCCAGGCTGATCTGTTGATCCGACTTGGTGTTGTCTTGATTCTTTCAGATGGTTTGGTTGCTCCTAGCATATATATATATTATTAAATTTTTGTAATCAATTCACCCCAAACAAGGTGATAATGCCAGTAAGATGCAAGATGCTACTGAGAGTGAAAGAGAACGAAAAAGACTTTATAATGAACTTGAAACCGAATCCTAAACAGGAAACAAGGGATAAACGTCTACTCCTATTCAAAAAACCTATCTACTCCTACTGAAGGAAGAAAATAAATACATAACATTTCAGAGTTTAAGCATAGACGTTAGAAGTATAGAGTTGAAGTAGACTTTAGAAGGATCCAGAAACCCAATCCTAAACAGGAAACAAGGGATAAACCTCTACTCCTATTCAAAAAACCTATCTACTCCTACTGAAGGAAGAAAATAAATAAATAACATTTCAGAGTTTAGGCAGAGACGTTAGAAGTATAGAGTTGAAGTAGACTTTAGAAGTAACCAGAAACCCAATCCTAAACAGGAAACAAGGGATAAATCTCTTCTCCTATTCAAAAAACCTATCTACTCCTACTGAAGGAAGAAAATAAATAAATAACATTTCAGAGTTTAGGCAGAGACGTTAGAAGTATAGAGTTGAAGTAGACTTTAGAAGGAACCAGAAACCCAATCATAAACAGGAAACAAGGGATAAATCTCTTCTCCTATTCAAAAAACCTATCTACTCCTACTGAAGGAAGAAAATAAATAAATAACATTTCAGAGTTTAGGCAGAGACGTTAGAAGTATAGAGTTGAAGTAGACTTTAGAAGGAACCGGAAATCCAATCCTAAACAGGAAACAAGGGATAAACCTCTACTCCTATTCAAAAAACCTATCTACTCCTACTGAAGGAAGAAAATAAATAAATAACATTTCAGAGTTTAGGCAGAGACGTTAGAAGTATAGAGTTGAAGTAGACTTTAGAAGGAACTGGAAACCCAATCCTAAAGAGGAAACAAGGGATAAACCTCTACTCCTATTCAAAAAACCTATCTACTCCTACTGAAGGAAGAAAATAAATAAATAACATTTCAGAGTTTAGGCAGAGACGTTAGAAGTATAGAGTTGAAGTAGACTTTAGAAGGAACTGGAAACCCAATCCTAAAGAGGAAACAAGGGATAAACCTCTACTCCTATTCAAAAAACCTATCTACTCCTACTGAAGGAAGAAAATAAATAAATAACATTTCAGAGTTTAGGCAGAGACGTTAGAAGTATAGAGTTGAAGTAGACTTTAGAAGGAACTGGAAACCCAATCCTAAACAGGAAACAAGGGATAAACCTCTACTCCTATTCAAAAAACCTATCTACTCCTACTGAAGGAAGAAAATAAATAAATAACATTTCAGAGTTTAGGCAGAGACGTTAGAAGTATAGAGTTGAAGTAGACTTTAGAAGGAACTGGAAACCCAATCCTAAAGAGGAAACAAGGGATAAACCTCTACTCCTATTCAAAAAACCTATCTACTCCTACTGAAGGAAGAAAATAAATAAATAACATTTCAGAGTTTAGGCAGAGACGTTAGAAGTATAGAGTTGAAGTAGACTTTAGAAGGAACTGGAAACCCAATCCTAAACAGGAAACAAGGGATAAACCTCTACTCCTATTCAAAAAACCTATCTACTCCTACTGAAGGAAGAAAATAAATAAATAACATTTCAGAGTTTAGGCAGAGACGTTAGAAGTATAGAGTTGAAGTAGACTTTAGAAGTAACCAGAAACCCAATCCTAAACAGGAAACAAGGGATAAATCTCTTCTCCTATTCAAAAAACCTATCTACTCCTACTGAAGGAAGAAAATAAATAAATAACATTTCAGAGTTTAGGCAGAGACGTTAGAAGTATAGAGTTGAAGTAGACTTTAGAAGTAACCAGAAACCCAATCCTAAACAGGAAACAAGGGATAAATCTCTTCTCCTATTCAAAAAACCTATCTACTCCTACTGAAGGAAGAAAATAAATAAATAACATTTCAGAGTTTAGGCAGAGACGTTAGAAGTATAGAGTTGAAGTAGACTTTAGAAGTAACCAGAAACCCAATCCTAAACAGGAAACAAGGGATAAATCTCTTCTCCTATTCAAAAAACCTACCTACTCCTACTGAAGGAAGAAAATAAATAAATAACATTTCAGAGTTTAGGCAGAGACGTTAGAAGTATAGAGTTGAAGTAGACTTTAGAAGGAACTGGAAACCCAATCCTAAAGAGGAAACAAGGGATAAACCTCTACTCCTATTCAAAAAACCTATCTACTCCTACTGAAGGAAGAAAATAAATAAATAACATTTCAGAGTTTAGGCAGAGACGTTAGAAGTATAGAGTTGAAGTAGACTTTAGAAGGAACTGGAAACCCAATCCTAAACAGGAAACAAGGGATAAACCTCTACTCCTATTCAAAAAACCTATCTACTCCTACTGAAGGAAGAAAATAAATAAATAACATTTCAGAGTTTAGGCAGAGACGTTAGAAGTATAGAGTTGAAGTAGACTTTAGAAGGAACTGGAAACCCAATCCTAAACAGGAAACAAGGGATAAACCTCTACTCTTATTCAAAAAACCTATCTACTCCTACTGAAGGAAGAAAATAAATAAATAACATTTCAGAGTTTAGGCAGAGACGTTAGAAGTATAGAGTTGAAGTAGACTTTAGAAGGAACTGGAAACCCAATCCTAAAGAGGAAACAAGGGATAAACCTCTACTCCTATTCAAAAAACCTATCTACTCCTACTGAAGGAAGAAAATAAATAAATAACATTTCAGAGTTTAGGCAGAGACGTTAGAAGTATAGAGTTGAAGTAGACTTTAGAAGGAACTGGAAACCCAATCCTAAAGAGGAAACAAGGGATAAACCTCTACTCCTATTCAAAAAACCTATCTACTCCTACTGAAGGAAGAAAATAAATAAATAACATTTCAGAGTTTAGGCAGAGACGTTAGAAGTATAGAGTTGAAGTAGACTTTAGAAGGAACTGGAAACCCAATCCTAAACAGGAAACAAGAGATAAACCTCGACTCCTATTAAAAAAACCTATCTACTCCTACTGAAGGAAGAAAATAATTAAATAACATTTCAGAGTTAAGGTGGAGATGTTAGAAGTATAGAGTTGAAGTAGACTTTAGAAGGAACCGGAAACACAATCCTAAACAGGAAACAAGCTATAAACCTCATATATGCCCATTGCACTGCTTTTATTTACACAGATATCAAAGAAAAATATCTAATTATGCTTTTTCACTTAGGATCAGAGTGTAGTAGATATTTTATCGTGTCACAATGTGATACAAGGTCAGAATTTCATATGGGATTTCCAGAAATCTGTTAAAAATAAAAAGGGTCCACTCAGCACTCCTCTTTTGCACCAGGGCCTGGATTTCTCCGAATGGTTTCATCATGTGTCGTGTCTTGGGTCTTTTAATCTGGTTAGACCACAACCAATGTCCTTTAACTAGGTGGCCTGTCTTGGTTGCAAACACATGGCTTTTGTAGTTCGTAGGAGGAACTCCTCCAAACAAAGTCATCATGTTGTGGGTGTGTTCATAATTGATATTATGAAGAGTTGGTTTCTTCTTTTTCGTTATTAACGCCTATGTTATTTTTAAGTGTTTTTTCATGTCAATGTGTCTATTATGATTGTATTTTCCACCAGTATGTTACGGACAGAGGTTGGTAGGTTTCTGTGTGTGTTTAAATGTGTCCTAATGGAGCTATGGTCTGAGTGATACAAAGTCAGTCTTCTTGATAAGCATCTCATGCTATGTATAATGTAATTATTATTCATGAATTTATTTTTGTAACACACTTCCATAAGGCTGATAAATGATTTATTTATTTAATGGCACATCAACTCCTTATGGGTCATTAAATACCAAAATTTAATTGTTTTGGGTGCTTTGAAGTAATAAAAATAATGATATATGTTATTCTGCTTTCACAATTGAATAAATGGTAGATGATACTCAGCTTTTGCACATATACATGTTTGTGTGGACATAATTACTAGAGACAGTGATATGTGTGTTTTATGTTGTAGTTTTGTTGAAATTATATTTTGGAATGCATTTTGATTTAAGAAATTGTCGGATATTATATGGGTTAATGTCCTTGAAAGGTTCTTTCATGTTGGTTGTTTAATTGATATCGTTTCGTGGCATATCAACACCTCTCTGGGTTATTTAATGCTGAAATGTAAATACTCTGAACAATTTTATGGCTTAACTAAATATGTTTTGAATGCAGTTGTATGCATTTGGCAACAGATACAATTTGTTGCTGGTCATGTTGTCTTAAAAATGTCCTGTTGCTCATACCCAGGACTTAACTTTTGTAAGGGGCATGCAAATTCATAAATAATGTTGGTCCTATGTAGTTTAATCCTGCTGGCAAGTTGTTATTGTTGATGATGAGGTTGATTGTTTTAATTTTTTTTTATAATAGCAAATTAACTTAATCTTTTTTTTTCTGGTTAACTGTGGTTATGTATTTATTAAGAATGTTTCTAAGTGTAAATTCAACCTGCTTATAATTAACGTTTATTTGATTTTTATAAAAAAATGTTAATATTATTATTTTTTTCCTGCATGTTCAGTCTTACTGCTGCTTACTTTAGAAAGAGATAATCTAATTTGATTATCTATAAGGTAGTTCGGAAAACAGTTATTAACTAATTGTTTCACCTTGCTGAGTTCTTTAAAGAATAACAAACGAGAAGATGAATTCTCATGTGCTCTTATGAGAACATTTTTTTTTTTTATATATTTATACATTTTTTGTATCTGAGTGGACATTCACTTATGAAATTAAGATGGCTCTTGTGGGATTTTTGTATAATTAAGAGGTGATTGAATTATTAGTGGATTATATGAGAATATTTAAGGCATTAAAAAAACGGGATAGCAACTCAAATATGTGTATCCACTAAAAGTAATTTAGTGTGTTGTCTACTTCTATAATTAATGTATAAGGTTTCTTATGAGAATATTTTACGATACATGAAATAATGGTGACGAGAAGGTACATGCACAAAATAACCAACATGGTTGATTGATTTGCAATGCAAGATAACATTTATTAAACAAAAATAACAAAAGGAGAGTTTAAGAGTTTCTTTTCCTGGAAGTAATTGTCATACACAACGAAAATTGTTAATGAATGTATTTGTGTGACTTGCCCGTGTTTGTGTGTGAAGCGTTCACAGCCCTTTTAGCTTCAGCGTGAAAAGTTCATGTCGCACACTTCTAAAGGGGAAAAAACAGGAAGAGAGTTACTTTAAGGGTTAACGCTATTTTTATACAGGGCTGCTGCTGATACTAGCTTTATTAAGACACAACAGTAACATTTGTAGTAATAAGGAATAATGTTTACTAAAAAAAAATTAAACAATTGTTTGTTCACTATTTGCATTATTCGTACTATTGTCCTCATCTTTGTCGCCATGTTTATTCGGCCGTTGTACGCTCTGGCCTACTTCAGGTGGTTGGAATGTCGAACTGAACCCTTTATTTCGCTCACTGGGGTAGACTGTTCTAGTTCCATGTGTCATGTCTAATGGATGTCAGTTATCTCCTGTTAATTCCCCTCTCCAAGTTCTCCACCGCCTTAACCAGGTATTGAACTCACACACTTTGGGTCCTGTCACTGGATCTAACTAACGCCTTTATCCACTGTGCCATGTGTTCTCAAGGACATATGGCACAGTGAGCGAAATAAAGGGTTCAGTTCGACATTCCAACCACCTGAAGAATGCTGGAGCATACAACGGTCGAAACCTTTGTGATAAACATGGCGACAAAAATGAGGAAAATAGTCCGAATAATGTAAATAGTGTACATAATGCCTCATCTCAGAAATATAGACAGACAATTTTTTGTTGTTTACATTTTGAATACGAAACTATAACTAGCAAATATGCATTCCTTGGTAATTGAAACTTTGCCCTATCAACGCAGCCGCCGTGGCCGAATTGGTAAAGGTGCATTTAAGATATAGAAACTGTTTCCCTGATTAAAAAAAAAACTGGGATAGCAACTAAAAAAAAAAGAAAAAAAAAGAAAGTGTACCCAATGACATCCTGTCTAAAAAAAACGGAAATCAAATAGCAACAATTGAAAGAAAAGTGGAGGAAAAACGCGACGAAAAGGACAAATAAGCCCAACATTTTATACGTACTCACATCCACGCAGACGGGCACATGCACGCACGCACACACACTCTATAAAAAATAAGTCTTGCACCAATGATAAGTGCATATAAAGAGGGAAAAATTGAGAAGTATAAGCAGTCAATTGCTGATACCCACTGACGAGTAGGCGGACACGTCCGTCTACGAAACTCTGGAGTCGGGATGCTGAAGGTAACAACAATCAGCTAAGTGATAAACATTTTACTTTTATTAATTCTTTCATGAATTGATGGAGGATAAAATGGATATATTCAATCGTATTTAATAAACAAGGAACATGTGGTGGATATGTTTTTTTTTCCGGAAGTGACAAAGGGGGGAATAATATGGGGTAAGCGGAAATGAATGATACTAGGGGACGATAACTTCCTCTGTTTACGTGTGTAGCTCACAAATTATATATATATATATATATATATATATATATATATATATAAAGACATTTATATTATGTTTAACGTTCTTTTTATAGATACAAGTATTTAAGCAAATGCTCTGTTTTATAATAAACAGTATTAAATAACATTTACCGGCCTGAATGTCCGAGAAATTTTCATAGAAAATTTTCGCTCTCCGACAGGAATCGAACCTGTATCCTATACGGAACCATCATTTCGCGTGATGTGCCTTAACCATTCGGCCACGAAGAAGCGTCCGGTTAGCAAGGTCGATTTTACTATCTTTAAACTTAAATCTTCCATGAATCTCTTCTATTCATATCTGCTCTAGCGTATCAAATGTAAACAAATGACGTCATATATTTTAGAATTGGACATAGTCCGACAATTTATTAATTATAAAATAAAATTTATTAATTATAAAATAAATTGTCGGACTATGTCCAATTCTAATATATATATATATATATATATATATATATATATATATATATACAGGGTGGGGAAACAAAATTTACAATAACTTTCTTTGTAAATTTTACTTCCCCACTATATATATATATATATATATATATATATATATATATATATATATATATATAAATTTGTTTTAGGATATTAAAACATGTTAAAAATCGCTACATAATGACAGTTATCTTTAGACACCATAAATGTGTCTCCTCGTGCGATATTTAGCTCTACTTCGTATTGAATTGCGCCCTCTTTTAAATTAAATGTTACGTACTGTGAAATTATACTCCATTTGTTCTCATTTTACATGTATATATATATATATATATATATATATATATATATATATATATATATATATATATATATATATATATATATACAGGGGTCCATAAAGTTCGTGTGCACTTTAAAAAATTTATAACTTTATTTGTATTTGCGATGGAAATAATCTGTAAAAAATGTTATAAAGTTTAATGTACCTAGTTTTAAGTATAGCTAAAATAACTAATGTGATTTCAGGCATTACTGTAAATCAGTTGGCAAATGTTTTCCATGAACTGCAAAATCGTATTACCCTTTGTATTGCTAATGATGGAGGACATGTGGAAACTTAAATAAAATTTCAATAAAACCTTAAAAAATATGGATTTACTTCTTTCTAATCCTTTTTACAAATTATTTCTATCGCAAATACAAATAAAGTTATAAATTTTTTAAAGTGCACACAAACTTTATGGACACCCTCTCTCTCTCTCTCTCTCTCTCTCTCTCTCTCTCTCTCTCTCTCTCTATGATGGATATTTCCCGTTGAGTTCGACGTATGAGGTTCTGACAACCACGAACTAATTATCTGCATGCCTATGACGGGCATGACTTTTGAGACCGGCTCGAGAATTGCACAAAAGACCACAAACAAAACAGGAGAATGTATTGTATCCAAGTGCAGCAGGAAAACTGTTAGATGTCTTATTTTGTTTTCTCGTTTCTCGCAGTTGACTGATGGTTACTTCTCAGTGCAGCTATATCAATGTTGTACTTCTTTAGCACTAATGCGAACAGAACTGTTTTTCTTTCTGGTACTGAGCTGTTGTCCTGGAGAGTTCGTACATTCCGAGAGCCAAGACGAAGTTGATGTTGTTTTGTATATATATATCTTTTGTTTTAAGCTTATCACCCCAAGCAAGGCTGGAAGTCACTAGCATGCAAGGGGTTACAGAAGGTTTGGAGGAAGAGCAGATAGGAGTGGTAAAGGAGAGGATGTGGAGAAAGACAGTGGATCAATCAAGGCAAGGGGGTTACAGAAGATTTGGAGCGAGAGCAGATAGGAATGAAAGGGGAAAGGATGTGGAGAAGGGAAATGGATAGATCAAGGCAACTGGAGATGTCGATTGACGTTACACTTAAATAGTTGGAGATTATATTTGTCAGGGAAACAGGAATAAGGAAGGGAGTTCCACAGGCGAGATGTGCGAGACATGAAGCTATTGGAATAGAAGAGACGTCTACATCTAACAGTTTCAACGGTGAAGGGTAATATATATATATATATATATATATATATATATATATATATATATATATATATATATATATATATATATAAACAAACCAAGTATTGGTAAAACTTGTAAATGAAACTACCAATATAACGACTGCCAAAGGAAAGTAATTGAAAATACAAAAGAATTAAAAGACCTAATAAAGAAAGAAACCAACATAAAAATGACAAAAAAAGGACTATAAACATAAATAGAAAAGAAAGACCGAAAGACAGACACAAACCTCCTCAATAATCCAAAGTGCTCAATGTCTAAATCGAGTTAACCGAGACAGACTGACAGAGCAGTAACACTGACCAAAAACACCACAAAAAGATACTCCGTTCAAATCATTATTCTATGTCTGTGTTTCTTGCAATACAATTATCAGGCGATAAAAAACTCAAAGTACCAATTTGAACTGCGCCTCTTTTGTGTGTGTCGTCGTTGGTAATATATATATATATATATATATATATATATATTGCACTATCGAGCGCTTAGCCTTGGAGCGGGTAGGATGGAGATCAACGTGTTTTAGTGGACTCAGCAGTTTTCAATCAGCTTATCTGAATCGTCTTCAAGAAGCGAGACCAAGATCTAAAAGGTCAGTGAATCTAACGGTGATCTCATCCCGCAATACTTACTCTCGTTCCATATGTGGCCTCCTTTGTAATTCACCAGCGGGTTTTAAGTGACACTTAAGATTATCGCACAAAATTTCATAACTGAGTCAATTAAGTTTTCAGATCCTCATATGTCGAAACCGACGGGAGAGTCCATTATATATATATATATATATATATATATATATATATATATATATATATATATATATATATGATCTGCTTGTTTCTCCAATATATTGGCAGGAACAGTTTTGGCAATTTATTTTATAAATGCCTGCTTCAGAAATATTATTGCTATTGAGAAGCAAGCAGAAATAAAAAAAACGCATCTATAAGCACAAAAGAAACCTCACAACAAAACAACTTAACTAATGCACTAGTCATACATAGAAATAAATTCAACCGCAATTTTAATTTAAAAAATACTACACTCATAAAAAAGAAAATAACTTACTCAGAAGGAAAATCCTCGAGAGTGCCGCCATTGAATATATATATATATATATATATATATATATATATATATATATATATATATATTGAGGCATGTGCTGTTAAAGACTACGGAACTTTTTCGTTTAATAATCTTTTTTTCTGTTTTTCTTGCTTTCTCGCAAGTTTTCTTTTTATATTTGGGTCTAAGTTGTTGAAAAAAGATTATTAAATGGAAAAGTTCCATAGTCTTTAACAACACATGCCTGAAATAATGACATGCTGCCAAAATATAGATACATATATATATATATGCACAAATGTAAAGTTAAAAATGGAAGTCAACATGATTTAACAAAATCAAAAGATTTGGAAGAACGAGACAAAAATACCAGAATAAACTGCGTGCTAACTTAAAATCTTGTTATTTGAACACACCTGAAACTAATTTTGTATTTTCTTGTGGTTTTTTGGCATGGAGCAGGTCTCGACTTGTCAGTTATAAAAATAGACACATTGTTCCACCACAAGATGGTCGGACTGTCCCCAATGTGATAAAATCTGCAATACTAGCCAACAAGCAAAACTACAGAAAAAAAATTCAGTTTTTTTAAAAATCTAGTCTCACTAGGTTGTGTTACTATTCTATCTGGTCTGTTTGCTAAAGGCATTGAGCACTTTGGATTATGAGCCAGGTAGGTGTCTCTTCTCTTTTGTCTTTCTTTTCTTTTTTATGTTTCCTTTTCCTTTTGATATCATTTTTGTTTGTTTCATCTTTATTTTGTTGTTTCAAGTTTTTTTTCATTTGGCAGTTTTAGTGTTCGTAGGGTTGTATTGCAACCTTTACCAATAGTTTGGTTTGTTTTGTTGGTGCATTTATATCTATCTATCTATTTATCTATCTATCTATCTATCTATCTATCTATCTATCTATCTATCTATCTATATTTGTGTATTTAGGCAGCAATCTTTCTTTCATGGACATTTCATTGAAAACGACAGACAAGGTGCTTTTATTTAGTTTTTTATACAATTTCGCATGCGATCTAATATTTTTTTTCTTTTCGTATGATAAATTCTATAAAAACTGTCCGAATGTTCTTTTTATCCAAGCGCTTTCGGCTATACATGTAGCCATTTTCAAGGATTATATTTTAACTGTAAAAATAAGAAATAGTTTGTTGTGTGTATGTTTTATAAAATGTTTTCATTTTTTAAAACACGGTCAAGATATTATGTCCATGTTCAAATTAATATTATTAAGTGTTGGTTTGTTTGTTTTTATTAATAAGGCTTCTGTTATTTTTAGCCTTTTTTTGCAAGTGGATGATGCTATTATATTAGTGTTGTCAACAAGTATGTTACGAATAGTGTCCGGTAGGTCTCCATGAATATTTAAATGAGATCTAATTGAGCTATTGTCAGAAAGGTGTAGAGTGAGTCTGCGTGTCAAACATGTTGTTGTGTGGCCTATATAATTATTTACGAATTTTGATTCATTAGGAATACAATTCCTTTATGGGCATTTAAATTCGTAAATAATATTTGCCCTATTTAAAAAAACATTTAATAAAACATACATACAACAAACTATTTCTCATTTTAGCAGTTAAAATATAATCCTTGAAAATGGCTAAATGTATAGCCGAAAGCGCTCGGATAAAAATAACATTTGGACAGTTTTTATACAATTTATCATCCGAAAAAAAAAAATTGTTAGATCGCATGAGAAATTGTATAAAAAAAACTAAATAAAAGCAGCTTGTCTGTCGTATTCAATGAAATGTGCATATATATATATATATATATATATATATATATATATATATATATATATATATATATATATATGCAGCTGTCAATATAGTTCCTACTGTAGTGTCAAAATGTGGCTCTGGCAAAGGACCAGCCAGCCGAAGATCCTCTGCCCCATCACACAGTGCCATGTTCGCTGGGTCGATCGTGTCCTGCGATGACCTGATGACCACCCTACCAGAGTTATCTACCTGTTTGATCTGCTATCTGCAAACCGGCGACAATCACGCAGCAGACCCCACAGCCACTGTAAGGACCCCGGCGGATTAATCTGCCAATGGGGGATATTCTGACGCTCTGCCAAGACCGTGAGAGCTGACGAGACAAGGTGGCTTTTGTGGGCTCAACACCAGAGTTATCTACCTGTTTGATCTGCTATCTGCAAACCGGCGACAATCACGCAGCAGACCCCACAGCCACTGTAAGGACCCCGGCGGATTAATCTGGCAATGGGGGATATTCTGACGCTCTGCCAAGACCGTGAGAGCTGGCGAGACAAGGTGGCTTTTGTGGGCTCAACACCTTTATGGCAGGAGATTTAGCAGCAGCAGCAGCAGCAGCAGTAGCAGCAGCCCAACATGTTTATATGAAGAGGAGAAATACATTGAAAATACTTTTAAACTCCTCCAATACGCTAATTATTTCATATTCAGCACGAAGCAAAAGGCGAGTAAAATATTTCAATATAAAAGGGTTGATCATTCTGACAAACCCAACGAATGAAAATATTTTTTCGGAATTTTCGGAATGAGAAGTTATTTATCTTCTTATTTATATTCGGTCTATTGTCCTCATCTTTCTTGTTTTTATCACAACGCTTCGGCTGTTGTATCTTTGGGCCTTCCTCAGGTATACATCGATCTGGAATTCCATTAATTTAAAACGGATGAGAACTGACAAAATCAACATATATTATTCTACCCGCCAACTACAATTAAAAAGAATTTAGCCCCTCAATTTATTATTTCATTTCTATTTTCCCGATTTTCTACATGAGACAATCGTTTTTTTTGTTTTTGTTTTTTTTTGTTTTTTTACCTGAGACCTGAGATAAAGGAATTTTTTTCTTAGAATGCTATTGAGCATAAATTAAGGGAGTTTTTCTGATTCTGCAAGTAGTTCTCATGGGTACCAGTATTTTGGATCTCAGCTAACGAGAGGTTTCTATATTTTTCAGAATGTGTACCTTAAGAAGATGCTTGTGGAAATTACAGTCGTTTGTAATAAAATATTCTGCAAGCTCAGTCGATATAAGTTTGAAAAGTGATCAAGGCTTTTTAGTTACATAAAGTCGGTTGCGTGTGTAAAACTTCACTCTTCCACAAACATTTAATAATTTTTGATGTCACAAGGAAGGCTAACAAGGCAATCAAAAGATGACAACATACGCAAAACAATAACAAAATATTTATATACAAATAATACAGTTATTAAGAATAAACTGTCCAGGATATTTAGCTAAGCTGAATTTCAAAGTTCAGTAATTGAACAAATAAAAGTATTTTAAAATGTTCCTTCAAAAGTCAAAACTGTTTCTGGCACAGAGATTTTACAATGCAAAAATAAGAGTTGCTTACCCTTAACTAGGAAATGAATTATTTGCAAACTGTTCTTTGAAAGAAAGAATTTTTTACCAGCTCTCACAATGAAAGAGAGTTTTTTTTTTTTTTAGAAGAAATGTTCTTTGCGAATTCGTTAAATGTTTTTTGTTTGTGCAATATGAATATTTTGAGAATGTGTTTGATAAAATAGAACTTGGAATATTTACTTGATGTTTCGAGAAGTTTTGTTTGGTACTAAATAAGATTTAGTTTTTGTACTTGTGAAAAGAATTAAAATAAATCTAGCTGCTAAAAGAAAGTGTTCACCAAAATCAAATCTTCTTAAATAAAACTGAATGAGAATGTTTCTTGAATTATGTCCTGAGGAGCTGAAAATATGTTCGGTAAACTTGTAGCTTCAGGAAAGTAATTTCTTGCTGGTGAAGAATTGGAAAAAAGCTGTAATATCCAAGTTAAATTTCTTTAGCATATCAGCGATGTGTCTGGTTGACTTTTCTTTCATCTCACTGTGAAAGAGTGAATGTTCCGTAATGTTTGTAATTAAGTTTCCGTTGCTTGCAGTTGAATATTCGTAATATGTTAGTTTGTAATGTTCGTAATGTTTGTAATTAAGTTCCGTACGTACGTGTATGTGTGCGTGTGTGAATATGTTTTCATAGCATCCGCCCGCAAGGGGTCGAGACGCGATTTCTTTTACAGCTACATTTTCGTAAGCGAGTGAAATCAAAAAGAGAGAAGAAGAGGAGAGAGAACGAACTTGTGTCTGGTATTTATAATCAACGTAATCACGTCATCGGCTCCGAAGAAAGAAGCGGGAAATTTTTGCTTAGTCACGCGTTTTAAAAAAGTCTTGTGCGTAGGCGGATTTCAACATCCACTTGTGTGTTTATTGACCAATTAGAAATTGGAGCTTTCTGAAAATACTTATGATGTTAGATGAGCTCTGTGATCCGCTTTTTGCACAGATTTGCACAAAAATCGACAGTGATAAAAAAAACGTGGCAGCAGAGTGCTAAAATATCACGCTATTGTGTTTGACATCATACCTGTGTCCATCGAATCTTTTAATTTTTCCGTTATGCAACGCATATAAACCATGTCATGATTGATACATTGGGCGGCATATATTTATATATGGTTTCGTTCAAAAGAAATAAAAACGTTAGACAAATTTTATAAAATGTAAGCGTCCACACTCAAACGATCATTGGACTTTCGGATCGTTGTGATGTAATAATCCATACTAACCTTTCACCCCTCCAGCATAATCCACTTCACACCAAAAATATCTATCAACCAATCAAAACTCTAGTTTCAGCAAACGTAGTTTCCTATTGGTTAAAAGCCTTAGAACTGTAGCAAATTCACGTGAAAATGCTTTTTCGCGCGCAACAAACCACAAGCACGCTCTAACTCTCTCAGGAACGCTATCTAAACATCACTTACAATACTTTAAAAAGTGACATTCTACTCACTACTTAATAAGTATTTAAGTAAACAAACAATCAAATTCTCACACAACTAAAGGTACGCAACTCCTACCAATTCTGAACAATAATACAAACAAATTTACGTACACACACTAATTAATTGAACTAGCCCTGGACACTTTGTTTAATTTTGTGAACAAATCTAAGTAACAATTGCAAACACGTTCAAACATTCACAATAATATTCTACGCAGCCAAATACATCTATTCTCATTTATCCATCAAAGTTCAACTCAAAACCAATGTTATTGTTGTACATTTAATGTTTGTCTTTGCTTTCAATCTTCTTGCATGATTTGTTTCAAATATTTTTCTTTAATTGTTGTGGACGAATGTTTTAGAACACCAACACTAAAAATCCTTCTGATCGCTATAAAATACATTCGCCAGTCTGCAACAGTTGTACTCTCGATAACACCCATAGAAGAGGAAAACCCTGTGCGCTGTGCAACGACATGAGTCAAGTTAATTCTGAAACAAATTCAAAGAGAAACATCATCATTTTACAGAGAGGGTCGCAATTGTACTGATTCCTATGCCGACCAATGTACCAAACATGATTTGATTTATGTGGGTTGCACAACGGAAAAATTAAATAAGAAGATTCAATAGACACAGGTATGATGTCAAACACAACAGTGTGACATCAACGGAGCTTACAGAACATAGAAACGACTGTGATTTTGACAAGCATCATAAGGTGCATATTCTGCAAAAAATATTCAAACAAAAGCTACCGATCTTTCGACCCTTAAAAGTAAAACACATGAGAATTGTTACGTATGTAAATTACTATCTTCCCATCCCGGGGTAATGAACAGAATGACGGGAGACTTCCATAAGATTTATAAACGGTTTGATTAATTCCTCTTAGTAACTAATCAACTAACGGACTATTCTAAGATGAACAAGATCTATTAATCACGTTTCAGTTGCGTGTCATTCAAGCTGGCGGCGTTTCTTTCGTTTTGACGCGTTCATGACCAGGACGGCCGTTTTTTCATTACAAGACAAGCAACGTTTGTACAAAATTTTATAATTTTTTGGCGATTTAGATATTTTTATACTTGAAAATTTGTTTTTCAGAATACATCTTGAATAAGACAGACATTCTGTTGAAATATTGTTTAACATTGTCAAACACAGTGTTTTATTTTTATTTTCTTAAATTGAGCTCTTCTCTGCTGAAGTGTTGAAAAATATTGGAAGAGTTACGACGTCAACCATTCTGTTTATTATTATTATTATTATTTTTATTTCCTTTGATATCTGGCGTTTACACATTTCTTTCCGGGTCCCGCCCAGGGATCTGAGGTTAGAAATGGCATCATGACACTTTCCACTGCAAAAAAAAAATAAAAAAATAATTACATAGATAAAGCCCTTCGTAAAGTGTGGGCTGTACTTGTCAGAACAATTTTTTGTATCTCTTTGAGGCATGGACTTCTAGGAATCCCTTCAATCAGCCTACTGGAATCTTTTCCAACCAGTCCAAGGGCTCCAACTACAACAGGAATTGTTGATGTTCCCATGTGCCACATTTTTGAGATTTCTATTTCAAGGTCCTTGTATTTTGACAGTTTTTCGAATATCTTCAAAGACACATTGCAGTCTGCAGGGACTGCCATATCAATAAGGAGGCAATTCTTTTGTTTGCGATCTTTAATAACAATGTCTGGGCGGTTGGCTTTGATTGTTCTGTCAGTGTGTATTGTGTAGTCCCATAGAATTGTAACAGGTCCTATCTCCGTAATCGGGTCTGGGTGGTGTTCGTACCAATTTCTTTCAGTTTCTTTTCCATAGAAGTTGCAGATTGGCCAACTCTATCATGCCGTTTTTTTTATATTCAGTGGATGCCAATTCCGTGCACCCTGATACAAGATGATCAATTGTTTCTGGATATTTATCACAGAATCTGCATTTTGGGCTAACGCAATATTTTAGTATATGAGCTTGATAATTTCTAGTTAACAAGCATCGGTCCTGTGCAGCAAGGATAAAACCTTCCATTTCGGCTTCCGTTTAAATCATGCAAAATTGTAGTTTAAAAACAGTAAAATCGACCTTGGTAACCGAAGTGCTCCTCTGTGGTTCTATCGGTAACACACGTCAACCTATGCGACGGTTCTGTATAGGATACAGGTTCGATTCCTGTTGGAGGGCGTATATTTTTTATGAAAATTTCTCGGACATTCAGGCCAATAAATGTCGTTAATACTGTTTATTATAAACAGAGCATTTACTTAAATATTTGTATCTATAAAAAGAACGTATACATATAAAAATGTCTTTATATATATATATATATATATATATATATATATATATATATATGATGAACTCTTCACTATTGTACTTAGACTTTTTGAATCTAAGCGCAGTACGAGAGCGCCATAAAGATTTTATCAATCTACAATTGAGCTGGCTAGATGTAACCATAAATTCTATGCTGTTTCTTTTCTCACACTTCTCGCTTGTGGAACTTCCTTCTGGTTCCATGTTTTCCGGACAACTTTAATCTGCAAAAATTAAAATGCAATGTCAATCGCTATCTACTCTCCTCCTGATTAGTCTTTCACCACTCAGGATTAACGTTTCTGTTCCTGTGACCTCTTGCATTTTAGTAACTTTGCTACCTTGCATGGGTGATACCAATTAAAATATACATACATACATATATATATATATATCTATATATATTTGTTTTTGTTAAAATTCAGGTAGCATCCGAGATGAAAAAATTAAATGTGAATCGAAATATGTTTTTTTTTTTTTAGATGTGTTATTGTTAACAGATACAAACTTTTGGAGCATGCAGTCGCAACACTAAGGTTGAATTTTTTTTGCAAATTTAAGAGAGTGTGTTTTTTTACTAATATGGCTTATATATATATATATATATATATATATATATATATATATATATATATATATATATGCAAGATATGGTGTTAAACATGAAAAAAGGGATACAGTCAAGTGACTGGAATATTCTGACTTCAAGACAAGAAAGAACAAGAATATAGTGGATGAAACTGAGAAGTGGTCCATTCTTATTTGTTAGGAAGAAATCCCAGCATGCATCTGTACGATTTGTCTATAAATTTGGGGAGGGGAAGTTTTTGCAGGCATTCCTAAACAAATTGTTACTGGCACATAGTCAAGTGGTTAAGATGCTCCAACCATGTGATCCGGGTTCAGACCTCACCATGTTTGATTTGTCAGGAAAGTAACTTTTTGACTGGCATGGGGAGGCAATCCCAGTGTCTATTCTGGGAGTCTATAAACTTGGGCTTAATTCCAATTCTCCCTAAGAGCCCTTTCAATTTTCTAGGCGATGTTGCAAGTTCACCCATTATTTCAACAGACATGTTCCATATTTTCTTAAACTCTCTTGCCGGATTCTGGTATTTTTTCCCCCAGTTTCTTTGGAGTCCACTCTTGTATTATATGGAACAGTTAAAGTCAATCACTTGACATTTGCTCCTTTCCATATCTGTAACAATAAGGTCAGTTCGTCATTAACATGATCTATCTGGATGGATAAATCCTATATCTTTTGTTTGTTATTTATTAACCAATTATTATTGTTTTATTTCTTTTGGTTTCTGGTGTCTACTCATTTCTTTCCGGGTCCCAACCAGAGACCTAAGGTTAGAAATGGCATCATGACATTTTCCACTGAGCAGTTTTGAAAAAAAAAACTGCGCATGTGTTATATAGATAAAGCCTAAAGTGTGGGCTGTACTTGTGAGTACAATTATTTTGTATTTCTTTAAAGCATGGGCTACCAGGGATTCCTTCAATGAGTTTATTGGAATCTTTTCCAATCAATTTGAGGGCTCCAACTACAAATGGAATTATTGATGTCCACATGTGCCACATTTTTGAGATTTCAATTTCAAGGTCCTCGTATTTTTGTATAGCTTTTTGAAGATCATTAAAGATACATTGCAGTCTGCAGAGACTGCCATATCAATAAGGAGGCAATTCTTTTGTTTGCGGTCTCTAATCACGATGTCTGGGCGATTAGCTTTGATTGTTCTGTCTGTTTGTATTGTGTAGTCCCATAAAATTGTTACAGGTCCTATCTCCGTAACCGGGTCTGGGTGGTGTTCATACCAATTTCTTTCAGTTTTCTTTCCGTAGAAGTTGCAGATTTTCCAGTGCAGATATTGGCCAACTCTGTCATGCCGGTTTTTTATATTCAGTGGGTGCCAATACTATGCACCCTGATACAAAATGATCAATTGTTTCTGGATATTTATCACAGAATCTGAATTTTGGGCTAATGCAATATTTTAGTATGTGTGCTTGAAAATTATTGATATCCTCATGTGCCACATTTTTGAGATCCTTGTATTTTGGTAGTTTTTAGAAGATCTTCAAAGATGCATTACAATCTACAGGGACTGCCATGTCAATAAGAAAGCACATTCTGTTATTGCGGTCTTTGATCGCAATGTCTGGAAAATTAGCTTTGATCGTTCTCTCCGTGTGTATTGTACAGTCCCATAAAACTGTTACAAGTCCTATGTCTGTAACCAGGTCTGGGCGGTGATCATCCCAATTTCTTCCAATTTCCTCCCCTTAAAAGTTGCAGATATTGGCCCACTCTGTCATGCCTTAAATTTAGTGGATGCTAATACTGTGCAGACTGACAGGGGATGATCAATTCTTTCTGGATATTTATCATAGAATCTGCATTTCGGGTTAACACAATTTTTCAGTATGTGTGCTAAATTCTAGTTAGCAAGCCTTGGTCCTGTGCAGCAAGAATAAAACCTTCGGTTTCAGCCTGTAATCCTGCACTATATAACCACAGATAGGTACAGGGTTTGTCTACATCAGCTTCTTTGACTTGGGTACAGTATTAACCATTATTATTATTATTATTTTATTTCCTTTGATTTCTGGTATGTACACATTTCGTTCTGGGTCCTGCCCAGAGACCTAAGGTTAGAAATGGCATCATGACATTTTTCACTGCAAAGAAAAAAAAAATATTTTACATAGATAAAGCCCTTCGTAAGGTGTGGGCTGTACTCGTGAGAACAATTTTTTGTATCTCTTTGAGGAATGGACTTCTAGGAATCCCTTCAATTAGTCTACTGGAATCTTTTCCAATCAATCCGAGGGCTCCAACTACAACAGGGACTGTTGATGTTCCCATGTGCTGCAGTTTTGAGATTTTGATTTCAAGGTCCTTGTATTTTGATAGTTTTTGAAGATCTTCAAAGATACATTGCAGTCTGCAGGGACTGTCATATCAATAAGGAGGCATATTTTGTCTTTGCAGTCTCTGATCACGATGCCAGGGCGATTATTTTTCATATTATTATTATTATTATTATTATTATTATTATTATTATTATTATTATTATTATTATTACTAGTGAACCAGTGCTTTCAAAAATGATGGCAGTTGTTAGAAAGTTTTAATATTTAGATGCAATGAAACAAAAGTCTTGAAAAAATGTACCGAGATTCAATAAAGTGGAGATAAAGAATTCGCAACTCAAAGTGAGGCCATTGAATCGCTTAATTAATTTGTCCCTTTTATATTTCATAGACATTCAGTGATATCTGTGATTCATTGATGACTCCTGGTATTATATAAATCACTTTCTGCTCAATATCTTTTCATGTTGAAAGTTTTATGTGTTTAATATGGCATTGAAATGGAAATATCTCTTGGAAGAAAAAAAGATTAGCAACAGAACAACAAGGACGGCAATGAGAAAGCCTATTTCAAAACCAAGTTGAAGATAGATGATCAATTAATAGACAAAGGTATCTGAGTGCTTCACATGAAAGACTTGCACAAATAAGACTACAATCTAAGAAACACAGAAATAAAAAAACTAATTAATTAAACAGTCCATTTTGCTCACAAACAAATTTTGTTTAAATGTAGACAAATATTTTCTTTGTATAGATTATTAAAATGACTCAGGAAAGTAATCACCCATAAATTTCCTAACTTAAGTTGATTTACCTCCCTTCCCACTACAGATGGGACAGGAAATATATAAATAAATACACAATGTTAATTATTATATAATTTGATTTCGGAAGAAAAAAAGATTAGCAACAGAACAACAAGGATGGCAATGAGAAAGCCTATTTCTAAACCAAGTTGAAGCTAGATGATCAATTAATAGACAAAGGTATCTGGGTGCTTCACATGAAAGACTTGCACAAATAAGACTACAATCTAAGAAACGTAGGAATAAAAAAAACTAATTAATTAAACAGTCCATTTTGCTCACAAACAAATTTTGTTTAAATGTAGACATATATTTTCTTTGTATAGATTATTAAAATGACTCAGGAAAGTAATCACTCATAAATTTTCTAACTTAAGTTGATTTACCTCCCTTCCCACTGCAGATGGGACAGGAAATATATAAATAAATATGCAGTGATAATTATATGGTTTGATTATTTATTTTAAAGTTTTTTTCATTAATATTTAATAATTTCATTTTATTTTGCTTAATTATTCTAAATATATAATGAAATGTCATGAGAAATTAATTTTTTTATCATTTCACCCAAGCAAGGCGGCAATGCCACAAGTACTTTGGGGGTTATGGGGAGTAAACATGAAAGAGAATATTGAGAATAAGGGGAATGAGGAGAGGATAAAAGATGAACGATGTTCAAGGAGACAGAAGATGGCGATTGACATTGCATTTAGAAGATTGTAGTTATCAGGAAAGCAAGGAAATGTAAGAGAGTTCCACAGGTGGGAAGTGCAAGAAAAGAAAGTGTTGGAGTAGAAGTGGTAATTGTATTTGGCTATTTCAGCAGTAAAAGAGTGGGACCTAGATGCCAATCTAGTAGTATACTTCAATTCAGGTATTTGGGGCACCAGGGAAGAAAACTTATCAAAGCAGTTGACAGAAATGTTTGTAGAAAAGACAGAAGGAAGCCACATTACTTTGGTGAGAAAGTGACTAAAGTCGAGGTGCCTGGTCAGGATTGAAGACGATGACAGATCCTTCTTTGGATTTTGTCAAGATCCTTGAAACATACGGCAGGAGCACCAGACCAGATATGGCAACAGTAATCATAGGCAAATGGTAGATTTGTAAATGTGCAAGACGGATTCTGTCATATTGGAAGAAAATGAGTAACTACTAACACTGAGGTTTGAGTGTGATACTCTGGACTTATGAATATATGTTTTCCACCAGGTGTATAAAAAGTGGTGTCAGGCTACTGACTGGAGTGATTATTAACTATCGAGTGGAACTATCCAGTTGAATTAGTGTGAATTACTGTGTCGATGATTTGGGTTTTGATTTAGGATTTACCGGATGCTAAGCTACTAACAAGATATTCACTGAAATGGTTAATTATCTTTGATTAACTTTTACTTTTTTGTTAAGTATTTATTTGTGGTTGCAATTAAATACTGTTTTATCTTAACACTGAAGTCTTGAGTTATACTTAATTATTAATAGCCACCGAACGTCACAAAAGATTCTGATGAAAACATTTTCTGGCATGGCACAGTGACCAAACTTTGCTTGCGGTAGCTGCAGCTACTGATTCAATGTAGCCACTCCAATTCATGTCATTGGAAAATGTGAGGTCAAAGTGTGTTGTTCTCTGAGAGGTTAGCATCAGCCATGATATTACAATTTTATTTACTGAACCACTAAAAGACTTCTTCTCTCAGTACGTTTCCATATTTGTCTTGATCTCATTACTTGATGGTTCATTGGAACTTTACCTTGTTCCAAAACAATTATTGTTTCGGAATGAGGTAAAACTCCAATACTCCAAGGCATTTGATTCCAGTTCAATGGCGGCTCAAATAATGGTCAGTACCGGTTCAAAGAAGCATCAGGATATCCATCAAGTCACTGCCTCATTAACATCTGTTTTTGAAGAATGTAAATGCATTTGAAGTAATTATTGGTCTAATACTAAGTTGGTCTCTTGACTGGGATTTTACAAGTTGTGTTTTGATTTTACGAGATACGTTTTATATCTATACATACCACTCTCTGCCTGTTTTCTCTCTCTCACTCTCTCTCATACTTTGCATTTATTTTTATCTTTATCTCTCTTTCTCTATCTCTTTTCTCTCCTCATACTATTCACAATTGTTTTAGTAATTATCTGTCAATATCATTTGGTTAATAATTGTCTATCTGTGTAGAGAGAACTCAATCTATCTATCTATCTATCTATCTCATTTTGTTCATATCTATCTATCTCAGTCAGCTCATATCTATCTAGTTAGCTATTTATCTAAGTCTGCTTATATCTATCTCATTTGGTTCATATCTATCTATCTATATAAGTCTGTTCATATCTATCTCATTCATATCTATCTATCTATACCAGTCTGTTCATATCTATCTATCTATCTATCTATCTATCTATCTATCTATCTATCTATCTATCTATCCCAGTCTGTTCATATCTATCTCAATCATATCTATCTATCTATCTATCTATCTTTCTATTGTAAATCATGTCATTAAATCAAAATTGTGACTGCCAATCACCTGTGTTTTGTCTCCACTATACTATGAAGCAGGTGTTTCTTCTCCAGGTCAAAGAAAACCTAGGTGAGGTGAGAAAATAAGTTAAACAAATCAATTCCTTTTTTAAATCTGAAATTCCATGAATTATTAAAAGTAGTATCCTTATCTTTGTTGTTTTGGGCATATTCCAGTTGGTACATTATCCATCCTTTTAAGTAATATCTGAAATTCTGAGAATAAGTATTGTAATTAGTTCTAGAATTATTCTGACTGATATCTTTATCATTGTTGTTTAGGTCTCTACAATTCAGACAACATCTGTTTTTGTTTTTTTGTATTTCCTTCCTTTTCTTCTCTTTATTTCTGTCCTTTTCTCCTATGGAATTTAAAGTTTGGTGCATGATAGGTGAGCTGCATGTTCACAATTAAAGAAGAAGCCTACAAAACCTGGGTTCCATCGATGGACCGTTTATTCTGTTTTTTAAATATAAACTGTAATGAAACAAATTTCTCAATGTCTATTAGGTATGTCCATTTTCTTTATTTTTCATTCAGAAGTTAAGCCTTGTGCTGAGTTGGAACAACCAATGAAAGTTTTTACTTATTTCCCTGATAGTTACAATGGCTGAACTCAAGTTAGCATTACGCTGATTTGTAATGACCAAAGTAAAACTTGTCTTACTTCATTGGTGGAGTTTCAGCAAAAGTGGGAAAGAGTTTGGAAAGTGGAAAAAAGTCTTTTTCTGGTCCAGAAGTAAGTTCATGCAAGTCATTATAAGCATTGTCATAATGGTCGAGCTCAAGTCAGCCTAGTGCTGAGTTGGAACAACCAAAGAAAAGGTTGCTATATGTTGGAAAGTGAAAATAGAGTTCAGTCATCAGTGGACCGGGGAAACGAATGTGCTCCAGAGGGAACATCCTTTACCACACTTGCTACATCCTGGAGCAAGAGGAAGGAAAATAATTTTATAGCCTTAAGCAGAAACCCTTAATGGGCATTTAACAAAGCCATGTGGGGTAATAAAATTTCCATTCATTTACTATTAGCATCATGGGAAAATGTCTTTCTTTTTTTTTCTTTTTTATTATTCATTATTATTAATTTATTTATTGATTTTTTTTTCAATTTTGCAAAATTCTTTTCTTTATTTCCTTCTTTATTTTCTCCTTTTTTTTCTATCCAATTTTTATTTTTCGTATTTCCTTTTCTTCCAATTTATTTCCTTCTGTTTTTCTTTCTTTCAATTTTATATTTACAAGATTCATTTTATATTTACAATATTAATTTTATATTTACAAGATTAATTTTATGTTTACAATATTCATTTTATATTTACAAGATTCATTTTATATTTACAAGATTCATTTTATATTTACAAGATTCATTTTATATTTACAAGATTAATTTTATGTTTACAATATTAATTTTATATTTACAAGATTCATTTTATATTTACAAGATTAATTTTATATTTACAATATTAATTTTATATTTACAAGATTCATTTTATATTTACAAGATTACTTTTATGTTTACAATATTAATTTATATTTACAATATTAATTTTATATTTACAAGATTCATTTTATATTTACAATATATAACTGCAATCATTTATCATTTTTTATTTTTTGTATTTCCTTTTCTTCCTTTTATTTCCTTCTTTTTTCTTTCTTTTCTTTCTTTTTCAATTCAGTCAGTTGTCTGGCTACGACATTAATTCAGATTGACTCACTCCCCAGAGCAGCCATATTACCAACACCATTTGTCTCCCCCTTCAACATAAATTGTTGACAACAGACTGACCATGATTTTTGATGGAGCTTTCATTAAATCTGTCACACCTGCAGAAGCGAGTTTGATGCAAAGATGGATCTGTTAAGCCACTCCAAGCGCTGCTCATGAAAGGACAATGTTTGACCAAAAATGTTCGCTAACATTATTTCACTAGATAAAGGGATGCCTAGCTACCCATTATCCTCATAATCATCATTGTCATTAAGGTTTTGACTTTCATTATCAAATATAAATAAACATTAATGAAAATAGCACTGGTCAACAAAAAAAAAATATTTTTAAAATGGTCACCAAACATCTTTTTTTGCTAATTTGAGGGCACTGAATCTGAAAATGACCTTACTTTTTCTTGGTTAGCTACCATTTTTGCTGTACAGAAATGCCTCATTTTTGGAAAAAAAAAACATTTTTTTCATTTATTTTTTGTATATATGATATTGACTGATGGCAATATTTCTCAAAATAAAATCGTAGAAACCTCTCAATTTGTACTTAAACCAACAAATATTGGTCTGCTTATTGAGGAAGACTATTTTTGCAATAACAATCAAACCCTATAAATTAACACGATTGAATGTACCAAGACCAACAAGTATTTCCATCAAATCATTTAATCAACTAACAGTAGAAATAAAACCTTAGTGAACATAAGAACTATGGTAAATTTTTTCTCTTTCTTGATTGTCTGTTATGTTAAATGTTATTTAAGTCCAATGCAATCGGTGCGTTCAATTGGGATGTCTTTAGAGTTTCTTTCCAAATGTGAAAACAAAATGCTCTCAGTCTGCTTGGTTTCCTTCCGTAGTGAAGGAATAAAAGTGATGGGATAAATTTATGAATATCAAACAGAAGATTTTAGGGTTTCATTTTTGTGATGTCACCTTAATTATCAGGTTTACTAAAGTGTATTACTGATACTGTATTATCAGTTAATTTGAATTTTGGCAAAAAATTTGCTACAGCTATTTTAAAATTTTTGACTCAAAAACACTTTTTTCTTAGAAAAATAGTTTATTTCAGGTGGCTGATATAAATTGTTCGGCATACCTGAAAACTCATGGGTTTGTACGACCTTTATTAACTAAATTTTACGATCAGCCAAGATCGTAAATTGATCTTTTTTACAAAAATGAGCAATTTCAGTACAGCAAAAATGGTAGCTAACCATGAAAAACTATGGTCGTTTACGGAATCAGCACGATCAAATTGGCTAAAAAACGAAAATTGTGTTGACCAGTGTAACAGAATACAATCATTATTATCTGGGTGAAGAATCACAAGTATGGAATCGCGAAACTCTGAGTCGATCTCTTATAAATATTGTGAACTTAATTATTTCTGCCTGAATAAGTACTTATCATTATTTACACGATTTATATTCAGGCCATTGTCCTCATCTTTGTTGTGTTTATCACAATGTTTTGGCCGTTCTGCTGTAAAGAATTTCTTGTAGGTTACCAAGATTGATATACACCTGAGGAAGGCCAAATGGGCACAGCAGCTGAAACGTTGTATTAAAAACAGCAAAGATTCGGAAAATAGTTCAAATATAAATAGGGTAAATTAATTACAATTTCTCTTTGTTAACGTATTTGCTATGCATGATTAATAGTCAGGACAATACGATCATTATTATAATTAGTTTCAAAAAACAAAACAATTAGTCTTTAAAAAACCCACAAAGGGTTGATAAGACATAAGAAAATACAAAACAATCAAAATGAAATTAGTTCCCAAAATGAAAATTACTTATGATTCACTCGAATAACAACAAGTATGAGAATATTTGTCTAAGTGTAAATAAAGATTTCTTATATATATATGATGGACTCTCCCGTCGAACTCGACGTATGAGGGTCAGACAGATCAGTTCCCAGAAACTGAAAGCCCGACACACGCACAGGATTTGATTATAGTGGTGAAGGCTTTGTGCAGGGCCATCCACACTTTTTGGAGGGACGAATACAGGGACCTGGTGCAACGGATGCCACAAGGTCCCCAAACGACCCTCCGCAGGTTTTGAATTCAGAGTTGTCCTTCTCCTAGACCAGTTGCCATCCAAGGCTATAGAACCCAGTCTGTCCTGCTATTTACCCATAGTTGGAGGGAGAAGAAATTTCTATGGGATAAACAACAAACCTGGTATTGAACACACCTGTAATTGTCGATCTAAAGTCCAGTAGAGGGAAAATGTAGATCTACCAGTATTATGTACACTATTTACATTATTCAGACTATTGTCCTCATCTTTGTCGCCATATTTATTATAACGTTTCCGCGGTTCTTCAAGTAGTTGGAATGTCGAACTGAACCCTTTATTTCGCTCACTGGCGTAGACTGTTCTAGTTCCATGTGCCATGTTTAATGGATGTCAGTTATCAGTTATCTCCTGTTAATTCCCCTCTCCAAGTTCTCCACTGCCTTAACCGGGTATTGAACTCACACTCTTTGGGTCCTGTCACTGGATCTAACTAATGCCTTTATCCACTGTGCCATGTGTCCTTGTGTGAGTTCAATACCCGGTTAAGGCAGTGGAGAACTTGGAGAAGGGAATTAACAGGAGATAACTGACAACTGGCATTCATTAAACATAGCATGTGGAACTAGAACAGTCTACCCCAGTGAGCGAAATAAAGGGTTCAGTTCGACATTCCAACCATTTGAAGAAGGCCGGAGTGTACAACGACTGAAACGTTGTAATAAATATGGCAACAAAGATGAGGACAATAGTCCAAATAATGTAAATAGTGTACATAATACCAGAAATATAGACAGATACCAGAATTATATATCAAGCAACCATTTCCCCCAAAGAAAATATGCAAAATTGTAATGTTTACATTGGATTTTCCGCAGAAACGGAAATTATTTGTGACTCACTCAAATAACAACAAGGATGAGAATATTCATCCAAGTGTTAATAAAGATGTCTTTTCTATATCTCTCTCTCTCTCTCTCTCTATATATATATCTTTTAAAGTGAAAAGAACAAGATGAATCAAACACTGATGCAATGTGTACCTGGCATTGATTTGTTTGCTGTTTTCAAACAATATCGATAATGATGAAGACAAAAAAAAACATTAGATGCTGTTGTTGTGGAAGGCAGGCATTTTTTGGTTTGCTTTCTTATCAGTGCAATTATTATTGAAAATTGATTGAATTAAAGATTTTCCATTCATGTGTTATTTTAAATAATACGTGAAGGGAAAATCTCTGAATATGGAATTAAATAGAGAATTAAAGAATCCAGAGATAGAAACGAGGAAATCCATTCGTTTCTAAATGTGGAATGGATTTTTAAAAAGTTCTAATCTTTTTTCTTTGTATTCGGGCCAACCATCTATTGGCAAAATTTCTAAGGTTTGATTCTGCAAGATGTTATTTCTCTAAATAAAACTTTTTAATGGATATGCCATTAACTATTTTCATTTCAGTTGATGGATTCTTCAGCCTTCCTTTTAATGTCAAAGGTTCAAAGATGAACTATTTTCATTATTTCATATATTTTGGGACTGGTTAATATAAGTCACTGGTACTGTAGTGTATTGCTGCTGGGCTCAAATAAGGTGACAAACACACACACACACACACACACACACACACACACACTTCAAATGGATACACCTTCTTCCAGTATGTCAACTATGCAAGCATGCATTTCCTTCTGCTCAAGACACTTGTGTGTCCTGTTTATTCAAGGCTCAGGACATCTGTGCATCCTGTTTATTTTAACCACCAGATGCATTTCTTGATTATGATATCACCAGTTCTGATTTCCACTCACACACTGATGCAGCGGAAGTAAAGCCAGAGGTCTTTCCTAAGCTGCTATCCAACAGTAGCACTACAACACTAATCTTTTGTACAAAATATAAGTGTCTACCATGTAAACTATATACACCTGATGAAGGTCGGAGGGTACAATGGCCAAAATATTGTGATAGCAACAACAAAGATGAGGACGATATTCCGAATTTAAATAGTGTAAATAAAAATAACTCCTCATCCCAGAAAAATCAGAGAGAAATTAAACATAGGTCAGTGCATAAAAAATTTTCTTCTCTGAAACCTTCAATCAAACTTTTATTAAAAAAATGGGTTGCTCACTTATATACACAACACAAACTATGTTGGTTACTTTATGAAAGATTTAAGCACAGTTTCAAACTTGACATTTGCAAATAAAAATTCTTTAAAAAGTTAAGGATCAATTTGATACTGTATTTATACTATGAATAAGACCCCCATTTCTGTTTTGATAAAAATCAACATTTTTAGATTCTGACATCTAATGTATGCTAATCTACAAAATAACATAAGATGTGCAGATGGCATAGCAGACACAGAAAAGACACTACAGGAACTCTTACAGAAGATAGTGAAAGAAAGTGAGAAGAAAGGACTAAATATTAAATGGAAGAAGATAGAATGTATTAGGAAGGTACAACTTGACAGCGCCAAATGAATTCTGCCGACTGAGCACTGAGACAACTCAGGACTGAGACAACTCAGGACTGAGACAACTCAGAAATGAGACAACTCAGGACTGAGACAATTCAGGACTGAGACAACTCAGAAATGAGACAACTCAGGACTGAGACAACTCAGAAATGAGACAACTCAGAAATGAGACAGCTCTGGACTGAGACAACTCAGGACTGAGACAACTCTGGACTGAGACAACTCAGGACTGAGACAACTCAGAAATGAGACAACTCAGAAATGAGACAGCTCTGGACTGAGACAACTCAGGATTGAGACAACTCTGGACTGAGACAACTCAGAAATGAGACAACTCAGAAATGAGACAACTCAGGACTGAGACAACTCAGAAATGAGACAACTCAGGACTGAGACAACTCAGAACTGAGACAACTCAGAAATGAGACAACTCTTTACTGAGACAGCTCTGGACTGAGACAACTCAGGACTGAGACAACTCTGGACTGAGACAACTCAGGACTGAGACAACTCAGAAATGAGACAACTCAGAAATGAGACAACTCAGGACTGAGACAACTCAGAAATGAGACAACTCAGGACTGAGACAACTCAGAACTGAGACAACTCAGAAATGAGACAACTCTTTACTGAGACAGCTCTGGACAGAGACAACTCAGGACTGAGACAACTCTGGACTGAGACAACTCAGGACTGAGACAACTCAGAAATGAGACAACTCAGGACTGAGACAACTCAGAAATGAGACAACTCAGGACTGAGACAACTCTGGACTGAGACAACTCAGAAATGAGACAACTCAGAAATGAGACAACTCAGGACTGAGACAACTCAGAAATGAGACAACTCAGGACTGAGACAACTCAGGACTGAGACAACTCAGGACTGAGACAAATCAGAAATGAGACAACTCAGGACTGAGACAACTCAGGACTGAGACAACTCAGAAATGAGACAACTCTGAAATGAGATAGCTCTGGACTGAGACAACTCAGGACTGAGACAACTCTGGACTGAGACAACTCAGGACTGAGACAACTCAGAAATGAGACAACTCAGGACTGAGACAACTCAGGACTGAGACAACTCAGAAATGAGACAACTCAGGACTGAGACAACTCAGAAATGAGACAACTCAGGACTGAGACAACTCAGAAATGAGACAACTCAGAAATGAGACAGCTCTGGACTGAGATAACTCAGGACTGAGACAACTCAGGACTGAGACAACTCTGGACTGAGACAACTCAGGACTGAGACAACTCAGAAATGAGACAACTCAGAAATGAGACAGCTCTGGACTGAGACAACTCAGGACTGAGACAACTCTGGACTGAGACAACTCAGGACTGAGACAACTCAGAAATGAGACAACTCAGGACTGAGACAACTCAGGACTGAGACAACTCAGGACTGAGACAACTCAGAAATGAGACAACTCTTTACTGAGACAGCTCTGGACTGAGACAACTCAGGACTGAGACAACTCTGGACTGAGACAACCCAGGACTGAGACAACTCAGAAATGAGACAACTCAGGACTGAGACAACTCAGAAATGAGACAACTCAGGACTGAGACAACTCTGGACTGAGACAACTCAGAAATGAGACAACTCAGAAATGAGACAACTCAGGACTGAGACAACTCAGAAATGAGACAACTCAGGACTGAGACAACTCAGAAATGAGACAACTCAGAAATCAGACAGCTCTGGACTGAGACAACTCAGGACTGAGACAACTCAGGACTGAGACAACTCTGGACTGAGACAACTCAGGACTGAGACAACTCAGGACTGAGACAACTCAGAAATGAGACAACTCAGGACTGAGACAACTCAGAAATGAGACAACTCAGGACTGAGACAACTCAGGACTGAGACAAATCAGAAATGAGACAACTCAGGACTGAGACAACTCAGGACTGAGACAACTCAGAAATGAGACAACTCAGAAATGAGATAGCTCTGGACTGAGACAACTCAGGACTGAGACAACTCTGGACTGAGACAACTCAGAAATGAGACAACTCAGAAATGAGACAACTCAGGACTGAGACAACTCAGAAATGAGACAACTCAGGACTGAGACAACTCAGGACTGAGACAACTCAGAAATGAGACAACTCAGAAATGAGACAACTCTGGAGTGAGACAACTCAGAAATGAGATAGCTCTGGACTGAGACAACTCAGAAATGAGACAACTCAGGACTGAAACAACTCAGGACTGAGACAACTCAGAAATGAGACAACTCAGGACTGAGACAACTGATGGCCGAGAACACTCAGAACTGAGACAACTGAGGGCTGAGACAATACATGACTGAGACAAATCTGAACTGTGACAACTCAGGATTGAGACAACTCTCGACTGAGTCAACTCAGGACTGAGACAACTCTTTACTGAGACCACTCAGAAATGAGACAACTCTGGACCAAGTCATCTCAGGACCAAGACAACTCAGGACCAATATAACTCAGGACTGAGACAACTTTGGACTGAGACAACTTTGGACTGAGACAACTCATCACCAGAAAAACAAAATTTTTTTTATATCCGAATAAAAGTAATTTATTAAGGATTAAAACCATAATTAGTGAATATTTTTAAAAAATTAATTTTAATAAAGAAAATTGTAAAGAAATTTATTTTTTAATAAAGTAAACATATTCACTAATTAAGGTTTTAATCCTTAATAAATTACTTTTATTCAATTATAAAAAAATCATTTTTTTCTGGTGCTGAGTTGTCTCGGCCATCAGTGGTCTCAGTCCTGAGTTGTCTCAGTCCAGAGTTGTCCTGGTGTTTAGTCAGCGGTGTTGTCTTGTCCTGCACACGAATGTATGGTTGTCAGCAAAAACCAACCCAACATGTAAATTACAAATTGGAGATACTAAAATCAAAAAGTACTACAATTTGAATATCTGGGAAGTGTTCTAACAGTGGCCGGAAAATACAACACTGAAATCTGAAGACACATTGGCCTGGCTAAAGATGACTTCCAAAAACTAAGCAAAGTATTAAGAAACAGAAAAATTTTGTTAGAAACAAAGAAATGAGTACTGAACTCATGGCAGTGAATGCTGGACTCTCTACTCAAAGATGCAAAAGGAACTTGAAGCAACAGAAATGCTGCTCTACAGAAGGATGCTGAGGATACCATAGACTGAACATGTGAGCAATGACAAAGTTTTAGAGAAAAATGGAAACAAAAAGGCATTTATACTGAGAATCAGAAAGAGATTTCTAGGGTAAATAATGAGGAAAGAGGGCTTGGAAAATCTGATACTCACAGGACAGATTGAAGTCAAGAGGGACAGAGGAAAAGAGTGCAGAATCTATGTAACAAGCTTGTGTAAATGGATGGCAGAAGAGGGATTAGGAGAGATAGAAAAAAGATAAAAATTTACTAAGAGCTACACTGGACAGGAAAATGTGGAGAGCCATAATCATCCACATCATGAAAGGAGACAGCACATTGAACAAGTTTGTGTAAATGGATGGCAGAACTGGGATTAGTAAAGATATCAAAAAGATAAAAATTTACTAAGAGCTACAGCGGAGAGGAAAATGTGGAGAGCCATAATCATCCACATCATGAAAGGACACAGCACATTGAACAAGTTTGGGTAAATGGATGGCAGAACAGGGATTAGTAAAGATATCAAAAAGCTAAAAATTTACTAAGAGCTACAGCGGAGAGGAAAATGTGGAGAGCCATAATCATCCACATCATGAAAAGACACAGCACATTGAACAAGTTTGTGTAAATGGATGGCAGAACTGGGATTAGTAAAGATATCAAAAAGATAAAAATTTGCTAAGAGCTATGGCGGAGAGGAAAATGTGGAGAGCCATGATTGACAATGTCCTGAGAGGACGTGGTACATAGAAGAAGAAACGAAAAAAAATTATCCCCACCAAGAATTTCCCTACTTTTTACGAGTGGTCGACTGATTTTAAATAGAACTATTTTTTTCTTTTCTTCTTTCCCATATACGTATCCAAACAAGGAATGCAAAGATACACTTTGGATATATTTAACTGCAGAAGGTAAAAAAAGAGCCTCGCTAATGCTTCTAGCATCTCAGATGCATCTTGCCATTTCGTTCTGAATATTGCTGTCGTCTTTCAATAGGGCTGATCAATATGGCTGTTAATTCAAAGATGGAGAAGGGACAGCTGCTTTTGGTATGATCACAACTGGCCATTGAGATTGCAAAAATATAAGGATTGATCGATTCATTCATTTTCTATGGCTTATCAACTCTTTGCAGGTTATTTAAAGCAAGGAAATATTTTTAGATTGTAAGAATTGGAGGGGGGGGAGAAATAATAATCGTTCAGCGATATTCACTAATTTACCCATAGCTAAGGGGAGAAGAGGAGGATTCATACCTAATCAGAATTTGATAAACAAACAGGAAGTTAAAATGTGGATATAAAGTGGGGGATCAATTCAGTATTAGCATCAACATACAAACTGATCCCTCAGTTTGAGGTCACAGTAGTTTTTATACATTTATATCGTAGAGAATGTAAATAAATCTAAAAGACATGCCTGTGTAGCTAATCAGGATTTCATTAATTAATTGATTCATTTTCTATGGCTTATCAACTCTTTTTAGGTTATTTAAAGTCAGAAAGTATTTTTAGATTGTAAGAATTTTTATTTTAGATAATAATGGTCAAGTGATAGAAGTATAATTAACCCATAGCTGGGGGGATAAGAGGTGGGTTCATACCTTTCCCATAGGCATTAAGTTAATATATAATGGAATTGAATCTTGGCTCTCCAATTATCAATTCTGAGCCATTATCCATTAGACAACCTGCACTTCCAAGCTTACAGAACCTGATATTCCCAAGTGGTCACCCATCTAGGTACTGACCAGGCTCAACATTGTTTAACCTTGGTTATCATACAGGAACTGGTGGTTCAAAGTGTTGAAAAGTAGTAAGAGAAGACATCTGGAATACAATGTGTACAGTTTAATTATAGTTGTATTGATATTCTCTGTGTGGAAAACGAGGCGGTAGAATTGATGATAATATATGAGTTTTAATGTAAATGCCACAATAACTGGAGGAAGTTTTAAACTTCACTGCTAAGACCTGGCATGCCATTCACATTACAGTAAACCGCACTCATTCCCTTTGTATTCCCTTCGTGAAATGCAAGTTCCACTCAAGAGGCTTCTTCACAGGAACCACTGTTTTGTGGAACTGATTCCCAAGAGGAAGCTTCTCCAATGACTACAATCTTAACCTGTTTGTCTAGGGCAGTGGTTCCCATATGGTTTTCATTCCGAAAATTTGCTTGCACCTTACCAAATTTTATATGATAAAATATACATTTAAAAATAAAAAATAGAGAGGTTCAAAGAGAGATAACCGCGGATTCAAAGTCAGAACATTATCATTGATAACTCTCTCCTCTAATTTGCAGACCTGAGTTACTATATTCTTAATATAATGCAAAAGTATCCCATTGATAAAATCGGTCAATAATTATTTATAACTATTTATACTGGGACTCATGCATGCAGTTACAAGTAATCCATAATAATATTTTAAATTTTGAAATCATATTTATTTTTGGTACATGAATTTTTAAAACTGTTTCTAAATCTTTGATTGTCTTTCAATCATTCCACCTCACCTGCTACCCCCTTCTGCTGTGCAAACAAGGTGCACAGTACCATGAGAACTACTAGTCTAGGGGGAACCGTCATATCCCGATAAACTGTGCTTCTTACTTTGTAACCTTCTACTATGAGTGACTCTTGGGCCTTGTACATCATTGTGAAAAAAAAGGAAAAAGTTCCTGATAGCTTAATGGTTACCAACTTGGAAAATGGAAATATAGAACTGAGTTTGAATTTAAGTCAAACCTACTTACTAGCAAATAATGTCTTTGGGAAAGTCAGGAATCTACTTATCCTTGGGCTTACACACACAGCCCCATATCTTGACAGAAAGGTCTTATCACTGGCATGTCACAATAGTTGACAAAGAAGAGATAGACCCTAAGTGGATGCTTCTCTGATTGCTACAATCTTAACCTCTTCAAGTCCAGAGTCTACCATTATGTTCTGACTCGTTATAATGTGTTTTGACAGAAAGTTCTTATCACTGGCATGTCACAATAGTTATTACATGTGTGTGTGTGTATGTGTATCTATCTATCTATATATATATATATATATATATATATATATATACATATGTATATATAATTCGAATGAGGTAAATTTGGATTTCTATTCTATGTAATTTATATGCTCTGTTATAATAAATACATTGAGCTCTTTTTGTGGATCAATTTTAGTATTTTATATTATTAGGATTTACTTGGATTATATACCAATGGATTTATTATGTGTACTATATATATATATATATATATATATATATATATATATATATATATATATATATATGTATATTGTTTGATACATGTAACTCCATGTATTTTAGTGTATCTTATGCGTGTTCCTAAAAAGGTAGACAGGATGATATGTCTCATACATGAGAGTCCGTATCAGCAAAGCAGAAATTACATACACCAAACCTTTAACCTACATTTTTCACTTTCCCATCTTAGATTAGACTTGTTTCCTGATTTGACAAAAAAAGAAAACACTCATTTAAAATTCTGAAATCTCATTCTCTCTCCCATTTAAGCTCTTAAATATAATACTACTTTGCTTAAAAAGTAAATCATTTTTTTCTGAAGTTATTCAACATCGCTTGAGAATGGAACAAAAATTTTAATTTTAATTTTTAGTTGTGAAACAATAAATTCTGTGTTGCAATGAAAACATATTCGTAAATAATAATATTATATTATGTCCTCCTTTTTCTAAAAAAAATAAATGCTAAAGAACTGTAGATTATTAATCTGACTGTTCTTTCTTTTTATTTTAATATATGTATATATATATAAATATATATATATAAAAGAGAATAAATGCTCTGTAGTAGAAACCCAAGTTCTTGGCTGCTTCTTTAATTGATTATATATAAACACACATATACCTTACAATATATACCAACACGAAACCTTTAAATTCCATAGTGCTAACTAGACATACCTGGTAATACATTTTAAGGTCTTAATTTATCATACATTTCTGTTTGATATGACTATTATATTTCTCTATATATTAATAAACTATTAATTTTTATTATCAATTTTTAAAAACAATTAGATTTTTCACCAATTCCTTTTTCTGTCTATATTTTTCTTTGATTTTTCAGTGGTAAACATATTTTTTATACTTTTTTCTTTGATGATTTGTAATACCTTCTTTAAAATGACCTAATCTAATCTAAAATGATTATGAACAATTCCATTTAACTATTTTAGTAACATTATTGCCTTGCCCGGAATGAAATGATATATTTGTTTTTAATCATTTCACCTCAAGCAAGGTATTAATGTCACTAAGAGTCTCACTGGCAGTGAGAGAAAATGAAAAGAATTTACGAGGAACCAGAAACCCAATCATAAACAAGAGACAAGGGATAAACCTCTGCTCCTATTCAAAAAACCTATCTACTCCTACTGAAGGAAGAAAATAAATAAATAACATTTCAGAGTTTAGGCAGAGACGTTAGAAGTATAGAGTTGAAGTAGACTTTACAAGGAACCAGAAACCTAATCCTAAACAGGAAACAAGGGATAAACCTCTACTCCTATTCAAAAAACCTATCTACTCCTACTGAAGGAAGAAAATAAATAAATAACATTTCAGAGTTTAGGCAGAGCCATTAGAAGTAGAGAGTTGAAGTAGACTTTAGAAGGAACAAGAAACCCAATCCTGAACAGGAAACAAGGGATAAACCTCTACTCCTATTCAAAAAACCTATCTACTCCTACTGAAGGAAGAAAATAAATAAATAACATTTCAGAGTTTAGGCAGAGACGTTAGAAGTATAGAGTTGAAGTAGACTTTAGAAGGAACCAGAAACACAATCCTAAACAGGAAACAAGGGATAAATCTATACTCCTATTCAAAAGACTGGGGAGGAGTGTCAACCGGGCGATATGCAAATCTATCTACTCCTATTGTTAAACAAACATGTGGGCGTTTATTAGTTAGTTCTGTTTTTCCTTTCTCTAATCCTCAATCTTAAATTTTTCACAATTACAATGTTATTGAATGAATCTGCAAGATAAATTCTAAGATTTTCATAAAACTTACAAGAGATGTTAGAAAATATTCAAAAGTCTGCTTACAGTCATTCAATGACATCTAAATTATCTGCAAAGGTTATTCCATTATATTCAAAAATGGTTTTCTTGAATCATTATAAGCTATTTAAAGAATTTTCTTGACGCATTACAAGAATTTTAAAGAATTCTTGGGTAATATTCTGAGACAAACAGTTTATTTGATTATTTACATTATTACCTTTCTCTTCTTTTTTTTTTTTTAAAAAACTTTTCTCTTTAAGACCTTCATTTCCGCATAAAGGGCACTTGACTCCTGCAGTTTGTGTAACGAATTCTTTGTGAACATTTCTGTCAGACTGTTTTTTATCACAAGAAGTCTGGAAGCACTTCCACATCATGTAGAAGATGGTTTCTCTATTTTTAAATTGTTCCATTGAGTGTTTTGCTAATGATGGTTGGTTGTTTCCCAGTGATGGGCTTGTTTCTTGGAGACTAAAATGGAACCAACTTCTTTTTGTTTCTGTCTTGATAAGGATAAAGCAAGATCTTATATGACGAGTGAAAACAAAAATGATACGGAAAATAAATCTTCTCAAAACTCTGTACAGAATATATATATATATATATATATATATATATATATATATATATATGCAGAAATATAGTCTTAAAGTGTGCTATATTTATGGGGTAAAGTGCTCAATATCAGAGATAGAGCGTGTGTAAATATAAATATAAAAGTGGACATGGAAGTCAGCACTTAGAGGCGACAGTCTGTTTCATGCTAGTGCAATCGTCAGGCGACTAGTGCTGTTATTTTTCTCGGCTGTTTATATAAGGGTCAGTGGTGCATTATGGGTAGTATATTTTGGCGGGTACTTTTACCGGAAGTCGCTTATTTGTTTATTTGTTTATGTCAAATTATTTTGCTTGTTTTTTTGTTTGTTTTTTTATTTTTATTTTTTATCTTATATATTTATTTATTTATTCTTTTATTTTGATCGGTGTTTTTGGTTCACATAGTAAAAAAATTTGTTTATATAGCTTATTGTTGGTAGTCTATAATGGCCGCCATTTACCGGAAATCGCTTATCGCTTATATATATATATATATATATATATATATATATATATATATATATATATATCAATAGATAGATAGATAGATAGATATACATATATATACATATATATATTTATACATATATATACACATATATACATATATAATATATACATATATACACATACACACACACACACACACACACACACACACACACACACACACACACACACACACACACACACACACATATATATATATATTGATAAATTAAGAAAACACCTTAAAAATCCATATCATTTATAATTTATTTCTGACTTCTCGACGGATTTTACTGCGCATCTCACCCTTCACTGATATGATTCTCCATCACCTGATTCAACTAGTTTACTGCCTATCGACTACTCTGTATTCTTTTCAGGGGTCTAGCCAAATTTCACCTTCTCGTTTTGAGAAGGATTCAATGGTTCATCTCAGTTTATTTTTATCAGTTCACCCCAAAACAAGGCGATAATGCCACTAAGACGCAAGGGGTTCCTGGGAGTGAAAGAGGATGAGAAGAATTTAGCGAAGAGAAAGGACAATAAAAGAACAGGATTTTGACAATAATGAACACTACAATATTTATCTTGTAATAAACAATACCCCGATGATGGCATTGTGCTATGTCGAAAGTGCTCGGAAATAAAAGAAATATGCATCAACATGGCAATTTCTCTCGCCCTACAATAACAACACCAAAAAGCTTATCCATGAATATGAAAGGATCCTATTGAACTTGTCTAAATTATTCAACGAAACATGTCTCAATATATATATATATATATATATATATATATATATATATATATATATATATATATATATATCAATAGATAGATAGATAGATATACATATATATATATATATATACATATATATATTTATACATATATATACACATATATATATAATATATACATATATACACATATACACACACACACACACACACACACACACACACACACACACACACACACACACACACACATATATATATATTGATAAATTAAGAAAACACCTTAAAAATCCATATCATTTATAATTTATTTCATGAAACTTACACTGAGCTCTTATTTGATTAATGTCCTCTGTGAAATTATCCCTACCAATAATAATTTGGGATTATATATATATATATATATATATATATATATATATAGCATAATGAGAAACCACGTATACTTTCTTGATATGTATATAATATGGAGAAAACAACTGTAAAGTTGCAAATTAAAAAAATTGAATTTTTTTTTGTGAAAGTATTTATTTATATTTTTTATATATATATATTTGATATTTCATTTAGTTTCATATTTAGTTATTTAATTTATTTCTGATGAAAGATCGGGGCAGATCTGAAATATCAAATATATATATATATATAAAAAAATATAAATAAATACTTTCACAAAAAAACATTCAATTTTTTTTAATTTGCAACTTTTCAGTTGTTTTCATCATATTATATATATATATATATATATATATATATATATATATATATATGAAGCAGTTGGCTGCTCCTTATTGAGTATGCTTGCCTGCTATCTTTACTTTATTATAAATTAAGTGTTGTCTGCATGTGACTTTGTATCTGCATGTGTAATATGTGTATCTATGTAGTCTGTGAGAGACTTATCTGAGCTTATATCACTTACTGTGCATAGACACATATGTACACAATATGACTGAATTTCAAATTAGACATTCAAATAATACATTCCCCTCCCACACTGTCTGGACAACGCTTACCCTGGACTGAGCAATAAAATCATAAATTAGGAGAAGACAAAATAAATAGACTTATTTTTTTAAACCTTAAAAAAAATCAGATAATTGTAATATTTTATGAATCTTTTGAGAAATTATTGGGTCATAAATAAAATTATTTTTTATTTATATTAATATTTTTTATTTTTTCAAAATCTTGTAGGAATATTTTTAGGTCTGTTATTGAATTAAAATATACACATGTACACGAAAATATTCATATGCATAAAATTCAAATGGATATCTGTATTGCGAGGGCTGATTTCCGTGTCTGGCAACAATCCCTGGGTAACAGTAAAAGAGTATATGGTGAAACGTGTGGCCATTTGAAATCATTTTTTATGTAACTAGACTAAATATATTTCCTACAAAATGTTGTATTTTCAACGGACAAACAATTTAGATTTGAAACTGGACCATATTGCCATCAGTTCTATGCAGCCTTGTGGGTGATGAATTATATTCCAGTCTTCAATCCCTTCCTCACAGACAAAATGTTGTGAGCCTCTTGCTGCTCTGTCATCATTTTCAGGGCCTGTATTCTGACAAAATACATTTCTTAGTCGCACTAGTGCCTGATCTTTACAACTAGGACCCACCCGCATGGGTAAATCATCCCAATTACCTTAGTAAGGAGTAAGTTCTGTTTGGACAGATTCTTCTCAGAAATGACTGCTTTATGGGACAGACTCCCAACAGGGTGCTTTCCCAATCACAACAATCTTGACATCTTTATATTTTTTGCTTATAATCCCTTGAACTTCACTTCTTGCTTTTTCTTACACTCATACAACACCACACAGTAACCCTATACCTTGAGTGGCTCTCGGGGCTTGTATTAGGTGAACATTAGTATTAAAAAAATTACAGTAAGTTGATAGATATAGTATGTGGTGATATATATATGACAATTTTTTTCCAAATATTAGAATTTCATAAATGTCTAATTCCAGTCAGACGTGCCAATCATTTCACCCCAGGCAAGGCAATAAAGACACAAAGATGCAAAGGGGTTACTGAGTGTGAGAGAAGTTGAGAAAAAAAAACATTATTAAAGAGAGAAAACAATAAAGGAAGGGGAATTATGAAGACAGGAGATAACAATTGACATTGCATTTAAATTTTTGGAAGATCAAAGTTGGCTGAGAAACAAGAAGCCAGAATAAGTGATAAATGCAAGAGAAGAAACTGTTAGCATAGAATTTACAGTTCCATCTAGCCATTTCAACTGTCAAATGATGAGACCTTGCTGCCAATCTAGTACTGTACTTCAATTCATAAAGTCTAGGTATGATAGCAAAGAGTTCAGCCCAACAATTACCATGAAAGTATTTATAGAAAAGGCATTTGATTTCTTTTATAAATGCCTGGGCATGTCTAGCTGATTCCATTCCGTTTCTTTATACTTTTCTTTTCTATTATTAAAGAAACTGTTAGCATAGAATTTACAGTCCCATCTAGCCATTTCAACTGTCAAATGATGAGACCTTGCTGCCAATCTAGTACTGTACTTCAATTCATATGGTCTGGGTATGAAAGAGGAAAGCTCAACAGAACAATTACCATGAAAATATTCATAGAAAAAGCACAGGGAAGCTCGGTTATGGCAGTGGGAAGGAGACTGAAGGTAAGACGCCAGGTCAGGACCAATAACATTGCAGATTATTATTCAAATATATAGTAGGAACATCAGACCAGATGTGGCAGCAATATTCAAAGTATGGACGAATAGTAGACTTATAGATATATAGGATAGATTCTAGCGAGAAAATTTTCTAGCATGATAGAGTGAACCAACTTTCTTAGCTGAAGACTTAGCAATTGATTTAATATCATCTTTCTACTTCATGTCAGCTGAAAACATTAGAGAAGGTGCAATGAGTCACTTTCCTGGAGGTTAGCATCAGCCATACTGATGAAAGGTAAAACGGAATCTCTCAGATCATTAAAAAAGAGCAGTTTCATTTTGGAGGTGTTAGAATTAACAAGCCATTCCTTGCCCCAATTAACAACAGATTGTAGGTCGTTTTTGAAACCAGCTGCTAATTTGACCTTATTGAATCATTGAATAGTGATTTTAGTAACTTTTTCAGTCTCGAAAATAGTATGTCAATAATTCTTTCGATTTATTCTTGCAAGAATCACAGTAAAATACGGAGACAGGGAAAAACAGCATTGTTGATAATTGTCAATGTTTTTTTTTTCTCTTTCCTGTGTAGAAAGCAAAGAGAGACGCCCACCTGCAATTATTGTTCCTTGCTTTATTTCTCTGTGTCTCTACAGAATGTATTGTTTCTTCTCCAGGTACTGTGGCTATTGGCACGGGGTGGTGATGAAGGCGGGGATGTGTGGATTCGTTCAAGCAAAGTTGGGGAAGGAGCTAAGATCTGAAACAAATATGTCAAGTGTTCTACTTACCCTGGAAAGAGGAAAACATTTTGAAAGAAATCTTCCTAGATACAGACAGCAGGTATGAAGAATGAATAGAATTAGACGAGAAGGAAAAATCTGATACTTATAAAAGGAAATATATGGTATGTCTCTCCTTATCTGCAGGAGATAGGTTCTAAGACCCACCACCACCAAACAGCTAAGGTGAGGAAATATAAGTCCAATGGAGATATGCTACAACAACCCCAATGCATATGTAGATTAGTACCAAATCCGGTACATACATACCTAAGGTTACATTTAATTTATAAATTAGGTTCAGTAAGAGCCTGAAATGTGATTTACAAGTCGGGGACACTAAAATCAAGCAGGTGTGGAAATTTAAATATCTGGGAAGTATTCTGGCAGAGGATGGTAAGTGCGATGCTGAGATCTGAAGACATATTGAGATGGCCAAAGATGCATTCCAAAAGCTAGGCAGATTATTACAAGACAGAAGGATTTCATTGGCAAAGAATAAACGAGTACTGAGCTGCCGCATCTGTCCTCCTATATGGCAGCAAATGTTGGACGGTCTCCTCAAAGATGAAGAAGAGACTCAAGGCAACGGAGTTATGGTTCTACAGAAAGATGTTAAGGATGTCATGGACCGAGCGTGTGAGCTATGATGAGGTTTTGGAAAGGATGCAAACAAGGAGGAAGCTTATACTTAACATCAGGAAGAGGCAGCTGAAATTTCTGGGACACGTAATGAGAAAGGATGGCTTGGAGAATCTGATACGCACAGGTCAAATAGAGGGAAAGAAAGACAAGGGAAAGCAAGACATGACATACCTAGAGGGCTTAAGCAAGTGGATAACAGAACATGACCAGGGGGAAGTAGCAAAGTGATAAAACTTATCGTGAGCTACAAGGGACAGAAGGGAGTGGAGAGCCATGATCGCCTACGTCCTGAAGGGACATGGCACATAAAAAGATAAGAAAATTTAACAAAATAACAATAATTCTTCCACCAGTTACAACATGCCACTTCCACAAAGTTGAAACATCTTTATTTCCCCTGTGTTCCATATGTAAAAAGAAAAATCTATTCAGAGTTCATCACAAGCAAGACAATAATGATATTAAGATGCAAGGGGCTACTGTATGTGTAAGAGAAAGAAAAATCTTTAGAAAGAGTCAGAAACCCAATCCTAATCAGGAAACAAGCGATAAACATCTACTCTTGTTCAAAAAACCAGGAGGAGTGTGAACTGGGCAGTAGACAAACTTATCTCCTCCTATTTTACTAAGAACTGCCATTCTGTGGAACAGACTACTATGTGAGTGTTTCCCTGAACATTTTAATGTTGACATCTTCAATTATTATCTATCCTCCTTATCCTTATAATTTTTTATTTCTATCATCTCCCCTTTCATTCATATAACAGATCGTATTCATCCTAACCATTTTGTTGACTTTAACTCTTTACCTTGAGTGGCGCTCGAGCCTTGTCTACTTTAGTATAAAAAAATTCTCTCTGGACAATAAAAAATCTAGAGAATCTACTATGGTCACAAAATTGGGTATTAGTTTATGAATTAGCTGTTATACAGAATTGATCCCCCACTTCATATTTGAACCACACTTTCTTGTTAATCAAATATTTGATTACCTACAGAAGCGTGTTTTTCAGATTTACTTTCATTCTACTATTGCCACAAAATGTGGGATCAGTTTATAATTTGATAGTCATATAGAAGTGATCCCCACTTTATATCCACATAAAATGTTAATCAAATATTGATTACCTATGTTTTCCAGATTTAATTTCATTCTCTTTGGATTATAGAGTACTGAACTATTACATAACATCAGTCCTACTATATGGCAGTAAATGCTGGACAATCTCCGAGATGAAGAAGCAACTTGAAGTGATAGAAATGTGGTTCTACAGTAGGATACTGAGAATACCATGGACCGAATATGTGAAGAACAACAAAGTTTTAGAGAAAATGGAAACAAAAAAAGGATGCTTATAATTAACATCAAGAAGAGAGAGATAGTGTTGAAGTTTTTTGCAGAAAGAGGGTTCGGAAAATTTGATATTCACAGGACAGATTGAAGGCATAAGCAAGAGAGGAAAACAATGCATAACCTACCTAGAGAACTTGAGTAAATGGATGGTGGAACAAGGTTTAGGAGAGAGAACAAAAAGACAAAATTTATTAAGAGTTACAAAGGATAGGAAATTGTGGAGAGCCATGATCACATGAAGGATCATGGCAAATAAGAGAATATCCTATGGCCACGAAATGAGGGATCATTTTATAAAAGGATTCTAATATAGAATTGATTCCCCAATTTATATCCGCATCACACATTTGTGTTTTTTAATCCAATATTGATGGCCTACACAAGCCTGCTTTTCAGATTTACTTTTATTCTCTCTGGACTATAGAGAATTTATGGCCACAAAATGGGGGATCACTTTATAACTTGATTGTAATACAGAATTGATCCCCCACTTTATATCCAAATCAGACATTCATGTTTGTTAATCCAATATTGATTGCCTACACAAGCCTGCTTTTTCAGATTTACCTTTCATTCTCTCTGGACTATAGAAAGGAAGAGAATTTACTCTGGCCATAAAATGAGGGATGCATTTATAAATTGATTGTAATACAAAATAGATCTCCCACTTTATATCTACACCATACTTCATGTTTGTTGGGCAAATATTGATTAGTTACACAAGCCTGCATTTAGGATTTATCTATCATTCTCTCTGGCAATAGAAATATGTAAATCCCAACATGTAATCCAAGAGTCAGAGATGCTGAAGTCAGTAACCTTTTTTGTTATATTATCTGTGCTATGACATGTGATGCAGTGTTTCATGTGATGCAGTGTTTCATGTGATGCTGTGTTTCATGTGATGCAGTGTTTCATGTGATGCTGTGTTTCATGTGATGCAGTGTTTCATGTGATGCGATGTTTCATGTGATGCAGTGTTTCATGTGATGCTGTGTTTCATGTGATGCGATGTTTCATGACATAGACATGCTAAATATCACCCTCATGTCTAGACTCCCATATATATATCAATACTCCCAATTCGTTTTCAATAGTAAAAATAATTAGCAGTGATAATGAGAATTACACTGGTAGAGAGTATCAGACCGAGGAGGGAAGCAGAGAGAGAGAGTGAGAGAATCAGTGTCAGACTGGGGAGGGAAGCAGAGAGAGAGAGAGAGAGAGTGTGTCAGAGTGGGAGGAAAGCAGAGGGAGAGAGAGAGAGAGAGGAATCTCTCAGATTAGAAAGGGGGGGAGATAGAGTTAAAGTGGGAGACAGACAGAGAGTGCATTCAAATTGTACCTGGTACTGATAATCACAGTTCTCCAGAGTTGACACCAATCTTTCCCTGGCCTCGGAAATTTCAAACCCTTTTACGTTTTCCAAGAGAATGCACGATGGACGATGATTTAATCTGTGAAGATAAGAAAGATATTGAAAGGTAAAAGGGAACATTTTTGCTGATAATGTTTTGGTACGCATCAACAGAAAGCAATTTTAATTTAATTCGCAAATTTAATCGAAATCATTTCTGAGCCGGGTCCATCGTTAATTGAACGTTCGGCCTCTCTCCATTTTACTCTCGCCTCTTCTAAAAGATTTTCTTACGTGAAAAGGAAATATTTTTATTGCATTCATAAATTCTCTTCATTTTGTTGTTTTCATTTTATAATGTCAATTCGCAATTATGAAATTCCATCTGAATTTCTGGAATTCCATCCAGGCATTATTATTTCATCCTCATCAGTGTGCGATGATTGAGTGATCAGTTGCTTTGCAGCTGAGCATCTGACCAGCCCCCCCCCCATGTCTCAAGTTTGTACTAATGTCTGAATCTCTGTGAATCATTCAGAAGTCCACTCAGTCACATTGTCAGCCCATTTTTGACTCTGTTTGCCAGTTTTTCTTTTGTTTAAGAGGGGACCTTGTAGTATGGTCATGTAAAGATTGGGTGCATGAACAAATCTCCAGGCCTGTTACGCTCAGACTATTGTTTCATACCATGCAGCACACTTTGTATAGTTTGCAGTGCCAATAATTATAAATTAACAAAAATACCTCAAAGAACTAAAAAAAAATCAATAGTGTATTTTTCATGATGGCATGTACAATTTAGCCATAAGATCGTATAACGCCATAGAAAGTAAAAGAAAATAACATACTGGAGGTGATTTTGCTTGCAAAGTAAAAATTTTATCATGACACTGCAAGTGACTCATATGAATGAATCATAGTGTTTGAATTTTGCAGTTGTGTTGACATATCCTGCTATGGCAACAAAAAATTATCATGACTGAAATTAAGTAGTGCAGTAGAGGAGCCTTGAAAAATAATGCAGCGGAAAGTAAAGTAGTGAATAATGCAGAGTGTTAATAACTGAATAACGATGCTATGAATTTAATAGAATTTTAAAAAATTATAGAAAAATACAGTGATTTTTTTTCTGCTTTCATCCAATAAACTTGTTGAATCTTTGTTATTATTGGTGACCAAGCCTGCCCAAAATATGGCCCATGAGCTGTGTGCTGCCCATGAGAGTACCCAGCATGACCCATGAGAGTACCCAGCATGACCTATGAACAGCTTTCAATATAGCTCTCAAAATAGTCAGCAACTGAATATATATGAAAAATTAAATCTTCCGGAAGCCCGACTTTATTCAATCAATATTTCACTGATTTTGTATTGAATTATTCCTTTTAACGCCCCATAGAAAAAGAAATACTTTTCTTGCTGTCCTTTGCTCTCAAATTAACAGTCCCCAGAACTATCACTAATCAAAATGAATGGATGTTTCTTCAGGGATGCCTCATCCTTTGAGCACCTTTTGGGACTTAAAATCAACCCAGACCTCAAGTTGAACTCGTACTTTTCATCCATCACAAAAGATGCTAGAGAAATGATCAGTTCTCTGCATAACACTCCATTAAGTAGCTGACTCTTCCTGCTACGGGCTACCTTTATAAAAACCAGATAAGTCAGAAAATGGAGTTCTGCTCTCATATATGGGCTGGAGCTGTACAGTCTTCACTTTCTAGTCTTGATAGAGTCCAAAAGCTTCTCTGTGTCCTTTTGGCTGATGAATTAAGATCTTTCACAAATAAAATGTCACTTGTCTCTCATTGCTCTGTTTCTGTTTCCAAGCCTTTTCTTCCGATGAACTGCTGCTTTGTAAAACGGACTCCCAAGAGGGTGCTTCCCTAATCACTACAATCTTAACCTGTTCAAGTCTAGAGTTAACCGTTATCTTCCTCTCCTATCCATATAAACTACCCATTGGTGAGAAGTAAGTTCCACTCAAACAGCTTCTTCCCACAAACCACTGCCCTATGGAACAGACTCCCAAGAGGATGTTTCCCCAATCACTTACAATCTTAACCTGTTCAAGTCTAGAGTTAACCGTTATCTTCCTCTCCTATCCATATAAACTACCCATTGGTGTGAAGTAAGTTCCACTCAAACAGCTTCTTCCTGCAAACCCTATGGAACAGACTCCCAAATTTTTACCTGTTCAAGTCTAGGGTTGATCATTAATTTCCCCACATATCTGTATAAAATGTACCCCATACTCTGTTACCCTTTACCTTGATTGTCTCTACAGGGTGAATATAATTGTAAAAAAAAAATCTGTTTCTATCTTACTTATATTACATAATTTAATCTAAAAATTTATTCTGTTAACTCACAGATACTTTTCTGTGCTCAGTGTGAGCCATCACATTTTTTTAATTCTTCCTTCCTATTGTAAACCTTACAGCCTTCAGTTTAATGATCTAACCTCTAAGTTAGTGTTGCCACTATTATCGCATTTTTTCTTTTAGCCTCAGAAACCATAGATGATCAGAGATAAACGATCATATGACAAGAGGCTAAATTTTTCCAAGCTGGCTTATATTCGTAACACCAAAAAGAGATTTGTGTTTATCGTGCATTAAAGTCATTTCAGTTTGTTTCAATTTCAAGTAGCGAATAAGTTTCTACGCTTATCAACACAATATAGAAATAAATCTCAATCATTTCAACCACATCATGTTCTAATACATAATCAAATAGAAATCTATTATTACATTATCTGTCTATATTTCTGAGATGAGGTATTATGTACATGATTTACGTTACTCAGACTATTGTCCTCATCTTTGTTGCCATATTTATTACAAAGTTTTGGCTCTGGTAAAAACATGCAATGATAACAGCAAAAATTACAACATGAGCACTGGTAAAAAACGGTTGCTGAAGATATTAGGTTTATAATACCCAGAAATTCATACACAGATGTCCTCAAGTACACATGGCACAGTGGATAAAGGTGTTGGTTAGATCCAGTGACTGGACCCAAAGAGTGTGAATTATTTTACCCAGTTAAGGCAGTGGAGAACTTTCAGAGGGAAATTTTCGAAATTCGCTTGAAGATGAAACAGAACTAAGGCTTTTGATTTAATTATATAATTGAATTTGAAGTTTTTAGTTTCTGTTTTTGAAACATGGTAATTCCTGTGTAGCGATGAAACCATATTTTTTAGTCAGTTAATTAATAATATATATATATATATATATATATATATATATATATATATATATTTGTCATCCACAGACAGACTGTTTCGCTGTTTCACAGCTCACCAGTGTGGCTAGACGTCCGGTTGCCTCTAGCTAGGATCGAAACCCGACTGAATTTGCGTCAGTCGGAACTTCTACCAGTAGGCCGTCGGCGCACGGCAGGGATGAAGGTGAATTTTAGCGTGTTTATTTTTAGATTTAGATAAACACACAGTGACTGACAGTGACTCAATTCTGCCGAAGAGTCGTGCAATATTAGCTTAAATAGTCACTGTTTACAAACTCACACCTCAATATTACTCAACAATAAGTCTGTTTAGTTTCATTTGTCCATATTATGTAGTTACTCTGATATTTCCATCTCCAATGAGATCAATTTTTAAACAACTTGTACTCCAGCCATAGCATCAACTGGTTTGTCTAGGGTGAGAAGAAAAAGGGCAGCAACCCTTCTTATAGACAGGTTTCATTTTATGTGAGAGATAAGGTGGGATGGGAAGTTCTTCTGCTTACAGCATATTCATCATCCTCTTCCTCCTCCTTATCAACATCAGTCCTATGACCTGGTGGGGTTATCGGGTCACTGCACGGAGCAGCTGACCAGTTACTCTGACCATAGATATTTCAATTCCAAGTAGCAATTTGTTTCTACACTTGTCAGCACAATATATAAATACGTCTCGATTGTTTTAACCATGTCCATGTTTTAATACATAATCAAATAGAAATCTATTGAAAATATACCCCAGTACATCATCAATTTTTCAGCTGGAATTGGAATGAAAAATGTGATGACAGGTATACATCAGAAAAATTCAGGATGTTGAATTTGTAAGTACAAAACACTTTCAATACCTTAATGATCAGTTATAATAAATCTATCGTCCTAGGTATGACGATAAACTACATCCATGTCCTGGGTAAGACGATAAACTACAACCGTGTCCTGGGCATGACAATAAACTACGTCCAACAGCAAGGCCTCTGATAATACATTTTTGAAAAAATAATGTTGCCAGCTGTACGTTTTTGAAAAAATAATATTACCACCTATACACTTTTTTTTTTGAAAGAATAATGTTGCCGGCTATATGTTTTTGAAAAAATAATGTTACCAGCTATACGTTTTTTGAAAAAACATTATCAGCTATACATTTTGGAAAAATAATATTACCAGCTATACGTTTTGAGAAAAAATAATATTACCAGCTATACGCTTTTGAGGAAAAAAATATTAACAGAAATAGATTTTTGACAAAACAATACCAGGAAAAAGAAAGTTGTCGGCATTAAATGACCCATTGAGGTTGATATGCCGTAAAACAAAACAAACCAAATCAAACTAATAAATCTAGTATGGGAGAAAAGGAAATGGAACATTGAGTAGGCGGTGTCTGGGATAGTTTTCCCCAATGCCACAAAACCAAAACATTAGTGTAAAAACTTGAACTATGGTTTTAGATAGCATTGAAAAATTGAGACTTTCATTTGGATGTCATGCACGGCCCCCAAATATTTTCAGAAATATCTAAACTGTCAGTTGTTGGTGAGGACCTTCTTTCTTCAAGTCTCATGGACAAGTACTACAGTATCACAAAGAACTGTACCAAATAAGAGAAACCATATCAGTTTAGGATGGATGCAGGCGGTGGAAAGATCCTGAGGGTGAGTGAAAAAAAAGAGGGCAACCAAAGGGTGGCAGTGAACCATAACATACCCCCCCCCCACACACACACATTGTAGCTGAAGTGTATCTTGCCTTTTTTTTACAGTGCATTCCACTTAGATAACAATTATTATGGGAACACAGAACTTATATTTTGTATTGCAGATTAAACCAGGATTAGTAAATACTAAACCCTTCAAATACCGTGGCATATGGATCAGTTATAACCAATTTAGTATAGGAGAAAAGGAAATTGAATATAGAATAGGTTGTACTAGAGGTAGTTTTGCCCAAAACCACCAGTTGCTACAAAAACAAAACATTAGTCTGAAACTTGAGTCATGTCGTCAGATTGAGACTTTCATCTGGATGTCATGCCTGACCCCAAAGACATTCAGAAATATCTAAGCCAAAACATCAAACTGAAAACTTGAGCCATGTCATCAACATTCTCCAGGTTCAACAACCAACATATTCCCAAGATTTTGTTCCTTGCACCTTTTTCTTCTTCAAAAATCAAATCACACTGGAAAGGAACAAGATTTCAAGACATTGAGGAAATCCAAGAGAATGCAATGAGGCAGCTGCTTGCTATTCCAAAAGGTGGATTTCCAGGAATGCTTCCAACAATTAAAATGATGCTGGATAAAGTGTGTTGATTCAGAAGGGGACTATTTTGAAGGAGATTAAATGCTGAATTGATATGTGTTGTAGGTTTTTTTTAAAGCACCAGTCCTATATGAATTGTTTTTTTTTTTTTTGAGAAAATCCATTTGCCTGTGCCCAGCAATGCATATTCTCTGTCATAGCACCAAACCTTTTACTGGTGCACTGTGTGCCACATGTCAGATGATGCTACAATCACAGACTATTTTTTTTTGTTTTTTTCTTTTTTGAATAGGAGTTTTCCATCTAACAACATGTTGGCGGGCCGTTGACATTTATAAGAAGGTCATTTGCCTTTTGCCGACCCCTCTTCTTCTAGATTGACCTTGAACTCTGTTGCACATCCACACTAAATTATAAAATTCTCGCTCATTTCCTTTGTTCATAGCAGTGCTTGGAAGGAAAGTGTGTAGAGTGTGGTTGTCTCACCACATCACAGTTCCATCAGTGACTATGACTTGTACAGCAGTTTTTAGCCAAGCACAACATTCCCCAGGTCCCACATCCACCATATTCTCCAGATTTCAGCCCTTGTGACGTTTCAAAAATCAAATCCCACTTAAAAAGAACAAGATGTCAAGGAAATCCAAGAGAACATGATCAGTCAGCTGCTTCCAAAAATCAATGGAACCAATGCTGGATAAAGTGTGCGGATTCAGAAGGGGACTACTTCGAAGGAGATTAAATGCCGAATTGATATGTGTTGATACTTTTTGATCTGACCTCGTATATATGTTCTACTTGAGGTTTTCGGAGATGCTCAAGTCGAGAAGCCCTCTTGAGAGAAAACCCACCCATCTATTAATATTCTAATATTATTTTCGTTAAATATTATCTTAGTGAGATTTTTCATATACTAGAATTTTTTTCAAGACACTGGTGCACGTTGAAATTCTGACAGTATTTAGTATTGTTGCTAACATTTTTGTCAAGATTTACAATCTCTACATTTTCTTTAATTTTGCAAACCAATCGATGAAATTTTAATAAGCTTATTTGTTTGGAAAAAAACTCTGACAAAAACTGTATTCACAGTTTAATAATTTCTTTAATTTAATTTTATAGGACTTCATGTTAAACAATATTTTTTAAGAAAATTATTTTTTCCCTTTTTAACAGTGAAGAATAAATTCTTAGGATTTCTTACTCTTGAGCATGCAACATACAATTGGCTATGCATGAATATTTCTTTCTGGAGCCAAATTGCAATTTTTGAAGCGTTTGACCTTGTGATTTGTTTATCATCCTTGCAAATGCAGGGTTAACTGGAATCTGGGTTCTTGTATATATAAAAACTTAAAGAAAAGATATGCAAAAACAATATTGCATTTTTATTATATAAGTACTTGTTATTTTAATCATTACATTATTTTTAAAATAATGGGAGTTTTTTGTATGTTAAATAATAAAACCTTTAATTTTTCCCCCAAAATTAATGAGAATTTATTGTACTAAGCTACACAACCTAGTAAAACCAACTGTACTTTGTACTCCTTTATCTATTTGCATTTCTACCCTAATCTTGGTTTTTATCAGTCAATGTATGGCTATTTTAGGGGGTGTGATAGATGCACTAACGGAAGTCATAGAATTTTATATATAGATAGATTAACTGATAATAATATACAAAAAAGGGCACTTCAGATTAGGAATTTAAAAATTTTTTAAAAGTTTTTTACATTTTAAAAGATCACATTATATGATTGTATTTGTTTTAGCTTCCATTTGGGGGGGATTAATTTACACTGAATTTGCATCACAAACTGAACCCCCTATTAACGCTTATGAAATTTAATAGAAATTTTTTTTTATATTCACAAACTGGAGTGCTTAATCTACAGTAATAAAAAAAAATTTGACAAAAATAATTATTTCTAGTTGCATTGCCTATGGTAAAACTTGAATTTTCCACAAATTCAGAGTTGTCTTTCTCCTAGACTGGTTGCCAACCAAGGCTAGAAATCTTAGTATGACGTGCTAATTAACCTATAGCTCATTAACAGATGGATTCATACCTTTCCTTGAACCTAAAATCAGCATCCCCGACTAAGCCTATCGAAGACTTAGGAATCAAAACAGAAACTGTGATCTGGAATTTGAACGAAAATAAAAATATTTTATATTTTTATATTTATATACCTTTTGCACCTTTTTCTTTGTTGTTGGTTGATTCAAATCAGTAAAAAATATTAAACCCCCTTCATATACCTCGGTATATGGATCAGTAAAAGCACAACTTAGTTTTGAATATAAGGAAATTGGACATAGAATAGCCTGCACTATGGGTAGTTTCACCTAATACCACAAGTTGCTACAAAGCCAAAACTCTACTATGTTCTTAAGCAGTCTTGTCAGATCCAGACTTTCCTCTGGATGTCAGGTATGGTTCCAAACTCGTTCATTTTTCAGATCAAGGAATTAAAAATGACTTCAAGCAAATAAAGTTTTTCAAAAAACTATCCTTTTTTTGAACTTTGTGAATTGGTGCTACTGTATCACAAACAAAAACTGTAGCAAAAAACAGGAATAAAATAATCTGAGGACTCTCAACAGCAGCAACAACTAAAATGGATGGCACACACAGGAAATCCCTAAATTCTGGAAACAGGAAATCTCATTAACTATATTTCTTTTACCTCCACAGATTAAGCATGGTTTTTCTGGGGAGCCAAAGGAGAAGGTGTACTCAATGAAAATTACAGATGCAACACACTTGATTGAACGTATATAGAGTGAATGTGCTAAAATTGATGGCAATATGGAATTATTGCATCGAGTTCACGTGAATCTTGCAAAGCGCATCAAACTTTGCATCACAAATGATGGAAATCATATTGAAGATGTTATTTGTTAATATTACAATTTGATAAAATGCTGTGAAGAATTTCATTTCTTGAAAATATGCATTTTTGCCTATGGTGTCCAGAATTTGGGGACACCGTGTATAACTCAAAGAGAAAATAATGACATAATCAAGATGTTGACATTCCACACTACTACAAAGAAAAGGTTAGGAAGGAAACCCCCATGAATAATGGAAAGAGTGATAACAGCTACTGGGCTTGAGAAGAGAAAATAATGACATAATCAAGATGTTGACATTCCACACTACTACAAAGAAAAGGTTAGGAAGGAAACCTCCATCAATAGTGGAAAGAGTGATAACAGCTACTGGGCTTGAGAAGAGAAAATAATGACATAATCAAGATGTTGACATTCCACACTACAACAAAGAAAAGGTTAGGAAGGAAACCTCCATCAATAGTGGAAAGAGTGATAACAGCTACTGGGCTTGAGAAGAGAAAATAATGACATAATCAAGATGTTGACATTCCACACTACTTCAAAGAAAAGGTTAGGAAGGAAACCTCCATCAATAGTGGAAAGAGTGATAACAGCTACTGGGCTTGAGAAGAGAAAATAATGACATAATCACGATGTTGACATTCCACACTACTACAAAGAAAAGGTTAGGAAGGAAACCCCCATCAATAATGGAAAGAATGATAACAGCTACTGGGCTTGAGAAGAGAAAATAATGACATAATCAAGATGTTGACATTCCACACTACTACAAAGAAAAGGTTAGGAAGGAAACCTCCATCAATAGTGGAAAGAGTGATAACAGCTACTGCGCTTGAGAAGAGAAAATAATGACATAATCAAGATGTTGACATTCCACACTACTACAAAGAAAAGGGTAGGAAGGAAACCTCCATCAATAGTGGAAAGAGTGATAACAGCTACTGGGCTTGAGAAGAGAAAATCATGACATAATCAAGATGTTGACATTCCACACTACTTCAAATAAAAGGTTAGGAAGGAAACCCCCATCAATAGTTGAAAGAGTGATAACAGCTACTGGGCTTGATAAGAGAAAATAATGACATAATCAAGATGTTGACATTCCACACTACTACAAAGAAAAGGTTAGGAAGGAAACCCCCATCAATAACGGAAAGAGTGATAACAGCTACTGGGCTTGAGAAGAGAAAATAATGACATAATCAAGATGTTGACATTCCACACTACTTCAAAGAAAAGGTTAGGAAGGAAACCCCCATCAATAGTGGAAAGAGTGATAACAGCTACTGGGCTTGAGAAGAGAAAATAATGACATAATCAAGATGTTGACATTCCACACGACTACAAAGAAAAGGTTAGGAAGGAAACCCCCATCAATCGTGGAAAGAGTGATAACAGCTACTGGGCTTGAGAAGAGAAAATAATGACATAATCAAGATGTTGACATTCCACACTACTTCAAAGAAAAGGTTAGGAAGGAAACCCCCATCAATAGTTGAAAGAGTGATAACAGCTACTGGGCTTGAGAAGAGAAAATCATGACATAATCAAGATGTTGACATTCCACACTAGTTCATGCTAATAGATAGGAAGGAAACATCAATAATGGAAAAAATAAAAACAGTCACTGAACTTGAGAAACTTATTTTCCTGAAAAAAATTGTTTTAATTAAAATTTCAACCAAAAGTCGTACTTGTTTCTCAGTCACTGAATGTGTTCTTAAAAAGAAACCGGGAATTTTACTGAGCTTACAATCCCATCAGGTTGAAACATCAGTTCCTTACAATCACTTAAGTTAAGCAACATCAAACCTTGTCAGTACCTAGATGGGTAACTGTTTGAGGATGCCAGGTGGTCTATGCTTGGATTGTGCATGTGGTTTAAAGGATAATCAATGAGAATTGTTAATAAGGGAGAGCTGAGTTCTAATTCCAGTTGGGCTTGTTATATTAACTTATGCACAAATGCTCATGGGAAAGGTATGAATGCACCTCTTCTCCCCACACCTATGGGTTAATTATCAAGATATATATTACTAAATCATTATTATCTAAAAAAAAAAGATTCTTCCAATTGAAAAATATTTTCTGTCTTTTAATAACCTGCAAAGGGTTGATAAATCACAAAAAACAAAATCAATTAGTCAAATACTGATTAGCTACACAGACATGTCTTTTGGTTTTATTTACATTCTCTGGAATATAAATGTATAGAAACTACCCTGGCCACAAAGTGAGGGGTCAGTTTACATATCGATTGTAATACAGAATTGATTCCTTGCTTTATATCCACATTATAATTTCTTTTTTATTTATCAAATTCAGATTAGGTATAAATGCACCTCTTCTCCCCCATCTATGGATTAATTAGTAAGACTTGTATCACTAAACCATTATTATCTCAAACAAAAAATTCTTACAATCAAAATATATTTTCTGACTTTAAATAACCTGCAAAGGGTTGATAACCAATAGAAAATAAAATAATCAGTGAAATGCTGAGTAGCTACACAGACATGTCTTTTAGATTTTTAAATTACATAAATGTTGTGAAATATAAATGTATAGAAACTATGATAGCCACAAAATGAGGGATCAGTTTATATATTCATTGTATTATAGAATTGATCCCCCACTTTATCAACATTATAATTTCTTGTTTCTTGATCAAATTCTGATCAGGTATGAATCCATCTCTTGTCCCACCAGCTATGGGTTAATTAGTAAGACTTGTATCACTAAACCATTATTAACTCAAAAAAAGAATTCTTACAATCAAAAAAATGTTTTCCGTCTTTAAAGAACCTGTAATGGGTTGGTAAACCGTAGAAAACAAAATCAATTAGTGAAATACTGATTAGCTACACAGACATGTCTTTTAGTTTTATTTACATGTATAAATGTAAATAAAACTAAATGTATAGAAACTACCCTGACCACAAAGTGAGGGATCAGTTTATGTAACGATTGTAATACAGAATTGATCCCCCACTTTATATCTACATTATAATTTCTTTTTTTGTTTATCAAATTCTGATTAGGGGTGAATCCAACTCTTCTCTATGGGTTAATTAGTAAGACTTGTATCACTAAACCAAAAAAAATTCTTACAATCAAAAAAATATTTTCTGCCTTTAAATAACCTGCAAAGTGTTGATAAACCATAAAAAATGAATAAAATATAATTTGTTTTGTTTGATTGCTGTATGTTCTTTTGAATAAAATAATGACTTGCATTTAATCCAAATCTCTTAACTAAATCTATTTGTTTTTCTTTCAGTATCAATGTGCCTTTCTTGCTGGCATGAAATGTAATCTCTTCGGCCTTGTTGCTTTTTTAAACTGCATGTGTGGCCACTCAACAGATGACCACCTGCAGCCCTCAACTACCGCCACTATCCCCTCTTCAGCATGGTTACCCATACACGGCTGCAGTATTACAAGCACAACTATTGTCTTCTCTGCATCACCGGATCCTTAGGATGTCGATGGTATCGATACCGACAGTCAACACGTGACAGCAGAAAGGTAAGTAAACAATTGGTGCGAAAAAACAAACATACACAGTAAATTAAAAAAAATGATAGCTTCTTGGAGAATGTGCCAGGAATTGATTTTATAGAAGTGCTAGTAAAATTTAATCTTTGGGAATCTGTAGGTGGCTTCATTCACAAAGAAAAAGGTTTGCCCTGCCACTGAAAGTGGCTCTAGATGTGGAAAAATAGTATGTTCGAATTTTTTTAGTGTTGTCAGTTCCTGCTACAGCAACAGCTAAACAACCTTGACTGAAATTAACAATAGGGCTACTGCAATAGAGGAGCCTTAAAACATGCCATGGGGTGTGGGGAGATCATACAAATTGAAGAACAGCAAAGTCAGTTGCATGATTCACTATAAAAAGAAGCAGATATTCATAAAAATGTTGATTTTCAGAAAGTATCATTTCCAAGAGTTAGGGTTAATAGTAGATGATTAGTAGTTTTTTTTCCCCATTAAATAGTACATTTTCTAAAATTATAAAATTTTAGTAAATTTAGTGAACTCATCATGGGAAAAATATGTGAAAATTGTTGTCAAGGCTAGACTGGTTGAACATTACAACTTAGTCATAAGTTTGATCCTCACTGGGTGCCCCATATAAAATTCAACATTAAGTAACCCAACTAGGGTTGACATGCCATAAAACAAACTAACCTAGCTCAGCATGTGGTAATGGTTAACAAGGCTAGTTGAGTTGACTACAGAGAAATAAGTTTGTTCCTCACTGAGTGCCTCATATAAAATTCAACATTAAATAACTCAACAAGAGTTGACATGAAATAAAGTAACCTAAGTCACCATGGGTTAATGGTTAACAAGTCTAGTCTGGTTGATCATCTTATTGCAGGGCATGTTTATCCATGTTTGCCAAGAAGTGTCAGTTCTGAAGAATATGTGGAAAGCAGAAGAACTTCCCAACCCACCTCTATGGTAACTTGTTGTAGTTGTAACCTGAGGATGATGGGCATGTGGCAAAATCCCTCATCAATTGAGTTAACTGCTTCGACAAATGACATTTCAATTACAGGAGATCAATCAAATGAACCTTTTGCTCATTTGTGATGTTGTACAGTAAAGCTTCATCCAAATTCCAACAAATTGCAATCCAGAATCACATTTTGGTCTTACTAAAGACGGAGAATATTTTCCCAAACAGATAACATTTAGATTGAGATCTTTGACCATTGCCCTAGATCTGTGCAGGATTATCTTCGTTTTGGGATTTTTCTAATAAATTCATTTTTCATCACAAATGAAAATCTTCTCCCCAACGATGATCCATTTATATTGAGATGACTAAGGCTGTCCTGGATCTAGCAGTCATTTGCTTCATTTTGGGGGTTCTTCTGGTAAATCCATTTTCCCTTGCCAATAACAATCTTCACTCCCAAATTGATTCCATTTATACTAAGATGTCTAAGGTCGTCCTGGATCCGGCCATGACTTTCTACATTTTGGATTCTTGCAATAAATACATTTTTCATTATAAGTAAAATTTTGCATGATAGTTTATTATTTTAGTAGGGCTCAAAGTAAAAGACAAGTTCTTATAAATACATAAATCTTCTGTTATAAATACAAGCCAATGATTCCGTTATAAATACAAGCCAATGATTTCATTATAAATACAAGCCAATGTTTCCATTATAAATACAAGCCAATGTTTCTGTTATATATACAAGCCAATGTTTGCATTAAAAAATACAAGCCAATGATTCCGTTATAAATACAAGCCAATATTTCCATTATAAATACAAGCCAATGATTCCATTATAAGTACAAGCCAATGATTCCGTTATAAATACAAGCCAATATTTCCATTATAAATATAAGCCAATGTTTCCATTATAAATACAAGCCAATCATTTCTTTATAAATACAAACCAATGATTTAGCTATAAATACAAGACAATAATTCCATTATGAATACAAACCAATATTTCCATTATAAATACAAACCAATGATTCCATTATAGATACAAGCCAATGTCTCTGTTATAAATACAAGCCAATGTTTCTGTTATAAATACAAGCCAATCATTTCTTTATAAATCCAAGCCAATGAATCTGTTATAAATGCAAGCCAATGATTCCATTATAAATACAAGCCAATGATTTCATTATAAATACAAGCCAATGTTTCCATTATAAATACAAGCCAATCATTTCTTTATAAATACAAGCCAATCATTTCTTTATAAATACAAACCAATTATTTAGTTATAAATACAAGCCAATGATTCTGTTATAAATACAAGCCAATATTTCCATTATAAATACAAACCAATGATTCCATTATAAACACAAGCCAATGTTTCCCTTATAAATACAAACCTATGAGTCCATCATAAATACAGGCCAATCATTTTGTTATAAATACAAACCAATAATTTAGTTATAAATACAAGCCAATGTTTCCGTTATAAATACAAGCCAATGTTTCCATTATAACTTCATGACGAACTGATTTTTTTATTTTAAGAAATATTTTTAAGGCTTGTAAACTATGTAATACATTTGAATGAAGGCATAAGCAAAAATGAGCTGTGTAAACTTGAAAGGAACTTCTAAGATTTCTCTAACATTGGGCAGTTTTGAACTCAGATAAACCAAAGATTATTTATTGTTGCACTTCTTTGACACAGTGTAAAAAAGTTTTAATATTAGCATTCCGTTTGAAGAAAAAATAATTTCTTGAGATTCAAAAAGAAAAATATACTTGTAAAATCAGTGAGGTGATTATTGTTTAGTCTTTGAAAAAAAAATGTAGGTGTGGCAGGTGTAGAGATAAGTTAAAAGATACATTTATTTTTCAGTGAATCTGTTCACATCATAAGAGCGGTCACGGGATTTAAAAAAAAAAAAGAAAAAAGAAAATAAGAAAAAAGTAAAAGTGAGTGAGATAGAGAGAAAAAGATAGAGAGAGAGAGAGAGAGAGAGAGAGAGAAAGAGAAAGAGGGGGAAAAAAAGAAAGAAAGAAAAACCAGTCCCTTCCCAGAATTCTCAGAATAAGAGAAGATCGTGTTGCAGTCAGTTGAGAATGTCTTCAGCTCAATCCTGTGTTCCAGGCCCAACAAGACTGTTGATTATGGTGGGACTGGCAAAAAAGAATTCAGGCACCTTCCCAGGTCGACAGCAACAACAGCAGCAACAACAGCAACCACTTCCACCAACACTATCACAACCACCACCTCCTCGTCTTCCTCTTCCTCCTCCTCTACCATCAACTACTACTACTACTACTACTACTACTACTACTACTACTCCTACTACTACTATACTACCACTAATAACATCATCATCACCACCTTCACCCACTTCACTTGCACGTCGACAAAGAATACGGGTAAGCCAATTAACAATATGCAAAGGTCTCTTCTTTTTATTTTGCTGTTCTGTTTATGTTTGATTTTAATTTTTTTTCATATTTCCTTGCATTTTTAGGCATGTTTTACACATTTGTATATATATATATATATATATATATATATATATATACACATACATACATAAATATATATATACACATACATGCATAAATATATATATATATATATACACACACACATACATGCATAAATATATATATATATATATATATATATATATATATATATACACACACATACATGCATAAATATATATATATATATATATATATATATATATATATATATACACACACACATACATGCATAAATATATATATATATATATATACACACACACACATACATGCATAAATATATATATATATATATATATATATATATATATATATATATACACACACACATACATGCATAAATATATATATATATATATATATATATATATGAACATGATTACACGAAGTGAAAAATTTATAAACAATGTGCTTTGCCATGAGCATCTGCTCTCTCTCACTTCCTCAGGTTAGAATGAAAAAAAAAGACAAAACTCCATGTGAGGAAAAATGCATTGAGATCTCTGAGGATAAGTGGAGGACCATAAACCAAATTAGATTACCATATCATATCCAATGTACAAACTCAAGAGTGTGTCTGTCTACCTTTTTGTATGTCCCCGACGAGTAGATGGAGCGATTATCTATAAACGTCTAGAGTTGGGATAGTGAGAATAACATCAATCAGATAAGTGACAATTTATGTTTGTATTATTCATATATATATATATATATATATATATATATATATATATATATATATATATATATATATATATGTATATATATATCTATATCTCTCTCTATATATATATATATATATATATATATATATACATTACAAAGAGTCAATCATACCTTGAATCATATATTGATTCAAGGTGTGATTGACTCTTTGTAATGTAAATATATGCTGCCTATTTTATATATATATATATATATATATATATATATATATATATATATATATATATAAAATAGACAGCATATGAGAGCCATTCGGTGCCTGTTGGATTTGAAATCAGTCCACCAAAAGAGACAGTGTTTTCTATACATATACTTGTATACACATATACATTCATACACATCTACCCAGGTATATACATATATGAGAACATTTCTGTCATTCTAACTAGAGAGAGTAGTAGACGCTCTTGGCAGAACGTGTTGTTTATAAATATTACTCTTTGTCTCATCACCTTGACTTTCAATTACTATTATACACCCTAGAAATGCACATGTACACACATACACACACAAACACACACACACACATACATATGTATATATATATATATATTTTTTTTTTTCTATAGAAGTAATTGATTTTTTTTTATTAATCTGACAAATTTTATCAATTTAAACGTTTTTTTTAGTTTTTAGTGGATACTCATATTCTAGTAGACGATCCGTTTATTTATTAAACAGTATATTTATCTATTGTCGTCTACCAGACTGAGTACACAAGAAATCTTATTAAGGTGGAGTGCATATACTTTTCTTTAATCAGATTTTTCAACAAATATCCAGGCCAGTAGGTGAAAATAAATAAATATACTGTTTAATAAATAAACAGACTGTGTACTCAAATATAAGTATCCTTTAAAAATAATGTTTAAAGTGATAATATATATATATATATATATATATATATATATGTATATATAAATATATATATGTATAGATAAATATATCATATATATATATATATATATATATATATATATATATATATATATATATATGTATATGTATATTCAAGCATAGTTGGTTGAATAATCTGGACATCTGGACATATATGTCTATTTATTTTTATTGTGATCCTCTCAAATTCTCTGATCAACTTCTTAATGTCGATATTAAATTCATCTATTTCTCATCTATCACTTCAACAGTTATTTTTAGAATCATTATAACAGTGTGTTCATGCGCATTTACAAAAAAATCACAACTATCAGTTACATTAATTTATTTGTCTTATCAGTTCACCCCTGAAAGTACTTGGGAAATTAAAAATTAAAATAAAAGAAAAAAACTATAGCATATGCTATAATGAATTTAATATCAACATTAAGAAGTCAATAAGAGAATTCAAGAGAACCACAATAAAAATAAATAGACATGTGTCCAGATTATTCAACCAAGCATGCTTGAATGAAGATATGCTGCCTAAATATATATATATATATATATATATATATATATATATATATATATATATATATATATATTAAATATATATATATTATAATGAATCATTCATACAAAATGTAGATTAGTAAAGTTAATGATATAAAATGGCGAAATCCCTTCACAAACAAAATTTTAATTTTCACTCGATGAATGTTATGATCCTTGTTTTTAAAAATTATAATCTGTAAAAAAATATTTAAAAACAACGATCATACCATTCATCAAGTGATATGTAGGTTAATACACCTTTAAAATTTTGTTTGTGAAGGGATTTCGCCATTTTATATCATTAACTTTACTAATCTATTTTTGTAACGAATGATTCATTGTAATATAAATTGAACTGCACCACATATTTGATATATATATATATATATATATATATATATATATATATATATATATATATATATATATGATATATTCCTGATCAAAAATATATATATAATGGAATACCTGAAAATCTTCGTTTTTTACTTTTTCAAAAATAATTTCATTTTACTTTGGTCTTTTTTTGCTTTGTTTTTTGCTTAGGTCTTAACTGATAAATTATTTCATTAAAAAAATAATTTCAAAACGAAATTTGCTAATTACATACTAGAATTAATTACTGGAGTTAATTTAATTTAATTTATTTAATTATTCAGACAAGCATGTTCATCTTGGGTGTTGTCATCACATTTTGTCCATTTTGCCCTCCAGCCAGGCTGACAACAGTTCATGTGAAACATTTACTGAAGTTACACAATTTCACAGATCTAGTTTATTTGATTGTTGGTTCATAGCCATAAAAATCTAGTTATGTCAAAAATAAAAAATAAAGAGTAAAAACCGTTTTCTAATTTTATCAGCAAATTGATGTAAAAGAAGAGAGGATGGGTTCTAGATTTCCTATTTATTCATAATTCATTTAAGGAATTTTTTCTCATCAGAAACTATTGCATATAATTATAGGTCTACCATTTGTCACTGCTTTGAATATTACTGCCACATTTGCAGTGGTGCTCCTGCTATATATTTAGTGATTCTTGATAAAATCTAAAGAAGAATCTGCAATGTTACTAGTCCTGACCTGGCATCCTTTCCCCACTGCCATAATGTAGTTTCCCTGTGCCTTTTCTATAAAGGCATTCAAGGTAAATGTTCTGATGAACTTTCTTCTGTGGTATACATTGGAATTAAATTTTAAATTATTATTTATATTACTCATCCATCACAGACAAATTGGACAAGTTAGGACTTCATAGAAACTCTGATGTTTTATGGTGGCTGTAGTAAAAATGCTAAGTAAGAATGTGTCTTTTTGGTGTAAGGAATACTGTGGTATGTCTGGGTCAGTGTTTGTGGCTGGCTAAGTTTAATTATAAGAGAGATGAAGACCAGCTTTCTCCACTTCCGTCTTTTGGCCTTGTGCCACATTTTTGTATAAAACAAAATAAATATTACTTTCCTCTATGGTATATAGACTTTATAAATTTAAGTACCATACGAGATTGGCAGCAAAGTTTCATTATTTTACAGTTGAAATGGCTAGATGGAACTGTAAATTCTATGCTAACAGTTTCTTTAATAATAAAAAGAAAAGTATAAAGAAACTGAATGCAATCAGCTAGACATGCCCAGCCATTTATAAAAGAAATCAAATGCCTTTTCTATAAATACTTTCATGGTAATTGTTGGGCTGAACTCTTTGCTATCATACCTAGACTTTATGAATTGAAGTACAGTACTAGATTGGCAGCAAGGTCTCATCATTTTACAATTGAAATGGCAAGATGGAACTGTAAATTCTATGCTAACAGTTTCTTTAATAATAAAAAAGAAAAGTATAAAGAAACTGAATGGAATCAGCTAGACATGCCCAGCCATTTATAAAAGAAATCAAATGCCTTTTCTATAAATACTTTCATGGTAATTGTTGGGCTGAACTCTTTGCTATCATATCTAGACTTTATGAATTTAAGTACAGTACTAGATTGGCAGCAAGGTCTCATCATTTTACAGTTGAAATGGCTAGATGGAACTGTAAATTCTATGCTAACAGTTTCTTCTATCGCACTTCTCGCTTGTGGCTTATTGCTTTTCAGTCAATTTTTATCTTGAAAAATTAAAATGCAATGTTAATCGTCATCTTCTGTCTTTTTAATTTTTGTTCTTTTATTATTCTCTCTCCTTAATAGTATTTTTCCTTGTCATCTCTAGCACTCAGTAATCCCATGTGTCTTAGTGGCTTTATTGCCTTGCTTGGGATGAAATGATTAAAAAAATATATAAAAGAAAAAGAAAGAACTGGTTCTTATTTGCATTCAGGCTAATGTTCTCATCTTTGTCGTTATTATCCCAAACTTTGGCCAGTTTCTTCGATGCCATCAAATGTATTTTTGTGGAAGCTGTTTGTTCATAGTCATTTGTAAATAGTTAACCTTTTTTTCCCTTCCTTTTCTTTATTGTAATTATCACAATGTTTTGGCTATTGTGCCTTCCAGCCTTCTTCAGGTGTTTGGTAATCATTCAAAATGCATTTAATCGGGTAGATTGTTCTCAGTCCACTGTCCATGTTAGAGGTTTGGTTAGTGTTGTAATGAAATGTCCCACACTCCCTATCGCATATCTGCACTGACTATATAGGTAGATATATATATATATAGTGAGCACAGGATATACCTGGCAGACTTGCTTTGCGAATTATTTGCCTGCTAACCAATTCCCTGTCTTTCAGTAGTGTATTCTCTTTTACAATAAACCTCTCTTTCTATCATCTATGCTCGTGTTGCTGTTCCTTTCACTCAAGTACCACCTTTGTTTGTAACCTCTTTAAGGATACAACAGTTAGTTGATTTTATGTCAACCTTTGATAAGGATTGAACTCACTATTCAGCAGTAATCATGAGCCAGACTAGACTTGTTAACCATTACCCTAACACCATGGTGGCTCAGTGTAGAAGATATATCAGTTAATTCTATTTTGTTAGATTTCTTCTTATGATGTCCTTTATCCATTCCATACAACCAGACAATATGCCTGTTGTATTAGAATTTTAATTTTGCCTTAAATATTAATATCTAGTAACTTTTTACCTTCCATCAGTATGGCTGATGCTAACCTCCAGGAGACTCACTGGGCCTTCTTAGGCAAACATTTTCTGCTGACATGGAGTGGAAAGGTTATATTAAATCAAATGTTTGGTCTGCTGCTAGGAAAATTGGTTCACTATGTCATGCTAGACAATTTTTGGTGATCTTTCAAAATGAACCCTTTATTCAATTTATTTGGGTAGATTGTTCTCAGTCCAAAAGAAAACAGAAGATGGAGATTGATGTTGCATTTAAATTTTTAAAGATTGTAGTTATCAAGGAAGCAAGAACTCAGAAGGGAGTTCCACAGATGAAAAGTGTGAAAAAAGAAACTGTTCAAGTAGAAGTGGTGGTTGCATTTAGCTAGTTCAACAGTAAAACAGTGGGACCTACTTGCCAATCTAGTCAGTCAGTTAAGTGCCATATGCGATACACACATGGACCATCATGTCTCTTTTGATCCATGACTGACAAGGCAGAAGATTTTCCTGCAGTAGGTTGCCGTTTCATTCTGCAGTAGACATATTGCCAACCAAGGCTATAGAACCCTGTCTGTCCTGCTATTTAACCCATAGCTGGGGAGAGAAGAGATGGATTCATATTTTTCCCAAGGGTATTTGTATGTAAGTGAATGTAACAAACTCAACTGTAGTAGCAGGATTAAATTTATGTAGCTGGAGCACCAGGGAAAAAAAAACTCATCAAAAACAGTTGCCATGAAAATATTTGTAGAAAAGACAGAGGAAAGCCACATTGGTGAGAAAATGGCTGAAATCTAGATTCCTACTGCTGGGAGATGCAAGTCTGGCTGTCTGGCTGATAGCAGAATTAATTATGCTAAGTAATTAAAGTTCTTATTCAATTCTAACTAGTAATCTTTTGCTAGTTTAGTTGAAATTATTGCATTGAGAAAATTGTTAAAAAATAATTGTCCGAAAACAATTATTCGAAAACCATTTATTTGAATTGTAAATTGTTTGAATGAAAATTAATCAAAAGGACAATTATACTAAATGAAAATTGTTTGAAATATGTATGTGGTCTTGCTTTGAGAGAGTCAATGCTGATTTACTTAGAAGTAATAATGCCCTTGAAGGATGTCATAGGGCTTTTTTGCAGCAGGTGTGATCCCATCATCCCACAATATGGAAATGCTTAGACACTCTTAAAAGAGAATAGGACTTGCAAGAAATTCATGTTGCAAAACTAAGATCAGGTTGCCAAAATATCAAGAGTGCCAAGAAATACTGCAATGTAAATGGAAAACTTACAAAATTAGTAGCATCCTTTAAAAAATACTCTTCAGTAGTTTGACTATTTGCGTGCAGCATCACATAACTTAAAGTTATAAGGATTTTTTCTTACTAAATTATTTTTATTAACGATATTTCTATTTCGAATAATTATCATTTCTGTATTTCTTCTCTTAATTTTTACATTTTTATTGCAATAAAGAATTTTGCATTTTGAATAATTATCATTCAATATAATTATCCTTTCGATTAATTTTCTTCAAACAAATTTACAATTTGAATAAACGTTTTTTTGAATAATTATTTTTGAAGCAATTATTTTTGAACAATGTTCACATAATCGAAATTATATTACAAAAATTGGTTGAATAAAACTTTGAGGATTTCATTGAATCTTTCCTCCTAATTTAACTGAAATTACGACTGTGTTCTTTATATACATATTTATTTATTTATTTTGCAATACCCAACTCAAAAAATGAACTTAGACCTACTAGATAACATGTGATCTAATGAACACTTTTATTCACAAGGCCATGTGTCATGTCAGACATTTTGGAGGCAAATAAGTACCTAAAAATAAATTCTCATTTGAAAGAAATCAAATAAAAAATTGATTTCTGACCCAGTTCAGAGAAAACTGATGTGACTTTTTTTTTTACCTTGAAAAGTTTTTAAATACATTCATTTTTTTTATTTTTATTTTTTTTACATTTAAACAAAAAGTGAAAATCAAGAAAAAAAATCAAACTTGTAGCTCTATCACGTACCACACGTGAATGCATATGGGTTTTGCAAGGATCTAATTTACTCTGGCTCCACCATTAAAGAAAGTGAGTGTTTCTCACGCTCCAAGAATTTTGGAGTTGAAAAAGAAATTCTTTAAATTCCCTCCAGAATTGAATGCACAAAAACCAGAAACTAATGAGAAAAACTTTAAATTATCAAATTAAATTTGAATATATATATATATATATATATATATATATATATATATATATATATATATATATATATATATATATATATGTATATATATATATATATACATATGTATATATTAATTAAATAATGGAAATAATTCATTGGCTATGTGACTATTTATTTTTTTAACAAACAAAAACAACTGAAATTACTACAAGAATTAGATTTTAGTAGAAAATATATATTTTTTACAAGAGATAAAAATATCTAAGATACAGCAGGTATTTCATTTGTTTTCTGATCAGGAAAAAAAAAAAAAAAAAAATATATATATATATATATATATATATATTTGTTTGTTTAGGCAGCAAATTCTCTTTTAGGCATGTCTGATTGAATAAATTACAAACATTATTTTGATCATAATCTGTTCATATTCACAAATATTTTCCCATATATTACAATTAAATAAGGCAAGAAATGCACTGCAACAGTGAGAATCACTTTTATTTCCCAAGTACTTTCCATCTCTTTCTGAGATCATCATCATAATGCAAAAACTATGTGTATTTCTTGCCTTATTTAATTGTAATATACGGAAAAGTATTCGTGAATATGAAAGGATTATGATCAAAATAAGTAGACATGATATTTGTAATTTATTTAATCAGACATATATATATATATATATATATATATATATATATATATATATATATATATATATATATATGTCTAATATATATATATATATATATATATATATATATATTGTACTGACATGTCTTTTTTATTCCACAAACATATCAAAATGAAAATGCAATTGCATGAATTTTTTTCAAAAGTTTCTGTTGCAATTTCTGCAAGGTTTTAATTGTCTTTGGCTTTGTTGAATAAGTATTCTATTTTATTTTATGGGGACTGTTTTTCTTCTTTCTTTTTTTTTCACATTTTTTAAAAAGCTTATATTTTTATAATATTTTGCCTGGTTGATTTGCCTACCCCTTTCAGGTGCCATTTTTTTCTGTAAATGAGCATGTTGTTGACCCAAAACCTGCACTGAATTGTGGGACAGCATCCACGTTTTACAATCTGGACTAGCAACAGACTTGACACTGGGCTAAGTAGACTTATTTTAAAAGTCTCATGATTGAACTGGCAGAATAAAAAAAAAACACAAAAAAGATAAGGATATTCGACCTCACTTGAAAAGGAATTATTAACAACTCACCTCAAAATCTCCAATGAAAATTTGGGAAGATTGGTTAGAAAATCCATAGATGAACAACAATTCCTTATTGTTTCATGATGATGATGATGATGATTGCTTGAATTGATATATATATATATATATATATATATATATATATATATATATATATATATATATGCAGAAATATAGTCTTAAAGTGTGCTATATTTATGGGGTAAAGTGCTCAATATCAGAGATAGAGCGTGTGTAAATATAAAAGTGGACATGGAAGTCAGCACTTAGAGGCGACAGTCTGTTTCATGCTTGTGCAATCGTCAGGCGACTAGTGCTGTTATTTTTCTCGGCTGTTTATATAAGGGTCAGTGGTGCATTATGGGTAGTATATTTTGGCGGTTACTTTTACCGGAAGTCGCTTATTTGTTTATTTATTTATGTCAAATTATTTTGCTTGTTTTTTTGTTTGTTTTTTTTATTTTTATTTTTATTTTTTATCTTATATATTTATTTATTTATAAATAAAAAAATAAAAATAAAAATAAAAAAACAAACAAAAAAACAAGCAAAATAATTTGACATAAATAAATAAACAAATAAGCGACTTCCGGTAAAAGTAACCGCCAAAATATACTACCCATAATGCACCACTGACCCTTATATAAACAGCCGAGAAAAATAACAGCACTAGTCGCCTGACGATTGCACAAGCATGAAACAGACTGTCGCCTCTAAGTGCTGACTTCCATGTCCACTTTTATATATATATATATATATATATTTTAAGACATTTTTATGTTTATACATTCTTTTTATAGATACAAACATTTAAGTAAATTATTCTGTTTATAATAAACAGTATTAATAACATTTACCGGCCTGAATGTCCGAGAAATTTTAATTGAAAATATTCATCCTGTGACAGGAATTGAACCTGTATCCTATACGGAACTGTCATATAGCCTGACGTGCCTTAACCGATTGAGCCACAGAGGATCATTTGGTTAGCAAGGTCGATTTTACTGCTTTTAAACTACAATTTTCCATAAATCGTTCACATAGATTGTGGCTCGATCGGTTAAGGCATGTCAGGCCATATGATGGTTCCGTATAGGATTCAGGTTCGACTCCTGTCAGAAGATGAATATTTTCTATATATATTAGGGTTATGACATTTTTGTAACCCTATGTTTCTGAGTCATAAATCAATCAACTTTTGTCAGAACGTCATGAAAAACCCATTAATTCGTTTTAGTTCTTGAAAAAGGTCACCTGCAAAACCAAAAATTTGATTTTACCATATTCAATATAAGGCTAATAAATAAAATATATTTTAGAAGCTTTACTTTTCAATTTGCTAATGATGCAATTGCTAGGTACTTATGTATTTTTCATGCATTTAACATTTTTTAGTTATAGCATAACAAACAAACTTACAAATAAACAAAAACAAGGTCTAAATGGTTCCAGAAAGTTCTATAAGGTTCCAGAAAGTCATAGTACTAAGTATACTTAAATATGATTTAAGGAATTTTGTGTGAGTGTGGGGAGGGATAGGTGACATTTAAAAAAACTTAACTGAATTAAACCCTACTTCATTGTTTTTTAACAAAAATTCATCGAATTAGGATATAGGAAATCAATTATTTTACAAAAAGTTAAAAAGTCATAACCCTATTTCATCCTAGACACAATCGTCATGACGATTGCGTCTAGCATGAAACAGCCTGTCGCCTCTAAGTGTTGACTTCAATGTTCACTTTTATATATATATATATATATATAAGAGCTAAAATTAATAGTTAATTCTAATATTTTATGCAACAATAATTAAATAAACAAGTTCTAACACACAATTTTGAATCATCACTATGAGAACACGGACTCTATAACGGTCAGAATATCTCCGAACTTGAAGATGAACTTCATTAAACTCCAAGTCGTGCTACTCTTGTTGGATATTATGTACATTTAGTAATATATATATATATATATATATATATATATATATATATATATATATATATATATACGAGTACAGGGTTGGTATAGATAGAATAAAATTCTGATAACCAAAAACACTATATTTTTAAAAGTGCTCAGTAGAAAGTAGAGCAAATAGTATTTATTAAAAAATGATAACATAAGCATGTTATACCATCATTAGCCATTTTGTTTGAACATTTCTGGTGTCTTATCAAGTGATAGCGGTGATTGCAAAATAAAGTATTTATTATAGTGTTTGTTTTTCAATAAGCACCATCACTCGACAAGACACCAGAAGTGTTGAAACAAAATGACTATTTTTCTAGTGATGTTATAACATGCTTATGTTATAATTTTTGAATATATATATATATATATATATATATATATATATATATATATGTATGTATGTATGTACATACACAAAGACACACACATATATATCATCATCAGACTCACTTCCAGTGTGATCTTTATTTGAAGATTGCATTGATGTGTGAAACTGACAGTTACTATGCAGTATTGATTCCTATGTCCACACTGTCTATATCTATAACTACAATAGAGAGGTTGATGAAAAATTTAGACCAACCAGCTCGGTATTTCTTCTTAGTATGGTTACAAAATTTTCAGTAATCTTTTCACACACACACACATATATATATATATATATATATATATATATATATATATACATGTGTGTGTGTGTGTTTGTGTGTGTATGAGATATAAATTTTTATATATCAAGAACAATTTTAGGGGAAAACCTATATCAAAGTGGAAAAAGCTTTCATTGGACATGTCTTATCACATAGGACTTCATCAGACTAAAGTGATGTTTATGTCGATGTGACTATACATGCACACAAAGACAAAGGGGTGCTGATAATCTTTTCCTTTCTTTTTCTTTTTCCTTATGTTTCTATCACTTTTCTTATTAAATATCCCACATTATGATAATAGAAGATCTGTCAAGAAAGGTGAAATGTCGTAAGAACCTGGATGTAAATTTACTTTGAATGAACTTGCAATTAAAACACTTTCTAAACATGTTTGTCTTAGTGAATTACTCCCTCTTTGGATTTGAGTAGCAATTATGATAAAACTCATTAGGCTGAGCAACTAATGCCTTGAGTGTGTTATTTTGTAAAAGATCCCTTTTATGTTCATATATCTTTTATTTTTCTTCTTTGTGTTTCTAGCAGCCAAATTTGTTCTTGATATATAAAAATTTATATATTGTTTTCACGTATATGCTTATGTGTAAGTATTCATAATAAATTATAGTCATACTCATTATGGTGAGCCACTAATGCATTGAGTGTGTTGTTTTATAAAAGATCCCTTTTGTGTTCATATAATCTTTTATTTAAATTCCTTGAGGTTTCTCCTATGTATTCCTTGTGGCAATTATTACAGGTAATCAAGTAAATTCTTCTTTCAAGTTTTAGCTTATTATTATTTTGTTTTGTATTAAGTCTTTTATTATTTTAGAAGTAACTATAACAAATGTTATGTTAAGCTCAAAAAATTCTTTTCAATTATAGTTGTGATAGAGTTGCTAGTTCGAATAATAAATTATGATTCAGAGGGTTTGTCAGGAAGGTCCACTATTCTAATTTGAAATATTTTACAAGCTTTTTGTCTTGTGTTGAATATGAAAATCCTCTCTCCTTCTTTAATTGAATATGAAAATGCCCCTCTCCTTCATGTGCATGTGTAGCTGCACCAATGTAAACATCACTTTAGTCTGATGAAGTCCTGAAGGACGAAACATGTAACATGAAAACTTTTTCCACATTGTCATAGTTTTTTTTACTCTAAAATTGTTGTCGATATATAAAAATTTATATGTTGTTTTCCCATATACATATATGTGGGTGTGTGTTGTGTGCACACAGACATACACACACTCACACACACATATATATTTGTGTATCCCATGACCCATCAAGGTTGTAGTGGCACCACATGTGCTGCAGCCCAGTAGAAGTGGTGTGTCTTGGGAAAGATAGCCTGACAGAGCCCAATCCATGCCAGGCTGGTTTTAAATTCAGAGTTTTCTTCTCCTAGACTGGTTGCCCCCAAAGGCTGTAGAACCCAGTCTGTCCTACTATTTACCCATAGCTGGGGGAGAATAAGAGGATTCATACCTTTTCCAAGGGTATTAGTATGTAACTGAATGTATTGGATACAACTGGAATTTGAACTTGCTGCTATCTATTACTCCACCATTCCTCCTAATATATATATATATATATATATATATATATATATATTTATATATATATATATATATATATATATACATAGTCAATGACAAAATTATTCGTATACCTATCAATTTTCAATATTTGTTATCCATCTCTCAGAATCTAATGTCCATATGATGCCAGGTTTTTTATGCTAATAAGCACAAAAAAAAGAAATATAAAATTCAATTTTCAGAACAATAGTTTAAATACAACAAATTTGACAGGCAAATTATCCAAAATAGGAAAAGGCAGAATTATTTGTACAGTAGAAAATATCATTCTAAATTGATTGATTTGTGTAAGTATAAGTCATTTACATAATTATTTTATTGGTAAAGCCTTCTTGACTATTTATTAAGTAGAATATTTGTGATAATTCCAGCAAGGAACATCACATGGTGGATAGAGTGTCACCATTGTTATTCTTATGTTAACAACATGATGGGGAAAATAAAGGAGCTTAGTGTTGACTTGAGACAGAGAATTATTAACTCCCGCAAGTCGGGAAATAGTTACACAACTATTTTAAACCGGTTAGGTATCCCTAGATCTATGGTACAGTCTGTTATAAAGAAGTTTAAACAGCTTGGCACAAGAGAGAATTTGCCTGAGCCTCAAAGAAAACTGAAATTGTCACTGAGAACTGTGTTGCGAGGTTAATATAAACACAAGAGTTGTTTTGAAAGACATCACCAAAAGTTTGGATACGATAGGTATCAGTGTGAGTACTCAAACTATGCAACGTTGTTTAAATAGAAACGAGTTGTATGGAAACCAAACAAAATGAACCCCTCTTCACAAACCATGTCACATTGTTGCTTGGTTTAATTTTGCCAAAACATCCTTGGACAAAGAAAATTGCATTTGGGAACAAGTACTATGGAGTGATGAAACAAAAATGGAGCTTTTTGGACATAATGATGTACAGAAGATTTGGCGCAAGAAAGGTGAGGCTTTCTTCCCAAAGAACACAGTGGTGATGTTAAAACATGGAGGTGACTCGATATTTTGGGGTTGTTTTAGCTCAAGGGGGACTGGACAATTAATTGTAATGAGAGGAATAATGAAATCTGAAGACTATATCAAAATTCTGGATAAAAATCTACAACTATGAGTGCAAAATCTTCATCTTGGTCAGTGATTTACTTTCCAGCAAGATGATGATGCCAAACACAAGCATAAATCAGTGACTGCATGGATTCAGAAAAAGAAGATTACAGTTCTGTCATGGTCTTCAATGAATACTAACTTGAATCCTATTGAAAATCTATGGCAAGAATTGAAAGTTTGAATAAATTGTTGGTCCCCAAAATACCTTCAGGAAATAGAATGTGTAACTATTGAAGAATGGAAGAAAATCCCAGAAAAGACTTGTTCAAATCTCATCAAAAGCTTTAGAAAACGATTGCAGCAACTTATAAAAATGAAAGGCCATGCTATTGACTATTAATATTGTGAAAATTGTTCAATTTTTTAATCTTTCATACACTACGAATAATTTTGTTTTTTCCTATTTTGCATAATTTGCCTGTCAAATTTGTTGTATTTAAACTATTGTTCTGAAAACTGAATTTTATATTTCTTTTTTTTTGGGGGGGGGGCTTATTAACATATAAAAAAACCTGGCATCATATGGACATTAGATTCTGAGAAATGGATAAAAATATTAAAAATTGATGGGTGTACAAATAATTTCATCATTGACTGTATATATATATATATATATATATATATATATATATATGAAGAAATATAGTTTTAAGGTGTGCTATATTTATGGGATAAAGTGCTCAATATCAGAGATAGAGCGTATGTAAATATAAATATAAAAGTGACCATTGAAGTCAACAATCAGAGGCGACAGGCTGTTTCATGCTGTCGCCTCTGAGTGTTGACTTCAATGGTCACTTTTATATTTATATTGTGTCCAAGATTCTCAGACATTAAGAAAGATTGGGAAAGACAATACATGCAACAGTCTGATTTCAGGCAGATGGCCTTGTCTTTCCAGAAAGTTCTTAGCTTTATCACAGCTGGCATTGATCTGCTCTTGAAATTATTTTCTATACTATATATATATATATATATATACATATATATATATATATATATATATATATATATATATATAATAATAATAATAATAATAATAATAATAATAATGGACTCTCCCATCGGTTTCAACATATGAGGATCTGACAGTTTAATCGATTCAGTTATGAAATTTTGTGCGATAATCTTAAGTGGCACTTAAGACCCGCTAGTGATTGACAAAGGAGGCCACATATGGAGCAAGTGTGAGGATTGTGAGATGAGATCACTGTTAGGTTGGTTGACCTTTTAGATCTTGCTCTCACTTCTTGAAAATGATTCAGACAAGCAGATTGAAAACTGCTGAGTCCACTAAAACACGTTGATCTCCATTTTACCTGCTCCAAGGCTAAGCGCTCAGGGGCATTATGTGGTATATTGACAGCTAACAAGTTGCTTTTCAGCTTGTCTTTGTATCTTAGCCATGGGCATCCTAGATTCCTGTATATATATATATATATATATATATAAGGTATATTTAGGTAGCAAGTATTCATCTAAACAAGTTTGATAAAAAAGAACTGACAAGATGTGTCTGTTAAATTTTATATTATATTTTTCCAATTTTCGGATAATTTGTTGAGTATTGCTCTTGAAGTTGTGGATAAACTGTCCAAAGTTCATATTATAAATTTTTCAAGATCAAGGGCAATAAAGCCACTAAGATGCAAAGAGGGTTACTGAGTGTTAGAGAATATGAGAAAAAATACTATTAAGGAGAGAGGACAATAAAAAGACAAGAATTAAGAAGAGAGAAGATAATGATTGACATTGCATTTAAATTTTCGAAGATCAAAGTTGACTGAGAAGCAATAAACTAAAAGAGATTTCCACAAGCCAGAAGTAAAAGAGAAGAAATTGTTAGGATAGAACTTACGGTTACATCTAGCCATTTGAAATGTAAAAATGATGAGACTATATATATTGTGTATTTGGTCGGCAATCTTTCTTTTATAATTTTCACTGAATGTGATGGATAAAGAAGATTTTACAAATATTTTTATTCAGTCTTTCTACTATTCTATTATCGGGAATTCAACATTTTTATGAATAATAATAAGCTGCCTACCCATTTCTAAGTGTACTGATATGCTAGGACAGCTATCTAGTCCCTGTTGCAGATTCCTGCTCAGTCATATTTAGGTTTATTCAACACCTACAGTGTTACAATTTTTGTGTACTGTACTAGTGAGCAACCAAAATGAGCTGATTCATTTTATAGTACACCTATAGAAGGTTAACCAATCAGAAGACTAGAAATATTCGACCCGATGTGTATAAAGGCAGCCATTTTGTTTTCTTTTCTTGTCGGAATATCCACTGCTAACCTGTCAGATGAGGAAACCTGCAGAACTACGTTTGCTTACTCTCTCCAAATATCCACTGCCAACCTCTGATATAGAAGACCGTAAGAATTCCTGAATAGCTGCTACGAGACATTGGTGCTGTTTCATTGTAGAAATTTCTTCCTACGTCGGATTGCTACATTCAAACTACATTAAACATGTATTACACACAGAACCAAACTGTATGTATCAACTGAGCAAGCTCTAGTTACAGGTTCTCAGAGATAGCACATCGTCTGGTATGATCATCAGTTTGAATAAGGTTAGTACACTCATACCCTCAGTCACAGTGACTTATAACTTTATGCTAGTACAATCATCGACAAACAAGAACTGTGGTATGGTTTTCGAGCACTTTTCAAAGGTAACCACGCCCGTGGACCACCTCCTCAGGCTGATAGCATCAAGGTCACTTTCCCTTGAAACCTAGATCTCATGATTAGAAAGCAAATCTTCTAACCCATCAGCCATGTGCCATAATAAATAAATACATTTTGAATATATATGGTAATTTAAATTTTTACAAAATGATATAAACTCCTATATTTTTGTTGACAAACTCCTGCAAGAACGAAAATATTTCACACAAACGTAAGCAGTTGAATGTTTAATTAACAGACACACTGTCTGTTTTTAGATATTTGTTTTTTGTTGGTTTACTTTTTTTATTGGTTTGTCTTGCTTTATTGCTACTTGTTTATTTGTCTTGCTTTATTTCTATTGTTATTTTCTTTATTGGTTTATTTGTCTTACTTTATTTTTATTTTTTATTTGACTTGTTTTATTTTTATTGGTTTATTTTTTATTAGTGTGTCTTTCGTTATTGCTACTTGTTTATTTGTCTTGCTTTATTTCTATTGGTGTTTTCATTATTGATTTTTTTGTCTTTATTTTTATTCATTTATTTGTCTTGTTTTATTTCTATTCATTTATTTTTTATTGATTTATTGTCTTGTTTTATTTCTATTCATTTTATTTGTCTTGTTTTATTCATATTGGTTTATTTTTAATTGATTTATTTGTCTTGTTTTATTTCTCTTCATTTATTTGTCTTGTTTTATTTCTCTTCATTTGTTTGTCTTGTTTTATTTCTCTTCATTTGTTTGTCTTGTTTTATTTCTATTCTTTTGGATTGGTTTACTTCCACTATTTTTGATTATCAAATTCGTTTAATTAAGTTGTGTTTTGACTAAATGATAATACCAGACTTGAGTATTTCATATTTAACTTTACATTATATTTCACTCCAACACTTAGTCTCAGTTAGTTTGTGGGGCAGTCCCATGGAATTCCTGGTTCAATACATGGACCTTACATTCTCATGTGCAAGGTATGAGAGACTGCCCGATATACCTCTGGAGAAGTTGTTTATATATTCATCTGTCTGTGAAATGCTGGTGTAAATTAATATAAATTTTTACAATTTTCATTATGTCATGTTAAGAATCAGTAATATTAGTGGTCCTGACCTGGCATCCCGGCTTCATGTTAAGATTTCGTTAATTTTTAATTTATTAATATTCATTTCAAAGGCGACAAAAGAATTAATGATCACTTATCTGAGCTCTTTAATGTTTGGAAATATGCATCATAATAAGCGTTATATCTTTAAAAAAGGCTGTTCTTTAATGAGGGGCAAAACCAAGCCTGTAGGCTTGGGCAAAAATTCCCCACAGACTACGTATGTACATGGTTGGGTAGTTGTGTAGCACTCCAGATGAGACTCTGCCCTTTGGCATTGCTTCGTCTAGGTTCCTCTCTGCGTAAAGGCAGAGAGTTCGGCCAGCACAGCTGGAGACGAATCTCCAACTAATTACCAAAGCAATGATATTTACCTGGTTATATTTTGGTGCTATATATTTAAAGATTCTTGATAAAATCCAGTGGAGAATCAGTAATATTAGTGGTCCTGACCTGGCATCCCGGCTTCACACACTTTCGCACCACCTTAACATAGCTTCTCTGTTCCTTTTCTATGAATACTTTCATGGTAATTGTTCTCATGAACTTTCTTCTATGGTACCTAGACTTTATGAATTGAAGTACAGTACTAGATTGGCAGCAAGGTCTCATCATTTTACACTGGAAATAACTAGATGGAAGTGTAAATTCTATGCTAACAGTTTCTTTAATAATAAAAAAGAAAAGTATAAAGAAACTGAATGGAATCAGCTAGACATGCCCAGGCATTTATAAAAGAAATCAAATGCCTTTTCTATAAATACTTTCATGGTAATTGTTGGGCTGAACTCTTTGCTATCATACCTAGACTTTATGAATTTAAGTACAGTACTAGATTGGCAGCAAGGTCTCATCATTTTACACTTGAAAGGGCTGCAAGATGGAAGTGTAAATTCTATGCTAACAGTTTCTTTAATAATAAAAAAGAAAAGTATAAAGAAACTGAATGCAATCAGCTAGACATGCCCAGCCATTTATAAAAGAAATCAAATGCCTTTTCTATAAATACTTTCATGGTAATTGTTCGGCTGAAGTCTTTGCTATCATACCTAGACTTTATGAATTGAAGTACAGTACTAGATTGGCAGCAAGGTCTCATCATTTTACACTTGAAATGGCTGCAAGATGGAACTGTAAATTCTATGCTAACAGTTTCTTTAATAATAAAAAAGAAAAGTATAAAGAAACTGAATGGAATCAGCTAGACATGCCCAGGCATTTATAAAAGAAATCAAATGCCTTTTCTATAAATACTTTCATGGTAATTGTTCGGCTGAAGTCTTTGCTATCATACCTAGACTTTATGAATTGAAGTACAGTACTAGATTGGCAGCAAGGTCTCATCATTTTACACTTGAAATGGCTGCAAGATGGAACTGTAAATTCTATGCTAACAGTTTCTTTAATAATAAAAAAGAAAGGTATAAAGAAACTGAATGGAATCAGCTAGACATGCCCAGGCATTTATAAAAGAAATCAAATGCCTTTTCTATAAATACTTTCATGGTAATTGTTGGGCTGAACTCTTTGCTATCATACCTAGACTTTATGAATTGAAGTACAGTACTAGATTGGCAGCAAGGTCTCATCATTTTACACTTGAAATGGCGAGATGGAACTGTAAATTCTATGCTAACTTTTCTTGTTTCTTTTCTTGCACTTCTCGCTTGTAGAACTCTCTTCCAGCTCCAGGCTTTCTGGTCAACTTTAATGTTCAAAAATTTAAATGCAATTTCAATCATTATTGTCTGTCTTCTTAATTTCTGTTCTTGTATTGTCCTCTCCATTTCTCTCATTCTCAGTAACCCCTCACATCTTAGTGGCTTTTACCTCTTTGCTTAGGGTGAAATGATTAAAAAATTTATATTATTCGGACTATTGTCCTCATCTTTGTTGCCATATTTATTACAATGTTTTAGCCGTTGTACACTCCGGCCTTCTTCAGGTGGTTGGAATGTCGAACTGAACCCCATATTTTGCTCACTGGGGTAGACTTCTAGTTGCACATGCCATGTTTAATGGATGTCAGTTATCAGTTATCTCCTGTTAATTCTCCTCTCCAAGTTCTCCACTGCCTTAATCAGGTATTGAACTTGCACTCTGACAGGACCCAAACAGTGTGAGTTCAATACCTGGGTAAGCCAGTGGAGAACTTGGAGAGAGGAATTAACAGGAGATAACTGACAATTGACATCCATTAAACATGGCACGTGGAGCTAGAACAGTCTACCCCAGTGAGTGAAATAAAGGGTTCAGTTCGATATTTCAACCAGCTGAAGAAGGCCGGAGCATAGAACAGGTGAAACGTTGTAATAGATATGGCGACAAAGATGAGGACAATAGTCTGAATAATGTAAATAGTGTACATAATACCTCATCTCAGAAATATAGACAGATACTAAAAAAGTACCATCTTCCTGATTACTTTTCTTTGGAGTAAATTCAATTAAAAAAGAATAAAAAATAAAATATCAGCATAGAACTTTGTTGTGGAATAAGTAAGACATTCCTGGTAACACAAATGAACTAGGCAAGATGCCTTAAATAAAGAACTCAACGTTACGTCAAGGGAATTCGGTTGGAGTCAATTGAGGAGAACTTCTAGTGACGTCACAGCAAATAGCCTAAGCGAGTCATAATATTATAACTGCTAGAGTGAGTTATAACAAACTTACAGATACAAGTAGAAATTTCAAAAGTGAAATGTTGAGACGTACCTGCCATTTCGTAAATTTTGACAGATAGCTAACTGTTCAGTCAATGAATGTTGAATGTTTCCTGTATGGAAACAGCTATTATCCTTTACCACAGAATGCTGATTTTGTTGGTAGATAGATTTTCCTTAACCTGGCCTTGTATCAAACTAAGCTGATTAAACATGGTGTCCTATCAGAAGAAATTGGGCCAATTATATTTTCCTCTGTGGAAATTAGAGTTATTTGTTTTATTAACTAGAATTAGCCTTGATCTTTAACGAGAGAGAAAATATGTAGAAAATGAGTTTCTAATTGCTTTTAATTAGTGTAGATTTTTTACATTTCTCGTTAATGGTTCTGATGGGTTAGGTTTTGGATTTTGGTTTTTAAAGTAAAAAAAAACAGAAAAGTATCAAACAAGGCAGGAAAAAAACTATCAAAGGAAACAGAAATATCCAGGAAATGTTTTGAAACAATTCCAAATTAGAGTCATAATGTAAGACAAAGAATTTCTGAAAACGGATTTTTCTTTTTCACCCAATGCAAGGCTCAAGAGCCACTTAAGGTGGAGGATTATTTTAATGAGGTTACTGAAAGTATCTGTCTATATTTCTGAGATGAGGTATTATAATGTAAATAGGTTACTGAAAGTCGATAACAGTTGACATTAGACTTGAAGGGGTTAAGATTGTAGTGATTGGGGAAGCATCCTCTTGGGAGTCAGTTCCACAAAATAGTGGCTTGGACAAAGGTGTTGTCTGAATGTAACTCACTAAGACAATATGATGAGAATGTATGCAGCATGGTGGGAGGTTGGCCTAGATGTAAAAGCCAAAGAGCCACTCAATGTCGAGGTTTATTGAATAAGGTTGGTGTAAGAACGTAAGGAGGGAATAAGATGGTTACAAAGTAAGGGGCAGAGTTCATGGGGAAATGTGGGGAAGATTATTATTGTCTATTATCTAGGTTAATCCTAGATTTGAACAGGTTAAGATTGTAGCCATTGGGGAAACATCCTCTCGAGAGTCACTTCCAAAAAGCAGCGGTTTGCGAAAAGAAACTACTTGAGTGGAACTGACATCTCACAATTGAATACAAACAGAATGAGGGTGGGTGGTTTGCGACAATATGTGTGGCACTGCAAGTCATAGCCATGAAAATTAGAACTGGCGGAATTAAGGAATGTTGTTTGCTTGAACACTTTCTGTGGACACGGCGATAGAGCAGTGAGAGACTTGCAATGTTTTGTCTGTGGAAAGGGGTTGTATTTTTGCTAGTAGACTCCTAATATAAGGCTCAAGAGCCACTTAAAGTAGAGGTTTTACTGATGAGTTGAACAAAAGGAGAAAGTAGGAAGTAAAGATGATGAGAATATGGAGGATAGATAACGATTTAACCTTAACTTGAAGAGGTTAATATTGAAGCATTCAGGGCTAGATAGGCAATCGAGAGCCCCTCAAGCATGGTTATAATACTGGTTATAAAAATATCGTTTTTTTTTTTACTACGGTTGTATTGAAATATATGCTAATTTGGTTTGGAATAAATAGTAAAATAGTGGTATTTCTTGAAGAATATTTTTATTGACTAACAAAAGATAACTGCTTACACTATTTACATTGTTCGGACTGTTGTCCTCATCTTTATTGTCATATCCATGATGTTTCGACTGTTGTAGGTTCCGGACTTCTTCAGGTGATATATTTGGGAATTTTGAACCAAGCCATTTATTTTGTCCATGGGGGTCCCCAAGGACACATGGCCCTGTGGATAAAAGTGTTGGTTGAAGTAATCCAAAAGTGACTTGACCCAAAGAGTTGTGAGTTCAGTACCTGGTCACAGCAGAGTTTACTAAAGTGAATTAACTGAAACTGAGATATCCAGAAAAGGCATGGCATGTGGAACTAGAACAATCTACCCCCATGGACTAAATAAAGAGCTCAGTTTGAAATTCCAACATATATCGCCTGAAGAAGGCTGGTGAATACAGTGGCCAAAATGTCATGCATATGACAATAAAGATGAGGACAAGAGTCTGAATGATGTAAATAGTTACAATACCCCATCTCAGAAATATGGACAGATGTTAAAAGATAGCTAATCTAGTTTATTTCAAGAGTTTGCAATAACTTTACTTAAATTTCACTAAAATATAATATGTGTAAAAAATATTTGACAGGTGGGGACGAGTTTGAGGGTGGCTCAATCTGAGGGTGGCCAATAATTTCATTGGCCTAGAAGCACCAAAAAGTCATAATCCGACCCTGAGTCTGTTCCACAAGAAAAAAAAGCTGTCTGAGTGGAACATCTTTCTTACAATTGGAATATGGAGGGAGTGAGGGTGGTTCTCTTCTTAAAGATGAAGAAGAGACTTGAGGCATCTGAAATATAGTTCTACAGAAAGATGCTGAGGATACCATGGACTGAAGATGTGAGCAACAACAAAGTTTTACAGAAAATGGAAATGAAAAGGAAACTTATACTTAACATCAGGAAGAGACAGTTGAAATTTTTGGGGCATATAATGAGAAAAGAGGGCTTGGAAAATTTGATACTCACAGGACAGATTGAGGGCAAGAGGAACAAAGGAAAATAGTGCATGAAATACTTGATGAGCTTAAGAAAATGGATGGCAGAACAAGGTTTAGGAGAAATAATGAAAAGACAAAATTTATTAAGAGCTCCAAAGGATAGGAAGTTGTGGAGAGCCATGATCACCAATGTCTCGAAGAGACACATTACATAAAGAAGAAGAGGGTGGTTCAACTACATGAAGGTAGCATGAAAATTCTTAGCTGCAAATGTCTGAATTGGAGGAACACCTGAACAGAGTTTGTGTAAACATTTCCCATGAAAATAACCACAGGATCACGATGGGCTTGCGATGTTGCATTTGTGAAGAAGGAGCAGGTTTTTATAGTTCCTGCAGATTAAAGTCTAATCACTTTTCGGTACTTTTTCGTGATTGTTTTTACCTCCATTGTGAACAGTTATTAAGGGTTGCCGTCAAGATTAAATCGACACATTTCCGGATTATCTGTCTATATCTCTGAGATGAGGTATTATGATTACTTGCATTATTTACATTATTTGGACTGTTATTCTTATCTTCATTGCCATATTCACGTTTCGGCTGTTGTATGCTCTGGCCTTCTTCAGGTGATTGGAATTTCGAACTGAGACCTTTATTTCATCCACCGGGGTAGATTGTTCTAGTTCCATGTGGCATGCCTCTTGGAGAGTTGAGTTAAAGGGGAATAACTGAGACATCCGGAAGAGGCATGGCACATGGATCTACCCTGTGGACAAAATAAAGGGTTCAGTTCAAAATTCCAATCACCTGAAGAAGGCTGGAGCGTACAACAGATGAAACGTTGTGAATATGGCAATAAAGATGAGGATAACAGTCCAAATAATGTAAATAGTCTGAATATAAATAGTGTAAATATTGTCCTCATCTTTGCTGTTATCACCACGTTTCAGCCATTGTGCCCTCCTGCCTTCATCAGGTGTTTATCAATCCATTAATGATAAAACAGTTTTTTAAACACACTGCCCAACCCAGGGATTGAACTCACAACCACTATATCACCAATATTTACACTATTTTTATGTAGGAATAAAGTGTCACTGCTGACACTGGAGTTTGAACACAGATCACCATAGAGCAAAGACAGGTGATCCCATTTTGAATAAGTAGATCACGTGATGGTAAAGGAAATGTATATATGGGAATTAGCATGGCGTCTAATTAATCACTGTATGGATTACTATTCGGTGGTAACTATTCAAGTGAGTGTTATCGAGCAAGTACTATTAGTGTGAGTGTTATTCGGTGTCTGACACCAGCATTGTTCAAAGGTGTTACTAAAGTTGTATCTGCGATTACAAAGTCTCTACTACAATGAGGATTACAAAAGTGACAACAAGTATTCGTTGACATTACAAAAGTGACAATGAGTGTTCGTTGACATCAAAAAACTATTTATATTTAGACTATTGTCTTCATCTTTGTTGTTGTTTTCACAACAATTTGGTCATTGTGACCTCTGGCCTTCCTCAGGTGTATATTGACCTGGGTAACCTAGATGAAATACTGAACTGAACCCTTTATTTAAGACTCTTCTCATTCCACAGGTTATGCCTAGGGTTATTTGGTCTTCGAATAACACTCACACTAATAGTACTATTTTATTTAGTACTGCTTACTTATTGCTCCTCCATTTCTACTGACTGCCCAACCCAGGGATTGAACTCACAACCACTATGTTACCAAATTTACAAACCAATACTTTCATCCACGAGGCCATTTTAGGAATGAGAACAGTCTACCCCTGTAGAATTAATAAAGAGTTCAGTTCAGAATTCCCTGTAGGTTACCCAGATTGACATAAACCTGAGGAAGGCTGGCGGGCATAATGGCTGAAACGTTTGGATAACAACAACAAAAATGAGGACAATAGTTTGAATATAAATAGTTTAAATAATTAAATGCAATGTTTTCTTGTTTACTTATACATAATGTTTTGTAGATTAGAGTCAAGACTTAATCACATATTTTCCAAGAATTAATTTATGTCCACGTTGTATAGATTTTGTGGATTAGGGTCATGAATAGATGCAAAATATTCTTAAGATAGTATTTACCTCCAGGCTAAGTAATTGGATTAGGGTTATGTTTTAATCTAGAATTTTCCTAAGAATTTTTAAAAAATTTTCATGTTGTACAGTTTTTGTAGATTAGGGTTAAGACTTAATCCCAAACTTTCTCAAGATAATATTTACCCATAGGTTAAATAGTTCCTGAGGATTAGGGTTATGTTTTAATCTAGAATTTTCCTAAGAATTTTTTAAAAATTTTCATGTTGTACAGTTTTTGTAGATTAGGGTTAAGACTTAATCCCAAACTTTCTCAAGATAATATTTACCCATAGGTTAAATAGTTCCTGTGGATTAGGGTTATGTTTTAATCTAGAATTTTCCTAAGAATTTTTTAAAAATTTTCATGTTGTACAGTTTTTGTAGATTAGGGTTAAGACTTAATCCCAAACTTTCTCAAGATAATATTTACCCATAGGTTAAATAGTTCCTGTGGATTAGGGTTATGTTTTGATCTAACAGTTTCTGAGATATTTTTTACCTCCAGGGTGTAAAGAGTTTGTCGATTAAGGGACAAATCTACAACATTATTGAGATAATAATTACCTGTAGGTTTTGAAAATGGGGTAATAATTCCGCTGCTGTGAGGTGATTGTTTGATATTCCTCCATTTGTTGACAGAAAGTATCCAGTTTGAAACTTTCAAATGATTCAAGAAAAATCAAACAATACAAAACAGATATAAAATAGATATGAAAATAGATACAAAATAGATATGTAAACAGATACAAAACAGATAAAAAAGAGATACAAAATAGATATGTAAACAGATACAAAATAGATACAAAATATATATGTAAACAGATACAAAACAGATAAAAAACAGATACAAAATAGATACATAAACAAATACAAAATAGATATGTAAACAGATACAAAACATAAAAACAGATATAAAATAGATACCAATATATACAAAATAAATAAAAACAGATATGTAAACAGATACAAAACAGATACAAAACAGATACAAAATATATATGTAAACAGATAAAAAATAGATAAAAACAGATACAAAACATACAAAATAAATATGTAAACAGATACAAAACAGATACCAATATATGCAAAATAGATAAAAACAGATATAAAATAGATACACATTAGATACCAAAAAGATACAAAACAGATATAAAATAGATACAAATTAGATACCAAACAGATACAAAACAGATGCAAATCAGATACAAAATAGATATTTAAACAGCCTCAACATAATTACATTGATATATAAATAGCGTACACTGGTATTTGTAATTTTAAATTGCAAAATGTTACGATAATTTATGTAGATCTGACATTGAGATTTTAGTGGTACAACTTAAAAAAAACAAAATGATGTAAATATGGCTGTACTATGGGATCAAATTATGCTCAACGGTGGAAATTAATTCCCTGTCTTTAGTTTCAGAAACTGAAGTCATAATATACCCAAGAAAATGTAGTAAGCTGTGTTGGCCATCACAAATGCATGGCTCTTTTGATGGTTATTTTTGGTGCCAGATTCCCTATTGTCCCCTCAACCCTGACTGTTACAACTTTATGGCAACTTCTTCACTAGAACTATTGCTTTGTGGAACCAATTCCCAACAGGATGTTTTTCCAGATCCCTAGAATCTTGACCTCTTTAAGTCTAGTGTTAACCACTACCTTTCTTGCATAGCACCATGACTTTTCTTACACTCATACCATAATCCTCTACCCGGAGTGGCTCTTGGGCCTCGTATTGGGTGAAAATTGGAATAAATAAAAAAAAGTTAATCCAGCACTGGTTGATATAGATTTTGCATATTCCAGTTGAAATCTGTTATGACAATTTCATTAGCTTTTATTTTTTTACAGTAAGGTACAAGGCCTGGTTGCCACTCAAGGTAGAGGGTTACATTAAGAGGTAGTTGATGTGGATAGGAAAGGAAGATAATGGTTAGCTCAAGACTTGAACAAGTTAAGATTGTAGAGATCAGGGAAACATTTGGGCGTTGGTCCCACAGTTCATGGGGAGTAACAGTTCAAGGGGAATTTACACTCATACCATAATCCTCTACCAAAGGAACATGGAGGGAATGCAAGTGGTTTGCTACAATGTCAGTGGTATAGTACGTCCTAGCTGTGAAGGTTAGAACTGACAGAACCAAAGAATGTGTTCCGTCCAAGCACTTTCCATGGAAATAGCGATAGAGCAGTGAGAGGTTTGCCACATTCAGCCTGTGAGGGAGGGTGGAAAATAATTTGTAACCCACAAGGACTTAGTGACACTTTTGGACTCTGTCAAGACTGAAAAGTGAGGACTGTGCAGCTTCGGCCCAAATATGACTACAGGCCCTCTGCAAACTAATTACTAACCACAGTTTCTTCTTTTTCAATAAAAATTTATATAAGCAAAAATTCGGGTTACCCATGGGATCACCAATAAGCAGTATCCTCGCTTGTCTGTATCTAGAATTTTTAACACATTTAAATATATCATAGCTAAAAACTTCACTTACTTCTGTTCTGATACATAGATGATGTTCTTTTAATATATCTTTACTATAAAAATCTACTAATCATAAAGAAACTTAATAATGTAGAACCTACATATAGTCTTTACTATGAAATTATGTACTTTTTGTACTAGTAACAAGGACGGTTGAGTTCAATATTAGATGCTGTTTTTATGAGTTGTATAAGTTTTTGTTTGTTTTTTTTGCATGTTTGCAATGAAATTTCATTTCTTGTTTTTGCTCTGCTTTTCTGTTATATTCCTCTTCTTTCATTTCATTTCTTTTCACTTGCATCCATTCACTCACCTGTCAACCCACCTTGAACTTCGTGTCCCTTCCCGAACCCTCTTCACCTGCACAACACCATCAAAAATTGACAAAAAGAACTTGCAATATTTTCTTACTCAAGTGGCATGTTTGTGTCCCCAAATGTCTTGACCTGTGACTCCCTTCGATTTTCAATTGCAAAATTGCTGATCTCTGTCTTGACATAAACATGAATATTGTTTGTTTCATATGGTCTAATAACTTGTATTTTGATTCTTAGATGTTTTTGAACTGACATCCTTATCCTTTGTGGTTAATATGCAACTGTTTAAAATACTCTTTGTTATCATTATTAACTAGATTGTCAAAAAAAAAAATGACAGCAAGATATGTTTTTGATATTTTATGATTACAATGTAATTACAAAACTGTGTTTCATTTATCAACTTTAAAATAACAACAAAATTTCTATTTCCGTTGCATCATCTGAAGAGTCCGCAACATAGAGATAAGCTATTTTCTCATCTCTATTTAGTGAACTCTATTCAGTGGACTGTTCTGGTAATATGAGAAAGTGTTTTTTTTAACTGCCATATCCTTGAAGAAGTAGTTGTCATGGCTCTCCACAGCTTTCTTTTACTTTTAAACTGCACATTGCCAAGCATACTCTCAGGAGTTCTGCAAAGTAGCAGCTCTAGGGAAGAAGCTGCCTGAATGGGACTTATTTCTTGCTAATGAAATACAAAAGGAAAAAGATTTATATCTTCTGTTCATATTGTTCATGGACAAGTAATTTGGAGTGGTTTCCTGTTACCTTCTTCTAGACTGGTTGCTAACCATAGGTAGAGAGCCCAGTCTGTCTTATTACACATATGTTCATATATATATATATATATATATATATATATATATATATACATATACAGACAGCTTTCATACATTTTCCTCTCACACTTGTTTCCCACTTTCATACATACACTCTCACTAAAATTTTGTTTTTTATACCCAGAGATATATTTTCCGTTTTCTTTTTGAATTTGTAGGTCTGATGAATTGGATTGTGATTACAATTCCAATGTAATAAATTATAACCATGGAGTATTAGTGTTTGAGCTTTTTATATTATATTATATTCTTACTCTGTCCTGGACATTGAGTTCTACCTGGATTCTATCCTCTTGGGAATTTATGTATATATATATATATATATATATATATATATTTTAAGACATTTTTATGTTCATACATTCTTTTTATAGATACAAATATTTAAGTAAATGCTCTGTTTATAATAAACAGTATTAATAATATTTACTTGCTTGAATGACCAAGAAAATCGACCTTGCTAACCAAACAATCCTCTGTGGCTCAATCAGTTAAGGCATGTCAGGCTGTTGGAGGAGAAATATTTTCTATGCAAATTTCTCGGACATTCATGCTGGTAAATGTTATTAATACTGTTTATTATAAACAGAGAATTTGCTTAAATATTTGTATCTATAAAAAGAATGTATAAACATAAAAATGTCTTAAAATAATTGTCAGACTTTGTCCATTTCATAATATATATATATATATATATATATATATATATATTATGAAATGGACAAAGTCTGACAATATATATATATATATATATATATATATATATATTATGAAATGGACAAAGTCTGACAATTATTTTAAGACATTTTTATTTTTCCTCCCCCTCACTTCCTCACTTCGTTAATTTACATATACTTAGTACTGCCCATCAAAAATGTGTAAATTTCTTTTCATTTTTCGTTTCAACCTTTGGAAGTAAAATCTGATGATCCGCTGTCCTTTAAAAGGGCTGTGGTGAAATAATTTATTATATGGAACTTTAAAGCAATCTGATTTTATTTAAATTATTAGCTCTGATTTACATTGAGCTCTCTGGATTTTATCCTCCTTGGGTCTACCCATACGGATTACCTAGTTTTTCGTAAACTATATATATATATATATATATATATATATATATATATATATATATATATTGACCACTAATATTATCAATATCTATCTATCTATCTATATATATATATATATGTGTGTGTGTGTGTGTGTGTCTGTGTGTGTGTGTGTGTATGTGTGTGTGCATATATAAATAATACATTGTGGAAACTTGCAGAAATTTAAAAAATGTATTTATGAACATAAAAGGGATCTTATATACAACAATTTATCAAATGCATTAATCATGCATAGAAATAAATTCAACTGCAAAATTGATCTAGGGAATGCAACACTTATAAAAAGAGAAAATAACTTACTTAGAAGGAAAATTCTCAAGTGTGCTGCTATTGAATCGTGTTGAAATATAAATCTGCAACCCAGATTTTTCCAATGTTTCCATTCCTGAAAGAGGTACTATTTTTCCAAGCCAAAATACATGACTATAAATATGTTAAAAAATTAAATGAAAATGTTTAAATTCATAACTGCATGTTGTTTTAAAACATATAACATATAAATTAATCGTAAACCAAAATAATTTTTATTACTAAATAAAAAAAAATTTCAAGAACATCACTTACTCACTTTCATTCATTAGAGATTGAATTATGTCTCTTTGTGTCCTCCATAGCTGATGAATATTTATGAGTGTTCTTAAAGAAACACAATTACACTGTTTCCCTTTCCTTTTATGTCATCAATAACAATTGCTGTGAACATGTTGCGTATTTTAACACAACACTGAAAATTTCAGTTGCAGTTGTAAAAAGAAAACACAAGAGACTGACATATATACGAAAACAATACCGGTGGCAAAAGCTGCTGGTGGCGCCAGGGGTAGCAGTACCACCTTAGCCACTGAAACTGTGTTATCTTCCCTGGTTGTCAGCTGATGAGGGCAGGGTATTGCATGTACTTTCACATGTTTTATGTAGGTAATTATATATATATATATATATATATATATATATTTATATATATTTATATATATATAATCAACCATTTTAATAAGGCATACATTGGTTGCACTGAGGATCTGTCCAAGAAGAGATTTTACTTCCACACTGCATCCTCTAGACTTGAGAGTCATAGAAATGATACCAAGCCTGCAGATTGTGTTTGGGGATTGAAGGAAATGAATGACAGAGATTTGAACATAAAGTGGAGTATTATTAAAAAAGGTGAAGCTGGGTAGGGTCCGTAGGAGCTTCTGTCAAGAACAAAAATTGGCTATTGCCATGTACCCCAACAAGGATGCACTGCTTAATGAAAGATCAGAGGTACTATCCAAATGCAGGCATTGGAGTAAATATTTATTGTGCATGTCTGAATATGGATTAACATTCCCCCCCACTTCCACTTTTCCCCGCTAACTTCTGGTGTTGGTACATTATGGTGGTGGAATCTACTAAATTTTTATTCTTCCTACCTGAGGAGACCTAACAGTTGAAACCTAGGTAATAGGGTAGTTTGTGCTTTATTGATTTTAGTTACCCTAGGTAATAGGGTAGTTTGTACTTTAGTGATATATATATATATATATATATATATGTATATAATTAAGTAATTTATTGAGTCTGAAAGAAACCTCAACAGAATGCAGAAAGCACTGGATGGCCGTTTCGTCCTATATTTGGGACTCATCAGTGGTGCGCATCCACTACCGAGAATTGAAACCCTGACAGTTAGGTTGTCAAGTAAACACCATACCAACTGTTCCAATGGGCCTCGGTGACAGAGAGATATCAAATCAGTCTCAATATAGCGCTGCACGCTCACATATGCCGTGGTGGAACTCAACTGAAGTTTTCTGTAACCATAGGACTGTGCCCCCTGGAGCCACGTCTACTATCACCAAGCCGCTCAAAATGAAGCATTAGAAGCCGGATTGAGGCCCATTATAACCTTTTTATAAGTGTTGCATTCCCTAGATCAATTTTGCAGTTGAATTTATTTCTATGCATGATTAATGCATTTGATAAATTGTTGTATATAAGATCCCTTTTATGTTCATAAATACATTTTTTAAATTTCTGCAAGTTTCCACAATGTATTATTTATATATGCACACACACATACACACACACACACACAGACAGACACACACACACACACATATATATATATATATATAGATAGATAGATAGATATTGATAATATTAGTGGTCAATATATATATATATATACTAGTATAGGACTGTGCCCCCTGGAGCCACGTCTACTATCACCAAGCCGCTCAAAATGAAGCATTAGAAGCCGGATTGAGGCCCATTGGAACAGTTGGTATGGTGTTTGCTTGACAACCTAACTGTCAGGGTTTCAATTCTTGGTAGTGGCTGTGCACTGCTGATGAGTCCCAAATATAGGACGAAACGGCCGTCCAGTGCTTTCTGCATTCTGTTGTGGTTTCTTTCAGACTCAATGAATTACTTAATTATAATTATCAAATCCTCCTTACAATTTCTATCATATATATATATATATATATATATATGTATATATATATATCTTATAAGTATAAGCATTATTTTTAATTGGTAAATATTTTTTTCTTAAATTCTTAAATCTGTCATATATATATAATTTTCTTTTTTAGTGGTGCATCTAGGTCATCACTGTTTGGTGGGCTCATTACAATCTTTCGTAAAATAAACTATTGGTATGACTTAGATACTAAAATGATTCCTTCACTCTAACTAAAACACCATTTTTTTAAATCTCTGTGCATGAAATTAAAAAAATATATTTTGGTATTTTAATATTAATTGTAATAATTCTATAAAAAATAAAGATTTATTTTAAAATTTTTTTCCAGACATGTAAGAAAAAAGAGTGAGAACTAAGTCTTTGATATGTTTGTCTGTTTATTCCCCCCACCCACCACTTTCCATTTTTTATTGTTTTATACCCTGGTTATCAAGTCACTGATGGTAGCAATAGGAATAGTTGACTGATATCATATTTCCTCAACACTACCCCAGTCACACTCCTCACCCCAACCCTCCAGTCAATATATATATATATATATGTGTGTGTGTGTGGGGGGGGTATATATAGGAGAGGGTGTGCTGAGAAGTTCTATGCTCAACCAAATAAGCATTACCTCCCAAAATTCTAATGATTCGTCATTTTTGCTTTCAGATTTTACTCTCATAGCCAAATCATCTTCTGCTGATGTTTTTGGGACTAACGTAATAAAAAGTATTCCTTTTGAAGCAATTCACACAAACACACACATACGTAATGTACACACATGCACACACACACACACACATATTTTACTGTGATGGAGCTACTAAAAGTAAAGGGTTATAGAGTAAGAACAGTTTATGTGGGGAAGATAACGGTTAACGCAAGACTTGAACAAGCTAAGATTATAGTGAATGGGAAAACATTTTCTTGGGAGTCGGTTCCACAGAGCAGCAGTTCAAGGAAGGAAGCTGCTTAAGTGGAACTTACATCTCACCAACAGAATACAAAGGGAATGAGGATGGTTTTCTACAATGGGTGTGGCATGGCGGGTCTTATCCGTGAAGGTTGGAACTAGTAGAATTAAAGAATGTAGTTCATCTGAGCACATTCCATGGAAATAGCAATAGAGCAGGGAGTGGTTTTTTGAGAAAGGGGTTGTAGGGAGGAAAATCACTTGTTACCCACAAACATGCTTTAGGACTCTATCAAAACTGAAAAGTGAAGACTGTGCAGCTCCAGCCTATATATAGCAACAGTACTCAGTCTGATTTGGCTCTTTAACATTGGATCACATGTATGAGCTCCACTTGCTGTTTGGGTTTAAAGCCCAATAAGGTACTGGCCTCCCTGAGAGAATATCTGTGATAGGTGATAGTTCAGCGCTCGTTCAACTATGATGGAATGTAACTAGTTTGGTTTTCAAGGCATTGAATGTAACCAGCCAGTTTTTCCGCTACTGAGATGTTAGAGCTCAATCAGAGGAGAGATCAGCTGCCAATCTCTGTTCATCTAGAGTTTTTGGAAATGCACTCATATACCATTGTATCATCATCATAGATATTCACAATTGATCGGAGTATACTCTTACGCAGATCATTTATGTGAATTAAAAATTAGGGTTGGTCTGAGAAGCAGATCCTGGGGAATGCCAGTATTGATTGCTATGATCCCAGAGGACTAGCTGTTAACAACTACCTTCAGGGCCTTACCCATTAGGAAGGACCTTATGATTGAGAAGTCACTTTTTTTAAGGCAATTCACCCCAAGCAAGATGGTAGTGTCACTAGCATGCAAAGAGTTACAAAGGATTGAGAACAAGAGTAAAGAGGGGTATTTGAGGAAAGGATACAGAGAAGGATGGGGAATAAGCTCAGGGTGTCAGATGTCGATTGACATGACATTTGAATATTTGAAGATTATAGTCATTGGGGAAGCAAGTAAGGGGAAGGGAGTTCCACAGACAGGAAGTGCAAGAGAAGAAACTGTTCGAGTAGAAGTGACAGTTACATTTAACTGACAGTGAAAGGGTGGGACTGAGATGACAGCTTGGTAGCACACTTAAACTCATGTAGTCCGGGAACCAGCAAAAGTAGTTCATCGGAACAGTTGCTGTCAAAATATTTGTAGAAGAGACAGAAGGTGACTACAGTATGTCTGTGGGAGAGCGATTGTAGACTGAATGCCAGATCAGGACCTATCATCTTGCATATTCATCCCTGGGTTTTGTCAAGGACCTCAAGACGTACAGCGGAAGCACCAGACCATATATGACAGCAATACACTTCCAGTAATTCCCTAGCTTGGGAGCTGGTGCTGCTATCCCTTATGCCACACCTTCTCAAAGGGATTTGAAATATTTAATGCTATAGTTCTTGAGATGTATTTGTTGTCTAGTGCCTCACTGATTCTGTGAGTAATGGTAGTTAGGACATCAGCAGTAGATTGGGCCAATTGAAACTCATACTACTTGTCACTCAAGTGATTGTCCCTATTTAAGTGATAAACAACCTTGTTGATTATAGCCATCTAAGGAGACTAAAAGGAGAGACAGCGATGAGTGCTCACCTGTGTTCTTGAAAACGGGCATATACTTGACACCTTCCACAGACTTGGGAAGGATTTCTCCTTCAAACAGAGGTTAAATAATGTCGCTAAAATTGGGTATAATTCCGAGTTGATATTCTTAAGGACAACTACTGGGATTTTGTCTGGGCCAGTGGATTTCTTAGGGTCAAGACTTTTGATAAGTTTATAATGTAAATAGTGTACATAATACCTCATCTCAGAAATATAGACAGATACTGAAAGGCCGAAATGTTGTAATAAATATGGCAATAAAGATGAGGACAATAGTTCGAATAATGTAAATAGTGTACATAATACCTCATCTCAGAAATATAGACAGATACTGAAGGCCCGAAATGTTGTGATAAACATGGCAATAAAGATGAGGACAATAGTCCGAATAATGTAAATAGTGTACATAATACCTCATCTCAGAAATATAGCGAGATACTGAAGGCCTGAAACGTTGTGATAAACATGGCAATAAACTATTTACATTGCTTAGGCTATCATCCTCATCTTTGTTGCCATATTTATTATGTTTCAGCTGTTGTATGCTCTGGTCTTCTTCAGGTGGTAGTAATGTTGAACTGAACCCTTTATTTCACTTGCTGGGGTAGACTGTTCTAGTTCCATGTGCCATGTCTAATGGATGTCAGTTATCAGTTATCTCCTGTTAATTCCCCTCTCCAAGTTCTCCACCGCCTTATAACTGAGGATTGCATTCAAACATGAAATATACTATCGATGATCTGTGTTGTCCTCAGTGTCCACTTTTTACATAAGTTTGTTTCTCATTTCGCTTTTTATCACTTTTGTTTTTAAATATTTGACATTGTTATCAAAGATGTTCTGTTTGGTGTGAACATAATTTCAACTCAATGAAGTTTTGATTAAAAGAGAAATAAATTTATTAAGGTAGGGAATGTATAGAAAGTGCACTAACTTCTGAATTCTTTACAGTAAATTTATGTGAAGGATTATACAGCACATGGCGTTTCTTAACAAAACTACTGCTATTGCAGTGTGGGATATTTAAAAACAATAATGATAGAAAGCTGAATGATGTTGGCTCGGTTATACATCTAGATATATGGGACACCAAAAATTTACGTGTAAAGTTTATGTCTCAGATCGTACAGCATATGATCATTCCCAACAAAACTACTGCTATTACAATGTGGAATATTTAAAATCAATAGTGATAGAAAGCTAGATGTGGTTGGCTAGGTTATAGATCTAGATATATGTTAGATACCATATTATCAGACTGCTGTTCAACTGCTATTTGTAACAAGACAAGAAAAAAAGGGGTTATTGGCTGTTAGATTCAAACTCAGCTACCATACAATAAATATCTACCTCTAACATCATGAATCAGAATGATAAAATAGGAAGTTTTACTTATTGAATGACTCTCCAATAAAATGATAAACATCTGTTTGCACTGTAATGACCAAACAGAAACCAAAATAATTATCAGTTGCTTTTTAAAATCACTTAAACCTCAATATTTACATAATGAAGAAAAATATATTGAAAATACCTATAAACTCTTCCAATATCCTGATTATTTCATATTTAATGCAGGTCATAAAGCTCACCAGCTTCATAAAATTAGAAAAGAAATAATATAAATAATAAATATAAATAAAATAGACAAATAATATTACCATCTTGTTTATCTTCTATGTGCTGTGTTCCTTCAGGGTGTTGGCAATCATGGCTCTCCACAATTTCCTGCCCATTGTAGCTCTTAATAAATTTTGTCTTTTTGCTATCTCTCCTAAACCTTGTTCTACCATCCATTTACACAAACTCATTCTTCTTCTCTATGTGACATGTCAATTCAGGACATTAGCGATAATTGCTCTACACAGTTTCCTGTCGCTTGTAGCTCTTAATAAATTCTGTCTTATTGTTATCTTTCCTAAACCCTGTTCTACCATCCATTTATACAAGCTCATTGTTCTTCTTTTATGTGCTGTGTCTCTTCAGGATGTTGTCGATCATGGCTCTCCACAGTTTCCTGTTCTTTGTAGCTCTTAATAAATTTTGTCTTTTTGCTATCTCTCCTAAACCCTGTTCTACCATCCATTTATACAAGCTCATTCTTCTTCTTTTATGTGCTGTGTCTCTTCAGGATGTTGTCGATCATGGCTCTCCACAGTTTCCTGTTCTTTTTAGCTCTTAATAAATTTTGTCTTTTTGCTATCTTTCATAAACCCTGTTCTGCCATCCATTTATTTACACAAGCCCGTTAAGTAGGTTATATACTGTTTTCCTTCATCCATCTTGCCTTCAATATGTCCTGAGTGTATCAAATTTTCCAAGCCCGCTTTCCTCATTATGTGCCACTGAAATTTTAATTATGTCTTTCTGATTCAAAATGTCCTTTTCCTTTTCTCTAAATTTTTTGCTCACATGTTCAGTTCACAGTATTCTCAGAATCCTTCTGTAGAACTACTTTTCTGTCAATTCAAGCCTCTTCTTCATCTATGAGAAGACTGTCCAGTATTCACTGCCATATGTAGGAGGATTGTTACTGTGCAACAGTTCAGTGCTCTTTTCCTTGTTCTAACAAGATTTTCCTTTTTTCGTCATACTTTGCTCAGATTTTGGACAGCATCTTTCGCTATCCGAATGCTTATGATTTTGATGTCACACTTTCTGTCATCTGTTAAAACACTCCCCAGATGTTTTACTAGTTGTACTTGCTTCATTTTGCTATCCCCATTTTGTAATTTGCATGTTGGGTTGTCCCTTTTGCTAACAACCATGCATTTTGTCTTCTTGCAATTGATGCTTAACCCTTCCCTACTAACTCAACAATTAGAAATTTATTTAATACAAAACAAAATGGCAACCTAAAATGTGAAGGAAGAATTTACAGTTTTAACCTTAAAAAATGTCATAAGAAACAAATGGGTTAAACATGTAGGAATTTAAATAAAACATTTATATGAACATGTGGCAAGCATGTTCAGATCAGAAGGATAATTATTTCATTTGAAATTTTAGGAATAAAACGAATTGACTCAAATGCTTAAAATAAATTATATATTTTTATTTATTTTCTTTAGAGTGATGAGTAAGTCCTTTGGTATTCAGCATAGCAAAAAGTTTGTTAATCAGGCAGATATTAGTAACAGTCTGGAGAAAGGCCCGGTAGTTGTATTTTGAAGTAAGACCACAATAGGGGTAGTAGTAATATCAGAAATTAGGTCAATGTTAATCTACTGTGTTTTTCTCGGTCCTTAGTAGGGTGGAAATATCAGTAACATATAGCCTCTTAATTGCTTCTTCACACGTCACGGATGACTGTTTTCTACGTGGTAGCGTTCTTTTGTTCCATCTTCTTCCGGAGTTCTTTCTGGCCTTGTCTCGTCTGCTATTAGCCCAGAGGTGTCGGGTTTATATCCTTTTGGCCAAACTCGAGAATTTGGCGCGAACATTGGTTTCGGCTAACATCGACAGTCTCTTTATGTCAATTTTTTGATTGGTCAAATTATTTTATTTTCCTGCATTTCTTTCTTCTTTTTATAAAAGAAGTTGAATGGAGCCTTCCTGATTTTTGGTAGTTTTCAGTCACAGATGAATAGTATCAGCTTCTGTAAACTTCCGTTGTTTTGGGGCAGGTTCAGGCTTTTCTTCTTCCGCTTTTTTATTTGAGGGTTGCCTTCTCGTTAATTAAGACAAAAGTATCCAGAGAGATGGAAAGAGAGATTGAGAGAGAGAGAGAGAGAGAGAGAGAAAGAGAGAGAGAAAGAAAGAAATAAGGATTTCAAAGGAGAGCTCAACTGCTTTATTTTAATTTGAATTCTTTTTTTATTTTTGCTTATATATTTTAATTTTATATTTTTATCGGGACTCACTACAAACCAATTGAACGTCACCCTAGAATATCCAAATTTTACGGTCTCTTGAAAATCCAGAAAGCAGGCATCCCAATGCGCCCCATTATTTTAGGTATTGGCAGCGATAAATTTGCCAAAAGCCATAACAAAAATTTTAACCCCTCTCCTTGGAACAATAAGTCTATCACATATAAAACATTCAGGCAACCTATTGAGAAAAACAAATATGGCGGACACACTAATCAGTCAGTTATGTCTCATGCGTGATACACGCTTAGGCGATCATGTATCTTTCGATACATAACTGACGAGGCAGATTTTTTCCCGCAGTAAGTTTCCATTTCTTTCCGCGGTAGACCAGTTGTCATCCAAGGCTATAGAACCCGGTTCTGTCCTGTTATTTACCCATAACTTGGGGGAGAAGAATATGATTCATACCTTTCCCAAGGTTATTAGCACGTAAGTGAATGTAATGGATTCGACTGGAATTCGAACTCGGCCCTCCGATTCCCCAATCCGAATAGTCAGTCTAAATATAAAATCCTAATCTTTAAAAAAATTATCTGACACAATAAGAAATAGACCTCTCCTACCAATAAATATACATCTCCCTACCAATAAATAAACCTCTCCCTACCCATATATAAACCTCTCCCTACCCATATATAAACCTCTCCCTACCAATAGCTCATCATCATTCGACCGTAGTCGGGATCATCAATCCTTTCTTTAGTTGTGATGTGCTATGCCAGGTCTGCATACAGTTTTTTAAATCTGTTGTGGAGTTGTTTCCACAATAGAAACTGTATTCGGACTAAATGCGTCCTAAATAGGTTAAACGTACAGAAACGTTAGGAACTTGTAATAAAGGGTTACGCAGAGTAATCGAGTTGTGGTCGCTGAACACTACTCCTTCCTCTCGACTACTCCTGACTCCTACTTATAATAGGTGGGAGAGTCTATCACCTATAGACTAGGTGTCTTTCACTATAACAAAATCAGAGTTACTTTCTCCTAGAGAGATTGCCACACAAGGCTATAAAACCCAGTCTATCCTGCTATTTATCCATAGCTAGGGAGGGGGAGGAGAAGAAGAGGAGGATTCATACCGTTCCCAAGTGTATTAGCACGTAAGTGAATTTAGTGGATCCGACTGGAATTCGAACTCGGCTCTCCTATTCCTCAAGACGAGCCACTATCCATTACTCCACCATGCCAATAGCTTAATAATTAATAAATAAAATAAAAATAAAAATCCAATCAATGCTATTTAACATTTAACAATAATTCTATTGAACAAAAATTTGGATTACCAATGGGGTCGCCTCTTAGTGGGTAATGGCCAGGTTCAGTCTTTTCTTCTTTTTATTTGAGGGTTGGCTTCACGGTAGTTGAGATAAAAGTATAGAGAAGGAAAGAGAGATATAGAGAGAAAGAGAAAGTAATAAGGGTTTCAAAGAAAAGCGCAAATATCTTATTTTAATTTGAATTCTTTTTATTTTTGTTCATATACATTTTATTTTTATCGGGACTCACTACAAACACTAAAGGAATCTTTTACAAAAAATACATTAAATGCAGTCATCATTCATTTTAATAAGTCTGATTATAATTTTAACTGAAGGAATGCAATTTTAATTAAATGAGAAAGTAATTTATTAAGGCGAACATGTGTTGAAAGTTCATTAATTTTCAATAACAATTGTGACAGAAGGTTGAATAAGGTTGGCTTAGTAATTCTTCTGGATAGGACGGTATGGGTCTGAGTGTTGTTGAATTAGGGATACATGCTGTTTATTCCTGCTAGAAAGTCCATCTACAAGAACATGGCGGACTCAAGTTGAGTACAACCGAAGATGTAAAGAAAACAAACAAGACCGATATATATATATATATATATATATATGTCAACAAATATATGTATTAAACAACAAATTTACAAGTGACAAAGACATTAACATTTGTGTTTGTGTGTTAACATAAAGAGTTTGTATTTTGGTGAATATTCGTACGTACGTGTATGTGTGTATAATGTTCATGGTGTCTCCCACAAATGGGAAGACGCTATCTTCTGCGAGAGCTTACATTGTAGATGTGTTCGCTGAAACGAAAAAATGAAAAAAAGAACGAGACAAGAAGTCGCCCAGTATTTATAGTGTAGGGAGAGCGACCCCTAGTGAACAATTAGGGAATTAAGGAGGAGTTAACTCCGGCAATTGTATGCTTAAAATTTGAAATGTTAACTGCCTTTAGTGATTAGGTACTTCAATAATTAAATGTGTAAGGTTTCTTACGGGAACATTTTGTAGTACATGAAATAATGGTGGTGAAAAAGAGTACATGTATAAAATATCAATTGATTTTATAGAAGATAATTAACCAAAACAAAATCGAATATTGTTAAAAAAATAAGGCACCTAACATTATTTGGCAAACAACCTAGGGTGATTAAGTTTAAGATCACCATCCTAATTTTTTTTTCTTCCCTTTGGTAGTGGTGGTGACGGAGATGGCTGTGAAGATTCAGCCTACTCCTAAAGAGTCATGAGCAGGATGATTGTGGTTGGTGGACACGACTGGATGAGCATGTTGTAGATCCTCTTCATGAGCTAACGGAATTTTCAAAAAACTCTTTTGCTACTTTAAAAGGCAACTGAAAAATTAAAGAGAGAATTAAAAAAGAGTTTTCCAGAAGTTTTCTCAGAAGGTCTAGGTATATGCACGAAAACAAAAAGTTCATTGTGACACAATACTGGAAAGAAGCAACTCGAGTAACTACTTAGAAAAATTCTTTCTTGGGCTACCGTCCGATATTACAGAAGATAATTAAAAAAAATATAACGCATATGTCACTATTACGCTTATTGTAGAATTCACTCAACTATTACGCTTATTGTAGAATTTTTCCTAGGGACATGCTGCAAAAATTCTTCAACATCCATTGTTTTGTAGTGAACAAAGCAAGATCTAAATTTGAAATTCAAATGCTAAGCACTGACTCATTGATTTTGTTAGAAATTAAAAAGACTCGAATTTACAAACTTTGCTTAACACACATGCAAAAGCGAATCCAAAACAAAACTCGTGAAATTTCACACCTTGATGCGAAATGTTTTTCGGCCAATAGAAAACTAGGAAAAATTTAAGAACAAAATTCAAATAATGTTCAATTCTCAGAAACAAATTCTTTTACGGACCTTTTCGCGAGCCGACGCGAAGTTTGTCGTCGTCCAATGGAAAGGCCCGAATCATATCCGGGAGTGAATAACATTTTCAAGCCCCACAAACAAAATAAAAGACGAGCAAGTTTGCCTGTCACCAGAGAGAAGGAGACAAGCGTATTAACAAGTCCCTTGACGAACGTCAAGGGATCGTTATTATTTTCCAAGCTTTCTCTCTCACCTCTTTTATACTTGATAAACGAACGGAACATTTTAAGACTGAGCAATTACTTCAAAGACATTCTTACCCTACGATAACGCTCATACATACATACACACATACGTTTCTGCCTACGTACACATAAACTCATTTTTGCAAGGACTACTACGAACATTTCGACAACCTTGTATGAACCAAAATACATTAATTTTATTTGTAAAGACCTTAATTGATTTATATGTATATAAATTTGTTGTTTCACTTTACAATTTGATTTTCTTGTTTTATACCCCTCTTATGGTGGGCTATCTAACTAACAAGGCCAAATCAAACTAATCTGTTTCAACACTCATACACTTCACTATAACTGATAACCCACTATAGTTTCTACTTAGAAACAACACTGGCGAAAATTTAATTTCGTCGTCGGCACCAGCTCGTATCATGGTGAAAAAATAACATATCAATGGATTTTATAGAAGATAATTAACAAAAAGCAAAACCGAATATTGTTAAAAAAAAATAAGGCACCTAAAATTATTTGGCAAACAACCTAGGGTAATTAAATTTAAGATCGTCATCTTTTCTCTTTATTTCCTTTCTTTCCTCTGGTGGTGGGTGGCGGTGGCGGAGATGGCTGTGAAGGTCAAGCCTTACTCCTGAAGAGTCGTAAGCAGGAGTTACAGAGGAGTTTGGTTGGTGGATGCGGCTGGACGAGTCGGGCCCTCTTGACATCAGGTCGCAGATCATCTTCATATTGACGTACGGACTCGAAAGTCTCAGTCCCCTCTTCTCCGGACGGTCCTACGCCAGGAAGGACGATTTGCAGCAATGGTTTCCCAGACCTCAGGATCAATGTTCACTTGTGTCGCGAATGTTTTCAATTGATTCTTGAAGCATCGGTCTGGGGCGTCCGCGCAGCCCCCTGCCGCTGGCGAGTTCTCCAAACAGGATGATACGTGGGAGTCGAGTCAGACGCATTCAGGACACGTGACCCGCCCAGTGGAGGCGATATTGAAGGATGGTAGCCTCGATAAAAAATAAAACTACAACCGGATACAGAATCTGATATCACCATTATCAATGAACAGACATGAAGAAAATGGGTAAATTCAGGTTATTAACTTCTAGAAAAATTGCTCGTGGAATTACAGGGAAGAAATTAAATTTTATGGGTGAACTCACTTGCAACAAATAAGGCACCTAACATTATTTGGCAAACAACCTAGGGTAATTAAATTTAAGATCATCACCTTTTCTCTTTATTTCCTTTCTCCACTTTGGTGGTGGTGTGGCGATGGCGGAGATGGCTGTGAAGGTCCAGCCTTACTCCTGAAGAGTGGTAAGCAGGAGTCACAGAGGAGTGTGGTTGCGAGTTTTACAGAGAGGATGGTACGTGAGAGTCGAGTGAGACGCATTCAGGACACGTGACCCGCCCAGAAATTGCAACATTCCTTTTATTGGTAAAACTAAAAAAGCTGTTGTGTTTGTATTAAAGAATACAGCTAATTTATTTAGAACAGATTGGATTGCATTATTTGATCTATGAGACGTTTCAATTAACTCATTCGGCAACAAAATAGATATTGTTACCTCTACGGCAACCGAAAAATTAAACAATTGAAATAGAGTTTCCCAGAATGTCTAAGTATATGCACAAAAATAAAAGCTGAATTTGAAGTAAAAGAGAATGTAACACCGGTATTTAAAAAAAAAGTGTACATTTTGCGTCATTAGAACCTATTAATAAGGAATTAGACAGACTGGAAAATTAAGAGTTATATCAAAAGCAGACGATCCTGAATGGTCATCACCAACAATTTGCATAAAAATAAAAATAATTAATAAAATCCGCGTATGTGCTGATATTTTGACAGGATTAAATGAAAGTTTGAAAAAATATAACTACCTGTTACCAAGTTCAGAGGAAATTTTTGCCAAATTAAATGGTGGTAAATTTTTTTCTAAGTTGGATCTCTCGAACGCTTACCTACAAGTACAAGTAGACGAAGAGTTCTACTTATTAACAGTTAACACTCATAAAGGATTATACAAATTTAACCGACTTCCTTTCGGTATAAAGGTAGCACCAGTCATATTCCAACAGATTATGGATACGATGCTTGCCGGTTTGGATTGTGCGCAAGGATATTTGGATGATGTACTTATAAAAAGCGAGACCCGAAATCAGCATACGGAAGATGTAAAAAGTATCTAAGAGAATTTAAGATTACGGTTTTAACATCAGTGAAGAAAAATGTGAACTCTTTATGACCAGAATTAAATATCTAAGACAAATTATCGATGTGAACGGAAGACGACCAGATCCTTTAAGGTCGAGCGCAATAAGGGACATGCCCGCCCCAACAAATGTAACAAAGTTACAAGCATTTTTAAGGTTTGCTAATTACTATGTATACATACCAAACATGCATGAATCAAGGGCAATCTTGAATAATCTGCTAAAGAAAGAAATTAGACGGGATTGGTCAGATGTCAAAATGCTTTCGAAGAGATCAAAAAAGTCCTAACATCGGACTTGTCACTAGCATATTTTGACCCTAAATTAGAGATTGTGGTTGCAGCAGAAGCAAGTGAGCCGGCTATTGAAGCAATGATACTACACAAATATGAGGACGGAAAAACTAAACCAATATCTCATGCTTCAAGATCATTAATAGCAGCTGAAAAAACGACAGCTAGATAGAAAAGAAAGTATTAGCCATTATAGTTACTATAAAAAAGTTTCATAAATTTATACATGATAGAGAATTCGCACTATAGGCAAAGAAATGTCTATTATTGTCCATATATGAATCAAAAAGGGGTGTTCCCACACATACAGCAAATAGACTGCAGCGCTGGGGAACTATCTTATTAAACTGTAATTATAAAATGGAGTTTTTACCATCCAAAAAATTGAGTCACGCGGGCTGACTATCTAGGCTGATTCCAAGATTTTGCGGACCACAAGAGGAGACCGTAATTGCAGCGATAAGAGCCGAAAACGAAATAAAGAATGTATTATATAATACAGCGAGAGAACTGTCTGTAATATGGATTTACAGTAAGAGAAAAAGAACAGCAACGGAATATTTCAATAATGTACCAAAAGTGAAGTCATCTCAAAGGGGAGGTGTCATATATGAATGAAAAGTGTCACTGCTGACATCGGAATTTGAATGTGAATCTCTAGACAATAGAAATGTCGACCGCCATAACTATAAATAGAGATATCATATATCTGAGGTGGGTTACGTGTTTGACTATTGTGTTAACCTGGATGTTAAAGTCGAGTGTCCCGTGTTTCAAGACGAATTAGTACTTTTCTTAGCAGCTCTATGCAGTTGTATATTAACTGATAAGTAATCAATTTTCTCGGAGCATACTATCTAGTCGTTACACTAAATAGACAGAAATGTTAAAATGTAGAAAACCGACTTCCACGACAACTATAAACTTTTTACACGAGATTTTTTGCAAGATTCGATGTCACCAACACTATCATCAGAGATAACGGCACACAATTCACGACTAGTGAATATAGTTTTTTTTTCTGTAAATCATTAACAATAGAACACACGACAATGTCCCCTTATCACCCAAGAAATAACGGACAGGCTGAACTGTTTGACGATATCTTTAAAAGGACACTAAAAATGTCGGAGGGAGAAGAGCCAGATGAAGTAATTCTACAACAATTTCTGTGCATTTTCAGAATAACACCAAACCCGAACACCGTGTCTGGAATGTCGACTGCGGAGTTGATGTTCGCTAGGAAGATTAAGTCCGTATTTAATAAATTATTATCAGGACGTAAGGCGCGAACATCAAGTAACAACAATAATATAATTAAATATTTCAAACCTGGAGATAAATTGTTTTTTTAAAATGTACCGACGTGGAAAAGAATTCTGAGAAGACAGCGTTATAAAAAAAAACGGATTGGCAAAATGACATACACGGTACAGGGACAAATGTAGGAACACAAGCGAGACTTTAATAAGTTAAAACAAAGATTCATTGATTTAGTAAGTCTACGAAGAGAGGTACATATGGAAATATTGTATGACATGTTTGACAGGCCCACACCACTAGAAATTATTGAACCAAGGATTTACAGTGAATATTTATAATATCATCAAAATACCAAAATCGGCTACTCAGAGTTTCATGTAATAACATTCATCAAACGGGACAATGAAGTTTGAATTCAGCTTATTAGTAGCGCCATTGGTAAACCAAATAGAAATTAGAGATTTTATTAGTAAAAGAAATTGATCCTGCACCACATCAGATACTATCTCTCCTCCCACCAGCAATAGGTTAATTAGTAAGACTTGTATCGCTAAAATCATTATTGTCTCCACCCCCACCCAAATTCTTATAATCTAAAAAAATTTCTTGCTTTAAATAACTTACAAAAGATTGATAATTCAAAAAGAAAAAACAAATCGTTCAATGATTCTTGAAGAAACTCATTTGAGAGAAATACACCCCAGTTTTTGAATAGAACTTAAATTCTCAGACAAAAATGACATCGTCCAAATGAACACAAATTAAAACAAGGAATCCCTAAATATGTGGACTGGTCATTATTATATAGACTCTAATAGCTCTGAAAGAAAGTTAGTAACAGCAGCAGCAAACTTAAGAGGAAAGTAGGGAGAGCCACAACTGAAGTGAAAAAGCAAATAATAGTGAAACATAAAAGTGGAATACCTGTCTTTAATCTGGCAGTAATCTTTCTTTTTTTTTTGCCAAGAAGACAATAATGGTACTAGGAGGCAGGGTGGAAGAGTTACAGGGAGTGAAAGAGAATGAGAAGACGTTCGTGGGGTGAAGTGTGGAAAGGACAATAAATGAACAGGGTTCAGGAAGACAGAAGATGGAGATTGACATTACATTTAAATTTTTGAAGATTGTAGGTGTCAAGGAAGTAAAAAATCAGAAGAGAGTTCCAGAGGTAAGAAGTGTGAGAAAAGAAATTGCTAGAATAGAAGTTGTAGTTGCATCTAGCAGTAGACCAATGAGACCTACTTGCCAATCTAGTAACATGCTTAAATTCATGCAGTTGAGGCACTAAAGAAAGAAGTTCATCAGAACAGTTGCCATGGAAATATTTGTAGAAAAGACAGAAGGAAGCGACTTCATGTCGGTGAGAAAGTGACTGAAGTTGAGATGCCAGGTCAGGATGGGCCACATTGCAGACCCTTCTTTAAATTTTGTCAAGTGTCTCAAGATATACAGCAGTAACCTCAAGATATGGCAGCAGTATTCAGTGCATGGGTGAATAATAAAAAAAATCTTTTGGCACAGCACAGTGAACCAACTTTCCTAGCAGTAGATGTAGCAAGTGATGTGATATAGTTGCTCCACTTCATATCAGTGGAAAATGTGAGCTCAAGCAGGTATAGAGTGTTTCCTGGAGTCTAGAAGCCATGTTGATGGCAGGCAGAAAAGGTTCTCTATGGTAATTAAATGAAAGCAGTTTTGTTTTGGAGGCGTTAAAATTTACAAGCCATTCCTTGCCCTAGTTAACAACTGATTGGAGGTCCTTTTCAAGAGCAGTTGCTTGATTTAGTTTGTTGGATCTGTCTGACTTGCTATTAAGACAGGAATAAATTGTTGCCACCTGTATAAATACCTACTTGGGAATTGATGACATCGGGAAGGTTGTTGATGAAGATCAGTAACAGCATAGGTCTGGGAATGGAGCCCTAGAGGTTTAACCTTTAGCATGCTGGAGGTGAAAATTGTCACCGTAGAATCTCTCTCCCTTTGCAGCTGGAGGCACATTCTGTCACCTTGAGATGGTTGCTATAAATAGACACTTCTCAACTGTTATTTCTGGTATTTTAAGCTGGAAATCACTTACTACTGCTTTGGAATGAGGCTAACCTTTCATAATAATAATGGTAGCCCAAGAAGTCACAAAGTGTTTCTCTCCTGGAGTTTAGCATCAGCCATGCTGATGGCAGGCACAAAAGTTTCTCTATGGTGACTCAATGAAAGCAGTTTTGTTTTGGAGGCAACTTATTTCCTGCAACTAGTAATCAATAGAAACATAACCGAACAGCTTTAAATAAAGAATAATAGAGGTATAATTTATTTATAATTAGTAATATAGTTCGAAATATTTAATAATCTATGGGTCCTCCTTTATTTTGAATAACCTTTTCAACCCTTTTTGGCATTGACTTGATTAGGTTCTGGCAAATCTCATCTCCAAGCAATGAATTCCATTCGGATATGAAATTCACAATCAAATCTTCTTTGTTGCTCAACTGCTTTCTCGAGAGCCTGTACTTTATAATGCTCCATAAGTTTTCTATGGGGTTGAGGTCAGGAGATTGTGGCATCCATGTCATAACACTCACTTGCTTCTCATCAAAGTATTCCTTCATCAATTTTGATTTGTGACAGGGAGAATTATCCTGCATAAAAATGAGCTGGGTGGGGTCGATTTGCACCCTTTCAGCAGAAGGGAGCAGACAAGACTAAAATTCTCTTGTACGGCTCGCTCCTGAGGGTCTTTTCAATAGGTTTTAAGAAACCAGTTCCATGAAAAGAAAAGCATCCCCAGAACATTATACTGAACGGATGCTTGACAGTACTTACTGCTAAATTCAAAGAACTTTCAAAGCTTCTTCTTCGGATTTTAGATCACTGATCCTTTGAATTTAGCTCAACTTTCGTTTCATCGGAGAAGAAAACATTTAGTAAAAAAAAATCAGGTGAGTCACTGTTATGAAACAGCACTGTAGATATATAATGTAAATGCTGTCACAAAAAGAAATACACCTTTCTCAAAAAAGAGTTTGTGTTTTGGGCATCGTCTGCTGAAGGAAAAATAAAGAAAATTGTTAACAAAGACCTGACACTTTAAGCATCAGAAGAACTAATGTTCTTTCTTTCCTGACTGGCATGGCCAATCAGAAAAAATTGTCCTGTGAATAAAAGCTGTTGTTTTGATTAATGAGAGAAGAATGATTTTGAAGTTGGTGAGCAAAAGCGCATTTCCTCTGTTGTGAGTGGAAGGTTGACTAATTGACCCTGTTTTTGGTATTAATTTGCCTGCTGGACTGTGTACGACCGCTTTGCTTTTTTAGACTTTTTGAACATGGATTTGTGATTGAAATTATTGTTTTTTTTCATTTTTTACTGATCCTATTGGTTAATTGCCTAACAAATGCAATGCCAATGATTTTACTATAGGAATGCATTAAAAATGAGGAAGAAAGGGATTGTCAGTGGTCAGGAATGAAGGCAAGCATTACTGATAGAATAGGGCTATTATATGTATAATGGAAATGCATTGCTAATGATTTTACTATAGGAATGCATTGAAAATGAGGTAGAAAGGGATTGTCAGTGGTCAGGAATGAAGGCAAGCATTACTGATAGAATAGGGCTATTAAATGTATAATGGAAATGCATTGCTAATGATTTTACTATAGGAATGCATTGAAAATGAGGAAGAAAGGGATTGTCTGTGGTCAGGAATGAAGGCAAGCATTACTGATAGAATAGGGCTATTATATGTATAATGGAAATGCAATGCCAATGATTTTACTATAGGAATGCATTAAAAATGAGGAAGAAAGGGATTGTCAGTGGTCAGGAATGAAGGCAAGCATTACTGATAGAATAGGGCTATTATATGTATAATGGAAATGCATTGCTAATGATTTTACTATAGGAATGCATTGAAAATGAGGTAGAAAGGGATTGTCAGTGGTCAGGAATGAAGGCAAGCATTACTGATAGAATAGGGCTATTATATGTATAATGGAAATGCATTGCTAATGATTTTACTATAGGAATGCATTGAAAATGAGGAAGAAAGGGATTGTCTGTGGTCAGGAATGAAGGCAAGCATTACTGATAGAATAGGGCTATTATATGTATAATGGAAATGCATTGCTAATGATTTTACTATAGGAATGCATTGAAAATGAGGTAGAAAGGGATTGTCAGTGGTCAGGAATGAAGGCAAGCATTACTGATAGAATAGGGCTATTATATGTATAATGGAAATGCATTGCTAATGATTTTACTATAGGAATGCATTGAAAATGAGGAAGAAAGGGATTGTCTGTGGTCAGGAATGAAGGCAAGCATTACTGATAGAATAGGGCTATTATATGTATAATGGAAATGCAATGCCAATGATTTTACTATAGGAATGCATTAAAAATGAGGAAGAAAGGGATTGTCAGTGGTCAGGAATGAAGGCAAGCATTACTGATAGAATAGGGCTATTATATGTATAATGGAAATGCATTGCTAATGGTTTTACTATAGGAATGCATTGAAAATGAGGTAGAAAGGGATTGTCAGTGGTCAGGAATGAAGGCAAGCATTACTGATAGAATAGGGCTATTATATGTATAATGGAAATGCATTGCTAATGATTTTACTATAGGAATGCATTGAAAATGAGGAAGAAAGGGATTGTCTGTGGTCAGGAATGAAGGCAAGCATTACTGATAGAATAGGGCTATTATATGTATAATGGAAATGCATTGCTAATGATTTTACTATAGGAATGCATTGAAAATGAGGTAGAAAGGGATTGTCAGTGGTCAGGAATGAAGGCAAGCATTACTGATAGAATAGGGCTATTATATGTATAATGGAAATGCATTGCTAATGATTTTACTATAGGAATGCATTGAAAATGAGGAAGAAAGGGATTGTCTGTGGTCAGGAATGAAGGCAAGCATTACTGATAGAATAGGGCTATTATATGTATAATGGAAATGCATTGCTAATGATTTTACTATAGGAATGCATTGAAAATGAGGTAGAAAGGGATTGTCAGTGGTCAGGAATGAAGGCAAGCATTACTGATAGAATAGGGCTATTATATGTATAATGGAAATGCATTGCTAATGATTTTACTATAGGAATGCATTGAAAATGAGGTAGAAAGGGATTGTCAGTGGTCAGGAATGAAGGCAAGCTTCCTGATAGAATAGGGCTATTATATGTATAATGGAAATGCATTGCTAATGATTTTACTATAGGAATGCATTGAAAATGAGGTAGAAAGGGATTGTCAGTGGTCAGGAATGAAGGCAAGCATTACTGATAGAATAGGGCTATTATATGTATAATGGAAATGCATTGCTAATGATTTTACTATAGGAATGCATTGAAAATGAGGTAGAAATGGATTGTCAGTGGTCAGGAATGAAGGCAAGCATTACTGATAGAATAGGGCTATTATATGTATAATGGAAATGCATTGCTAATGATTTTACTATAGGAATGCATTGAAAATGAGGAAGAAAGGGATTGTCTGTGGTCAGGAATGAAGGCAAGCATTACTGATAGAATAGGGATATTATATGTATAATGGAAATGAATTGCTAATGATTTTACTATAGGAATGCATTGAAAATGAGGTAGAAAGGGATTGTCAGTGGTCAGGAATGAAGGCAAGCATTCCTGATAGAATAGGGCTATTATATGTATAATGGAAATGCATTGCTAATGATTTTACTATAGGAATGCATTGAAAATGAGGTAGAAAGGGATTGTCAGTGGTCAGGAATGAAGGCAAGCATTACTGATAGAATAGGGCTATTATATGTATAATGGAAATGCATTGCTAATGATTTTACTATAGGAATGCATTGAAAATGAGGAAGAAAGGGATTGTCTGTGGTCAGGAATGAAGGCAAGCATTACTGATAGAATAGGGATATTATATGTATAATGGAAATGCATTGCTGATGATTTTACTATAGGAATGCATTGAAAATGAGGAAGAAAGGTATTGTCAGTGGTCAGGAATGAAGGCAAGCATTACTGATAGAATAGGGCTATTATATGTATAATGGAAATGCATTGCTAATGATTTTACTATAGGAATGCATTGAAAATGAGGAATAAAGGGATTGTCAGTGGTCAGGAATGAAGGCAAGCATTACTGATAGAATAGGGCTATTATATGTATAATGGAAATGCATTGCTGATGATTTTACTATAGGAATGCATTGAAAATGAGGAAGAAAGGTATTGTCAGTGGTCAGGAATGAAGGCAAGCATTACTGATAGAATAGGGATATTATATGTATAATGGAAATGCATTGCTAATGATTTTACTATAGGAATGCATTGAAAATGAGGTAGAAAGGGATTGTCAGTGGTCAGGAATGAAGGCAAGCATTACTGATAGAATAGGGCTATTATATGTATAATGGAAATGCATTGCTAATGATTTTACTATAGGAATGCATTGAAAATGAGGAAGAAAGGTATTGTCAGTGGTCTGGAATGAAGGCAGGCATTACTGATAGAATAGGGCTATTATATGTATAATGGAAATGCATGGCTAATGATTTTACTATAGGAATGCATTGAAAATGAGGAAGAAAGGTATTGTCAGTGGTCAGGAATGAAGGCAAGCATTACTGATAGAATAGTGCTATTATATGTATAATGGAAATGCATTGCTAATGATTTTACTATAGGAATGCATTGAAAATGAGGAAGAAAGGGATTGCCAGTGGTCAGGAATGAAGGCAAGCATTACTGATAGAATAGTGCTATTATATGTATAATGGAAATGCATTGCTAATGATTTTACTATAGGAATGCATTGAAAATGAGGAAGAAAGGTATTGTCAGTGGTCAGGAATGAAGGCAAGCATTGCTGATAGAATAGGGCTATTATATGTATAATGGAAAAGCATTGCTAATGATTTATTTATGTATAAATCTATCAAATTTATCTGTCTGTCTATCTGTCGTTTTGCGTATGCATATTTTTGGATAGATAGGCTATCATTATAATATGAATGCAGTACAGTTCACTGCGATATTTGACAAGCTTTGATTGCAGATGTTGATAAGAATGGTTGAGTCCCCTTTGGATGTGGTTAGATGATGCATTTTCTCCTGTCGCTTCACATGTAGCCATCTCTACTTTCAGTTGCCTAAGAATGGCGAAATGCCTCACCCTGCACTAGCTGACCGACAATTCTGATTGCATATTCTGCGTGCAAATGACGTTACTTAATAAGGATGATGTTATAACCGAATTAAGACTACTCATTGGTTACCTATTCTGTAATTATGTTTATCCACCATGTTTCAATAATAACAAAATGTTGTGAAGCATTTCTTGAAGGTTATCATAAAAATTGTAGTCAAACATGGATAAACATACCTGCATTAAGACAGAGTGTCAAAAGGATGTTTTTTTCCCTTCACACCACTTTTATTTTAACTACTTTCACTCAGCGCCAATGTTTATGGTTTTAAAAAGTGATGCTTAGAATTGTAATAAAACTTAAACATGATGAAAGTGAATTTATACATTTTCTTTCTTCTTGAGAATTACAACAAAAATAATAAACACTATTTATTTCTTACATTGCATATTTACAATATTTATTTATATTGTTTATTGGAATGGTTGGCAGAATATCAACTAACTGCCAATGAATTCAAACTTTCTAAAATCCTGGCATTATCCTGTTTCCAAAAAGCTATGTCAATGTAGAGCAAGTGTGGCCTGAGTTAGAGAGATTTCAGACCCACAGACAGCCAGACAGAACTTGCCATTTATTTATTTAGATATTGTTTATTGGAATGGTTGGCAAAAGATCAACTAATTGCCAATTGATTCAAACTTTATAAAATGGTAAATAATAAGGATTTCTTTATAGTTGATTCACATATTTTACTAATTTAGTAAATTTTTATAAATTAGTGTATGAATCCTGTCTAAGCTGTGTGTGGGACTTGTATTTGGATAAATCCTTGTTGTCCTCCAAAAAATGTTATTGCATATTCACTTCAAAAAAATAATTGCAATAAAAAATACACTTTGACTTTAAATAAGTCACAAAGAATTGATAAACCATAAAAAAAACAAAAGCAAATCAGTCAATCAATTTTTCATCTAAATTAGAAGTGGAACCTATAATGCTACCAACAATGAAAATGTTCTAGCATCTAAGCTTCTTGTGGTTCCAAAATGTAGTATGACATTAGAATTAATTTTATGTTCCATTTTTATGATTTTATTATCAGTTTAACTTACGATCTGGCAAACAAAACCAAGCATAAAAAATTTTTCTTTTTCTTGACATTGTTATTAACATATATACTTTTGGTAATTTTTATAGTTTAAAATATATTTTTAGAATTTTACTAAAACCGAAACATGTGAAACTAAATTTGTTTTTTTCTCTCAAGAACTGACAACAAAAATGTTAAGTACTATTTATTTATTAAATTGTTAATTTGCAAAATTATTAATTCATAATCTGTTAGTAATCATAGTTATATGAAAATTATGTTTTTGGTTTTGTTTTAGAATTTGGGATTTCGTATTGGATTCTTTTGAAAAATGAAATTCCATTCACTGATTTCATTCATTGATATTTATTATTTTAAAAATGTTGTTATTCCATATTGTCACTGGCTTCAACCTCTCAGACCCCAATGCCACTTCATAAAGATTATCAACGAAAGATCATTTATTTTTGTTATTCATTTTATTACACAAGAGGGACTGAGATACACTACATTGTTTGGACTATCATCCTCATCTTTGTTGCCATATTTATCACAACATTTCAGCCATTGTATGCTCTGGCCTTCTTCAGGTGGTTGGAATGTTGAACTGAACCCTTTATTTCACTTGCTGGGGTAGACTGTTCTAGTTCCATGTGCCATGTCTAATGGATGTCAGTTATCAGTTATCTCCTGTTAATTCCTCTTGGATCTAACTAACACTTTTATCCACTGACACATCAGGGACACATGGCACAGTGGATAAAGGCGTTAGTTAGATCCAGTGACAGGACCCAAAGAGTTCAATAAGTTAAGGCGGTGGAGAACTTGGAGAGGGGAATTAAGAGGAGATAACTGATAACTGACATCCGTTAGACATGGCATGTGTAACTAGAACAGTCTACCCCAGTAAGTGAAATAAAGGGTTGAGTTCGACATTCCAACCACCTGAAGAAGGCCGGAGTGTAAAACGGCCGAAACATTGGATAAATATGGCAACAAAGATGAGAATGATAGTCCGAACAATTTAAATAGTGTACATAATACCTCATCTCAGAAATATAGACAGATACTGAAGAAGGCTGGAGTGTACAATGGCTGAAAAATATGGCAACAAAGATAAGGACTGTAGTCTGAATAATATAAATAGTGTACATAATACCACATCTCAGAAATATAGACAGATACTGAAGAAGGCCGGAGGATACAACAGCCGAAATGTTGTGATAAATATGGCAACAAAGATGAGGATGATAGCCCGAACAATGTAAATTGTGTACATAATACCTCATCTCAGAAATATAGACAAATACTGAAGAAGGCCGGAGCGTACAGCGGCTGAAACGTTGTGATAAATAAGGAGACAAAGATGTGGACAGTAATCTGAATAATGTAAATAGTGTACATAATACCTCATCTCAGAAATATAGACATATACTGAAGAAGTCCGGAGCATACAACAGCTAAAACGTTGTGATAAATATGACAACAAAGATGAGGATGATAGTCCGAACAATGTAAATTGTGTACATAATACCTCATCTCAGAAATATAGACAGATACTGAGGGACTGGGATGATAGCATTTATTCTAGGAGACAACTGGGGAAAGAACTTCAGAACACATGCCCGCTCATTGGCATTACATCTTGCCATGTACAGTCTTAGCCTGTCTATTGAATCTGTGTGTGGCTAGTGTATCTGTTGTGGAGTTATTTCCGCAATAGAACTTGTAGTCGGACTAAATGCGTCCTAAATGGGGTAAACGTACAGAAACGTTAGGAACTTGTAATAAAGTGTTACGCAGAGTAATCGAGTTGTGTCGCTGATAACTTACTCCTCGCTCGACTACCTACTGACTCCTACTTATAATAGGTGGGAGAGTCTATTATCTAGACAAGGTGTCTTCCACTATAACAGTATCGATGCTTCAAAATTCCTGCAGCCCTCTGCCAACTTTGTACCATTTTGGTCTTGTATCTAAAACTTAGACAAAGGCAATCCATCACTGTCAGAAAACCATGCCCACAAGGTATTCTCATCGAGGACGGCCCCTCCTGGCCCAGCCACCACGTTCTTTAACAAAAAGATATTTTTAGAATTTTAATAAAACCATAAGATACTGAGAAACTGAATTTATACATTTGTTTCTTGTAATTAACCATAACTACCTCAGATTATCTCTTGTTTTAATTTTCCATAGGGTGTTCTGTTCACTTCGATCTTGGTCAGTACTTAGATAGGTGACCACTTGAGAATACCAGGTGCGTGGATGTGGGGGTGGTGTAATGGATAATGGCTTGGAATTGTTAATTGGCCACTTGGGTTTGTTATATTCATTTACATACAAATTCTCTTGGGAAAGGTATGAATCCACATCATCCCCCATCTATGGGTTAATTAGTAAGACTTGTAGCACTAAATCATTATTATTTCCCCCCCCCCCCAAATTCTTACAATCTAAAAAATATTTTTCTAGCTTTAAATAACCTGCAAAGGGTTGATAAGCCATAAAAAATGAATGAATCAATCAAATCCTGATTAGCTACACAGGCATGTCTTTTAGATTTATTTACATTCTCTGGAATAGAAATATATAGAAACTATCTGACCATAAAGTGAGGGATCAGTTTATATATTAGTTGTAATGTAGAATTGATCCCCCACTTTATATCCACCTTATAATTTCTTGTTTATTGATAAGCCATAGAAAACGAATCAATCAATCAATCAATGAAATCCTGATTAGCTACACAGGCATGTCTTTTAGATTTATTTACATTCTCTGGAATAGAAATATATAGAAATTATGGGGCCATAAAGTGAGGGATCAGTTTACATATTGATTGTAATATAGAATTGATCTCCCACTTTATATCCACCTTATAATTTCTTGTTTATTGATAATCCATAGAAAACGAATCAATCAATTAATGAAATCCTGATTAGCTACACAGGCATGTCTTTTAGATTTATTTACATTCTCTGGAATAGAAATGTATAGAAACTACCGTGACCATAAAGTGAGGGATCAGTTTATATATTGATTGTAATATAGAATTGATCTCCCACTTTATATCCACCTTATAATTTCTTGTTTATTGATAAGCCGTAGAAAACAAATTAATCAATTAATGAAATCCTGATTAGCTACACAGGCATGTCTTTTAGGCTTATTTACATTCTCTGGAATAGAAATATATAGAAACTAACATGGAAACAAAGTGAGGGGTCAGTTTATGTATTGATTGTAATATAAAATTGATCCCCACAATTTATATCCACTTTATAATTTCTTGTTTATCAAATTCTGATTAGGTATGAATCCACCTCTTTTTCCACCAGCTATGGGTTAATTAGTAAGACTTGTATCACTAAATTATTATTACCTTCCCCTGAAAAATTCTTACAATCTAAAAATATTTTCTGGTTTTAAATAACCCACAAAGGGTTGATAAGCAGTAGAAAACAAATCAATCGTTTAAAATATTTCATTTAGAGTGTAGTTTATGTTTCATAATTCCATTTTACAATGATTTTTATAAGCATTTCACCCCAAGCAAAGCAGGAAGCCACTAGCATGCAAGGGGTTACGGAAAGTTGGGGTGAGAGTAAAGAGGAGTGATAGAGGAAAGGACGAAGAGAAGGATAGGGGATAGATCAGGGCATCTGGAGATGTCAATTGACATAACATTTGAATAGTTCGAGATTATAGCTATCAGGGAAACAGGAAAAGGGGGAGGGAGTTCCACAGGCGAGAAGTGCGAGACATGAAGCTATTGGAGTAGAGGAGATGGCTATATTTAACAGTTTCGACAGTGAAAGGGTGAGAGCGAGATGCCAGCCTAGTTGAACGCTTAAACTCACAAAGTCTGGGAAACAGCGAAAGCAGCTCATCGGAGCAGTTACCATGAAAGTATTTGTAAAAAAGACAGAGGGAGGTGACAGCACATCTGTGAGAGAGCGACTGCAGACAAGATGCCAGATCAGGGCCAATTACATTGCATATCTGTCTTGGATTTTATCAAGGACCTTGAGACAAACAGAAGGGGCTCCAGACCATATATGGCAGCAATAACTTATCATCCATAACTTTTGTATTTTCCTCTCAAATTACACCCAAATCTCAGACAATAACAATTAATATCATATTTATTGTCTGTGACAATTATAGAATATAAAACAACTTTGATAAAAACTTATACCTACTTTTCTGATGAAATCAATGCCGTTCTGAACATTTTGGCTGCAACTGTATAAACATATGTATATATATATATATATATATATATATATATATATATATATATATATATATATATATATACAGCTTTTAGAACAAATCAAAGAATAACAGAGAATCTTTATGAATACAGTTCAATTGGAATATTTAATAAAGAATAAAAGTTGGGAGTGCTAAAAGTATACTGAAAAATGCTTGTAAAATCTAAGTAAAAGACAGTTTTATTGTAATGCAATTACTCCAGATATTTTATCACTATTATTACATAGAGGTTGAAGTTGGTCCAAATATTGACCTCAAATATAAGCCTAGTCTTCATTTTATCATTGATTTTTGGTCATATTTGTCGGCTTCTCCATAAATATATGCAGTGGTCAGGGGCTCGGGTGTGTCAGCTTGCCCGATGATAAGTGGGGCTCCTGATGGACTAGGGCCTCTGATTGAGTGGGCATTCTATATCAAATAAAAATCCAATAAAGAAACAGACAACTGTTTTAGTAATAAGAAGGAATAAGAATTTTATAGAGTCATCTGCACACTATCAGTTATTCTTAAGTCCAATGTGAGAGGACATTTTCAAAGCTAAAGATCATAAAGACAAGGTTAAGAAATTCAATGTCTGAGGATAATTTGGAATCATATATGTTGCTATCCATTGGAAAGTTCATCTGCACACTATCAGTTCCTCTTAAGTCTAATGTGAGAGGACATTTTCAAAGCTAAAGATCATAAAGACATGGTTAAGAAAGTCGCTGTCTGAGGAGAATTTGGAATCATATATGTTGCTCTCCATTGGAAAGTTCATCTGCACACTATCAGTTCCTCTTAAGTCTAATGTGAGAGGACATATTCAAAGCTAAAGATCATAAAGACAAGGTTAAGAAAGTCACTGTCTGAGGAGAATTTGGAATCATATATGTTGCTATCCATTGGAAAGTTCATATGCACACTATCAGTTCCTCTTAAGTCTAATGTGAGAGGACATTTTCAAAGCTAAAGATCATAAAGACAAGGTTAAGAAAGTCGCTGTCTGAGGAGAATTTGGAATCATATATGTTGCTATCCATTGGAAAGTTCATCTGCACACTATCAGTTCCTCTTAAGTCTAATGTGAGAGGACATATTCAAAGCTAAAGATCATAAAGACAAGGTTAAGAAAGTCACTGTCTGAGGAGAATTTGGAATCATATATGTTGCTATCCATTGGAAAGTTCATCTGCACACTATCAGTTCCTGTTAAGTCCAATGTGAGAGGACATTTTCAAAGCTAAAGATCTTAAAGACAAGGTTAAGAAATTCTCTGTCTGAGGAGAATTTGTAATCATATATGTTGCTATCCATTGGAAAGTTCATCTGCACACTATCAGTTACTCTTAAGTCCAATGTGAGAGGACATTTTCAAAGCTAAAGATCATAAAGACAAGGTTAAGAAAGTCGCTGTCTGAGGAGAATTTGTAATCATATATGTTGCTATCCATTGGAAAGTTCATCTGCACACTATCAGTTCCTCTTAAGTCTAATGTGAGAGGACATTTTCAAAGCTAAAGATCATAAAGACAAGGTTAAGAAAGTCGCTTCTCTGAGGATAATTTGGAATCATATATGTTGCTATCCATTGGAAAGTTCATCTGCACATTATCAGTTCCTCTTAAGTCCAATGTGAGAGGACATTTTCAAAGCTAAAGATCATAAAGACAAGGTTAAGAAAGTCGCTGTCTGAGGAGAATTTGGAATCATATATGTTGCTATCCATTGGAAAGTTCATCTGCACACTATCAGTTCCTCTTAAGTCTAATGTGAGAGGACATTTTCAAAGCTAAAGATCATAAAGACAAGGTTAAGAAAGTCGCTTCTCTGAGGATAATTTGGAATCATATATGTTGCTATCCATTGGAAAGTTCATCTGCACACTATCAGTTCCTCTTAAGTCTAATGTAAGAGGACATTTTCAAAGCTAAAGATCATAAAGACAAGGTGAAGAAAATCGCTGTCTGATGAGAATTTCTAATCATATATGTTGCTATCCATTGGAAAGTTCATCTGCACATTAACAGTTCCTCTTAAGTCCAATGTGAGAGGACATTTTCAAAGCTAAAGATCATGAAGACAAGGTTAAGAAAGTCGCTGTCTGAGGAGAATTTGTAATCATATATGTTGCTATCCATTGGAAAGTTCATCTGCACACTATCAGTTCCTCTTAAGTCTAATGTGAGAGGACATTTTCAAAGCTAAAGATCATAAACACAAGGTGAAGAAAGTCGCTGTCTGATGAGAATTTCTAATCATATATGTTGCTATCCATTGGAAAGTTCATCTGCACACTATCAGTTCCTCTTAAGTCTAATGTGAGAGGACATTTTCAAAGCTAAAGATCATAAAGACAAGGTTAAGAAAGTCGCTGTCTGAGGAGAATTTGGAATCATATATGTTGCTATCCATTGGAAAGTTCATCTGCACACTATCAGTTCCTCTTAAGTCTAATGTGAGAGGACATTTTCAAAGCTAAAGATCATAAAGACAAGGTTAAGAAAGTCGCTGTCTGAGGAGAATTTGTAATCATATATGTTGCTATCCATTGGAAAGTTCATCTGCACACTATCAGTTCCTCTTAAGTCTAATGTGAGAGGACATTTTCAAAGCTAAAGATCTTAAAGACAAGGTTAAGAAATTCTCTGTCTGAGGAGAATTTGTAATCATATATGTTGCTATCCATTGGAAAGTTCATCTGCACACTATCAGTTCCTCTTAAGTCTAATGTGAGAGGACATTTTCAAAGCTAAAGATCATAAAGACAATGTTAAGAAAGTCGCTGTCTGAGGAGAATTTGAAATCATATATGTTGCTATCTATTGGAAAGTTCATCTGCACACTATCAGTTACTCTTAAGTCCAATGTGAGAGGACATTTTCAAAGCTAAAGATCTTAAAGACAATGTGAAGAAATTCGTTGTCTGAGAATTTGGAATCATATATGTTGTAATCCATTGGAAAGGAATTGTTTCATGAATTGGATACAGAAACAATTATTTGCTGATTTGAACAATCATCTCATGAACACAATCGATTGCTCTTAATATAGTCGACTGCATGCAATGATCTATTCTGATTTTGAACTATCTGTTAATGTGTCAATTGTGCAGTAAAGTATTTAAAAATATCAACAAATTACTTTAAATTAAAAAAATATAAACAAAAAATTCCATTATAATACTTTGTATTTACTTTTGGTATTGACTGCCTGTAATATGTACAGTACATGGACACTGTAATTAATAAGTTGAACTGGCTTTGATGTAACCATATGTTCTATGCTAATGTTCACTTGTGGAACTCTCTTCTGGCTCCATGCATTCCAGTTAACTTTAACCTGACAAAGTTTAAATGCAATGTCATTCGTTATCTATTGTGATCCTGATTACTTTTCTATTGTTCTCGCTCCTTAGTAATGTTTCTGTTTTCTAATTCTTTCACACTCAGTAGCCCCTTGTGTCTTAGTGGCTTTACTGCCTTCCTTGGGGTGAATCTGTTTAAAATATATACCATATATACTTGCATATCATGTGACTTTTGAGGCTAATTTTAAAGGGCTTTGCATCATACATGAGATATAAAAATAGCATATGTACTGATGACGCTGGCTACACCACTGAGCAAATTATATATCCATTTACTGTCGTCTAAAAGTACAGCTATATTTAAAATAAACATGATTTTGATAAAAACTGATGGTTTATTTAACTGCACCCAATAATAATGCATGTAATATGCACATATTAGTAACATATAAAATACATAGCGAATATGCATCTTTTCCGTTGTTTACGTTTATAAGATGTTTAGCTGTTTCTCATTCGGTTGTTTATGTTTGCACCAAGTATAGCATTACTAATGATACTTTTATCATTCTCTTTTACTTTTTTAACTTATTTAACAAGAAGATGGGATAATGTGATAGAAGAAAAAAGGTTAGTCAATTGTAATTTGGTCTTTCAAAAAAAGATATACACATGATACAGGATAAAATCGTTTTTTATTAGTGAAATGTATATATATATATATAAAAAAATATATATATATATATGTATATATATATATATATAAAAAAATATATATATATATGTATATATATATATATATATAAAAAAATATATATATATGTATATATATATAAAAAAATATATATATATGTATATATATATATATATATATAAAAAAAAAATATATATATGTATATATATATATATATATATAAAAAAAAAAAAGGGAACATAGCTCTTATCTTAAATGACAACTTAAAAGAGACTGTTTGACCAACACAAGGAATGTTAAATAGATAAATAAATAAACAATAAAAAAACAAATGAAAACTACAGACAAACGTTCGTTTTCTTCATCAAGACATTCATTTCTGTAGTTTACTGCTACAGCAAGCAGAGACATTTTTTCTCTCCCGATGATGGCCATGTTGGTCGAAACTAGTCGAGGAATATAAATGAAATAATAATAATAAAAGCATAAGAATATTAATCTACAACCCAGTATGTCTGAAGATTTTAATTGATTTTTTTAATAATTTTTATCGTTCAAAATATATATGTATATATATATATATATATATATATATATATATATATATATATATATATATATATATATATATATATATATATATATAAGTGTGGAATTGGTATATACGGAATAAATTCCAATAACCAACAATTATTATTCTTAAAAGAGTGCTCAATACAGAGTAGAGCAGATATAATTATTTATTTAAATATTATAACATAAATATGTTATAAAATCACTACAAAAATAGCCATTTTGTTTCAACACTTCTGGTGTCTTATCAAGTGATGATGTTGAATGTAGAATAAATGGTTTTAAAAGTTTCAAATTAATTAACGATCCTTCGCTAGGGGTAAATGCTGTTACATAAGCTAGAATGACCAATCAAAATACAAGTATATGGTAATTCAAAAAAATTGACAACAAAGCAAGGTTATCATAGATATTAAAAGATTTATAAAATTTGAAATTAAAATTAAAAGTAAAAAATTACCTATTTAGAAATCTAAATCTAATCTCTATTAAGTTTAAAATTGTAGAATTACTGAGGAGGAAATAAAAAATACATATGTTATTTAATTTATTTTTTCATTGAAATTATGTTAAAAAGGATGTTGATAGCTCCAGACAAAAATGTATACATTTTACAGTTTACTTCAACTGAAACGTAAAACAATTCAAACGCACTCAGGTTATAATACATAAGCGCCCAGACATATTTAGATATATATACACACAAAAAATGGTGATGAGACACGACCCTTGATAAAAAAAAACAAAAAAAAACCAAAAAAAAAACGAACAGACTCACACACACAAACACACACACACACAACCAAATGTGCATGCACTTTCCTTACACATAGACATCGATAAACACAGGCACATACATCCACATGCACATTGACATAGACAATCAGACATAATATCCAAAACATTCGGAGCTTAATGTTATTAAACGAATTCTAACTTGAAATATAACTAATCTGGGCAAATATATATATATATATGTATATATATATATATAGATAAAATTAGTAAAAAAAAAAAAAAAAAAAAAAAAATTTAAACAAATAAATATATATAAATATAGGTTTCCACACACTACATGAAAAAATAAATATAGCACAGAAATTATATAATTATATAATTATACATATATATATATATATATATATATATATATATATATATATATATATATATATATATATATATGTATAATTATATAATTTCCACCACCAGGGGAGAGAAAGGGAATAGGGAGAGAGGATGACGATCCTTATGATTGGATGCGAGCAGGTGCCAACAACAACAATATATATATATATATATATATATATATATATACAGGATGTCCATAAAGTTCGTGTGCACTTTAAAAAATTTATAACTTTACTAGCAGCATGGCCCGGCGTTGTCCGTGCTTGATTCAAAAATCGTATGACTCATACAGCAATCGCTATCACTTGACTTAAAATATTTTTGCCCTTCCTTGCCTTTAAAGGAGTGCCCTTTGCTGTGCTGATGTTGCTACATGCCTTACTTCTTACCTATCTCACACTGCAAATTTTTTCTAAGCTCTATACTAAACATTAAATCTGTTACGAAAAAAAACTAAACAAAATGAACACAAAACGATCAGCTTTAAAAAAGCACTCGTAACTGGAAAAACCAAATGAAAAAAGAATGTTAACAACAAATACTTTTTCACACCCAATCCAGTTCTGCGGAATCAGAATCAACGTTAAGTTTAAGCAAGCGAATAAGCCAATTGGAGTAAAGTGCCATGCAGATTTAAATTTTTTCCACTTGTGACGAATGTAGCTATTGATTTTTTTTGCATGCTAGCATGCTAGTTAACATTCGTGTCAGTCAGCTGTTGGCTCTCATGCTGGCCAATAGAATCTTCCTGCCTATTTGTGGCAGCTCTCACACTGGCCAGTAGAAAATGGCCACTAACTACATGAAAACTGCCGTAGAAGCATGAAAAAATCGATTATTTCCACTATCGATGGGAGTTGGGAAATGCAAAGTTGGTCTTGGCCTTCCAGCTAACTTAGAGCATGTGCATGTAAAGTTTGGTGCAAAGTTTGGTGTATAGATAGAGATTTGTATTTGTGACAGAAATAATCTGTAAAAATATGTTATAGAGTTTAATGTACCTAGTTTTAAGTATAGCTAGAATAACTAATGTGATTTCAGGCATTACTGTAAATCATTTGGCAAATGTTTTCCATGAACTGCAAAATCGTATTACCCTTTGTATTGCTAATGATGGAGGACATGTGGAAACTTAAATAAAATTTCAATAAAACCTTAAAAAAAATATAGATTTACTTCTTTCTAATCCTTTTTACAAATTATTTCTATTGCAAATACAAATAAAGCTATAAATTTTTTAAAGTGCACACAAACTTTATGGACACCCTGTATATATATTCTCTTCTGTCTCTTGGCTGGTATTGGCATAATATGTGTATGCAATTTTTCCCCTACTTAATCAGCTTCAGCCATCAAGATGTCTGTAATGATTTGTGTTTTCCATGTTGGCTTTCATTGGCACACTTCTCCATCCACACTTCAGATGTGGTGCATCATCAGTTATTGGTTTTCATCCATCAATATTAGTTCAATAATGTCATATCTTTCACGGACACTCATTGCAGATACCTGGTTGCCTGCCATGAAAGCCTCATTAATTCTGTCCTTACTGTTATTGCAAATTTGAACAACTCAGAATGCCAATTGTCTTGCATCTCGCAACATCATACATTTCATGTCAATTCTTCAAATGACAGAGTTCACTATTTTTATTGAAGTAAGTAGCACACTGACTTTTACTCTTTTTTTTTAACCAATTCACCTCAAGCAAGGGGATAATGCCACTAAGATTCAAGGGATTACTGGGAGTGAGAGAGAATGAAAATACTTTAGAACGAACCGGAAACCCAATCCTAAACTGGAAACAAGGGAGAAACCTCTACTCCTATTCAAAAAACCTATCTACTCCTACTGAAGGAAGAAAATAAATAAATAACATTTCAGAGTTTAGGCAGTGACATTAGAAGTATAGAGTTGAAGTAGACTTTAGAAGTAACCGGAAACCGAATCCTGAACAGGAAACAAGGGAAAAACTTCTACCCTTGTTCAAAAGACCAGGAACCTGATCTATTGAAACACTCTCTTTATTTATGATGTAACCATTTTAGTTGAAGGGTGGCCAAATTAGGCCTCATTGGATAACCAAACACTGTTAAATTTTGAATATGATGTTTTTTCTTTTGAATAAATAAATTTATACTTTAATTAATTCAAACTAATTTTTTTCATCTTGATTATTACAGATTTTATTACAAACACAGCATTTCAGCCAAGTACCGTTTGGCCATCATCAGGCAACCATTGTATTGTCTGATATGGGATATCTGTTGATTATTATGTTATTTTCTCCGTGACACTTATTGTTCATTCCTGCTGAACTATTGTTTGATTCAAGAATTGAACTCACAACCCAATGGCATAACTAGAGTGCACGCCACCCAGGGCAATCCTTATGCTTGCCCCCCCCATCCCCCATAAAAAGTACATATTGTACAGTGACTCCCACTTAAAGTTATATATATATATATATATATATATATATATATGGATTCAACACCATCACTTGATAAGACATCAGAAGTGTTGAAACAAAATATCTATTTTTGTAGTGATTTTATAACATATTTATGTTATAATTTTTGAATAAATAATTATATTTGCTCTACTCTGTATTGAGCACTCTTTTAAGAATAGTATTTGTTGGTTATTGGAATTTATTCCGTATACATCAATCCTATACTTGGATATATATATATATATATATATATATATATATATATATATATATATGTATATATATATATGTATGTATATATATGTGTGTGTGTGTGTGTATGCGTGTGTGTGCGTGAACTAGTTCTTGTACCATTATAATATTAATTTCATATACTCAAATATAGTATACTTTAAATACACACCAAACGTACTTGAACTTTATCAGTAACAGTTAAAAAAGCAAAAAATGACATATAGGGAAAAAAGTGTCAAAAATTAGGATCATCTTTATTTTTTAAATGAAAATTGCAACTTTCTACAAAGTATTTTTTCTTGCTTTTTTGTTGGCAAATTCTTCAGTGACATCATGAAAAAGTATTTCATCTCACAATTGCCATTCTACAGACAACATAACAAGATTTCTCAACTGCAAGGAGGTACTCATAGCAGATCTTAAGTAATTCTTGATCAGTTTTAGCTTCAAAAGACTTCTTTCACAGGTAGTAACACTAACAGCAATTGTGAGGAAAATCCACAGCATTATTACACTATTCGGAACCAAGTTCCCAAGGTTATACATTTGAATAAACTGCAGAAATTCAAGGGGGGCTTCTTTGCACATCTATATTCTGTTTTTAATAGCAACAACAGCAACAAAATGTTGAAGTCTTTTTCTTTTTCCTTTTTATCAATGTTGTTTTGATCATTGTTATTTTCTGCGTGAGTTCGTTTCAAACATCCTCATCGCCACTGTTATATTTAACGCCCACCCCCATGTGGGTCGTAGTGTGGCACAAGGCCGTGTTTATTGTGGGTTCTCCGAGCCCGTAGGCTCGGTCAAAAATATTCCCTTAGAACCCATATAAATGGGTTCAGGGCCTGCCTACCTCCCCGGACGAAATTTTGCCCATCGGCAAAATTTCGTGCGGGCTCCTCTCTGCTGAGGCAGAGAGTTTGACAGCAATGAACGGTTTGGAGCACCGTTTCTCATTGCCACTGTTATATTCCATGCTAAGGGAATAAACACATAACACCAGGTGGATACTAGAAGAAAGGTTTATTGTACACAACAAGTACAATTTGAAATACGGTACAGTTATGCACACAGGTCAATCTAGTAGTGAGTGCCACTAATTGGAAGGTTGGACGTGCTTTCGTCGTATCACTCACTTCTCCTCTCACTGTCCTCTCTCTCGTAGACAGTAGATTTTATAGGTACTTACTACCTATAGTGTAATCATTCATGAGGGCGACTGGTTATTCCATTACATCAATCATAATCTATTTAACATTTATATTTATCCCCCAAAAGATTCAACAGGTAAGGGAGGCATATTTTTCATCAAGTTCACGAAGCTGTTGAAATCTCAAAGTTATTTCTTGGATCATTTTCTCCAGTGTTTATACAAGGATAAAATCTACCGACACAAAATATTAGTAAAGGTTTGTTTACTCGCCTGAAGAGATTTGCGGTGTGTGTTGTTCAAAGTAATAAGAGACAATTGAAGCAAATAGGTTTTTTTTTTCTGCTTGGTGAGGGAGAGAGGACCGTTTAAGTCTCATTGATTAATAGCCTAATGGAGAGGCCAATATATATGCCATAGTTTAACTTACTCAAAATCAAAAAGGTCCTTCAACTGTGAGTACTGTGCCAACATTAAAACCACTATTATTTCAATACAGCCCATACAGGCTTATATAGCCTACAGCAGACACAAAAATGCCACTCCCATAAAAGTGTCACCCCCATAAAAGTGTCACCCCCATAAAAGTGTCACCCCCATAAAAGTGTCACCCCCATTTATTCTTGTCAATACTGATATAAAAAATGTATTAGTAATGTATTATATTTTTAATGGTTTGGTTTATTTTGTTTTATGGCATATCAACACCTCAATGGGTTATTTAATGCTGACAAGATTTTTAGGATAGATTCGTATGAATAGAATATGTATTCTTTGGTTTAGATTGGTTTGGTTTATTTTGTTTTACGGCATATCAACACCTCAATGGGTTATTTAATGCTGACAAGATTTTTAGGATAGATTTGTATGAATGTATTCTTTGGTTTAGATTGGTTTAGTTTATTTTGTTTTACGGCATATCAACACCTCAATGGGTTATTTAATGCTGACTAGATTTTTATTGCTGCTATAATTTTTTTCCAAAAAATATTTCTGGTAATATTTTTTCCAAAAATGTATTGCTGGTAATAATTTTTTCTTCAAAAATTCATTGCTAGCAAAAATTTCCTACAAAAATGTATTGATAGTATTAAAACCTATTTTTACACATTTTGACTCCAGTTTGGGGGTTAACTATTTTCCCACAGCTTGGACTCTAACAGGTGCTACCACCCTGGGTCAGGGTGGACCTGGGGACACCAGCAATTAAGAGGTTGTTCAACACTCCTCAAAACCTCCTGATCAGAGGCCTTGCTGCTGGACGTAGTTTATCGTCATACCCAGGACATAGGATCTGCTTAGACAATAAATGGGAGATCAATTTATAACTTGATTACAATAAAAACTTCTAACCCCATTTTATGTCCACATATGTTCTTTCTTAGAACCTAATAGTGATTGCAAAAAAATATATAGAATCTACACTGGATAAGAAATGGGGGATCAGTTTACAACTTGATTCTCATACAAAAGTGACCCTCACTTTGTGGCCACATATGTAATTGTTAATCTTCTTCTGGGTTTACAGCCTCATTATGTTGAAACACTGCTTCTTGTATGATCACCAAGTTAAGCAACATTTAGTCTGGTCAATACCTAGATGGTAACAACCATGCCCTTTATCATCTTGCAACTAATGTTTAGTCCTTTCTTTTTGCTTTCTTCATAGAGAATTCAAGAAGAATATGACACAAGGCCATCTTTAAAGTGGGAACCTTTTATAGGACCGAAAATAAAACGTGTCTGAGTTCTCTTGGCACTTCCCACTGAGATGCCTCAGACACCAAGGAATGGCCCTGACTCTCCTCTCTTAGTAGATTGCAAGAAACACTGCATGGAGAATGGTAATGGTAATATTAGCCATTTCCTTATAAGGAAACATCTAACATTCATGAACCAGCATCCAGTACTGCTTTTGGTTGAAATTTAAAAAATCTTTCTCTTAGAACAATTTTTCAGGAAAATAGGTTTCTCAAGTCCAGTAGCTGTTATTGCTCTTTCCAGTATTAATGGAGGTTTCCTTCCTAACCTTTTGTTTGAAGTAGTGTGTCAACATCTTGATTATGTCATTATTTTCTCTTCAAGTTACATGTGCTATCCATTTTAATTGTTGCTACTGTTGGTTTTCAGTCACCAAGTGATATAGTTTCTGTTATTTGGTGCAATGTTTGTGTTTCTGTTGCACCAGTCAACAATGCTCAAAGAAGGATGGTCTTTGGCAAGACCCTCAGGCTTCACTCACTCAAAACTTTTGAATGGCTCCCTAGAATGGAGCATATTGTAATTTGAATCAAACACATCCACTAATGTAAGGACAGATTGCAAAACAGAAAACCCTTTTTGCCAATTGCAAGAAAGACTTTGAACAAGAAAACCATGACCTGTAAATAAATAGTTCTAAATGCCGAGCAAGCTCTAAGTTTCAATGGATTGATGGTTTCTTCCCAATATTAGGCAGTCATTAGCTTTTTGAATATAGTCCATTTTAGCATTTTAAATAATTTCTACAAACTAGAAATTAATTTATCTCCTTTATTTGTTAATTGAAACAGGACAACTATTTTTTTTAGTACACCATTTCAGTGGTATTTTAATAGTATTAGTATTTTAGTAGATCATTTCAGTGGTATTTTAATAGTATTAGTATTTTAGTAGACCATTTCAGTGGTATTTTAATAGTATTAGTATTTTAGTAGATCATTTCAGTGGTATTTTAATAGTATTAGTATTTTAGTAGATCATTTCAGTGGTATTTTAATAGTATTAGTATTTTAGTAGACCATTTCAGTGGTATTTTAATAGTATTAGTATTTTAGTAGACCGTTTCAAAAAGAACAAAGATGGAGAAGGACAGAGCCACATCCACTCATGGCTAAGCTTGTCATCTGTACATGTTTTTTTTTTTTAGTTCAAGCAGCATTCACACTTTTAAAATAAAATAGATTCAGTCTTTTTGTATTGAAAGATATGGGATTGTATTAGATATGGAATATAAAATAGCTTCAAACTGTTTTAAATGCAAAAATAAGAAATCACCTTATACAAAAGATCACATTATGAAGTGTGTGATTCAAGGTTTCCCACTTAAATGCCCCTTTTTTCAAGGGCAGAAGGAATATACATACAAGTCGATGTGCTCATATGTAAATGAGGCAAGGCTTATTTCAATATCACTACAGATAATATAGTATGCAAATAAATATTGACATCTTTGCACATAAAATCTGTCATCCTGAAGACATCTGTTGACAATTATTTCACTGGAGAATAAAAATATTATAATGATAAATTCTTTAATACAATTTCTTTATTTTTTAATTGATATTTTAGATTTCTTTATTCAGGAACCAGCATTGATTTTATTTACTGGCAAACAAACAAATAAAAAACAAAATGGCTGCCATTATCTCTTGTAAAATTCAGCCATTTTTATTTTAGCTTGTTTTTTTATCAGTCATTTTTTTAAATTGATAAACTAAAGCTGTGATTTGGCAATTATCTCTTACTAATATTCTTTTTTCTGTTTTCTGTTTTTGTTGTGCTTTTCAGAAAGATCTGCTGCTTCTCTGCATCCTCGTTGTCACGTTTCTCTACATGTCTTTTTGTCTCTACTTTTGGTTAGTGGCCAGCAATGACTCCAACAGTTTTAACTGGTAAGTTTGCTTTCTGCTTTTATTTTCACTCAACTATGCTCATCACCATGTGCATTGTTCCTTCAGAACAGTCGACCTGTACTGACCTAAGACCATTAGGAAAAGAAAATAGATCTGAAGAATTAACTCAAAAGGGATTTAATATAAGTTTCAGGCCTTAGACTGCAGCAGATTTCAATTTTTATTATTTGGTTTAAGTTTCTTCTATAATAATGTGCTTTCATGACCCTCCAAATTGCTCAATCTTCAGATATCACACACACACACACACACACACACACACACACACACACACACACACACACGCGTGCACGCATGCACATGCACACACACACTCTCTCTCTCACACACGCACTCTCTCTCTCACACATACACACACACTCACACATGCACATGCACACACATACACACACACACACTCTCTCGCACACGCTCTCTCTCTCACACACACACACACACACTCACATACGCACATGCACACACATACATATGCACACATGCACATACACTCTCTCACACACACACTCACATGCGCACATGCACGCACATACATATGCACACATGCACACACACTCTCTCACACACGCACTCTCTCTCTCACACACACTCACACACACACATGCACACACATACACATGCACACACACTCTCTCACACACGCACTCTCTCTCTCACACACACACACACACTGAGGCACACACAAAAACAACAACAAAAAACTGAATTCTGATAGCTTAAGCTTATATCATCAGGACAGACTCCCATCAAACTGGGGCATATGGTAAAACGTTATCTGTCTGTTTTTTTTTTTATCAATTCACCAAAAGCAAAGCAATAATATCACAAAGATACAGGAGGCTACTGGGGATAAACTTCTACACGTGTTCAAAAGACTGGGGAGGAGTGTGAACCGGACAAATAGTGAACCTGTCCGACTGTTTGTCTGTCTGTCTATCCGTCTTCCTATTTATCTTGACATACCATCATTTTTGAAGCCTCAAAGCTGAGCCAGAATTCAATTTTTATTATTGGTTTAAGTTTCTTATATAATAAAATGCTTTCATGACACCCAAATCCCTCAAGTTTCAGATATCAAACACACACAGACACACAAAACAAATTGAATAATGATAGCTTATATCACCAAGGCAGACCCCCATCAAACTGGGACATATGGTAAAACATTATTTATCTATCTATCTGACTTTTTATTTACCTAGACTTACCATAATTTCCAAGACTCAATCAATTTTTATTATTGGTTTAAGTTTCTTATATAATAAAATGCTTTCATGACACCCAAATCCCTCAAGTTTCAGATATCAAACACACACAGACACACAAAACAAATTGAATAATGATAGCTTATATCACCAAGGCAGACCCCCATCAAACTGGGACATATGGTAAAACATTATTTATCTATCTATCTGACTTTTTATTTACCTAGACTTACCATAATTTCCAAGAATCAATCTGAGAGAGTTATCAGTTTTTAGTACAGGTTTATTTTTCTTCTACTAGTTGAATACTTATTCTACTAACAGAGAAAAGTAAGAAGTTCACTTACCTCTCTAAAATATTTATATAAAACAACATTTTCAGTAAGACATCTATTTTCTAAAATTCTTTTTGTTGTGATGCTAAGTCCACTTAAATTTCCTTTTACCTCTGGACATAACAAGGCAGATATAAATTCTTTCTCTACAAATGAATTAAAAAAAATTGTATGCCCTCTTCACTGTTGTTAATAGTAGCCAAATACCTGTCCTACAGGTATAAATGTTCTTTCATTTTTCTAAGGTTTCTGTATCAACATTTTCAGTAAGACATCTATTTTCTAAAATTCTTTTTGTCGTGATGCTAAGTGCACTTGAATCTCCTACTCTGGACATAACTACATACAGCTGACCATGAGAGGCATGAATCATTTTCTCATGTTTTATTCAGCAAACTTACCATTTTTCACTTGGTTAAATAATCTGTCAGTTTTAAGAATATCCAATTAAACAAACTAATTTGACTTAATTCCATAATTCCATAAATGTTTCTCAACTCCATTTAACTAAAGGGCAGTAATTTAAAATAGCAGACAACAACAATGCTTATTATGAACACCTTAGGTTTTCTACCTTCTGACTGAATTTGAACAATGCAGATATAAATTCTTTCTCTACAAATATAATGAATTAAAAAAATTGTACGTCCTTATCACTGTTGTTAACATGGGTAGCCTGAGCATGTGCACCCCGGTCAGATCCCAAAATGTCCTGGCGGCTCTATTACTATTTCCATCAAGATCATTCAGAAGAACTACACACCTTAGTTTTTCCAGTTCTAAGCTTCATGGCTAAGATCCACTATACCAGGCATATTGTAGGGAATCACCATCTTTTCTTTTATATTCCACTAAAGCAGCTTCTTCCCATGAACCATTGTCTTGTGGAACCAACTCCCAAGAGGTTACTTTACTCACTACAATCTTAACCTGTTCAGGTCTAGGGTGAACCGTTATCGCCTCCATATATCCATATAAGCTGTGCCTCTTGCTCTGTAACCTTCTACCTTGAGAGGCCCTTGGGCCTTGTACAGGGTGAACACCGCTTTAAAAAAAAACAAAATAAGACCCCCTCAAACTGCAGCATGAACAGAAAATAAAACAGTTATTGATAGGTTATATAACTGGAACAGATTCCTCAAATAGGACACAGCCCAAGCCAAATCCTGGATGAATGGTAAGCCTATTTCTAAACGATACCTCACCAGACAGTTTATTTATTTATATGAAGCTTAGGTCATTTTATCAGAACTTTATTTCATTCAGAAATTCATCATTTTGTTTTTCATTCCAGTATCTGTTTCTATTTGAATTTCTGTCGGCTCAAGTATGGCAGCATTACTTTCTGTTTCTTTATGTAATGTTGTGAACTGTTCAGATTTGATTTGATCTGTTTCTTTAATGGCACATCAAACTCCTTATGGGTCATTAAATGGCAAAATTTTCTTGAGAGCTTTGAAGTAATAAAATATGATATATGTTATTCTGCTTTCACAGTTGAATACATGGTAGACGATACTTTGCTTTTGTACATATACATGTTTGTGTGGACATAATTACTAGAGGAGGTGATAGGTGTGTTTTATGTTGTAGCTTTATTATATTTTGGAATACAGTTTGATTTCTTTAAGAAATTATAGGATATTATATGGATTAATGTCATGAAAGAATTCTTTCATGTTGGTTGTCTGGTTGATTTTCTTTAGTGACATATAAACTTTTATGAATTATTTAATGCTGAAATCTAAATATTTTGAATGCAACTGTATGCCTTCAACTACAGATAAAATGTATTGTTGGTCATTTTGCTGTCAATAGGTATCGTTGGTAATTTTTTTATATAAGGATGTATTGCTGGTATTTTTGCTATAAAAATGTCTTTTTATACTTTAATTTTTTGTTTGGGAGTTCACTATTTGCACATAGTTGGGACACTAACAGGTGCTACCACCCTAAGTCATGATGGTCCTGGGAACAACAGCAATTAAGAGGTGTAACCCATTCAGGAAATGGGAAAATGTCTTTTCCCCTCATCTGACATCCATCCAAATAAGCTCATCAAGTAGAAGGCTCTTTAAAAAAGCAAACACTAAAGTTCCATTCCAAAGGTAAATCAGTTGACATATTATAAAATAATTCGAGGCAACAAAACATTCCAATTATTTCAATCACAAATTCAGCTACTTGATATAAAAGCAACAAAAATAAGATGAAAGAAATACTAGTGAAAAATGAATAATAATTGACAAGGCTTCATCTAAGAAATTCAGACAACTTAAGACTATTACTACTTGGTGGAAAAGCAAGAGAAATAAGATGAAAGAAATACTAGTGAAAAATGAATAATAATTGACAAGGCTTCATCTAAGAAATTCAGACAACTTAAGACTATTACTACTTGGTGGAAAAGCAAGAGAAATAAGATGAAAGAAATACTAGTGAAAAATGAATAATAAGTGACAAGGCTTCATCTAAGAAATTCAGACAACTTAAGACTATTACTACTTGGTGGAAAAGCAAGAGAAATAAGATGAAAGAAATACTAGTGAAAAATGAATAATAAGTGACAAGGCTTCATCTAAGAAATTCAGACAACTTAAGACTATTACTACTTGGTGGAAAAGCAAGAGAAATAAGATGAAAGAAATACTAGTGAAAAATGAATAATAAGTGACAAGGCTTCATCTAAGAAATTCAGGCAACTTAAGACTATTATTACTTGATATAAAAGCAACAAAAATAAGATGAAAGAAATACTAGTGAAAAATGAATAATAATTTGCAAGGCTTCATCTAAGAAATTCAGACAACTTAAGACTATTACTACTTGGTGGAAAAGCAAGAGAAATAAGATGAAAGAAATACTAGTGAAAAATGAATGATAATTGACAAGGCTTCATCTAAGAAATTCAGACAACTTAAGACTATTATTACTTGATATAAAAGCAACAAAAATAAGATGAAAGAAATACTAGTGAAAAATGAATAATAATTAACAAGGCTTCATGTAAGAAATTCAGACAACTTACAGCTACAAAATGAAAATAAAATCTACAGTTTGTAATAAATAGCATTAATCTTTTCACTCTGACTTTTTTTCTGGGTGAAAAATACAAGACCTGCTTTGAATTTTGCAAAAGAAACATATCTTTTTTTCACTTGATACAGAAGTGACGATATCAGCGTAAATGAGTCATTACTTTGTACTTTTTTTTTACTTAAAGTTTTATCAAAATTAGAATATGTCTGTCTAAATTTTAAAATTTCCTTTCCAATGACATTTTCACAGAATCCCTCCAGAAATTTCTCTGATGCCGTCAGCCTTTTTCTAGATAAATACAAATTCCATTTAGTCCACAGAGGCTGATGATAGACACACTCTTGCATAATGGCAGACAATATAGTTGAGCAATATCAGCTAGAACAAATAACTGACCTGGTTATTGGTAATTGCCAAACTGATTTAGTCTTTTTGGTACCAAATTTGGAATCCTGTCTCACAACTGACATCTTCATGGAATGGTAGAGAAATAAAAAGGATTTATGTGTGGGTGTAATTGCAGCTGCTGTAATGTTTAGTAACCCGTGAAGAGAAATCAGTGAATGGAGTTCAAATTCCAGTTGAGTTCATTAAATTCACTTTTACAGAAATAACCTTGGCAAATGTATTAATTTTGTATTATTCTAAGCATTATTTTAGTGGCTACTCATGTTTAAATAAACATCCTGCCTTTTAAACAGCGTGAATTTCATTATTTTATATCATTTCACCCCCAAGTCACTAAGATACAAGGGGTTACTGTGTGTTAGAGAATATGAGAAAAATATTCACCCTATTTACATTATTTGGACTATTGTCCCCATCTTTGTTGCCATATTTATTACAACATTTTGGCCGTTGTATGCTCCGGCCGTCTTCAGGTGGTTGGAAAGTCGAACTGAATTCTTTATTTTGCTCACTGGGGTAGACTGTTCTAGTTGCATGTGCCCTGTCTAATGGATGTCACTTATCTCCTGTTAATTCCTCTCTCCAAGTTCTCCTCTGCCATAACCAGGTATTGAACTCACACTCTTTGGTTCCTGTCACTGGATTTAACTAATACCTTTATTCACTGTGCCATGTGTCCTCAAGGACACATGGCACAGAAAAATGTTCTATTAAGAAAGGAGGACAATAAAAGAACGTGTATTAAGAAGACAGAAGATAACAATTGACACTGCATTTAAATTTTTGACGATCAAAGATAACTACGAAGCAAGAAATATGAGAGAAGCAGCTGGAGGCATGAACATAGAATCAAGAGCGTTTGTCTGTAGCAAATAACATTGTTCAGTGCTGCAATGCATACAATGCAAACACTGTCTTGTGACCCTTATTGCAACAACCATTCCTATGATCAGATGTTCTCCTTATGTGGATGAGTCCATGTTCAACAGTTAGGATTTCATCAGACTGAAACGCAATGTCATCATTGTCTTCTTAATTCCTGTTCTTTTATTGTTCTTCTCTCTTTAATTTTTTCTCATATTCTCTCACACTCTGTAACCCCTTGCATCTTAGTGGCTTTATTGCCTTGCTCCAGGTGAACGGATTAAAAAAAAGGAAAGAAACTACAGAACCAATGAGATGAAATTAATTCATTTTTAATTTATTTGTGTGTGTGTGTGTGTGTGTGTGTGTGTGTGTGTGTGTGTGTGTGTGTGTGTGTGTGTGTGTGTGTTTCATGCATCTAATAAATATGACTGATAGTGATTTACAAAAACTAAATATAATCAAGGTTGTTATAAAGATTGTATGACACACGTAGTTTCGGTTAATAATACTGTAAAGAAATACTGGGTCAAAGGTGAAGTGAAGAATGAGTTTGGTCACATGAGAGACATGGATTATTAATAGCAAATAACGTTGTTCAGTATAGCAATGCGTACGATGCAAACAGTCTTGCGACCCTTATTGCAACAACCATTCGTATGATCAGATGTTCTACTCATGTGGATGAGTCCATGTTCAACAATTAGGGGAGAGAAAATTGGTCCTCTTCCTACCAAGCAAAGGGAATTTTTTCTTCAGATTCTCAGTTTGATTTTTTTTTAATCTCATGTCAACTTTAGAGATGAAATCATCAAAAATTAAACCAAGACTGAAGATAAGCATACATTTGTTTTTTTTAAATCATTTCACCCCAGCAAGGCAATAATGCCACAAGGACATGAGGGGTTACAGGAAGTGAAAATCTTTTTGCATATCAAATGCACATCCATCTTGTATGTATGTGCACCTCAAAACAGCTGCATAAAAACCTTAAATAAAGACTCTGAAGACGAAGTCCCATTCGTCAGATGGTTTGTTAAAAGTCAAGGAAAGTGACAAAAAAAAAAGAAATATACATATAAGACTAAGGGAATGTAAACTGAATTCAAAGCCATCCTGAAGAGGGCTGGGTTCCATCTGCCTGTCTTGCCTTAGATACACCCTCTAGTGCTATAGCTGCAGTACATGTGATGTTCCTATAACCAGATTAAGACCCATAGAGACCCTAAGCACTTAAAAGATTTTGGGGTCCCCATACACCTGCAAGTTAAGCAAGCTAACATGGAGTCTCGGTGAGTAGTGCAAATAAAGGATATCAAACGAGAATGTGCATTGGGGAAAGCTGGAAATAAATACGTGTTGTGGTAGGATCCACCTAATTTGCATAGTGGAGTACCGACTATATAAATATGGTTGGTACCGGGAAGACAGAGAGGTGAATCAAGAGATTCAACTAGAGACTCTGCCCGACTGCGACTTAGTCAACACATTCTCCAGGAACGGTCTTCCCAGGAATATACAAAAGACTATATGTAAATATTGTGTACACTTTCTTGTTTCAATACATTTTGTTCTAAGTACATTTTGTGTTGCATTATTATTCCATGCATTAGTTCAAGTTTCAACAATACGGAAGGAACAAAAAGGCACATACAACCTTCGAGTGAGTCTGATCATCAGTCCCAACCCAGAAATAAAGAAAGAACCAGTTGCCACTGAGCAGCCACTGTCAAATGAGCCAGGACCTGATTCTAACAGAACTGTGTCCAGAAGTGGTCGGGTAATCAAGAAACCAATGTGTTACAGAATCACATAAAAATATGGCCAGAATAATGCCAAAGAAATATGAAGGTAGTCTACCCCTGTTCACAAAAATTAAATCCCATTAAGTTAACTAGTTATTATTTTAAGACATTTATGATATGTTTAACGTTCTTTTTATAGATATAGTATTTAAGCAAATGCTCTGTTTTATAATAAACAGTATTAAACAACATTTACCGGCCTGAATGTCCGAGAAATTATCGTAGAAAATATTCGTCCTCCGACAGGAATCGAACTTGTATCCTATACGGAACCGTCATATAGCCTGACGTGCCTTAAACAATTGGGCCACAGAGGAGCATTCGGTTAGCAAGGTCGATTTTACTGCCTTTAAACTTCAATCTTCCATGAATCTCTCGTGTACATTCATATCTGCTCAAAGCGTATCCAAACGTAAACAAATGACATCACACATTATGAAATGGACAAAGTCCAACAATTATTTTAAGACATTTTTTATGTTTATACGTTCTTTTTATAGACACAAATATTTAAGTAAATGCTCTGTTTATAATAAACAGTTATTAACGACATTTACCAGCCTGAATGTCGGACTTTTATTTTTAACTGGCCTTCCATATATGGTATGATTGACCCTTGAGTTGTACAGGTCAAGATTGCAGTGTTTAGGAAAACATCCATTTTGGAATCTGTTCCACAAAATAGCACTTCCGTTGGGAAAAAGCTTCTTACAAATAAAAGTCAATCTGAAAAGCATTTTTTTATGTAAGTCATCAATACTTCATTAACAAGAAATGTGTAGATATAAAGTAGGGGATCAATTCTCTATTACAATCTATTCATAAACTGATCCCTCATCTGTGGCCATGGTAGATTCTCTAAATTTCTATTGTTTCAGATGAATTGAAAATCTGGAAAAAATATGAGTGTAGGTAATCAATATTTGGCTAATAAACAAGAAAGTGTGGTGTGGATATAAAGCGGGGGATCAATTCCATATTACAATTAATATATAAACTGATCCCTCACTTTGAGGCCACAATGGTCTGTATTGCTATTTCAGAGAGGCTGTAAATAAATCTAAGACATGTCTGTGTGTGTGTGTTTTTTAAGCATATCACCCTAAGCGAGGGATGAGTGCCACTAGCACGCAAGGGGTTACCGAAATTGAGAGCAGAAGTAAAGAGGGTGTTTGAGACAAGAATATAGAGAAGGACAGGGATCAGGAACAAGGCATCAGAAGATGTCAATTGACATTACATTTGAATATTTGAACATTATAGCTATCAGGGAAGCAAGTGATAGGAAAGTAGTTCCACTGACAGGAGGTGCGCTTAAATTCATGCAGTTTGGGAATGAGTGAAAGTAGCTCGTCGAAGCAGTTGCCATGAAATTACTTGTAGAAAAGACAGAGGGAAGCCACAGCATGTCTGTGACATAGCGACTGTAGATGGGATGCCAGATCAGGAGCAACATACTGGTTAGATCCATAACATTATAAAGTTTCATCCCATACAAATTCAACCATCTGCATCAAAGATAAGGAAACATGACTCATCTGACTAGACGACAGCCTTCCATAATTCAATGACAATATAACATGCGGCCAAAAGTAGTGAACATCAACAAATCCCTATGGAATTCAGTGTCTGCTGTATAGAGCATTCCCTAATAGGTTGAATGGTACCAAGTGGTTATCATCCTTGTCAGCTTATCAATGGCTCTATTCTTGCATCATCTGCAGCTATTATATTTTGGAGGGATAATATTATTATTATTATTATAAATAAAAATAAAATATAAAATAATAATAATAATGAAAATTATAAATAAAATAAAACAATATCATAAAAATGTTGTATAAAATAAATAAAAATCTAAAATGATAAAAATACACCCAGCATGCAAAAAAAAAACTGTTCCCGTCAGAAATATGGACATCCCACCAAAAGATGTTAAATTCAATCTCTTCACCACAAACATTGGCAACACTTATTCAACTTCTCTCTGTGATATGGCTTGTAATACTACGGAGTAAATTCTCCCTTTTATCACATGTACCATAAAACAATTGTAACCTAAAACAATACACACACCAATACACACAAAAACATAAATTGCATGAAACTAACATACAATTTATCATGCTTTTCCTGTTATTTCTGTATGTTTTATCTTCTGTTAAGTATGCTTTTATCTCTGTGAATATAAAGCTAATTTCTATTTCTATGATGTGAGTGAACCCCCACAATATACAACTGATGTCTCGCAATTTGTCTGAGAAAAACTTCAAGCAGAGTTGGATTTTTTTTTCATTTACATCCAATTTTTAAAATTTTTTTTATTTTTGTACGTAAGGCTAACAAAAAAAAACAAGCAAAATGCAGCTGAAGGGCTTGAGAGATTATCAAGGTGGGGTGGGGTGGTAGGATAATTGAAAGTTGCCAAATTAACAATATTTGGCTACATCATTATTATAAATAAAAATAAAATTTAAAATAATAATAATAATAATTAAAATAAGCTTGCACAATACCCAACATTTTTTTTAAAAGCAAATCACGCCAAGCAAGGTGGGAGTGTCACTAGCACACAAGGGGTTACAGAGAGTGAAAGTAAGAGTAAAGAGGAGTGTTTGGGGAAAAGGATAAAGAGAAGGACAGGGATCAAGGTCAAGGCATCAGAAGATGTCGATTGACATTACATTTGAATATTTGAAGATTATAGCTATCAGGGAAGCAAGTGATAAGAAAAAAGTTGCCCTGACAGGAGGTGCGAGTGAAAAATCTGTTGGCGTAGAAGAGGTGGTTATATTTAACTGTCTAGACAGTAAAAGGGCGGGGACCAAGATGTCAACCAAGTTGTCATGAAGTTGGGGCACCAGGGAAAGTAGCTCATCAGAGCAGTTGCCATGAAAATACTTGTAGAAAAGACAGAGGGAAGCCACAGCATGTCTATGAGAGAGTGAGTGTAGACGAGATGCCAGATCAGGATCTATCACATTGCATATCCATCTCTGGATTTTGTTGAGGACCTCGAGATGAACAGTGGGGGCACCAGACCATATATGGCCGCAGTATTCAATGGAAGGATGAATGGTTGATTTATAGATTTGAAGGATGGACTCAGGTGAGAAAAATCTTCTGGTGCGGCACAGAGAACCAATTTTCCTTGTGGTAGATGAAGCTATTGATTCAATGTAAGTGTTCCACCTCAGGTCAGTTAAAAGCATGAGACCAAGGAGGCACAGAGAGATGCTCTCATGGAGTTGGGCATGAGTCATTCTGATAGGAGGTAGGGAAGGTTCTCTATGGTGAGTAAATGAGGGCAGTTTTGTTTTGGAGGCATTACAAGCCATTTTCTGCACCCAGTCAACCACAGATTGGATGTCCATTTCAAGACCAATGGCCAGGTTAGTTTTGACAGCAATGCTGGATTTACTATTGAGGCAGGAGTAAATAGTAGTGTCATCTGCGTAGATGCCTACTTGGGAACTGATAGCTAATCTGTATTTGATAAACGAACGAGAAATAATAATGGGGAGTGGGGGATCAATTCTATATTACATACAATATGTAAACAGATCCCTCATTTTGTAGCCACGGTAGTTTTTATACATTTATATTTCAGAGACATAAAAGACATGCCTGTGAAGCTAATCAGTATTTGATTCATTCATTTTTTATGGCTTATCGACCCATTGCAGGTTATTTAAAACCAGAAAATATTTTTACTTTCTAAGATTTTTTTTTCAAGATAATGATTTAGTGATACAAGTCTTACTAATTAACCCATTGCTGGGGGGGAGGAAGATGGGGAGAGATACCTTTTCCCAAGGATATTTGTATGTATTATCGGGAACTGGAATTTGACTCTCAGATTAACAAGTCTGAGCCATTATCCATTACACCCTCGATGGATCCAAGCTTACAGCATCTGGTATTCACAAGCAGTTACCCATCTAAGTACTGGCCAGGCTTGATATTGCTTAACTTTGGTGATTGTATGGGAACTGGTGTTTCAATGCTATACAGCTGTAAACTGATAATATTTTGGAATTGGTAATTAAAGGAAATTGATTTTGTTGGTCACGTGTGGTCAGTGTAAGAATTTAATGTTATTTGTTGATTAGTAATGTTGGGGAAGCTGTTTTTCTATTTTTACGACATTTTTAATAGACTCCTTTTGGGAAATTGTATATTATCCCTGTTTTATCCACTGCCCTGTATTTGAATCTCTTAGATTAACTATTAACAAGGTTCCTGAGTCAATGCTGTGTTTTGTGACTCAAATCAAGACTGTTTAAATGACATCAACTTATGTAATGCAAAATTGGTTCCAGCAGATGTGAGAATGTCGGAATTAACCAAAAGCAGTTGCGTCAGTATATACAAAAGACAATCCTTGAAAACAAATGTACTAACCTTTGAAAATACATGGGGAAAAATAATGACAAACTTAGACCTTCATTATTTACATTATTCGGACTATTGTACTCATCTTTGTCGCCATGTTTATCACAACGTTTCGGCCATTGTATGCTCTGGCCTTCTTCAGGTGGTTGAAATGTCAAACTGAACCCTTTTACTTACTTACTAGGGTAGAATGTTCTAGTTCCAAGTGCCATGCCTAATGGATGTCAGCTATCTCCTGTTAATTCACCTCTGAAAGTTCTCCACCACCGTAACCAGGTATTGAACTCACACTCTTTGGGTCCTGTCACTGGATCTAACTAATGCCTTTATCCCCTGTGCCATATGTCCTTGATGACATCTGTGTATGGATTTCTGGGTATTATAAACCTAATGTCTTCAGCAACCATTTTTACCAGTGCTCATATTGCAATTTTTGCTGTTATCATTTCATGTTTTTTACCAGAGCTCATATTGCAATTTTTGTTGTTATTATTGCTTTTCTCTGGCACTCCTTATTACTGGTTCCCATATTGTATTCATTTCTATGCTTGGGCGGCTCAGGAGATTTTTGTGGCCTAGCATATGTGCTGATTCCTTAAGTTTATGAATTTTCCAATAGTGTTCTTTGTCAATGATCTCAACCTGATCCCACTGAGGAATTAACAGGAGATAACTGATAACTGACATCCATTAGACATGGCATGTGGAAGTAGAACAGTCTACCCCAGTGAGCGAAATAAAGGGTTCAGTTCGACATTCCAACCACCTGAAGAAGGCTGGAGCGCACAATGGCTGAAACATTGTGATAAACATGGCGACAAAGATGAGGACAATAGTCCAAATAATGTAAATAGTGTACATAATACCTCATCTCAGAAATATAGACAGATATTGGACCTTCATGCTCACAAAAAAACGGAGTATCACAAGGATGGTTTTTCCCTTAACACTGCTATTATTTTAACTACCTTCACTCCTTGGCAATGTTTAGTTTTAAAAGTGATGATTAAAATTGTAATAAAACCTAAACATATGACAAAAGTAAATTTATACATTTTTTCTCTAGTATTTATAACAAAAATATCAAACACTATTTATTAGATTGTTTACAAGAATAATTTTATATTTATGACATTCTAAAAACTAATACAATTAAAACTAATGCAATGCAATGTTTATCATTTACCAGTTTATAAAGAAATAAATATGAAAACAATTTTTTATTCATAAATTTATAAACATTTACTGAATTATTAAAATATGTGAACCAACTATAAAGAAATCCTTATTTACCATTTTATAAAGTTTGAATCAATTGGCAATTAGCCAATGTTTTGCCAACCATTCCAATAAACAATATCTAAATAAATGGCAAGTTCTGTCTGGCTGTCTGTGGGTCTGAAATCTCTCTAACTCAGGCCACACTTGCTCTACATTGACATAGCTTTTTGAAATCAGGATGATGCCAGGATTTTAGAAAGTTTGAATTCATTGGCAATTAGTTGATCTTTTGCCAACCATTTCGATAAACAATCTAATAAATAAATAGAGTTTTATTATTTTTGTTGGCAGTTCTCAAGAACAAAGAAAATGTATAAATTCACTTTCATCATATGTTTAAGTTTTATTTCAATTCTAATCATAGCTTTTTAAATCAATAAATATTGCTTAGAAGATAAAATAATAGTGGTGTCAAGGGAAAAATCCTCTTTTTGGCATTGGGATTTATTTTTATGGACTGAAGGTTCAATTTTACCAAAATCTCTGTCTCTCTGTCTCTCTCTCTCTCTACACACACACACAGACACACACACACACACACACACATATATATAATTGTGTATTTGAGCAGCAATCTGTCTTCTATATTAGTTTTCATTAAAGACAACTGACAAGGTACTCCAAGTAAGCATTTTGTTTAATTTTTATTGTACTGATATAAGTGTTTTATTTTCAGGACATAAAGTCTTTAAAAATTGTCCAAATGTTCTATATATCTGATTGTTTTCGGATATTCTATTAGCCATTATCAAGAAGTTTTTCATTTTTAACTGAATGTGTACATTTTTTATATGTTTCTAGAATGACAGCAATGGTTTTTAATTTTTAAAACACGATCAGCATATTTTGGCCATGTTCATGGTTATTATTGGCCATGTTCATAGTTATTATTGAGTGTCACACTCAGTAATATCAACTATGAATACAGCCATAATGTGCTGACCATGTTTGGAAAATATAAGAACATTCCCGTCACTCTAGAAACATAAAAAATCTATACATTGAGTTAGAAATAAAAAAACATCCTTCATAATGGTTAATAGAATTTTTTCTTTTATAAATTTTGTGTCATAGGGTGGCCGTTAATAATGAAGTATAACACAAAACTTCAATGTTAAATAAAACAGTATTTAATTACAACTTCAAATAAATACTTAACAAGAACAAAGAAGTAAAAGTCAACCAAAGCGATGTAATGGAATAACCTGTCCCCCCCCATGAGTGACTACACTATACGTAGTAACTACCTATAAGTAGCTGTAAGTCAACGGACTTCAGAGACGAGCTGGGATCTATGACTCAGACTTACGCAAGAACTACCGACCTTCCAATAGTAGCAGTCACTACTGGATTGACTTGCAACGACCTTGTGCATTACTGATGAATTTATTTTTATTGTACAGGTTTTTACAATAAACCTTTACTTATTTTATCCACCATGTTGTTCAAGTATATATTCCTATAGTAGCACTCACTACTGGATTGACTTGCAACCACCTTGTGCATAACTGTTACCTTTATTCTTATTGTACTAGTTTTTTACAATAAAACGTTACTTATTTTATCCACCGTGTTGTTCAAGTATATATTCCTATAGTAGCACTCACTACTGGATTGACTTGCAACGACCTTGTGCATAACTGTTACCTTTATTCTTATTGTACTGGTTTTTTACAATAAACCTTTACTTATTTTATCCACCATGTTGTTCAAGTATATATTCCTATAGTAGCACTCACTACTGGATTGACTTGCAACGACCTTGTGCAAAACTGTTACCTTTATTCTTATTGTACTGGTTTTTTACAATAAACCTTTACTTATTTTATCCACCATGTTGTTCAAGTATATATTCCTATAGTAGCACTCACTACTGGATTGACTTGCAATGACCTTGTGCATAACTGTTACCTTTATTCTTATTGTACTGGTTTTTTACAATAAACCTTTACTTATTTTATCCACCGTGTTGTTCAAGTATATATTCCTATAGTAGCACTCACTACTGGATTGACTTGCAACAACCTTGGGCATAACTGTTACCTTTATTCTTATTGTACTGGTTTTTTACAATAAACCTTTACTTATTTTATCCACCATGTTGTTCAAGTATATATTCCTATAGTAGCACTCACTACTGGATTCACTTGCAATGACCTTGTGCATAACTGTTACCTTTATTCTTATTGTACTGGTTTTTTACAATAAACCTTTACTTATTTTATCCACCATGTTGTTCAAGTATATATTCCTATAGTAGCACTCACTACTGGATTCACTTGCAATGACCTTGTGCATAACTGTTACCTTTATTCTTATTGTACTGGTTTTTTACAATAAACCTTTACTTATTTTATCCACCATGTTGTTCAAGTATATATTCCTATAGTAGCACTCACTACTGGATTAATTTGCAACGACCTTGTGCATAACTGTTACCTTTATTCTTATTGTACTGGTTTTTTACAATAAACCTTTACTTATTTTATCCACCATGTTGTTCAAGTATATATTCCTATAGTAGCACTCACTACTGGATTGACTTGCAATGACCTTGTGCATAACTGTTACCTTTATTCTTATTGTACTAGTTTTTTACAATAAACCTTTACTTATTTTATCCACCATGTTGTTCAAGTATATATTCCTATAGTAGCACTCACTACTGGATTGACTTGCAACGAACTTGTGCATAACTGTTACCTTTATTCTTATTGTACTGGTTTTTTGCAATAAACCTTTACTTATTTTATCCACCATGTTGTTCAAGTATATATTCCTATAGTAGCACTCACTACTGGATTGAGTTGCAACGACCTTGTGCATAACTGTTACCTTTATTCTTATTGTACTGGTTTTTTACAATAAACCTTTACTTATTTTATCCACCATGTTGTTCAAGTATATATTCCTATAGTAGCACTCACTACTGGATTGACTTGCAATGACATTGTGCATAACTGTTACCTTTATTCTTATTGTACTAGTTTTTTACAATAAACCTTTACTTATTTTATCCACCATGTTGTTCAAGTATATATTCCTATAGTAGCACTCACTACTGGATTGAGTTGCAACGACCTTGTGCATAACTGTTACCTTTATTCTTATTGAACTGGTTTTTTACAATAAACCTTTACTTATTTTAACCACTGTGTTGTTCAAGTATATATTCCTATAGTAGCACTCACTACTGGATTGACTTGCAATGACCTTGTGCATAACTGTTACCTTTATTCTTTTTGTACTGGTTTTTACAATAAACCTTTACTTATTTTATACACCATGTTCAAGTATATATTCCTATAGTAGCACTCACTCCTGGATTGACTTGCAACGACCTTGTGCATAACTGTTAACTTTATTCTTATTGTACTGGTTTTTTACAATAAAACTTTACTTATTTCAACCACTGTGTTGTTCAAGTATATATTCCTATAGTAGCACTCACTACTGGATTGACTTGCAACGACCTTGTGCATAACTGTTACCTTTATTCTTATTGTACTGGTTTTTTACAATAAACCATTACTTATTTTAACCACTGTGTTGTTCAAGTATATATTCCTATAGTAGCACTCACTACTGGATTGACTTGTAACGACCTTGTGCATAACTGTTACCTTTATTCTTATTGTACTGGTTTTTACAATAAACCTTTACTTATTTTATCCACCATGTTGTTCAAGTATATATTCGTATAGTAGCACTCACTACTGGATTGACTTGCAACCACCTTGTGCATAACTGTTACCTTTATTCTTATTGTACTAGTTTTTTACAATAAACCTTTACTTATTTTATCCACCATGTTGTTCAAGTATATATTCCTATAGTAGCACTCACTACTGGATTGACTTGCAACGACCTTGGGCATAACTGTTACCTTTATTCTTATTGTACTGGTTTTTTACAATAAACCTTTACTTATTTTATCCACCATGTTGTTCAAGTATATATTCCTATAGTAGCACTCACTACTGGATTGACTTGCAATGACCTTGTGCATAACTGTTACCATTATTCTTATTGTACTGGTTTTTACAATAAACCTTTACTTATTTTATCCACCATGTTGTTCAAGTATATATTCCTATAGTAGCACTCACTACTGGATTGACTTGCAACGACCTTGTGCATAACTGTTACCTTTATTCTTATTGTAGCAGTTTTTTACAATAAACCGTTACTTATTTTATCCACCATGTTGTTCTATCATATATTCCTATAGTAGCACTCACTACTAGATTGACTTGCAATGACCTAGTGCATAACTGTTACCTTTATTCATATTGTAGTGTTTTTTTACAATAAACCTTTACTTATTTTATCCACCATGTTGTTCAAGTATATATTCCTATAGTAGCACTCACTACTGGATTGACTTGCAATGACATTGTGCATAACTGTTACCTTTATTCTTATTGTACTGGTTTTTACAATAAACCTTTACTTATTTTATCCACCATGTTCAAGTATATATTCCTATAGTAGCACTCACTACTGGATTGAGTTGCAACGACCTTGTGCATAACTGTTACCTTTATTCTTATTGTACTGGTTTTTTACAATAAACCTTTACTTATTTTAACTACTGTGTTGTTCAAGTATATATTCCTATAGTAGCACTCACTACTGGATTGAGTTGCAACGACCTTGTGCATAACTGTTACCTCTATTTTTTTTGTACTGGTTTTTACAATAAACCTTTACTTATTTTATCCACCATGTTGTTCAAGTATATATTCCTATAGTAGCACTCACTACTGGATTGACTTGCAATGACCTTGTGCATAACTGTTACCATTATTCTTATTGTACTGGTTTTTTACAATAAACCTTTACTTATTTTATCCACCATGTTGTTCAAGTATATATTCCTATAGTAGCACTCACTACTGGATTGACTTGCAACAACCGTGTGCATAACTGTTACCTTTATTCTTATTGTACTAGTTTTTTACAATAAACCTTTACTTACTTTATCCACCATTTTAAAGTATATATTCCTATAGTAGCACTCACTACTGGATTGACTTGCAACCACCTTGTGCATAACTGTTACCTTTATTCTTATTGTACTGGTTTTTTACAATAAACCTTTACTTATTTTATCCACCATGTTGTTCAAGTATATATTCCTATAGTAGCACTCACTACTGGATTGACTTGCAATGACCTTGTGCATAACTGTTACCTTTATTCTTATTGTACTAGTTTTTTACAATAAACCTTTACTTACTTTATCCACCATGTTCAAGTATATATTCCTATAGTAGCACTCAATACTGGATTGACTTGCAACGACCTTGTGCATAACTGTTACCTTTATTCTTATTGAACTGGTTTTTTACAATAAACCTTTACTTATTTTATCCACCATGTTGTTCAAGTATATATTCCTATAGTAGCACTCACTACTGGATTGACTTGCAATGACCTTGTGCATAACTGTTACCTTTATTCTTATTGTACTAGTTTTTTACAATAAACCTTTACTTACTTTATCCACCATGTTCAAGTATATATTCCTATATTAGCACTCACTACTGAATTGACTTGCAACCACCTTGTGCATAACTGTTACCTTTATTCTTATTGTACTGGTTTTTTACAATAAACCTTTACTTATTTTATCCACCATGTTGTTCAAGTATATATTCCTATAGTAGCACTCACTACTGGATTGACTTGCAATGACCTTGTGCATAACTGTTACCTTTATTCTTATTGTACTAGTTTTTTACAATAAACCTTTACTTACTTTATCCACCATGTTCAAGTATATATTCCTATAGTAGCACTCACTACTGGATTGACTTGCAACGACCTTGTGCATAACTGTTACCTTTATTCTTATTGAACTGGTTTTTTACAATAAACCTTTACTTATTTTATCCACCTTGTTGTTCAAGTATATATTCCTATCGTAGCACTCACTACTGGATTGACTTGCAATGACCTTGTGCATAACTGTTACCTTTATTCTTATTGTACTAGTTTTTTACAATAAACCTTTACTTACTTTATCCACCATGTTCAAGTATATATTCCTATAGTAGCACTCACTACTGAATTAACTTGCAACCACTTTGTGCATAACTGTTACCTTTATTCTTATTGTACTGGTTTTTTACAATAAACCTTTACTTATTTTATTCACCATGTTGTTCAAGTATATATTCCTATAGTAGCACTCACTACTGGATTGACTTGCAATGACCTTGTGCATAACTGTTACCTTTATTCTTATTGTACTAGTTTTTTACAATAAACCTTTACTTACTTTATCCACCATGTTCAAGTATATATTCCTATAGTAGCACTCACGACTGGATTGACTTGCAACGACCTTGTGCATAACTGTTACCTTTATTCTTATTGTACTGGTTTTTTACAATAAACCTTTACTTATTTTATCCACCATGTTGTTCAAGTATATATTCCTATAGTAGCACTCACTACTGGATTGACTTGCAATGACCTTGTGCATAACTGTTACCTTTATTCTTATTGTACTGGTTTTTTACAATAAACCTTTACTTATTTTATCCACCATGTTGTTCAAGTATATATTCCTATAGTAGCACTCACTACTGGATTGACTTGCAACCACCTTGTGCATAACTGTTACCTTTATTCTTATTGTACTGGTTTTTAACAATAAACCTTTACTTATTTTATCCACCATGTTGTTCAAGTATATATTCCTATAGTAGCACTCACTACTGGATTGACTTGCAATGACCTTGTGCATAACTGTTACCTTTATTCTTATTGTACTGGTTTTTTACAATAAACCTTTACTTATTTTATCCACCATGTTGTTCAAGTATATATTCCTATAGTAGCACTCCCTACTGGATTGACTTGCAACCACCTTGTGCATAACTGTTACCTTTATTCTTATTGTACTGGTTTTTAACAATAAACCTTTACTTATTTTATCCACCATGTTGTTCAAGTATATATTCCTATAGTAGCACTCACTACTGGATTGACTTGCAACGACCTTGTGCATAACTGTTACCTTTATTCTTATTGTACTGGTTTTTTACAATAAACCTTTACTTATTTTATCCACCATGTTGTTCAAGTATATATTCCTATAGTAGCACTCACTACTGGATTGACTTGCAATGACCTTGTGCATAACTGTTAACTTTATTCTTATTGTACTGGTTTTTTACAATAAACCTTTACTTATTTTATCCACCATGTTGTTCAAGTATATATTCCTATAGTAGCACTCACTACTGGATTGACTTGCAATGACCTTGTGCATAACTGTTAACTTTATTCTTATTGTACTGGTTTTTAACAATAAACCTTTACTTATTTTATCCACCATGTTGTTCAAGTATATATTCCTATAGTAGCACTCACTACTGGATTGACTTGCAACGACCTTGTGCATAACTGTTACCTTTATTCTTATTGTACTGGTTTTTTACAATAAACCTTTACTTATTTTATCCACCATGTTGTTCAAGTATATATTCCTATAGTAGCACTCACTACTGGATTGACTTGCAACCACCTTGTGCATAACTGTTACCTTTATTCTTATTGTACTGGTTTTTAACAATAAACCTTTACTTATTTTATCCACCATGTTGTTCAAGTATATATTCCTATAGTAGCACTCACTACTGGATTGACTTGCAATGACCTTGTGCATAACTGTTAACTTTATTCTTATTGTACTAGTTTTTTACAATAAACCTTTACTTATTTTATCCACCGTGTTGTTCAAGTATATATTCCTATAGTAGCACTCACTACTGGATTGACTTGCAACGACCTTGTGCATAACTGTTACCTTTATTCTTATTGTACTGGTTTTTTACAATAAACCTTTACTTACTTTATCCACCATGTTGTTCAAGTATATATTCCTATAGTAGCACTCACTACTGGATTGACTTGCAACGACCTTGTGCATAACTGTTACCTTTATTCTTATTGTACTGGTTTTTTACAATAAACCTTTACTTATTTTATCCACCATGTTGTTCACATATATATATTCCTATAGTAGCACTCACTACTGGATTGACTTGCAACGACCTTGTGCATAACTGTTACCTTTATTCTTATTGTACTGGTTTTTTACAATAAACCTTTACTTACTTTATCCACCATGTTGTTCACGTATATATTCCTATATTAGCACTCACTACTGGATTGACTTGCAATGACCTTGTGCATAACTGTTACCTTTATTCTTATTGTACTGGTTTTTTACAATAAACCTTTACTTATTTTATCCACCATGTTGTTCAAGTATATATTCCTATAGTAGCACTCACTACTGGATTGACTTGCAACCACCTTGTGCATAACTGTTACCTTTATTCTTATTGTACTGGTTTTTAACAATAAACCTTTACTTATTTTATCCACCATGTTGTTCAAGTATATATTCCTATAGTAGCACTCACTACTGGATTGACTTGCAATGACCTTGTGCATAACTGTTAACTTTATTCTTATTGTACTGGTTTTTTACAATAAACCTTTACTTATTTTATCCACCGTGTTGTTCACGTATATATTCCTATAGTAGCACTCACTACTGGATTGACTTGCTACGACCTTGTGCATAACTGTTACCTTTATTCTTATTGTACTGGTTTTTTACAATAAACCTTTACTTACTTTATCCACCGTGTTGTTCAAGTATATATTCCTATAGTAGCACTCACTACTGGATTGACTTGCAACGACCTTGTGCATAACTGTTACCTTTATTCTTATTTTACTGGTTTTTTACAATAAACCTTTACTTATTTTATCCACCATGTTGTTCACGTATATATTCCTATAGTAGCCCTCACTACTGGATTGACTTGCAACGACCTTGGGCATAACCAGGCCTATAATCACCAACAATCTTAGGGAGTTTTAATGAGTTCTGTTCGGCATTATTAGCATTAATGAGTTTATTAAGCTTTGATTTTAGTTGGTTGGTCGGATTATTGTTGAGTTTTTTAAATTTTATGTGATCATGGAGTATGTGGTCAAGTTTTTTGTTATAATCTAATTTGTTTAGAATGACGAAAATGTTGGTCTTGTCAGCTTTTTTTACGATTATGTTATTTTAATCGGTTAGCGATTTGAAAAAAACCAACATAGTTTACAAATTCAGGTGCCCTTTGGGAGATTGTATCTCCAACGAACTAAATAATATCTATGTTGGTCACACCACAAACTCGCTTTCACGACGCTTGACACTACATTTGAATGATAACTCTAACATTTTTAGACATTTAAAACAACATGCCTGGCCGCATACACAATTCCGGAAAATCCTCGTCGAAAACACAATTATACTTAAACATGAAAACAATAAACAAAAACTAAAAATTCTTGAAGCTATATACATAAAACAGTTGAAACCTAACCTGAACAAAATAAACTATGAAATCTCCAAAAATATCCTTAAATGCCTATAATTAGTAACAGAAGTCATTGGTTCATACCAACGGCTTTCCATACTCAATACTCATCGGATTCACTCTCGCGTGGTCATGTGTGACGTCATGAGCTGTCGTGCGATTTTCGCTTTCAGCGTTTTATATGCACGTGTTTATCGTTGCTTGGAAATCATCCATGTAAACAAATAATACTATCATCAATTTCTTGTTCGTGTATTGCATAAATATATTGTGTAATTGTCATCTTTGATAATGGCTTATGTAAGCCGAAAGCTCAGATCGGATTAAATAAAAAAAAGTATGTATCAATATTGTGATTTTCTTTCATTATTTAATGATAATGTTATTAAGATTATCAGACTATATGAAAAAAACTTGCATAAAATATATAGACAACGCTTATCTATATTATTTAATGAGACATGTATTAATATATATATATATATATATATATATATATATATATATATATATATATATATATATATATATATTTTAAGACATTTTTATGTTTATATGTTCTTTTTATAGATACAAATATTTAAGTAAATGCTCTGTTTATAATAAACAGTATTAAATGACATTTACCGGCCTGAATGTCTGAGAAATTTTCATAGAATATATTTGTCCTCTGACAGGAATCGAACCTGTGTCCTATACAGAACCGTCATATAGCCTCATGTGGCTTAACTGATTCGGCCACAGAGGAGCATTCGGTTAGCAAAGTCGATTTTACTGCCTTTCTCGGAAACTCAGGCTGGTAAATGTTGTTTAATACTGTTTATTATAAACAGAGCATTTACTTAAATATTTGTATCTATAAAAAGAATGTATAAACATAAAAATGTCTTAAAATAATTGTCGGACTTTGTCCATTTCATAATATATATATATATATATATATATATATATATATATATATATATATAAAAACAAACAATATATATACATATATAAAAACAAACAATATATATATATATATATAAAAACAAACAAAAAGGACATCAAATAATATAAATAATTAAAATTCATTCATCACATTGCTTTGTCTAGAAGAAAAAAGAAAAAAAAACTTGGTGCTTGGTTGAAATGTTGTGTCTATAATAATATCTATACCAACTAAGATGAGAACACTAGTTTGAAATATTACAAAAATATTGACAATTACTCATTTTGAGAAAAATCCCATATCAGCATCTGATGATTGGCAGAGGATATTTGGTCAAGATGTTGTGTCTGTAATGATATCTATAATGATATCTATACCAACCAAGATGAGAACAACAGTTCGAAATAATATAAGAATATTGACAATTACTGATCTCAGAAAGGAAATACTAAATTATGAAAAAGTTATTCTTGTATTTTTTCTCAGACGTTACTCTCATTATAAAACCAAAGAATATCTTTGCTGATTTTGAGAGTTGAAATTATTTGCTGATTTTGAGAGTAGAAATTCTTTTTAAGAGCTTGGCATTTATTTCTTATATTATTAAACAGGTTTGTCCATAAACTTTATTTTCTTTCTTTTTTCCAGGTATATCTCAACCAAATTCAAAATAAAATGGATTCCTTGGTACACTGTCTTTTTGTCTCTGACAGCGGTTGTTTTCGGCTACTTTTCAATTTTAATTGTAAGTTTTTCTTATCGAAACCTTATCTTTTTCATCTGAATATAGTTTTAGTTTCTTTCTTGAGAAAAAAAGATTAATTCACCCAGCCAGACTGAAAAGTCTGAATTAGCATACCTTATATTTCTGAAGTAGATTTTTTTTAAATTTTGACATAAGTTGGATGCTTCTGTAGAAACATGCCTCTCTAAGAAATTTTTTTTTCAAATTTTCTTTTTTGATTTACTATCAGTTAATCTTTCCAGATCACAAAAAGAAATGTTTTTAATTTTCTAAATTTTAAATTGGGGGTTCATTTTACTATGTAAATTAATTATAAATTGATCCCCCTATGTAATCCCAATAAAAATGTAATGATAAAGAAAATCATAATAATAATAATTCCGTGATAGATATCAAGAAACAATTGACCATCTTGTCTTGCATCAAGTTGCAAAGTGTTAGCAGCCACTGAATATAAAACCCAGCATGACAGAGTGGGCCAATATCTGCACTGAAAAATCTGAAATACTTGCAGGAAGGAAACTGCAAGAAACTGGTATGAACATCACCCAAACTTGGTTACAGAGGTAGGGCCTGTAACAATTTTATGGGACAATACAATACACACAGACAGAACAATCAAAGCTAATCACCCAGACATCGTGATCAAAGACCACAAAAACAGAATCTGCTTTCTTATTACCATGGCAGCCCCTGCAGATTGTAATGTATATTTGAAGATGTTCAAAAAACTATCAAAATACAATGATCTTGAAGTGAAAATCTCAAAAATATGGCATATGTCATCAGTAATTCCACTTGTAGTTGGAGCCCTCAGATTGATTGGAAAAGGTTCCGACAGACTCTTTGAAGGGATTCCAGGTAGCCCATGCCTTAATGAAATACAAAAAATTGTACTCACAAATGCAGCTCACACATTACGAAAAGCTTTATCCATGTAAAATGTGTGTGATCTTAGTTTTATTTCATTTTATTATCAGGACGCCATTTCTAACCTTATGTCTCTGGTTGGGACCCAAAAGGGAATGTCTATACAACAGAAATCCAAAGAAATAATAATAATATTGAGAGTGCACAGGTGGCATCACTGCTTGGAACAGCTTCTGTTCTGAAGAAAGTGCTCCGTCTCTAACCTCCCATTAAAAAGTCAAGATATTACCATCATCACCTGGCCAAAACATCTAAGAGTCAGAAAGGATATAAATAATAATAATTTTCTATCTTGCAAGATGCCTGGGGATCCCTGTGAGGCCATGTTTTAAAGAAATGCAAAACATTGTTCTCACAAGTGTAGCTCACACTTTATGAAGAGCTTTATCTATATAAAATGCATGGGATCTTAAGTTGTTTTTTTACGAAAATGATCAGTGGAAAATGTCTCTGGTTGGGAGAAGGAAATATATATACAACAGAAATCAACAGAAATCAAAAGAAATAATAATAATAATAATGATAATAATAATAATAACCTGGCATGACAGAGTGGGCCAATATCTGCACTGGAAAATATGCAACTGCTACGGGAAGGAAACTGAAAGAAACTGGTATGAACACCACCCAGACCCGGTTACGGAGATAGGACCTGTTACAATTCTATGGGACTACACAATACACACTGACAGAACAATCAAAGCCAACCACCCAGACATTGTTATTAAAGACCACAAACAAAATAAGTGCCTCATTATTGATATGGCAGTCCCTGCAGACTGCAATGTATCTTTGAAGATATTTGAAAAGCTGTCAAAATACAAGGACCTTGAAATCAAAATCTCAAAACTGTGGCACATGGGAACATCAACAATCCCTGTTGTAGTTGGAGCCTTAGGATTGGTTGGAGAAGATTCCAGTAGACTAATTGAAGGGATCCCTAGAAGTCCATGCCTCAAAGAGATACAAAAAATTGTTCTCACGAGTACAGCCCACACCTTACGAAGGGCTTTATCTATGTAAAATATATTTTTTTTTCTTTGCAGTGAAAAATGTCATGATGCCATTTCTAACCTTAGGTCTCTGGGCAGGACCCAGAACGAAATGTGTACATACCAGAAATCAAAGGAAATAAAATAATAATAATAATAATGGTTAATACTGTACCCAAGTCAAAGAAGCTGATGTAGACAAACCCTGTACCCATCTGTGGTTATGTAGTGCAGGATAACAGGCTGAAACGGAAGGTTTTATTCTTGCTGCACAGGACCAATGCTTGCTAACTAGAATTTAGCACACATACTGAAAAATTGTGTTAACCCGAAATGCAGATTCTATGATAAATATCCAGAAAGAATTCATCATCCCGTGTCAGTCTGCACGGTATTAGCATCCACCAAATGTAAGGCATGACAGAGTGGGCCAATATCTGCAACTTTTAAGGGGAGGAAATTGGAAGAAATTGGGATGATCACCGCCCAGACCTGGTTACAGACATAGGACTTGTAACAGTTTTATGGGACTGTACAATACACACGGAGAGAACGATCAAAGCTAATTTTCCAGACATTGCGATCAAAGACCGCAATAACAGAATGTGCTTTCTTATTGACATGGCAGTCCCTGCAGATTGTAATGCATCTTTGAAGATCTTCAAAAAAAAACAATCAAAATACATGGATCTCAAAACTGTGGCACATGAGGATATCAGTAATTCCAAATGTGATTGGAGCCCTTAGTTTGTTTGGAAATACAGTCAGATCTTTTAGATTTATTTACATTCTCTGGAATATAAGTGAATAAAAACTACCGTGTCCACAAAGTGAGGGATCAGTTTACATATTGATTGTAACATAGAATTGGTCCCCCACTTTATATCCACATAATTTGTTTGTTTATCAAATTCTTATAAGGTATGAATCCACCTCTTTTCCGCCAGCTATGGGTTAATTAGTAAGACTTGCATCAGTAAATTCATTATTATCTTCAAAAAGAAGAAAAATTCTTACCCTCTAAACATGTTTTTGGCTTTAAATACCCTGCAAAGGGTTGATAAGCCATAAAAAAACAATCAATCATTCAAATTCTGATTAGCTACACAGACATGTCTTTTAGATTTATTTACATTCTCTGGAATAGAAATGTATAGAAACTATCGGGCCATATAGTGAGGGATCAGTTTATATATTGATTGTAATATAGAATGGATCCCCCACTTTATATCCACCTTATAATTGCTTGTTTGTTGATAAGCCATAGAAAACGAATCAATCAATTAATGAAATCCTGATTAGCTACACAGGCATGTCTTTTAGGTTTATTTATATTCTCTGGAATAGAAATATATAGAAACTTATCTGGTCATAAAGTGAGGGATCAGTTTATATATTGATTGTAATATAAAAGTGATCTCTCACTTTATATCCACCATTTCTTCTTTATTGATAAGCCATAGAAAATGAATCAATCAATGAATAAAATCCTGATTAGCTACACAGGCATGTCTTTTAGGTTTTTATTTACATTCTCTGGAAAAGAAATGTATTGAAACTATCGGACCATAAAGTGAGGGATCAGTTTATATATTGATTGTAATATAGAATTGATCCCCACTTTATATCCACATTGTAATTTTTTGTTTTTTTATCAAATTCTAATTTGTTATGAATCCACCTCTTCTCTCCCCAGCTATGGGTTAATTAGTAAAACTTGTATCACTGAACCATTATTATCTCCAACAAAAAAAGATTCTTACAAACTGAAAATATATTCTGGCTTTAAATAGGCTGCAAAGGGTTGATAAACTGTAAAAAAACGAATTAATCAAAAAATAATTTTGATTGCTTTTTTGTCTGAGATGAGTTGTGCTAACGTTCAACCAATATTAACAAATACTAGTAAGATCAACAATATTTCTTTCCTTTCAGAGTTTTTGTATTTAATTTTCTCTGACGTATTTACTGGAAACTTCCCAGATTGTAGACACTGTGAATCAATGAGAATGTCCATACAATGAATGTTCATTGTTTACCCAATTCTCACGAGTTAGTCTGCCAAGAGACATTATGCTATCACTTTGTGTTCAATTATTCAGGCACATCAGTATGAAATAAAAAAATTGGGGGGGGGGGGGCTAAGTTAGATGTTAAGTTTTAAATATTTTTCTTCTTTTGTGTGTCATGTCCCATGAGGACGTGGGTGATCAAGGCTCTCCATAACTTCCTATCGTTTGTAACTCTTAGCAATGTCGTTTTATTATCCTTCCCCTTCTCTGTTCTGTCATCTACTTATACAAGCTCATCTGCATTCTGCACCCGGATTGCCGCAGCCATGGCAGCGATGGTCAAATTGATAAGAATATGGAGGAGCATAATCCGCTTTCAAACAAAGTACAGACTGTACAAATCACTGGTAGTCTCCATTCTCCTATATGAAATGTGGACACTGTTGGCAGATACAGAGAGAAGGATCCAAGCGTTTGAGAACAAATGCATGAGAAAACTCCTTGGCATTTTCTATTGGGAACAAAAACACAATGAGTTTGTGTGGAAAAGGGTTGAAAGTTTTGTGGGACACCAGGAACATCTTCTCACCACTGTCAAACGGTGAAAAGATGGCATGGTTTGGACACATTACAAGGTACGACAGCCTGTGCAAGACCATCATGCAACGTACCATTAAAGGTGGATGTAGGAAAGGGTGCCAATACAAAAACTGGTTGGATAATGTCAAAAAATGGACAGGTATGACTGAACAAGAATTGCTAATAGCTGCCATTAATAGACCATTGGAGATAACTGTCTCTGCCTTTACACTATTTACATTATTTGAACTATTGTCCTCATCTTTGTCGCCATGTTTATTACAAAGTTTTGGCCCTTCAGTATCTCACTATATTTCTGAGATGAGGTATTATGTACACTATTTACATTATTTGGACTATTGTCCTCATCTTTGTCGCCATATTTATTACAACGTTTACGCCCTTCAGTATCTGTCTATATTTCTGAGATGAGGTATTATGTACACTATTTACATTATTCGGACTATTGTCCTCATCTTTGTAGCCATATTTATTAACAACGTTTCAGCCGTTCATTATCTGTCTATATTTCTGAGATGAGGTATTATGTACACTATTTACATTATTCGGACTATTGTCCTCATCTTTAATTCCCCTCTGAAAGTTCTCCACTGCCTTAGGCAATAGTTAGATCCAGTGACAGGACCCAAAGTGTGTGAGTTCAATACCCAGTTAAAGCAGTGGAGAACTTTCAGAGGGGAATTAACAGGAGATAACTGACATCCATTAAACATGGCACATAGAACTAGAACAGTCTACCCCAGTGAGTGAAATAAAGGGTTCAGTTTGACATTCCAACCACCTGAAGAAGGTCGGAGCGTACAATGGCCGAAACGTTGTAATACATATGGCAACACAGATGAGGACAATAGTCCGAATAATGTAAATAGTGTACATAATACCTCATCTCAGAAATATAGACAGATACTGAAAGGCCGAAACGTTGTAATACATATGGCAACACAGATGAGGACAATAGTCCGAATAATGTAAATAGTGTACATAGTACCTCATCTCAGAAATATAGACAGATACTGAAAGGCCGAAACGTTGTAATACATATGGCAACACAGATGAGGACAATAGTCCGAATAATGTAAATAGTGTACATAATACCTCATCTCAGAAATATAGACTGTCTCTGTCTTTGGACAAATACAGTTGAGGGTGCCTGGTTTTAGGAAAGAGCAGTCCGTGGCTGTACCTACTTCTTTGCACTAAAGATGTCGGGGATCACTAATAATACTGATGCCAGCACAACCAATGGTTGTGAGCACTGGGTTATTTAAACTGACCTTGTGTCGCATCCTGTCTAAATCGGGTGGCAAAAAATGCAGTCGCTTCTTGGCCTTCTGGCTAAGATCAAAGTGTAGTATCTGTTTTTATGAGCTTAATTTAATTATTAAGATAATAATCTCCACTACTCCCACTTTAATCTCTCTCCACTGCCCCCACTTTATTTCTTTCTTTTTTTTTCATTTTCTGACTGAAACCAAGTAGTGTCTTTTCCCCTTTTTCCACTCAATCAAAACGGAATAGTCTATTATTTATGAGTTATTGGCAGGGCATAAGGGAGCAGGGAGGGACAAGCACAAATATAATAGGATGCTGTTTTGGGTAATTCAGCTTTTGAGCAACAATGAGATCTTATTAATAAAAATCTTATCAATAAAAATCGACTTATTTTCTTATCTCTTATTGTTAGAGAGTTCCAATTCTTTTTTTATTGTTTCTGGAGAGAAATGAATTTATTGCTAAAGAAACAAAATCAAATCTAAAAAGAATCAAAAATATTACAAATGTTATTTATATTCCTTCAGAATTTTGCTTGTTCGTAAACAAAAAAAAACATTGGACACACAGAGAAATGATTAGATTTCGGAAAGTTTATAATTTTATCTTTTTCCTTCTCTGAAAACAACTATACCCCAACCTCCGTATTCTTGTTTTCTTCTCTTATTTTAGTTTAAGAAAACAGAATTCCAAAGTGAACAAAATTAATATTTTTTTGTCTTTCTAAAATAAAAAATAAAATTTTTTTCTCTTTGATTGATTTAAAAATTTTCCTTTCCATTCATTTTGCTGTTTTTTTTTGTTTTTAGCGAATGAAGTAGAAAAAAATATTGGATAACCTTGTGGCTTCGTTCAAATGTAATATCCCATAATGCACTGCATATTCTTAGTTTCTAAATTCATTAACATTGCTACAAAGTCACTGGTGGAGGTAATAGTAAAAAGTAAAATAGTAGTAACTTATTCCCAAAGGTAAATGCTTTGGATTGGTACAAAAGTTTGCTGCATTTTTCAGTAGGTACCATTTGAATGTGTGATTACATTTCACAAGTGACTGAAATTTGACTTATGATTTATTTCCATATATAAGATGACCTTTTAATCCCCAAAATCACCCTTAGAAAATTGGGGGTTGCCTTATATTACAATTCTAAAAATGAAATCTTAAATTCTGAGTGATGTCCATCGGCAGACTAACCTCGGTGCAATAACCGATAACATACAAGAAAAGATTCCTATTATCAAATAAACTGATTATAAGTTTATTATCTTCAAAAAATTTTTATAATTCAAAAATATTTCCTGGCTTTAAATAACCTGCAAAAGGTTGATAAACTGTAAAAAAACAAATCTATGAATGAATCCTTTGTTTTATAAATGGATGACAGATGTAAACTTTGTGGTAAGCATGAAAGCTGTACATTATTATCAGAGTTTTCTAGGATAGGCTGAATATTATTTACATTATTCGGACTATTGTCCTCATCTTTGTCACCATATTTATTGTGTTTCAACCGTTGTACACTCCGGCCTTCTTCAGGTGGTTGGAATGTCGAACTGAACCCTTTATTTTGCTCACTGGGGTAGACTGTTCTAGTTCCACGTGCCATGTTTAATGGATGTCAGTTATCAGTTATCTCCTGTTAATTCCCCTCTGAAAGGAAAGGCCAGAGCGTACAACGGCTGAAACGTTGTAATAAATATAGCGACAAAGACGAGGACAATAGTCCAAATAATGTAAATAGTGTACATAATACCTCATCTCAGAAATATAGACAGATAGTGATAGGCTGAATAGTTGTTAAAAATCAGAATTTTGCATTCTTCTGGCCGGCTGTCAGATATGCAATGTTCTCGTAATTTTATCTTTGTTTCAAAGAGCTATTAGATTGTCAGTTACAAGAAAATTGGTTTAGTTGTATTTTTTCTTAAATTTTCAACCTGTACAAGGCCCAAGAGCTACTTGGGGTAGAGAGTTACGGAGTAAGAGGCACAGTTTATGCGAATATATGAGGAAGGTAATGTTTAACACTAGACTAGAAGAAGTTAAGAGTATAGTGATCAAGGAGGCATTTTCTTGAGAGTCAGTTCCACAAAGTAGTTGCTCATAGGAAGAAGATGCTCAAATGGAACTTACATTTTACTAATGGAATATAAACGTTGCGATAAATATGGCAATAAAGATGAGGAGAATAGTCCGAATAATGTAGATAGTGTACATAATACTTCATCTCAGAAATATAGACAGATATTAAGGTGAAAGGTTTTGTGATATGAGGTTTTGAAATTCCGCAGAGTTTGTGATTTGAAGAACTCAATTTTCAACCTGAATGGGAATTTTGGCCCAAATCAGTCTTTTGGCCCGGAATTGGACTTATAGCCTGAATCAAAGTTTAAGTGAGGTTTTGAAGTTCCATGAAGCAAATTGAGGAATTCACAGTTATTTCTTGAAAATTATTATTACTGTTTTCTAAGCTGGACCCTAGAGCCCTTTAGTTTTGGGTTGGAGGCTTAATTAGCCCTCTGCAGGAGATAGTTTAACAGCCTACACAGAATGTGGTTTTTAAGCTAGTAATAAATGAATAATGTGGAAAAACAAACTAATATTCTTCATGTTTTTAAAATATAGAATCCCTTCTCTATGTTGGCGATTATAGCTCTTCTCTTTTGAGGCAGAGAGTTCAACTGTCTAGCTGGAACTGATCCCAGCTAGGATATCTAGCTACCCCTCCATGAGGTTTGGATGTGGCACAAGGCCGGGTTTAACGTGGGTTATCCGAGCCCGTAGGCTCGGCCAAAATTATTCCCTTGGCAAAATTATTCCCTTTTTGAACCCATATAGATGGGTTCAGGGTCAGTCCACCTCCCCAAATGAGACTCTGCCCTTTGGCAAAGCCTCGTCCGGGTTCCTCTCTACCCGAAGGCAGAGTGTTCGACTGTGTAGCTGGAACAGATCCCACCTAGTCTCTGTAGTCTGTTGACTTACAGATACTTATAGGTAGTTACTACCTATAGTTTAGTTACTCATGGGGGTGACAGGTTATTCCATTACACCAGAAACTCAATTAAGATTATTAGTCATGGATCCTAGAAAAAATACATTTGCTATTTTAATTTGAATCTAGCATGCTTGTTCTTAGAATGACTCATGGCTAAGAACGTGTTAAAGTCGAGACATCAGAATTACCCTGATGCATTCAGTGAAGCTAAAAATTGTCCATTTGTCGATTTTCTGTACAGACAAATCTTACCTCATTTAAATGCAGTTCTTTCGTCTGTCTCCAATGTTTTTTTCCTTGTATTAGATATAATACTTTATGACTCCAATATAAATTTGGACTGAAGTCATTTTTTGCAGGATGTCATATCCAAGTACCTGCTTACATGCCTGCAATTATCTGTGTCCGAATTAATCTACATGGATGTAACTTGATATGTGTGTGGGAGATAGGTTACTCACAAACCTTTAAATACACGGACAGGAAATCTTTGAGTTTGGGTGTGGAATAAGGTTATCTTCTCCCTTTACAATGGCCAGATTGTTTTGTATTCAAGGAATTAGTTTGGTCGGGGGAAACTTTTATGACTTAACAACCATACTGATTGTTCATCATGAGTATATCTTTCCTGTAATGTTTTCTTTTTAAAATTCTGACCAAGAAGTGGGGAATCGGTTTATAAGTAGGTTATGATACAAAGTTCCCCTTTTACTTAATGTAGAAAATCAACTCTGATCGAGAAATGGAGGATCTGTTTAAAATTTTGCTGTAATACATAATTCATCCCCCTTTTCTTATACACCATATTCTTTGTTTGAAAAATTTGATCTTTGACTCCTGTGACTTTGAGGGTCATATTTAAGAATCGCTTATGTGATCTTGGAACACTTATAAGAAAAAAGGCAATTCAAAATTTTATAACACTGGGTTTTAAAGTAGCCTTATTCATTACTTGTTAGCTCAATATGGCAACTCTGTCAGGGAAAAGGGGATTATCAGTGTAAATGCACTGCTAATGATTTTACTATAGGAATGCATTGAAAATGAGGAAGAAAGGGATTGTCAGTGGTCAGGAATGAAGGCAATCATTACTGATAGAATAGGGCTATTATATGTATAATGGAAATGTATTGCTAATGATTTTACTATAGGAATGCATTGAAAATGAGGAAGAAAGGGATTGTCAGTGGTCAGGAATGAAGGCAATCATTACTGATAGAATAGGGCTATTATATGTATAATGGAAATGTATTGCTAATGATTTTACTATAGGAATGCATTGAAAATGAGGAAGAAAGGGATTGTCAGTGGTCAGGAATGAAGGCAAGCATTACTGATAGAATAGGGCTATTATATGTATAATGGAAATGTATTGCTAATGATTTTACTATAGGAATGCATTGAAAATGAGGAAGAAAGGGATTGTCAGTGGTCAGGAATGAAGGCAAGCATTACTGATAGAATAGGGCTATTATATGTATAATGGAAATGTATTGCTAATGATTTTACTATAGGAATGCATTGAAAATGAGGAAGAAAGGGATTGTCAGTGGTCAGGAATGAAGGCAAGCATTACTGATAGAATAGGGCTATTATATGTATAATGGAAATGCATTGCTAATGATTTTAGTATAGGAATGCATTGAAAATGAGGAAGAAAGGGATTGTCAGTGGTCAGGAATGAAGACAAGCATTACTGATAGAATAGGGCTATTATATGTATAATGGAAATGCATTGCTAATGATTTTACTATAGGAATGCATTGAAAATGAGGAAGAAAGGTATTGTCAGTGGTCAGGAATGAAGACAAGCATTACTGATAGAATAGGGCTATTATATGTATAATGGAAATGCATTGCTAATGATTTTACTATAGGAATGCATTGAAAATGAGGAAGAAAGGGATTGTCAGTGGTCAGGAATGAAGACAAGCATTACTGATAGAATAGGGCTATTATATGTATAATGGAAATGCATTGCTAATGATTTTAGTATAGGAATGCATTGAAAATGAGGAAGAAAGGGATTGTCAGTGGTCAGGAATGAAGACAAGCATTACTGATAGAATAGGGCTATTATATGTATAATGGAAATGTATTACTAAGGATTTTACTATAGGAATGCATTGAAAATGAGGAAGAAAGGGATTGTCAGTGGTCAGGAGTGAAGACAAGCATTACTGATAGAATAGGGCTATTATATGTGTAATGGAAATGCATTGCTAATGATTTTAATATAGGAATGCATTGAAAATGAGGAAGAAAGGGATTGTCAGTGGTCAGGAATGAAGACAAGCATTACTGATAGAATAGGGCTATTATATGTATAATGGAAATGCATTGCTAATGATTTTACTATAGGAATGCATTGAAAATGAGGAAGAAAGGGATTGTCAGTGGTCAGGAATGAAGACAAGCATTACTGATACAATAGGGCTATTATATGTATAATGGAAATGCATTGCTAATGATTTTACTATAGGAATGCATTGAAAATGAGGAAGAAAGGGATTGTCAGTGGTCAGGAATGAAGACAAGCATTACTGATAGAATAGGGCTATTATATGTATAATGGAAATGCATTGCTAATGATTTTACTATAGGAATGCATTGAAAATGAGGAAGAAAGGGATTGTCAGTGGTCAGGAATGAAGACAAGCATTACTGATAGAATAGGGCTATTATATGTATAATGGAAATGCATTGCTAATGATTTTACTATAGGAATGCATTGAAAATGAGGAAGAAAGGGATTGTTAGTGGTCAGGAATGAAGACAAGCATTACTGATAGAATAGGGCTATTATATGTATAATGGAAATGCATTGCTAATGATTTTACTATAGGAATGCATTGAAAATGAGGAAGAAAGGGATTGTCAGTGGTCAGGAATGAAGACAAGCATTACTGATAGAATAGGGCTATTATATGTATAATGGAAATGCATTGCTATTGATTTTACTATAGGAATGCATTGAAAATGAGGAAGAAAGGGATTGTCAGTGGTCAGGAATGAAGGCAAGCATTACGGATAGAATAGGGCTATTATATGTATAATGGAAATGCATTGCTAATGATTTTACTATAGGAATGCATTGAAAATGAGGAAGAAAGGGATTGTCAGTGGTCAGGAATGAAGGCAAGCATTACTGATAGAATAGGGCTATTATATGTATAATGGAAATGCATTGCTAATGATTTTACTATAGGAATGCATTGAAAATGAGGAAGAAAGGGATTGTCAGTGGTCAGGAATGAAGACAAGCATTACTGATAGAATAGGGCTATTATATGTATAATGGAAATGCATTGCTAATGATTTTACTATAGGAATGCATTGAAAATGAGGAAGAAAGGTATTGTCAGTGGTCAGGAATGAAGACAAGCATTACTGATAGAATAGGGCTATTATATGTATAATGGAAATGCATTGCTAATGATTTTACTATAGGAATGCATTGAAAATGAGGAAGAAAGGGATTGTCAGTGGTCAGGAATGAAGACAAGCATTACTGATAGAATAGGGCTATTATATGTATAATGGAAATGCATTGCTAATGATTTTACTATAGGAATGCATTGAAAATGAGGAAGAAAGGTATTGTCAGTGGTCAGGAATGAAGACTAGCATTACTGATAGAATAGGGCTATTATATGTATAATGGAAATGCATTGCTAATGATTTTACTATAGGAATGCATTGAAAATGAGGAAGAAAGGGATTGTCAGTGGTCAGGAATGAAGACAAGCATTACTGATAGAATAGGGCTATTATATGTATAATGGAAATGCATTGCTAATGATTTTACTATAGGAATGCATTGAAAATGAGGAAGAAAGGGATTGTCAGTGGTCAGGAATGAAGGCAAGCATTACTGATAGAATAGGGCTATTATATGTATAATGGAAATGCATTGCTAATGATTTTACTATAGGAATGCATTGAAAATGAGGAAGAAAGGGATTGTCAGTGGTCAGGAATGAAGACAAGCATTACTGATAGAATAGGGCTATTATATGTATAAAGGAAATGCATTGCTAATGATTTTACTATAGGAATGTATTGAAAATGAGGAAGGAAGGGATTGTCAGTGGTCAGGAATGAAGGCAAGCATTACTGATAGAATAGGGCTATTATATGTATAATGGAAATGCATTGCTAATGATTTTACTATAGCAATGCATTGAAAATGAGGAAGAAAGGGATTGTCAGTGGTCAGGAATGAAGGCAAGCATTACTGATAGAATAGGGCTATTATATGTATAATGGAAATGCATTGCTAATGATTTTACTATAGGAATACATTGAAAATGAGGAAGAAAGGGATTGTCAGTGGTCAGGAATGAAGGCAAGCATTACTTATAGAATAGGGCTAATATATGTATAATGGAAATGCATTGCTAATGATTTTACTATAGGAATGCACTGAAAATGAGGAAGAAAGGGATTGTCAGTGGTCAGGAATGAAGGCAAGCATTACTGATAGAATAGGGCTATTATATGTACAATGGAAATGCATTGCTAATGATTTTACTATAGGAATGCATTGAAAATGAGGAAGAAAGGATTGTCAGTGGTCAGGAATGAAGACAAGCATTACTGATAGAATAGGGCTATTATATGTATAATGGAAATGCATTGCTAATGATTTTACTATAGGAATGCATTGAAAATGAGGAAGAAAGGGATTGTCAGTGGTCAGGAATGAAGACAAGCATTACTGATAGAATAGGGCTATTATATGTATAATGGAAATGCATTGCTATTGATTTTACTATAGGAATGCATTGAAAATGAGGAAGAAAGAGATTGTCAGTGGTCAGGAATGAAGGCAAGCATTACGGATAGAATAGGGCTATTATATGTATAATGGAAATGCATTGCTAATGATTTTACTATAGGAATGCATTGAAAATGAGGAAGAAAGGGATTGTCAGTGGTCAGGAATGAAGGCAAGCATTACTGATAGAATAGGGCTATTATATGTATAATGGAAATGCATTGCTAATGATTTTACTATAGGAATGCATTGAAAATGAGGAAGAAAGGGATTGTCAGTGGTCAGGAATGAAGACAAGCATTACTGATAGAATAGGGCTATTATATGTATAATGGAAATGCATTGCTAATGATTTTACTATAGGAATGCATTGAAAATGAGGAAGAAAGGTATTGTCAGTGGTCAGGAATGAAGACAAGCATTACTGATAGAATAGGGCTATTATATGTATAATGGAAATGCATTGCTAATGATTTTACTATAGGAATGCATTGAAAATGAGGAAGAAAGGGATTGTCAGTGGTCAGGAATGAAGACAAGCATTACTGATAGAATAGGGCTATTATATGTATAATGGAAATGCATTGCTAATGATTTTACTATAGGAATGCATTGAAAATGAGGAAGAAAGGTATTGTCAGTGGTCAGGAATGAAGACAAGCATTACTGATAGAATAGGGCTATTATATGTATAATGGAAATGCATTGCTAATGATTTTACTATAGGAATGCATTGAAAATGAGGAAGAAAGGGATTGTCAGTGGTCAGGAATGAAGGCAAGCATTACTGATAGAATAGGGCTATTATATGTATAATGGAAATGCATTGCTAATGATTTTACTATAGGAATGCATTGAAAATGAGGAAGAAAGGGATTGTCAGTGGTCAGGAATGAAGACAAGCATTACTGATAGAATAGGGCTATTATATGTATAAAGGAAATGCATTGCTAATGATTTTACTATAGGAATGTATTGAAAATGAGGAAGGAAGGGATTGTCAGTGGTCAGGAATGAAGGCAAGCATTACTGATAGAATAGGGCTATTATATGTATAATGGAAATGCATTGCTAATGATTTTACTATAGCAATGCATTGAAAATGAGGAAGAAAGGGATTGTCAGTGGTCAGGAATGAAGGCAAGCATTACTGATAGAATAGGGCTATTATATGTATAATGGAAATGCATTGCTAATGATTTTACTATAGGAATACATTGACAATGAGGAAGAAAGGGATTGTCAGTGGTCAGGAATGAAGGCAAGCATTACTTATAGAATAGGGCTAATATATGTATAATGGAAATGCATTGCTAATGATTTTACTATAGGAATGCACTGAAAATGAGGAAGAAAGGGATTGTCAGTGGTCAGGAATGAAGGCAAGCATTACTGATAGAATAGGGCTATTATATGTATAATGGAAATGCATTGCTAATGATTTTACTATAGGAATGCTTTGAAAATGAGGGAGAAAGGGATTGTCAGTGGTCAGGAATGAAGGCAAGCATTACTGATACAATAGGGCTATTATATGTATAATGGAAATGCATTGCAAATGATTTTACTATAGGAATGCTTTGAAAATGAGGAAGAAAGGGATTGTCAGTGGTCAGGAATGAAGGCAAGCATTACTGATAGAATAGGGCTATTATATGTATAATGGAAATTCATTGCTAATGATTTTACTATAGGAATGCATTGAAAATGAGGAAGAAAGGGATTGTCAGTGGTCAGGAATGAAGGCAAGCATTACTGATAGAATAAGGCTATTATATGTATAATGGAAATGCATTGCTAATGATTTTACTATAGGAATGCATTGAAAATGAGGAAGAAAGGATTGTCAGTGGTCAGGAATGAAGGCAAGCATTACTGATAGAATAGGGCTATTATATGTATAATGGAAATGCATTGCTAATGATTTTACTATGGGAATGCATTGAAAATGAGGAAGAAAGGGATTGTCAGTGGTCAGGAATGAAGGCAAGCATTACTGATAGAATAGGGCTATTATATGTATAATGGAAATGCATTGCTAATGATTTTACTATAGGAATGCATTGAAAATGAGGAAGAAAGGGATTGTCAGTGGTCAGGAATGAAGGCAAGCATTACTGATACAATAGGGCTATTATATGTATAATGGAAATGCATTCCTAATGATTTTACTATAGGAATGCATTGAAAATGAGGAAGAAAGGGATTGTCAGTGTTCAGGAATGAAGGCAAGCATTACTGATAGAATAGGGCTATTATATGTATAATGGAAATGCATTGCTAATGATTTTACTATAGGAATGCATTGAAAATGAGGAAGAAACGGATTGTCAGTGGTCAGGAATGAAGGCAAGCATTACTGATAGAATAGGGCTATTATATGTATAATGGAAATGCATTGCTAATGATTTTACTATAGGAATGCATTAAAAATGAGGAAGAAAGGGATTGTCAGTGGTCAGGAATGAAGGCAAGCATTACTGATAGAATAGGGCTATTATATGTATAATGGAAATGCATTCCTAATGATTTTACTATAGGAATGCATTAAAAATGAGGAAGAAAGGGATTGTCAGTGGTCAGGAATGAAGGCAAGCATTACTGATAGGATAGGGCTATTATATGTATAATGGAAATGCATTCCTAATGATTTTACTATAGGAATGCATTGAAAATGAGGAAGAAAGGGATTGTCAGTGTTCAGGAATGAAGGCAAGCATTACTGATAGAATAGGGCTATTATATGTATAATGGAAATGCATTGCTAATGATTTTACTATAGGAATGCATTGAAAATGAGGAAGAAAGGGATTGTCAGTGGTCAGGAATGAAGGCAAGCATTACTGATAGAATAGGGCTATTATATGTATAATGGAAATGCATTGCTAATGATTTTACTATAGGAATGCTTTGAAAATGAGGAAGAAAGGGATTGTCAGTGGTCAGGAACGAATGCAAGCATTACTGATAGAATAGGGCAATTATATGTATAATGGAAATGCATTGCTAATGATTTTACTATAGGAATGCATTGAAAATGAGGAAGAAAGGGATTGTCAGTGGTCAGGATTGAAGGCAAGCATTACTGATAGAATAGGGCTATTATATGTATAATGGAAATTCATTGCTAATGATTTTACTATAGGAATGCATTGAAAATGAGGAAGAAAGGGATTGTCAGTGGTCAGGAATGAAGGCAAGCATTACTGATAGAATAGGGCTATTATATGTATAATGGAAATGCATTGCTAATGATTTTACTATAGGAATGCATTGAAAATGAGGAAGAAAGGATTGTCAGTGGTCAGGAATGAAGGCAAGCATTACTGATAGAATAGGGCTATTATATGTATAATGGAAATGCATTGCTAATGATTTTACTATAGGAATGCATTGAAAATGAGGAAGAAACGGATTGTCAGTGGTCAGGAATGAAGGCAAGCATTACTGATAGAATAGGGCTATTATATGTATAATGGAAATGCATTGCTAATGATTTTACTATAGGAATGCATTAAAAATGAGGAAGAAAGGGATTGTCAGTGGTCAGGAATGAAGGCAAGCATTACTGATAGAATAGGGCTATTATATGTATAATGGAAATGCATTCCTAATGATTTTACTATAGGAATGCATTAAAAATGAGGAAGAAAGGGATTGTCAGTGGTCAGGAATGAAGGCAAGCATTACTGATAGGATAGGGCTATTATATGTATAATGGAAATGCATTCCTAATGATTTTACTATAGGAATGCATTGAAAATGAGGAAGAAAGGGATTGTCAGTGTTCAGGAATGAAGGCAAGCATTACTGATAGAATAGGGCTATTATATGTATAATGGAAATGCATTGCTAATGATTTTACTATAGGAATGCATTGAAAATGAGGAAGAAAGGGATTGTCAGTGGTCAGGAATGAAGGCAAGCATTACTGATAGAATAGGGCTATTATATGTATAATGGAAATGCATTGCTAATGATTTTACTATAGGAATGCTTTGAAAATGAGGAAGAAAGGGATTGTCAGTGGTCAGGAACGAATGCAAGCATTACTGATAGAATAGGGCTATTATATGTATAATGGAAATGCATTGCTAATGATTTTACTATAGGAATGCATTGAAAATGAGGAAGAAAGGGATTGTCAGTGGTCAGGATTGAAGGCAAGCATTACTGATACAATAGGGCTATTATATGTATAATGGAAATGCATTCCTAATGATTTTACTATAGGAATGCATTGAAAATGAGGAAGAAAGGGATTGTCAGTGTTCAGGAATGAAGGCAAGCATTACTGATAGAATAGGGCTATTATATGTATAATGGAAATGCATTGCTAATGATTTTACTATAGGAATGCATTGAAAATGAGGAAGAAACGGATTGTCAGTGGTCAGGAATGAAGGCAAGCATTACTGATAGAATAGGGCTATTATATGTATAATGGAAATGCATTGCTAATGATTTTACTATAGGAATGCATTAAAAATGAGGAAGAAAGGGATTGTCAGTGGTCAGGAATGAAGGCAAGCATTACTGATAGAATAGGGCTATTATATGTATAATGGAAATGCATTCCTAATGATTTTACTATAGGAATGCATTAAAAATGAGGAAGAAAGGGATTGTCAGTGGTCAGGAATGAAGGCAAGCATTACTGATAGGATAGGGCTATTATATGTATAATGGAAATGCATTCCTAATGATTTTACTATAGGAATGCATTGAAAATGAGGAAGAAAGGGATTGTCAGTGTTCAGGAATGAAGGCAAGCATTACTGATAGAATAGGGCTATTATATGTATAATGGAAATGCATTGCTAATGATTTTACTATAGGAATGCATTGAAAATGAGGAAGAAAGGGATTGTCAGTGGTCAGGAATGAAGGCAAGCATTACTGATAGAATAGGGCTATTATATGTATAATGGAAATGCATTGCTAATGATTTTACTATAGGAATGCTTTGAAAATGAGGAAGAAAGGGATTGTCAGTGGTCAGGAACGAATGCAAGCATTACTGATAGAATAGGGCAATTATATGTATAATGGAAATGCATTGCTAATGATTTTACTATAGGAATGCATTGAAAATGAGGAAGAAAGGGATTGTCAGTGGTCAGGATTGAAGGCAAGCATTACTGATAGAATAGGGCTATTATATGTATAATGGAAATTCATTGCTAATGATTTTACTATAGGAATGCATTGAAAATGAGGAAGAAAGGGATTGTCAGTGGTCAGGAATGAAGGCAAGCATTACTGATAGAATAGGGCTATTATATGTATAATGGAAATGCATTGCTAATGATTTTACTATAGGAATGCATTGAAAATGAGGAAGAAAGGATTGTCAGTGGTCAGGAATGAAGGCAAGCATTACTGATAGAATAGGGCTATTATATGTATAATGGAAATGCATTGCTAATGATTTTACTATAGGAATGCATTGAAAATGAGGAAGAAACGGATTGTCAGTGGTCAGGAATGAAGGCAAGCATTACTGATAGAATAGGGCTATTATATGTATAATGGAAATGCATTGCTAATGATTTTACTATAGGAATGCATTAAAAATGAGGAAGAAAGGGATTGTCAGTGGTCAGGAATGAAGGCAAGCATTACTGATAGAATAGGGCTATTATATGTATAATGGAAATGCATTCCTAATGATTTTACTATAGGAATGCATTAAAAATGAGGAAGAAAGGGATTGTCAGTGGTCAGGAATGAAGGCAAGCATTACTGATAGGATAGGGCTATTATATGTATAATGGAAATGCATTCCTAATGATTTTACTATAGGAATGCATTGAAAATGAGGAAGAAAGGGATTGTCAGTGTTCAGGAATGAAGGCAAGCATTACTGATAGAATAGGGCTATTATATGTATAATGGAAATGCATTGCTAATGATTTTACTATAGGAATGCATTGAAAATGAGGAAGAAAGGGATTGTCAGTGGTCAGGAATGAAGGCAAGCATTACTGATAGAATAGGGCTATTATATGTATAATGGAAATGCATTGCTAATGATTTTACTATAGGAATGCTTTGAAAATGAGGAAGAAAGGGATTGTCAGTGGTCAGGAACGAATGCAAGCATTACTGATAGAATAGGGCTATTATATGTATAATGGAAATGCATTGCTAATGATTTTACTATAGGAATGCATTGAAAATGAGGAAGAAAGGGATTGTCAGTGGTCAGGATTGAAGGCAAGCATTACTGATAGAATAGGGCTATTATATGTATAATGGAAATGCATTCCTAATGATTTTACTATAGGAATGCATTGAAAATGAGGAAGAAAGGGATTGTCAGTGTTCAGGAATGAAGGCAAGCATTACTGATAGAATAGGGCTATTATATGTATAATGGAAATGCATTGCTAATGATTTTACTATAGGAATGCATTGAAAATGAGGAAGAAAGGGATTGTCAGTGGTCAGGATTGAAGGCAAGCATTACTGATAGAATAGGGCTATTATATGTATAATGGAAATGCATTCCTAATGATTTTACTATAGGAATGCATTGAAAATGAGGAAGAAAGGGATTGTCAGTGTTCAGGAATGAAGGCAAGCATTACTGATAGAATAGGGCTATTATATGTATAATGGAAATGCATTGCTAATGATTTTACTATAGGAATGCATTGAAAATGAGGAAGAAAGGTATTGTCAGTGGTCAGGAATGAAAGCAAGCATTACTGATAGAAAAGGGTTATTATATGTATAATGGAAATGCATTGCTAATGATTTTTCTATAGGAATACATTGAAAATGAGGAAGAAAGGGATTGTCAGTGGTCAAGAATGAAGGCAAGCATTACTGATAGAATAGGGCTATTATATGTATAATGGAAATGCATTGCTAATGATTTTACTATAGGAATGCATTGAAAATGAGGAAGAAAGGGATTGTCAGTGGTCAGGAATGAAGGCAAGCATTACTGATACAATAGGGCTATTATATGTATAATGGAAATGCATTCCTAATGATTTTACTATAGGAATGCATTGAAAATGAGGAAGAAAGGGATTGTCAGTGTTCAGGAATGAAGGCAAGCATTACTGATAGAATAGGGCTATTATATGTATAATGGAAATGCATTGCTAATGATTTTACTATAGGAATGCATTGAAAATGAGGAAGAAACGGATTGTCAGTGGTCAGGAATGAAGGCAAGCATTACTGATAGAATAGGGCTATTATATGTATAATGGAAATGCATTGCTAATGATTTTACTATAGGAATGCATTAAAAATGAGGAAGAAAGGGATTGTCAGTGGTCAGGAATGAAGGCAAGCATTACTGATAGAATAGGGCTATTATATGTATAATGGAAATGCATTCCTAATGATTTTACTATAGGAATGCATTAAAAATGAGGAAGAAAGGGATTGTCAGTGGTCAGGAATGAAGGCAAGCATTACTGATAGGATAGGGCTATTATATGTATAATGGAAATGCATTCCTAATGATTTTACTATAGGAATGCATTGAAAATGAGGAAGAAAGGGATTGTCAGTGTTCAGGAATGAAGGCAAGCATTACTGATAGAATAGGGCTATTATATGTATAATGGAAATGCATTGCTAATGATTTTACTATAGGAATGCATTGAAAATGAGGAAGAAAGGGATTGTCAGTGGTCAGGAATGAAGGCAAGCATTACTGATAGAATAGGGCTATTATATGTATAATGGAAATGCATTGCTAATGATTTTACTATAGGAATGCTTTGAAAATGAGGAAGAAAGGGATTGTCAGTGGTCAGGAACGAATGCAAGCATTACTGATAGAATAGGGCTATTATATGTATAATGGAAATGCATTGCTAATGATTTTACTATAGGAATGCATTGAAAATGAGGAAGAAAGGGATTGTCAGTGGTCAGGATTGAAGGCAAGCATTACTGATAGAATAGGGCTATTATATGTATAATGGAAATGCATTCCTAATGATTTTACTATAGGAATGCATTGAAAATGAGGAAGAAAGGGATTGTCAGTGTTCAGGAATGAAGGCAAGCATTACTGATAGAATAGGGCTATTATATGTATAATGGAAATGCATTGCTAATGATTTTACTATAGGAATGCATTGAAAATGAGGAAGAAAGGTATTGTCAGTGGTCAGGAATGAAAGCAAGCATTACTGATAGAAAAGGGTTATTATATGTATAATGGAAATGCATTGCTAATGATTTTTCTATAGGAATACATTGAAAATGAGGAAGAAAGGGATTGTCAGTGGTCAAGAATGAAGGCAAGCATTACTGATAGAATAGGGCTATTATATGTATAATGGAAATGCATTGCTAATGATTTTACTATAGGAATGCATTGAAAATAAGGAAGAAAGGGATTGTCAGTGGTCAGGAATGAAGGCAAGCATTACTGATAGAATAGGGCTATTATATGTATAATGGAAATGCATTCCTAATGATTTTACTATAGGGATGCATTGAAAATGAGGAAGAAAGGGATTGTCAGTGTTCAGGAATGAAGGCAAGCATTACTGATAGAATAGGGCTATTATATGTATAATGGAAATGCATTCCTAATGATTTTACTATAGGAATACATTGAAAATGAGGAAGAAAGGGATTGTCAGTGTTCAGGAATGAAGGCAAGCATTACTGATAGAATAGGGCTTTTATATGTATAATGGAAATGCATTGCTAATGATTTTACTATAGGAATGCATTGAAAATGAGGAAGAAAGGTATTGTCAGTGGTCAGGAATGAAAGCAAGCATTACTGATAGAATAGGGTTATTATATGTATAATGGAAATGCATTGCTAATGATTTTACTATAGGAATACATAGAAAATGAGGAAGAAAGGGATTGTCAGTGGTCAGGAATGAAAGCAAGCATTACTGATAGAATAGGGCTATTATATGTATAATGGAAATGCATTGCTAATGATTTTACTATAGGAATGCATTGAAAATAAGGAAGAAAGGGATTGTCAGTGGTCAGGAATGAAGGCAAGCATTACTGATAGAGTAGGGCTATTATATGTATAATGGAAATGCATTGCTAATGATTTTACTATAGGAATGCATTGAAAATGAGGAAGAAAGGGATTGTCAGTGGTCAGGAATGAAGGCAAGCATTACTGATAGAATAGGGCTATTATATGTATAATGGAAATGCATTGCTAATGATTTTACTATAGGAATGCATTAAAAATGAGGAAGAAAGGGATTGTCAGTGGTCAGGAATGAAGGCAAGCATTACTGATAGAATAGGGCTATTATATGTATAATGGAAATGCATTCCTAATGATTTTACTATAGGAATGCATTAAAAATGAGGAAGAAAGGGATTGTCAGTGGTCAGGAATGAAGGCAAGCATTACTGATAGAATAGGGCTATTATATGTATAATGGAAATGCATTGCTAATGATTTTACTATAGGAATGCTTTGAAAATGAGGAAGAAAGGGATTGTCAGTGGTCAGGAATGAATGCAAGCATTACTGATAGAATAGGGCTATTATATGTATAATGGAAATGCATTGCTAATGATTTTACTATAGGAATGCATTGAAAATGAGGAAGAAAGGGATTGTCAGTGGTTAGGAATGAAGGCAAGCATTACTGATAGAATAGGGCTATTATATGTATAATGGAAATGCATTCCTAATGATTTTACTATAGGAATGCATTGAAAATGAGGAAGAAAGGGATTGTCAGTGGTCAGGAATGAAGGCAATCATTACTGATAGAATAGGGCTATTATATGTATAATGGAAATGTATTGCTAATGATTTTACTACAGGAATGCATTGAAAATGAGGAAGAAAGGGATTGTCAGTGGTCAGGAATGAAGGCAATCATTACTGATAGAATAGGGCTATTATATGTATAATGGAAATGTATTGCTAATGATTTTACTATAGGAATGCATTGAAAATGAGGAAGAAAGGGATTGTCAGTGGTCAGGAATGAAGGCAATCATTACTGATAGAATAGGGCTATTATATGTATAATGGAAATGTATTGCTAATGATTTTACTATAGGAATGCATTGAAAATGAGGAAGAAAGGGATTGTCAGTGGTCAGGAATGAAGGCAATCATTACTGATAGAATAGGGCTATTATATGTATAATGGAAATGTATTGCTAATGATTTTACTATAGGAATGCATTGAAAATGAGGAAGAAAGGGATTGTCAGTGGTCAGGAATGAAGGCAAGCATTACTGATAGAATAGGGCTATTATATGTATAATGGAAATGTATTGCTAATGATTTTACTATAGGAATGCATTGAAAATGAGGAAGAAAGGGATTGTCAGTGGTCAGGAATGAAGGCAAGCATTACTGATAGAATAGGGCTATTATATGTATAATGGAAATGTATTGCTAATGATTTTACTATAGGAATGCATTGAAAATGAGGAAGAAAGGGATTGTCAGTGGTCAGGAATGAAGGCAAGCATTACTGATAGAATAGGGCTATTATATGTATAATGGAAATGCATTGCTAATGATATTACTATAGGAATGCATTGAAAATGAGGAAGAAAGGGATTGTCAGTGGTCAGGAGTGAAGGCAAGCATTACTGATAGAATAGGGCTATTATATGTATAATGGAAATGCATTGCTAATGATTTTACTATAGGAATGCATTGAAAATGAGGAAGAAAGGGATTGTCAGTGGTCAGGAATGAAGACAAGCATTACTGATAGAATAGGGCTATTATATGTATAATGGAAATGCATTGCTAATGATTTTAGTATAGGAATGCATTGAAAATGAGGAAGAAAGGGATTGTCAGTGGTCAGGAATGAAGACAAGCATTACTGATAGAATAGGGCTATTATATGTATAATGGAAATGCATTGCTAATGATTTTACTATAGGAATGCATTGAAAATGAGGAAGAAAGGGATTGTCAGTGGTCAGGAATGAAGACAAGCATTACTGATAGAATAGGGCTATTATATGTATAATGGAAATGCATTGCTAATGATTTTACTATAGGAATGCATTGAAAATGAGGAAGAAAGGGATTGTTAGTGGTCAGGAATGAAGACAAGCATTACTGATAGAATAGGGCTATTATATGTATAATGGAAATGCATTGCTAATGATTTTACTATAGGAATGCATTGAAAATGAGGAAGAAAGGGATTGTCAGTGGTCAGGAATGAAGACAAGCATTACTGATAGAATAGGGCTATTATATGTATAATGGAAATGCATTGCTATTGATTTTACTATAGGAATGCATTGAAAATGAGGAAGAAAGGGATTGTCAGTGGTCAGGAATGAAGGCAAGCATTACGGATAGAATAGGGCTATTATATGTATAATGGAAATGCATTGCTAATGATTTTACTATAGGAATGCATTGAAAATGAGGAAGAAAGGGATTGTCAGTGGTCAGGAATGAAGGCAAGCATTACTGATAGAATAGGGCTATTATATGTATAATGGAAATGCATTGCTAATGATTTTACTATAGGAATGCATTGAAAATGAGGAAGAAAGGGATTGTCAGTGGTCAGGAATGAAGACAAGCATTACTGATAGAATAGGGCTATTATATGTATAATGGAAATGCATTGCTAATGATTTTACTATAGGAATGCATTGAAAATGAGGAAGAAAGGTATTGTCAGTGGTCAGGAATGAAGACAAGCATTACTGATAGAATAGGGCTATTATATGTATAATGGAAATGCATTGCTAATGATTTTACTATAGGAATGCATTGAAAATGAGGAAGAAAGGGATTGTCAGTGGTCAGGAATGAAGACAAGCATTACTGATAGAATAGGGCTATTATATGTATAATGGAAATGCATTGCTAATGATTTTACTATAGGAATGCATTGAAAATGAGGAAGAAAGGTATTGTCAGTGGTCAGGAATGAAGACTAGCATTACTGATAGAATAGGGCTATTATATGTATAATGGAAATGCATTGCTAATGATTTTACTATAGGAATGCATTGAAAATGAGGAAGAAAGGGATTGTCAGTGGTCAGGAATGAAGACAAGCATTACTGATAGAATAGGGCTATTATATGTATAATGGAAATGCATTGCTAATGATTTTACTATAGGAATGCATTGAAAATGAGGAAGAAAGGGATTGTCAGTGGTCAGGAATGAAGGCAAGCATTACTGATAGAATAGGGCTATTATATGTATAATGGAAATGCATTGCTAATGATTTTACTATAGGAATGCATTGAAAATGATGAAGAAAGGGATTGTCAGTGGTCAGGAATGAAGACAAGCATTACTGATAGAATAGGGCTATTATATGTATAAAGGAAATGCATTGCTAATGATTTTACTATAGGAATGTATTGAAAATGAGGAAGGAAGGGATTGTCAGTGGTCAGGAATGAAGGCAAGCATTACTGATAGAATAGGGCTATTATATGTATAATGGAAATGCATTGCTAATGATTTTACTATAGCAATGCATTGAAAATGAGGAAGAAAGGGATTGTCAGTGGTCAGGAATGAAGGCAAGCATTACTGATAGAATAGGGCTATTATATGTATAATGGAAATGCATTGCTAATGATTTTACTATAGGAATACATTGAAAATGAGGAAGAAAGGGATTGTCAGTGGTCAGGAATGAAGGCAAGCATTACTTATAGAATAGGGCTAATATATGTATAATGGAAATGCATTGCTAATGATTTTACTATAGGAATGCACTGAAAATGAGGAAGAAAGGGATTGTCAGTGGTCAGGAATGAAGGCAAGCATTACTGATAGAATAGGGCTATTATATGTACAATGGAAATGCATTGCTAATGATTTTACTATAGGAATGCATTGAAAATGAGGAAGAAAGGGATTGTCAGTGGTCAGGAATGAAGACAAGCATTACTGATAGAATAGGGCTATTATATGTATAATGGAAATGCATTGCTAATGATTTTACTATAGGAATGCATTTAAAATGAGGAAGAAAGGGATTGTCAGTGGTCAGGAATGAAGACAAGCATTACTGATAGAATAGGGCTATTATATGTATAATGGAAATGCATTGCTATTGATTTTACTATAGGAATGCATTGAAAATGAGGAAGAAAGGGATTGTCAGTGGTCAGGAATGAAGGCAAGCATTACTGATAGAATAGGGCTATTATATGTATAATGGAAATGCATTGCTAATGATTTTACTATAGGAATGCATTGAAAATGAGGAAGAAAGGGATTGTCAGTGGTCAGGAATGAAGGCAAGCATTACTGATAGAATAGGGCTATTATATGTATAATGGAAATGCATTGCTAATGATTTTACTATAGGAATGCATTGAAAATGAGGAAGAAAGGGATTGTCAGTGGTCAGGAATGAAGACAAGCATTACTGATAGAATAGGGCTATTATATGTATAAAGGAAATGCATTGCTAATGATTTTACTATAGGAATGTATTGAAAATGAGGAAGGAAGGGATTGTCAGTGGTCAGGAATGAAGGCAAGCATTACTGATAGAATAGGGCTATTATATGTATAATGGAAATGCATTGCTAATGATTTTACTATAGCAATGCATTGAAAATGAGGAAGAAAGGGATTGTCAGTGGTCAGGAATGAAGGCAAGCATTACTGATAGAATAGGGCTATTATATGTATAATGGAAATGCATTGCTAATGATTTTACTATAGGAATACATTGACAATGAGGAAGAAAGGGATTGTCAGTGGTCAGGAATGAAGGCAAGCATTACTTATAGAATAGGGCTAATATATGTATAATGGAAATGCATTGCTAATGATTTTACTATAGGAATGCACTGAAAATGAGGAAGAAAGGGATTGTCAGTGGTCAGGAATGAAGGCAAGCATTACTGATAGAATAGGGCTATTATATGTATAATGGAAATGCATTGCTAATGATTTTACTATAGGAATGCTTTGAAAATGAGGGAGAAAGGGATTGTCAGTGGTCAGGAATGAAGGCAAGCATTACTGATACAATAGGGCTATTATATGTATAATGGAAATGCATTGCAAATGATTTTACTATAGGAATGCTTTGAAAATGAGGAAGAAAGGGATTGTCAGTGGTCAGGAATGAAGGCAAGCATTACTGATAGAATAGGGCTATTATATGTATAATGGAAATTCATTGCTAATGATTTTACTATAGGAATGCATTGAAAATGAGGAAGAAAGGGATTGTCAGTGGTCAGGAATGAAGGCAAGCATTACTGATAGAATAAGGCTATTATATGTATAATGGAAATGCATTGCTAATGATTTTACTATAGGAATGCATTGAAAATGAGGAAGAAAGGATTGTCAGTGGTCAGGAATGAAGGCAAGCATTACTGATAGAATAGGGCTATTATATGTATAATGGAAATGCATTGCTAATGATTTTACTATGGGAATGCATTGAAAATGAGGAAGAAAGGGATTGTCAGTGGTCAGGAATGAAGGCAAGCATTACTGATAGAATAGGGCTATTATATGTATAATGGAAATGCATTGCTAATGATTTTACTATAGGAATGCATTGAAAATGAGGAAGAAAGGGATTGTCAGTGGTCAGGAATGAAGGCAAGCATTACTGATACAATAGGGCTATTATATGTATAATGGAAATGCATTCCTAATGATTTTACTATAGGAATGCATTGAAAATGAGGAAGAAAGGGATTGTCAGTGTTCAGGAATGAAGGCAAGCATTACTGATAGAATAGGGCTATTATATGTATAATGGAAATGCATTGCTAATGATTTTACTATAGGAATGCATTGAAAATGAGGAAGAAACGGATTGTCAGTGGTCAGGAATGAAGGCAAGCATTACTGATAGAATAGGGCTATTATATGTATAATGGAAATGCATTGCTAATGATTTTACTATAGGAATGCATTAAAAATGAGGAAGAAAGGGATTGTCAGTGGTCAGGAATGAAGGCAAGCATTACTGATAGAATAGGGCTATTATATGTATAATGGAAATGCATTCCTAATGATTTTACTATAGGAATGCATTAAAAATGAGGAAGAAAGGGATTGTCAGTGGTCAGGAATGAAGGCAAGCATTACTGATAGGATAGGGCTATTATATGTATAATGGAAATGCATTCCTAATGATTTTACTATAGGAATGCATTGAAAATGAGGAAGAAAGGGATTGTCAGTGTTCAGGAATGAAGGCAAGCATTACTGATAGAATAGGGCTATTATATGTATAATGGAAATGCATTGCTAATGATTTTACTATAGGAATGCATTGAAAATGAGGAAGAAAGGGATTGTCAGTGGTCAGGAATGAAGGCAAGCATTACTGATAGAATAGGGCTATTATATGTATAATGGAAATGCATTGCTAATGATTTTACTATAGGAATGCTTTGAAAATGAGGAAGAAAGGGATTGTCAGTGGTCAGGAACGAATGCAAGCATTACTGATAGAATAGGGCTATTATATGTATAATGGAAATGCATTGCTAATGATTTTACTATAGGAATGCATTGAAAATGAGGAAGAAAGGGATTGTCAGTGGTCAGGATTGAAGGCAAGCATTACTGATAGAATAGGGCTATTATATGTATAATGGAAATTCATTGCTAATGATTTTACTATAGGAATGCATTGAAAATGAGGAAGAAAGGGATTGTCAGTGGTCAGGAATGAAGGCAAGCATTACTGATAGAATAGGGCTATTATATGTATAATGGAAATGCATTGCTAATGATTTTACTATAGGAATGCATTGAAAATGAGGAAGAAAGGATTGTCAGTGGTCAGGAATGAAGGCAAGCATTACTGATAGAATAGGGCTATTATATGTATAATGGAAATGCATTGCTAATGATTTTACTATAGGAATGCATTGAAAATGAGGAAGAAACGGATTGTCAGTGGTCAGGAATGAAGGCAAGCATTACTGATAGAATAGGGCTATTATATGTATAATGGAAATGCATTGCTAATGATTTTACTATAGGAATACATTGAAAATGAGGAAGAAAGGGATTGTCAGTGGTCAGGAATGAAGGCAAGCATTACTTATAGAATAGGGCTAATATATGTATAATGGAAATGCATTGCTAATGATTTTACTATAGGAATGCACTGAAAATGAGGAAGAAAGGGATTGTCAGTGGTCAGGAATGAAGGCAAGCATTACTGATAGAATAGGGCTATTATATGTACAATGGAAATGCATTGCTAATGATTTTACTATAGGAATGCATTGAAAATGAGGAAGAAAGGGATTGTCAGTGGTCAGGAATGAAGACAAGCATTACTGATAGAATAGGGCTATTATATGTATAATGGAAATGCATTGCTAATGATTTTACTATAGGAATGCATTTAAAATGAGGAAGAAAGGGATTGTCAGTGGTCAGGAATGAAGACAAGCATTACTGATAGAATAGGGCTATTATATGTATAATGGAAATGCATTGCTATTGATTTTACTATAGGAATGCATTGAAAATGAGGAAGAAAGGGATTGTCAGTGGTCAGGAATGAAGGCAAGCATTACTGATAGAATAGGGCTATTATATGTATAATGGAAATGCATTGCTAATGATTTTACTATAGGAATGCATTGAAAATGAGGAAGAAAGGGATTGTCAGTGGTCAGGAATGAAGGCAAGCATTACTGATAGAATAGGGCTATTATATGTATAATGGAAATGCATTGCTAATGATTTTACTATAGGAATGCATTGAAAATGAGGAAGAAAGGGATTGTCAGTGGTCAGGAATGAAGACAAGCATTACTGATAGAATAGGGCTATTATATGTATAAAGGAAATGCATTGCTAATGATTTTACTATAGGAATGTATTGAAAATGAGGAAGGAAGGGATTGTCAGTGGTCAGGAATGAAGGCAAGCATTACTGATAGAATAGGGCTATTATATGTATAATGGAAATGCATTGCTAATGATTTTACTATAGCAATGCATTGAAAATGAGGAAGAAAGGGATTGTCAGTGGTCAGGAATGAAGGCAAGCATTACTGATAGAATAGGGCTATTATATGTATAATGGAAATGCATTGCTAATGATTTTACTATAGGAATACATTGACAATGAGGAAGAAAGGGATTGTCAGTGGTCAGGAATGAAGGCAAGCATTACTTATAGAATAGGGCTAATATATGTATAATGGAAATGCATTGCTAATGATTTTACTATAGGAATGCACTGAAAATGAGGAAGAAAGGGATTGTCAGTGGTCAGGAATGAAGGCAAGCATTACTGATAGAATAGGGCTATTATATGTATAATGGAAATGCATTGCTAATGATTTTACTATAGGAATGCTTTGAAAATGAGGGAGAAAGGGATTGTCAGTGGTCAGGAATGAAGGCAAGCATTACTGATACAATAGGGCTATTATATGTATAATGGAAATGCATTGCAAATGATTTTACTATAGGAATGCTTTGAAAATGAGGAAGAAAGGGATTGTCAGTGGTCAGGAATGAAGGCAAGCATTACTGATAGAATAGGGCTATTATATGTATAATGGAAATTCATTGCTAATGATTTTACTATAGGAATGCATTGAAAATGAGGAAGAAAGGGATTGTCAGTGGTCAGGAATGAAGGCAAGCATTACTGATAGAATAAGGCTATTATATGTATAATGGAAATGCATTGCTAATGATTTTACTATAGGAATGCATTGAAAATGAGGAAGAAAGGATTGTCAGTGGTCAGGAATGAAGGCAAGCATTACTGATAGAATAGGGCTATTATATGTATAATGGAAATGCATTGCTAATGATTTTACTATGGGAATGCATTGAAAATGAGGAAGAAAGGGATTGTCAGTGGTCAGGAATGAAGGCAAGCATTACTGATAGAATAGGGCTATTATATGTATAATGGAAATGCATTGCTAATGATTTTACTATAGGAATGCATTGAAAATGAGGAAGAAAGGGATTGTCAGTGGTCAGGAATGAAGGCAAGCATTACTGATACAATAGGGCTATTATATGTATAATGGAAATGCATTCCTAATGATTTTACTATAGGAATGCATTGAAAATGAGGAAGAAAGGGATTGTCAGTGTTCAGGAATGAAGGCAAGCATTACTGATAGAATAGGGCTATTATATGTATAATGGAAATGCATTGCTAATGATTTTACTATAGGAATGCATTGAAAATGAGGAAGAAACGGATTGTCAGTGGTCAGGAATGAAGGCAAGCATTACTGATAGAATAGGGCTATTATATGTATAATGGAAATGCATTGCTAATGATTTTACTATAGGAATGCATTAAAAATGAGGAAGAAAGGGATTGTCAGTGGTCAGGAATGAAGGCAAGCATTACTGATAGAATAGGGCTATTATATGTATAATGGAAATGCATTCCTAATGATTTTACTATAGGAATGCATTAAAAATGAGGAAGAAAGGGATTGTCAGTGGTCAGGAATGAAGGCAAGCATTACTGATAGGATAGGGCTATTATATGTATAATGGAAATGCATTCCTAATGATTTTACTATAGGAATGCATTGAAAATGAGGAAGAAAGGGATTGTCAGTGTTCAGGAATGAAGGCAAGCATTACTGATAGAATAGGGCTATTATATGTATAATGGAAATGCATTGCTAATGATTTTACTATAGGAATGCATTGAAAATGAGGAAGAAAGGGATTGTCAGTGGTCAGGAATGAAGGCAAGCATTACTGATAGAATAGGGCTATTATATGTATAATGGAAATGCATTGCTAATGATTTTACTATAGGAATGCTTTGAAAATGAGGAAGAAAGGGATTGTCAGTGGTCAGGAACGAATGCAAGCATTACTGATAGAATAGGGCTATTATATGTATAATGGAAATGCATTGCTAATGATTTTACTATAGGAATGCATTGAAAATGAGGAAGAAAGGGATTGTCAGTGGTCAGGATTGAAGGCAAGCATTACTGATAGAATAGGGCTATTATATGTATAATGGAAATTCATTGCTAATGATTTTACTATAGGAATGCATTGAAAATGAGGAAGAAAGGGATTGTCAGTGGTCAGGAATGAAGGCAAGCATTACTGATAGAATAGGGCTATTATATGTATAATGGAAATGCATTGCTAATGATTTTACTATAGGAATGCATTGAAAATGAGGAAGAAAGGATTGTCAGTGGTCAGGAATGAAGGCAAGCATTACTGATAGAATAGGGCTATTATATGTATAATGGAAATGCATTGCTAATGATTTTACTATAGGAATGCATTGAAAATGAGGAAGAAACGGATTGTCAGTGGTCAGGAATGAAGGCAAGCATTACTGATAGAATAGGGCTATTATATGTATAATGGAAATGCATTGCTAATGATTTTACTATAGGAATGCATTAAAAATGAGGAAGAAAGGGATTGTCAGTGGTCAGGAATGAAGGCAAGCATTACTGATAGAATAGGGCTATTATATGTATAATGGAAATGCATTCCTAATGATTTTACTATAGGAATGCATTAAAAATGAGGAAGAAAGGGATTGTCAGTGGTCAGGAATGAAGGCAAGCATTACTGATAGGATAGGGCTATTATATGTATAATGGAAATGCATTCCTAATGATTTTACTATAGGAATGCATTGAAAATGAGGAAGAAAGGGATTGTCAGTGTTCAGGAATGAAGGCAAGCATTACTGATAGAATAGGGCTATTATATGTATAATGGAAATGCATTGCTAATGATTTTACTATAGGAATGCATTGAAAATGAGGAAGAAAGGGATTGTCAGTGGTCAGGAATGAAGGCAAGCATTACTGATAGAATAGGGCTATTATATGTATAATGGAAATGCATTGCTAATGATTTTACTATAGGAATGCTTTGAAAATGAGGAAGAAAGGGATTGTCAGTGGTCAGGAACGAATGCAAGCATTACTGATAGAATAGGGCTATTATATGTATAATGGAAATGCATTGCTAATGATTTTACTATAGGAATGCATTGAAAATGAGGAAGAAAGGGATTGTCAGTGGTCAGGATTGAAGGCAAGCATTACTGATAGAATAGGGCTATTATATGTATAATGGAAATGCATTCCTAATGATTTTACTATAGGAATGCATTGAAAATGAGGAAGAAAGGGATTGTCAGTGTTCAGGAATGAAGGCAAGCATTACTGATAGAATAGGGCTATTATATGTATAATGGAAATGCATTGCTAATGATTTTACTATAGGAATGCATTGAAAATGAGGAAGAAAGGGATTGTCAGTGGTCAGGATTGAAGGCAAGCATTACTGATAGAATAGGGCTATTATATGTATAATGGAAATGCATTCCTAATGATTTTACTATAGGAATGCATTGAAAATGAGGAAGAAAGGGATTGTCAGTGTTCAGGAATGAAGGCAAGCATTACTGATAGAATAGGGCTATTATATGTATAATGGAAATGCATTGCTAATGATTTTACTATAGGAATGCATTGAAAATGAGGAAGAAAGGTATTGTCAGTGGTCAGGAATGAAAGCAAGCATTACTGATAGAAAAGGGTTATTATATGTATAATGGAAATGCATTGCTAATGATTTTTCTATAGGAATACATTGAAAATGAGGAAGAAAGGGATTGTCAGTGGTCAAGAATGAAGGCAAGCATTACTGATAGAATAGGGCTATTATATGTATAATGGAAATGCATTGCTAATGATTTTACTATAGGAATGCATTGAAAATGAGGAAGAAAGGGATTGTCAGTGGTCAGGAATGAAGGCAAGCATTACTGATACAATAGGGCTATTATATGTATAATGGAAATGCATTCCTAATGATTTTACTATAGGAATGCATTGAAAATGAGGAAGAAAGGGATTGTCAGTGTTCAGGAATGAAGGCAAGCATTACTGATAGAATAGGGCTATTATATGTATAATGGAAATGCATTGCTAATGATTTTACTATAGGAATGCATTGAAAATGAGGAAGAAACGGATTGTCAGTGGTCAGGAATGAAGGCAAGCATTACTGATAGAATAGGGCTATTATATGTATAATGGAAATGCATTGCTAATGATTTTACTATAGGAATGCATTAAAAATGAGGAAGAAAGGGATTGTCAGTGGTCAGGAATGAAGGCAAGCATTACTGATAGAATAGGGCTATTATATGTATAATGGAAATGCATTCCTAATGATTTTACTATAGGAATGCATTAAAAATGAGGAAGAAAGGGATTGTCAGTGGTCAGGAATGAAGGCAAGCATTACTGATAGGATAGGGCTATTATATGTATAATGGAAATGCATTCCTAATGATTTTACTATAGGAATGCATTGAAAATGAGGAAGAAAGGGATTGTCAGTGTTCAGGAATGAAGGCAAGCATTACTGATAGAATAGGGCTATTATATGTATAATGGAAATGCATTGCTAATGATTTTACTATAGGAATGCATTGAAAATGAGGAAGAAAGGGATTGTCAGTGGTCAGGAATGAAGGCAAGCATTACTGATAGAATAGGGCTATTATATGTATAATGGAAATGCATTGCTAATGATTTTACTATAGGAATGCTTTGAAAATGAGGAAGAAAGGGATTGTCAGTGGTCAGGAACGAATGCAAGCATTACTGATAGAATAGGGCTATTATATGTATAATGGAAATGCATTGCTAATGATTTTACTATAGGAATGCATTGAAAATGAGGAAGAAAGGGATTGTCAGTGGTCAGGATTGAAGGCAAGCATTACTGATAGAATAGGGCTATTATATGTATAATGGAAATGCATTCCTAATGATTTTACTATAGGAATGCATTGAAAATGAGGAAGAAAGGGATTGTCAGTGTTCAGGAATGAAGGCAAGCATTACTGATAGAATAGGGCTATTATATGTATAATGGAAATGCATTGCTAATGATTTTACTATAGGAATGCATTGAAAATGAGGAAGAAAGGTATTGTCAGTGGTCAGGAATGAAAGCAAGCATTACTGATAGAAAAGGGTTATTATATGTATAATGGAAATGCATTGCTAATGATTTTTCTATAGGAATACATTGAAAATGAGGAAGAAAGGGATTGTCAGTGGTCAAGAATGAAGGCAAGCATTACTGATAGAATAGGGCTATTATATGTATAATGGAAATGCATTGCTAATGATTTTACTATAGGAATGCATTGAAAATAAGGAAGAAAGGGATTGTCAGTGGTCAGGAATGAAGGCAAGCATTACTGATAGAATAGGGCTATTATATGTATAATGGAAATGCATTCCTAATGATTTTACTATAGGGATGCATTGAAAATGAGGAAGAAAGGGATTGTCAGTGTTCAGGAATGAAGGCAAGCATTACTGATAGAATAGGGCTATTATATGTATAATGGAAATGCATTCCTAATGATTTTACTATAGGAATACATTGAAAATGAGGAAGAAAGGGATTGTCAGTGTTCAGGAATGAAGGCAAGCATTACTGATAGAATAGGGCTTTTATATGTATAATGGAAATGCATTGCTAATGATTTTACTATAGGAATGCATTGAAAATGAGGAAGAAAGGTATTGTCAGTGGTCAGGAATGAAAGCAAGCATTACTGATAGAATAGGGTTATTATATGTATAATGGAAATGCATTGCTAATGATTTTACTATAGGAATACATTGAAAATGAGGAAGAAAGGGATTGTCAGTGGTCAGGAATGAAAGCAAGCATTACTGATAGAATAGGGCTATTATATGTATAATGGAAATGCATTGCTAATGATTTTACTATAGGAATGCATTGAAAATAAGGAAGAAAGGGATTGTCAGTGGTCAGGAATGAAGGCAAGCATTACTGATAGAGTAGGGCTATTATATGTATAATGGAAATGCATTGCTAATGATTTTACTATAGGAATGCATTGAAAATGAGGAAGAAAGGGATTGTCAGTGGTCAGGAATGAAGGCAAGCATTACTGATAGAATAGGGCTATTATATGTATAATGGAAATGCATTGCTAATGATTTTACTATAGGAATGCATTAAAAATGAGGAAGAAAGGGATTGTCAGTGGTCAGGAATGAAGGCAAGCATTACTGATAGAATAGGGCTATTATATGTATAATGGAAATGCATTCCTAATGATTTTACTATAGGAATGCATTAAAAATGAGGAAGAAAGGGATTGTCAGTGGTCAGGAATGAAGGCAAGCATTACTGATAGAATAGGGCTATTATATGTATAATGGAAATGCATTGCTAATGATTTTACTATAGGAATGCTTTGAAAATGAGGAAGAAAGGGATTGTCAGTGGTTAGGAATGAATGCAAGCATTACTGATAGAATAGGGCTATTATATGTATAATGGAAATGCATTGCTAATGATTTTACTATAGGAATGCATTGAAAATGAGGAAGAAAGGGATTGTCAGTGGTTAGGAATGAAGGCAAGCATTACTGATAGAATAGGGCTATTATATGTATAATGGAAATGCATTCCTAATGATTTTACTAGAGGAATGCATTGAAAATGAGGAAGAAAGGGATTGTCAGTGGTCAGGAATGAAGGCAATCATTACTGATAGAATAGGGCTATTATATGTATAATGGAAATGCATTGCTAATGATTTTACTATAGGAATGCATTGAAAATGAGGAAGAAAGGGATTGTCAGTGGTCAGGAATGAAGGCAAGCATTACTGATAGAATAGGGCTATTATATGTATAATGGAAATGCATTCCTAATGATTTTACTATAGGAATGCATTGAAAATGAGGAAGAAAGGGATTGTCAGTGTTCAGGAATGAAGGCAAGCATTACTGATAGAATAGGGCTATTATATGTATAATGGAAATGCATTGCTAATGATTTTCCTATAGGAATGCATTGAAAATGAGGAAGGAAGGGATTGTCAGTTGTCAGGAATGAAGGCAAGCATTACTGATAGAATAGGGCTATTATATGTATAATGAAAATGCATTGCTAATGATTTTACTATAGGAATGTATTGAAAATGAGGAAGAAAGGGATTGTCAGTGGTCAGGAATGAAGGCAAGCATTACTGATAGAATAGGGCTATTATATGTATAATGGAAATGCATTGCTAATGATTTTACTATAGGAATGCATTGAAAATGAGAAAGAAAGGGATTGTCAGTGGTCAGGAATGAAGGCAAGTATTACTGATAGAATAGGGCTATTATATGTATAATGGAAATGCATTGCTAATGATTTTACTATGGGAATGCATTGAAAATGAGGAAGAAAGGGATTGTCAGTGATCAGAAATGAAGGCAAGCATTACTGATAGAATAGGGTTATTATATGTATAATGGAAATGCATTGCTAATGATTTTACTATAGGAATGCATTGAAAATGAGGAAGAAAGGGATTGTCAGTGGTCAGGAATGAAGGCAAGCATTACTGATAGAATAGGGCTATTATATGTATAATGGAAATGCATTCCTAATGATTTTACTATAGGAATGTATTGAAAATGAGGAAGAAAGGGATTGTCAGTGGTCAGGAATGAAGGCAAGCATTACTGATAGAATAGGGCTATTATATGTATAATGAAAATGCATTGCTAATGATTTTACTATAGGAATGTATTGAAAATGAGGAAGGAAGGGATTGTCAGTGGTCAGGAATGAAGGCAAGCATTACTGATAGAATAGGGCTATTATATGTATAATGGAAATGCATTGCTAATGATTTTACTATAGGAATGTATTGAAAATGAGGAAGAAAGGGATTGTCAGTGGTCAGGAATGAAGGCAAGCATTACTGATAGAATAGGGCTATTATATGTATAATGGAAATGCATTGCTAATGATTTTACTATAGGAATGCATTGTAAATGAGGAAGAAAGGGATTGTCAGTGGTCAGGAATGAAGGCAAGCATTACTGATAGAATAGGGCTATTATATGTATAATGGAAATGCATTTCTAATGATTTTACTATAGGAATACATTGAAAATGAGGAAGAAAGGGATTTTCAGTGGTCTGGAATGAAGACAAGCATTACTGATAGAATAGGGCTATTATATGTATAATGGAAATGCATTGCTAATGATTTTACTATAGGAATGCATTGAAAATGAGGAAGAAAGGGATTGTCAGTGGTCAGGAATGAAGGCAAGCATTACTGATAGAATCGGGCTAATATATGTATAATGGAAATGCATTGCTAATGATTTTACTATAGGAATGCATTGAAAATGAGGAAGAAAGGTATTGTCAGTTGTCAGGAATGAAAGCAAGCATTACTGATAGAATAGGGTTATTATATGGATAATGGAAATGCATTGCTAATGATTTTACTATAGCAATACATTGAAAATGAGGAAGAAAGGGATTGTCAGTGGTCAGGAATGAAGGCAAGCATTACTGATAGAATAGGGCTATTATATGTATAATGGAAATGCATTGCTAATGATTTTAGTTTAGGAATGCATTGAAAATGAGGAAGAAAGGGATTGTCAGTGGTCAGGAATGAAGGCAAGCATTACTGATAGAATAGGGTTATTATATGGATAATGTAAATGCATTGCTAATGATTTTAGTTTAGGAATGCATTGAAAATGAGGAAGAAAGGGATTGTCAGTGGTCAGGAATGAAGGCAAGCATTACTGATAGAATAGGGTTATTATATGGATAATGGAAATGCATTGCTAATGATTTTAGTTTAGGAATGCATTGAAAATGAGGAAGAAAGGGATTGTCAGTGTTCAGGAATGAAGGCAAGCATTACTGATAGAATAGGGTTATTATATGTATAATGGAAATGCATTGCTAATGATTTTACTATAGGAATGCATTGAAAATGAGGAAGAAAGGTATTGTCAGTGGTCAGGAATCAAGGCAAGCATTACTGATAGAATAGGGCTATTATATGTATAATGGAAATGCATTGCTAATGATTTTACTATAGGAATACATTGAAAATGAGGAAGAAAGGGATTGTCAGTGGTCAGGAATGAAGGCAAGCATTACTGATAGAATAGGGCTATTATATGGATAATGGAAATGCATTGCTAATGATTTTACTATAGGAATACATTGAAAATGAGGAAGAAAGGGATTGTCAGTGGTCAGGAATGAAGGCAAGCATTACTGATAGAATAGGGCTATTATATGGATAATGGAAATGCATTGCTAATGATTTTACTATAGCAATACATTGAAAATGAGGAAGAAAGGGATTGTCAGTGGTCAGGAATGAAGGCAAGCATTACTGATAGAATAGGGCTATTATATGTATAATTGAAATGCATTGCTAATGATTTTACTATAGGAATGCATTGAAAATGAGGAAGAAAGGGATTGTCAGTGGTCAGGAATGAAGGGTAATAATACATAACACATTATAGTAAACTTTGTTTTTGAAAATTCTTTCTTCAAAGAATGGACTTGGACCACTTCATCCCCCTGAAAGTTCTGGGAGGATGGAATCATGAATCTGATTCAAAAATGGCACTGTCTAGTGGTGCATAATGGCATATGTATACTTGAATAGTTCTATCTACAGACATCTAGACATCGTCTTTGAAATTTACTTATAAAATACTATGAGCTTTCGTGTATTTTTATCAATTCACCCTAGGAAAGCAATAATGCAACTAAGATGCAAGGGGTTACTGGGTGTAAGATAGTTAAAAAGACTTCAGAAGGGACCAGAAATCCTGTCCTAAATAGGAAGCAGGTGATGAACTGCTACTCCTGTTCAAAAGTCTGGAATGAGTGTCAATTGTGCGGTAATGTAACCTATATACAATCCAATACAATAATCAAATATTGGAAAGATAGTTTAAAATAGGTTTTATGCTGCTCCTGTTCAAAAGTCTGGAATGAGTGTGAATTGTGCGGTAATGTAACCTATATACAATCCAATACAATAATCAAATATTGGAAAGATAGTTTAAAATAGGTTTTATGCTACTCCTGTTCAAAAGTCTGGAATGAGTGTCAATTGTGCGGTAATGTAACCTATATACAATCCAATACAATAATCAAATATTGGAAAGATAGTTTAAAATAGGTTTTATGCTACTCCTGTTCAAAAGTCTGGAATGAGTGTGAATTGTGCGGTAATGTAACCTATATACAATCCAATACAATAATCAAATATTGGAAAGATAGTTTAAAATAGGTTTTATGCTACTCCTGTTCAAAAGTCTGGAATGAGTGTCAATTGTGCGGTAATGTAACCTATATACAATCCAATACAATAATCAAATATAAGGAAAGATAGTTTAAAAAAGGTTTTATGCTACTCCTGTTCAAAAGTCTGGAATGAGTGTGAATTGTGCGGTAATGTAACCTATATACAATCCAATACAATAATCAAATATAAGGAAAGATAGTTTAAAAGAGGTTTTATGCTACTCCTGTTCAAATGTCTGGAATGAGTGTCAATTGTGCGGTAATGTAACCTATATACAATCCAATACAATAATCAAATATTAGGAAAGATAGTTTAAAATAGGTTTTATGCTACTCCTGTTCAAAAGTCTGGAATGAGTGTGAATTGTGCGGTAATGTAACCTATATACAATCCAATCCAATAATCAAATATAAGGAAAGATAGTTTAAAAGAGGTTTTATTATTGCAGGCCATGGCCAAAGCTTCGAAACCAATTGAAGCTTTTTTTAAAACTCTTCTCGTTCCACAGGTTATGCCTAGGGTTATCTTGTTTAGTTCTTATTTTATTTAGTACTGCTTGTGATAACAACAACAACAAAGATAAAGGCAATAGTCTGAATATAAATAGTATAAATATTGTCCTCATCTTTGCTGTTATCACAACGTTTCGGCCATTGTGCCCTCCAGCCTTCATCAGGTGTTTATCGATCCATTAATGATAAAACAGTTTTTTAAACACACTGTCCAACCCAGGGATTGAACTCACAATCACTATGTCACCCATATTTATACTATTTTTATTCAGACTATTGTCTTCATCTTTGTTGTTGTTATCATAACTATTTGGCCATTGTGACCTCTGACCTTAATTAGGTGTATATCGATCCATTAAAGATAAAACAATTTTTAAACATAACTTACAGTGGACAGACATACTGTCGAAATATTGCTGAATAATGTCAAACACTGTGTATTTTCTTCTCGTTTTTTTTCTTAATATACACTGTTCAATATGGACAATATGCAAATTTATTAATTCAGTTATTTTGTCTTTCTATTTACAGGGCTTATCAATATGTCACATATACGTCGGCCACCAGATTTATATCCATCCTATTCATACAGTTGTGATAATAGTCACTCTAATAACCTGCATATGTTTTACACTTTTTCTAAATACCATGTGGCCATCTGAGTGGACAGTGGTCAAGCTATCATTCCAGGTAAGTTAATTACAGTTTTTCTACTACAGGGTGCTCAACAAAAGAACAGGAACTTTGGCACAGTTGGAATTGTTGGAATTTTTGTTACAGTTATTTGAAACAATAGCAAACGATAGAAATTTAGTAGCTTAAAACAGAACAAAAACACGGATGTGGTGTTCAAACTAAAGAACTCTGGCAAAATGTTTTGGCATTTTTCAGTCCCCAAGTTGGATTACTTACATTATTTACGTTATTTGAACTCATCTTCATTGCCATATTCATAATGGTTTTGCTGTTGCACGCTTCAGCCTTCTTCAGGTGATTGGAATTTGAAACTGAGTCCTTTATTTTGTCCACTGGGGTAAATTGTTCTAGTTCCATGTGCCATGCCTCTTTTGGATGTCTCAGTTATTTCCATTTAACTCAACTCTCCAAGTTTTGGTTCCCCACTGCTATAGTCAGTTATTAAACTCACAACTCTTTGGGTCCGGTCACTGGATCTAACCAACACCTTTATCCACTGGATATGGCAAGGAAGATGAGGATAACATAATATAAGTAATCATAATACCTCATCTCAGGGATATAGCCAAGTTGGATGTTCTCTCTTTCTTAAAGAGAACGATCACCTCGCATTGAAAATTTGATCCTGGAACGACAAATGGTTAAAAAATTTAGGTTAGTATTAACTAATATAAATATGGGAGGTAGCGTGTGTCTAATTGAACACCATTCCTATTCTATCCTCAATTACTATACGGATCACCATTCCTATTCTACCCTATATTACTATTCGGATCACTATTCTGATCACTATTTCTATTCTATCTTCTATTGCTATTCGGAAAAATTTATGTTGTAATAACTAACCATTTGTCATTCCAGGATCAAATTTTCAATGTGAGGTGATTGTTCTCTTTAAGAAAGAAAGAACATCCAACTTGGGTATATCTCTGAGATGAGGTATTATGATTTTTTTCATCATGTAGTAAATCTAAAATTTCCTGTTTTTTTGTGGGGCACCCTGTAGTAACAAAAGTTTATAAAGTATACCTTTCTGTAGATAAACGCCAAACATTGGATTAGCATTTCATTATTTGATGTTATACCCTAACATTGAGGATATCGTCTTTCTCCTCTCGGATTCCTATGACCTTTAAACTCTGGGAAATATGCTCTGAAATTGACCAGCATAGATTCAAGAAGTAAAACCTTTTTACCCACTGAACAAAATTCAGTCTTTATTAAATTGCAAAATGAAAGTCATCCTGATATGGCAACTCTTCTAGATCTTGTACTAAGACAGGTGTCCCCACCCAGGGCACTGTCAATGAAACTATTTTGTTCATAATTTTCATGAATGACATCAGTTCTCAACTAGATAGCTCTGCTGATGACAGAAATATTTACTTCTGTCTTGATAGTAAGTCTGATCAGTACAATGCGGTCAAATTGGCAGTTGATCTAAAAAGTGATTGTTAACTGGGGCAAAGAATGGATTGTTAATTTTAAAAAACAAAATTTCCCTCTATCAATCACCTGAAAGACACTTTCCTGCCTCCAATGAGCACGGTTGATACTAACTTTCAGGAGAGTGATTTGTTGTGGCTACTTGGACGAACATTCTCAGCTGATATGAAGGGCAAAGATTATATTGAATCCATTGTTAGGTCTGCCGCTAATTGTCCTCTCCAGAATCTATCTTACATATTTATAAGTCTACCATTCGGCCATATATTTAATATTGCTGCCACATATAGTCCAGTGCTCCTGCTACATATATAGAGATCCTTAATAAAATTCAAATGGATATACCCAGTATGCAACAGAAGGCCCTGGATTTAGAATTCAATTTGGAAGGGTGAAGAGTTCATGTAAAAGAGCATAGTGAATAGCTCTAAACTTTTCAGGTAGACAATATTGACAGTTTATTTATCACAGTTTCCACATATGCATATATCAGGCATATGCCATCAGTAATTACTTAGGGTAGACAGCTTTTGACCTTTATATACTAAATCTACAAAAAAATAAAATATTTTGCATTTTATGCATAATAATCAGAGTAATCTTCATAATTTTGTTGGATTTGGTGCATATTGTGCCACAAGGAAAATGTCACTGCTGATCTATTTTATTCAGGGTTGGCACTGCTGACCTAGACCATATCTATTCACGTATCATGCAAGCTTTGAAAACCTAATCTTGAAGCTAATTTTAAAGGGAATGCATCATAAGCAATTTATAATATTAGTTTATATACTGCTGGCCATGGCTACATTGTTGACCAAATTATATATCCATTTACTGTAGTCAAATTAGCTTCAAATTTAGTCCTTCAAAGATCACTTGATACGTGAGGATATACAGTATATATATATATTATGGGAGAGAGTTTTGGGGCTCACATGCGTGACCCAGAATCTTGTTTGAAGAGACTCCTTTCTTAATCAGACCATCCGAAACTTGGCTTGAGATGGGAATCAACACAATTTTATGTATTACGCTATGTTCCAGCATTTCATGAATAATTGCAGTTTCAATTCTGAGCCTCTTATCTAATATTTAAGTAGACGAGTGAACAGAATCATATCAGGCTGCATTGTCAGTTTTACATATTACTGGAAGATTTTCCTGCTTGTCTTTGATACATAAGAGTTTGAGAATTTATTTCCCATAAAAAAGTGCATTCTTCCCTGGTACCAGCTATAACAAGTGTTTATAGCAATATGGTTTCTCACACATTCTCAGGAGATAGATTCTTTTTTAAGTCAATTTAATGACCAGGATTTTTTAGGAATCCTGTCTCCAGCCTGCCTTTGAATTGGCAAACCTAAAAATTTGTTATATAACTTATATTTATAGGCAATAATGTTGCAACTTCTTGGATTTTTAAATTTCAAGAAACTGGATTTTAAAATTTGAATTTCATCAAGAATCTCTATATATATTACAAAGCATCAAATGTGGCAACAATATTTCATACACAGGCAAATGGTAGACTTATAAATGTGCAAGTTAAATTTGTAGTAATACAATTTCTCACACACCCTTAGGAAATAAGAATGACCCAGAATCTTGTTTGAAGAGACTCCTTTCTTAATCAGACCATCCGAAACTTGGCTTGAGATGGGAATCAACACAATTTTATGTATTACGCTATGTTCCAGCATTTCATGAATAATTGCAGTTTCAATTCTGAGCCTCTTATCTAATATTTAAGTAGACGAGTGAACAGAATCATATCAGGCTGCATTGTCAGTTTTACATATTACTGGAAGATTTTCCTGCTTGTCTTTGATACATAAGAGTTTGAGAATTTATTTCCCATAAAAAAGTGCATTCTTCCCTGGTACCAGCTATAACAAGTGTTTATAGCAATATGGTTTCTCACACATTCTCAGGAGATAGATTCTTTTTTAAGTCAATTTAATGACCAGGATTTTTTAGGAATCCTGTCTCCAGCCTGCCTTTGAATTGGCAAACCTAAAAATTTGTTATATAACTTATATTTATAGGCAATAATGTTGCAACTTCTTGGATTTTTAAATTTCAAGAAACTGGATTTTAAAATTTGAATTTCATCAAGAATCTCTATATATATTACAAAGCATCAAATGTGGCAACAATATTTCATACACAGGCAAATGGTAGACTTATAAATGTGCAAGTTAAATTTGTAGTAATACAATTTCTCACACACCCTTAGGAAATAAATAGATTCTTTTTCCTTTTAAGTCAATTTAATGACCAGAGCTCCTTAGGAATCTTGTCTCCAGTCAATCTTTGAGTCAATTATTGACCAAGATTTTTCATGAATCCTGTCTCCAGCCCACCTTTGAATTGGCAAACATAAAATTTTGTTAGTGATTTTAGATAATCATAAACGTAGAGTCCTTTGAAAAACTGACCACCCAAAAGCTGAATGGGGGGGTCTCCTTTTCTGAAACACATGTAGACGGATAGGTGTGGTGGGACCCCAGCCAGTATCCATATAATGAGTCAGTCAGTCAGGAAGTTGGCAGTCTGTGAGGAAAGGACCAGCAGTGAGTAAGTCACTGAGACAGTCAGGCAGTTAGTGTAAGGGTCCTTTTTTCATGGCCGGAAGTTAGTAAGATAGTAGGAGTTCACCTTTTTGAAGCTGAAGGAAGACCTTGCCAATTAAGTGAGAAATTTTATTGTTTTCTATTTCCCAACCAGTGTTTTGAAAAGCATTTTTGTTATTCTTTGTGGAATTCGATCACGGCCAGTGAGACAAACCTGTGAATATAGTGAGCCAGGTATATACGCATACAGCCAACCTTGGATGTCATCACAGCTTGTGCAGTGATGTGCAGAAGCACATTGTTACAGTTAATACTCTCTTCTTCAATATATTATTTGTTTTTACCTTCCCCTCACTCTCTGTTCTGCCATCCATTCATATAAGCTCATTAGGTAGGTGGCTCATTTATCTTTCCCCACACCTTTTACATTCAATATAACCTGTGAGGGTCAAATACACCACATCCTTATTCCTCATCATGTGTCCCAGAAATTTCGTCTGACTTTTCTGATTCTAAATAGAAGTGTTCTTTTTGTTTCCGTTTTCTTTAAAAACTCGTCTTTGTTCACATGTTCTTTCCATGCTAGTCTCAGGGTAGAAGGACATCTTTATCACCCCCCAATCTTTCCTTTGTCTATGAGGAAATTTCCAGCATTCACTACAGCAGGAGGATTGATATTACATAGCAGTTCAGCAATATTTTCTGTGTTTCTCACAAAATAATGCCTTCCAGCATCTAAGCAAAGTACTAAGAAACAGGAAAATTTTGTGCTATTCCAATGCATGTTCAGATTGTGGTGTCATATTTTCCATCCTCTGTTAGCACTTCTCAGATATTTAAAATTCTGTACTTGATTGATTTTGACATGTCCAGGTTATGGTTTGTATTATTATACCAAGAGCACAATCATTGAAAAATATGCAGAGAAGTAGATTGCTTAAGGAAGATACATCAAAATAAGAGAAAGCATATTCACTCATCTAAATCAGCTTATCAAAAGTTTTGGACAACAGTCATGAACACTTCATGAAGTGGGTGCTGAAAAATTCTCAGTCTGGTCCACTTCCAAAATGACCAAACATGAGAATTTTTTTGAAAGCATTCTTGGTTGACTCAAGAACATTTTAGCACTCCCTTAAGGGAGGAATTAGGTGAGGATGATAGTGTTATGTAAGTTGTCCAAGTGGGGAGGGCCTACCTGTTTTGGACAATCATCCTTCTTATACCTGGTTTTTATCTTGTCACAATATTTACTAAGCTTAGTTTAGTATATCACAAGGCCAAATGGGGGAAGGAAGATTGTGTTATGTAAGTTGTCCAAGTGGGGAGGGCCTACCTGTTTTGGACAATCATCCTTCTTATACCTGGTTTTTATCTTGTCACAATATTTACTAAGCTTAGTTTAGTATATCACAAGGCCAAATGGGGGAAGGAAGATTGTGTTGTGCCAATCTCCCATGTGGCAGTGGGGAGGGCATGCCTGCCTGCCTGCCTGCCTGCCTTGAAAATCATCCTTCTTAATACCTGATTTTATCTTATCTCAGTATTTACTAAGCTTAGACAAAGCCAAATGGAGGTAGGAAGATTGTGTTGTGCCAATCTTCCAAGTGGAGAGAGCATGCCTCCATTGAAAATCCTCCTCCCCCTGATCCTGGCTTTTACATAGGCTCAGTATTTACTAAGCTTAGAGTTCTATGGCCTCTGTGCCACACTCATAAAAACAAACAGCCCCTAACAATTGGAAACATGATTCATTAGTCTATACTGTAAGTAACCAGTTTTCCAGCGTCTAATTAGCCATGTTTGAAGTCCAGGTAAAGCATAATATCTGGTGTTATGGTGTTTACAGAAGCATCCTGTTATGATGGTGCTACCTATAATATTATCTTTTTACTACTGCTTTTCAATAACATTTGGCACGTTGGTGTACATATTTTTAACCTTGTGTTATAATACTTCAAATGTGTATGAATATTGGATAAGGAATCAGTTTTCTATTTCCAGAATTTCATTGAGGTTTGCTCCTTGAGGTGACTAAAGTTTTGTTTGGCTTCTACCCATTAACCTGTCTGGCTAGGTTGGACACAAAGATGACTTCTTGCCAGGAGTCATCTCGGCTTCAGTTACTTTCCCACCACCATATGCCTTTTCTATAAATATTTTCATGATAATTATTCTGATGAACTTTCCGCCATGGTACCTAGAACTTATGTATTTAAGCAAAGTATTAGATTGTCTTCACCATTTACAGTTGAAATGGCTAGATGTAACTGTAAGTTCTATGATAACAGTTTCTTCTCTTGAACTTCTTGCTTGTAGAACTCTCTCCCAGATTTTTGCTTTCCAATCAAGTTAGATTTTCAAAAATTTAAATGCAGTGTCAATTGTTTTCTACTGTCTTCTTAATTCCTGTTCTTTTATTGTCCTTTTCCTAAACAGTATATTTTTCTCATATTCTCTAGCACACATATTTTTCTCATATTCTCTTGCATCTTAGTAGCTTTATTACCTTGCTTGGGGTGAAATGATTAAGGAAAAAATTATTAATTTATAGTTATTAATAATTAACTATTAATAATTATAACTAATCCTTTTTTTTTATTATTTTAGCTAATCAATAATAATAATTAACTATAATAATAATAATTAGTAATTAATAACAGTAATTATTAATTAACCATATAATTATATATAATTATTATAATTATCAATAATTAACAATAATTATTATTAATTAACTATAATAAATCATCGTAAATTAATTAATTTTTAAGCTTTTGCATGATAATTTCTGATTGTATTCCTGCTGAATTAATTAAGTGTTGCTGCAATTTCATATATGAGAGACTCGAACATGTGTAGGCAGAGAAATGTTAGGGCTGCATTATTTTCCACCTGCTTGTTAACAGTAGAATGCAGTTGATATATATTTATTCATTTGTTTTTGTTTTTTACTTTATCATGTGCAATGCATTTAGAAAACAGGTGGGAAAATTGTCTTGTATTCTGATGCTGCTAGCAAAGTATATCAGTTTCTGTAATCTATTGTGTGCATCCAGACACATATCCCCAGACATGTGATAAGCTGAGATAGAGATATATTTCTCAAGGGAAATTCTGGGCAATTGTGTCTAAAAATAGGAAGGATATGCAATAGTTGTTAAAAAATATTTCGACAGCCATTTTGTTTCTCACCAGTTGCTTTTGAAAGTAAAAAAAAAAAGATCATTATGCTCAAAAATGTTTTATCTCAGTTAATATAAGGAATATACGTCATTATGTTTCATGGTTATAAAAGAGAATCTAAAAAGTTCTTGCCATTTTTGATTTATTAGAAAAAAAAGGTCTACAGCAAAATCTCTCCAGAATCTATCCTGCATATCTATAACTCTACCATCCGTCCACGCTTTGAATATTACTGCCACATATGGTTTGGTGCTCCTGCTATATATTTAGAGATTCTTGATAAAATCCAAAGAAGACTATTGTCCTCATCTTTGTTGCTATATTTATTACAACGTTTCAGACATTCTACACTTCTTCAGGTGGTTGGAATGTCGAACTGAACACTTTATTTCGCTCACTGGGGTAGACTGTTCTAGTTCCACGTGCCATGTCTAATGGATGTCAGTTATCAGTTATCTCCTGTTAATTCCCCTCTCCAAGTTCTCCACTGCCTTAACCAGGTATTGAACTCACACTCTTTGGGTCCTCAAAGACTCATGGCACAGTGGATAAAAGCGTTAGTTAGATCCAGTGACAGGACCCAAAAGAGTGTGAGTTCAATACCCAATTAAGGCAGTGGAGAACTTTCAGAGGGGAATTAACAGGAGATAACTGATAACTGACAGCCATTAAACATGGCATGTGGAACTAGAACAGTCTACCCCAGTGAGCGAAATAAAGGGTTCAGTTCAACATTCCGACCACCTGAAGAAGGCAGGAGCGTACAACCGCCAAAACGTTGTAATAAATATGGTGACAGAGATGAGGACAATAGTCTGAATAATGTAAATAGTGTACATAATACCTCATCTCAGACATATAGACAGATATCCAAAGAAGAATCAGCAATATTATTTGTCTTGATCTGGCATCTTGGGTTCAGTCACTTTCCTACTGTGTCTTTTCTATAAATACTTTCATGGTAATTGTTTAGATGAGTTCTTCACTATGGTACATTATTTTATTTGTTTTTTTGTAAATAGTTTGGTTTTCATATTGTGAATACTTATTAGGGCTCGATTTTAAATTGCTGTTTTATTCCCCACCCGCAACAGGCAATGAATTGTACAAAATGGGGATTAGTTAGGACTTTCATAGAGACAATGAGGTATTATGGTGTATGTAGTAAGAAAGCTAAGTAAGAATGTGTTGTTTTAGTGTAAGGAATATTGTCGTATGTTTGGGTCAGTGTTTGTGGCTAGCTAAGTTTAATTATAAGACAGTAGAAGATCACCCATTTTCCCATTCCCCATTTTGGGCCTTGTGCCACATTTTATGCATTGAAGCGGAAATAAATATCTCTCTTTGCTATGGTACTGAGATTTTATAAATTTAAGCACATTACTAGATTGGCAGCAAGGTCTCATCATTTTACACTTGAAATGGCTAGATGGAAGTGTAAATTCTATGCTAACAGTTTCTTTAATAATAAAAAAGAAAAGTATAAAGAAACTGAATGCAATCAGCTAGACATGCCCAGCCATTTATAAAAGAAATCAAATGCCTTTTCTATAAATACTTTCATGGTAATTGTTGGGCTGAACTCTTTGCTATCATACCTAGACTTTATGAATTGAAGTACAGTACTAGATTGGCAGCAAGGTCTCATCATTTTACACTGGAAATAACTAGATGGAAGTGTAAATTCTATGCTAACAGTTTCTTTAATAATAAAAAAGAAAAATATAAAGAAACTGAATGGAAGCAGCTAGACATGCCCAGCCATTTATAAAAGAAATCAAATGCCTTTTCTATAAATACTTTCATGGTAATTGTTCGGCTGAAGTCTTTGCTATCATACCTAGACTTTATGAATTGAAGTACAGTACTAGATTGGCAGCAAGGTCTCATCATTTTATACTTGAAATGGCTGCAAGATGGAACTGTAAATTCTATGCTAACAGTTTCTTTAATAATAAAAAAGAAAAGTATAAATAAACTGAATGGAATCAGCTAGACATGCCCAGCTATTTATAAAAGAAATCAAATGCCTTTTCTATAAATACTTTCATGGTAATTGTTGGGCTGAACTCTTTGCTATCATACCTAGACTTTATGAATTGAAGTACAGTACTAGATTGGCAGCAAGGTCTCATCATTTTACACTGGAAATAACTAGATGGAAGTGTAAATTCTATGCTAACAGTTTCTTTAATAATAAAAAAGGAAAGTATAAAGAAACTGAATGGAATCAGCTAGACATGCCCAGCCATTTATAAAAGAAATCAAATGCCTTTTCTATAAATACTTTCATGGTAATTGTTGGGCTGAACTCTTTGCTATCATACCTAGACTTTATGAATTGAAGTACAGTACTAGATTGGCAGCAAGGTCTCATCATTTTACAGTTTAAATGGCTAGATGGAACTGTAAATTCTATGCTAACAGTTTCTTTAATAATAAAAAAGAAAAGTATAAAGAAACTGAATGCAATCAGCTAGACATGCCCAGCCATTTATAAAAGAAATCAAATGCCTTTTCTATAAATACTTTCATGGTAATTGTTGGGCTGAACTCTTTGCTATCATACCTAGACTTTATGAATTGAAGTACAGTACTAGATTGGCAGCAAGGTCTCATCATTTTACACTGGAAATAACTAGATGGAAGTGTAAATTCTATGCTAACAGTTTCTTTAATAATAAAAAAGGAAAGTATAAAGAAACTGAATGGAATCAGCTAGACATGCCCAGCCATTTATAAAAGAAATCAAATGCCTTTTCTATAAATACTTTCATGGTAATTGTTGGGCTGAACTCTTTGCTATCATACCTAGACTTTATGAATTGAAGTACAGTACTAGATTGGCAGCAAGGTCTCATCATTTTACAGTTTAAATGGCTAGATGGAACTGTAAATTCTATGCTAACAGTTTCTTTAATAATAAAAAAGAAAAGTATAAAGAAACTGAATGCAATCAGCTAGACATGCCCAGCCATTTATAAAAGAAATCAAATGCCTTTTCTATAAATACTTTCATGGTAATTGTTGGGCTGAACTCTTTGCTATCATACCTAGACTTTATGAATTGAAGTACAGTACTAGATTGGCAGCAAGGTCTCATCATTTTACACTGGAAATAACTAGATGGAAGTGTAAATTCTATGCTAACAGTTTCTTTAATAATAAAAAAGGAAAGTATAAAGAAACTGAATGGAATCAGCTAGACATGCCCAGCCATTTATAAAAGAAATCAAATGCCTTTTTCTATAAATACTTTCATGGTAATTGTTGGGCTGAACTCTTTGCTATCATACCTAGACTTTATGAATTGAAGTACAGTACTAGATTGGCAGCAAGGTCTCATCATTTTACAGTTTAAATGGCTAGATGGAACTGTAAATTCTATGCTAACAGTTTCTTTAATAATAAAAAAGAAATGTATAAAGAAACTGAATGCAATCAGCTAGACATGCCCAGCCATTTATAAAAGAAATCAAATGCCTTTTCTATAAATACTTTCATGGTAATTGTTGGGCTGAACTCTTTGCTATCATACCTAGACTTTATGAATTGAAGTACAGTACTAGATTGGCAGCAAGGTCTCATCATTTTACAGTTTAAATGGCTAGATGGAAGTGTAAATTCTATGCTAACAGTTTCTTTAATAATAAAAAAGAAAAGTATAAAGAAACTGAATGCAATCAGCTAGACATGCCCAGCCATTTATAAAAGAAATCAAATGCCTTTTCTATAAATACTTTCATGGTAATTGTTGGGCTGAACTCTTTGCTAACATACCTAGACTTTATGAATTGAAGTACAGTACTAGATTGGCAGCAAGGTCTCATCATTTTACAGTTTAAATGGCTAGATGGAACTGTAAATTCTATGCTAACAGTTTCTTTAATAATAAAAAAGAAAAGTATAAAGAAACTGAATGCAATCAGCTAGACATGCCCAGCCATTTATAAAAGAAATCAAATGCCTTTTCTATAAATACTTTCATGGTAATTGTTGGGCTGAACTCTTTGCTATCATACCTAGACTTTATGAATTGAAGTACAGTACTAGATTGGCAGCAAGGTCTCATCATTTTACACTGGAAATAACTAGATGGAAGTGTAAATTCTATGCTAACAGTTTCTTTAATAATAAAAAAGGAAAGTATAAAGAAACTGAATGGAATCAGCTAGACATGCCCAGCCATTTATAAAAGAAATCAAATGCCTTTTCTATAAATACTTTCATGGTAATTGTTGGGCTGAACTCTTTGCTATCATACCTAGACTTTATGAATTGAAGTACAGTACTAGATTGGCAGCAAGGTCTCATCATTTTACACTGGAAATAACTAGATGGAAGTGTAAATTCTATGCTAACAGTTTCTTTAATAATAAAAAAGGAAAGTATAAAGAAACTGAATGGAATCAGCTAGACATGCCCAGCCATTTATAAAAGAAATCAAATGCCTTTTCTATAAATACTTTCATGGTAATTGTTGGGCTGAACTCTTTGCTATCATACCTAGACTTTATGAATTGAAGTACAGTACTAGATTGGCAGCAAGGTCTCATCATTTTACACTGGAAATAACTAGATGGAAGTGTAAATTCTATGCTAACAGTTTCTTTAATAATAAAAAAGAAAAATATAAAGAAACTGAATGGAAGCAGCTAGACATGCCCAGCCATTTATAAAAGAAATCAAATGCCTTTTCTATAAATACTTTCATGGTAATTGTTGGGCTGAACTCTTTGCTATCATACCTAGACTTTATGAATTGAAGTACAGTACTAGATTGGCAGCAAGGTCTCATCATTTTACACTGGAAATAACTAGATGGAAGTGTAAATTCTATGCTAACAGTTTCTTTAATAATAAAAAAGGAAAGTATAAAGAAACTGAATGGAATCAGCTAGACATGCCCAGCCATTTATAAAAGAAATCAAATGCCTTTTCTAAAAATACTTTCATGGTAATTGTTGGGCTGAACTCTTTGCTATCATACCTAGACTTTATGAATTGAAGTACAGTACTAGATTGGCAGCAAGGTCTCATCATTTTAGGGTTGAATTAGCTCGATGCAACCATAAGTTCTTTGCTGACAGTTTCTTTTTTCAAACTTCTAGTTTGTGGAACTTTCTGACTCCATGCTTTCCAGCCAATCTTAAAAAATTTAAATGTAATATCAATCGTTATCTACTGTCTTCCTGATTATTCTTCTAATGATGTTCTTGCTCCTTAATAATGTTCTCCTTTTTCTTATCCTTTCACACTCAGTAACCCCTTGTATATTAGTGGTTCTACTTCCTTGCATGGGGTGAAATGATTAAAATAAATATATATATAATATGACGGCTGCAATTCTATTTCAAGTAATGTCATCACTATATTTTTCCTCAGAAATAATCAATGCAGATTTGACATTTTAGTCCTGCAAGAGACTTACATTCTCTTGTGCATATGTAGCAACATTAGGTACCTCTTTCAATAGGTGTGACAGTAATATTTTTGGCGCGCTTTGATATGATATTTTAGCCTACCAACTGTGGCACAGTCTTTTCCACATACGCAGCAAATTACCGAGTCTTCTACTAGGAAAGGCAGTTCACTGTATCATGCAAGAGTCTGTGACCATTCTGTTTTGCATATCACTGCACAAGCTGTGATGACAGCCAAGGTCGGCTGTATGCATATACACTCGGTTTGCTATGTTCACAGGTTTGTCTCACTAGCCATAATCAAATAACAACAAATGCTTTTCAAAACACCAATTAGGAAGTTTTGCACAATAAAATTTCTCACTTAATCGGCAAGGTCTTCCTTTGGCTTCAAGAAGGTGAATTGCTATCTTACTAACTTCTTTCCATGGAAAAAGGACCCTTACACTCAGTGTCTGGGTGTCTCAGTGACTGCTGACTTACTCACTGCTGGTCCTTTCCTCTTTACTGCTGACTTTCTGAATGACTGCTTCACTCAGCACTCATTATATGGATACTGGCTGGGATCCAACCACCCCTATACATCACTTGTGTTCTGGAAAAGAAGACCACCTATTCAGCTTTGAGTGGTCAGTTCTTCAAAGGACTCTTCTTTTATGATTATCTAAAATCACTAACAAAATTTTATGTTTGCCAATTGAAAGGTGGTCTGGAGACAGGATTCCTGAAAAATCCTGGTCATTTAATTGACTCAAAGATTGACTGGAGCAAGATTCTTAAGAAACTCTAGTCATTAAATTGACTTAAAGGTGTTATAGACAAGCGTATGGTTGCAAGACAGAAATATGACAACAGCAGAAATAGATTTACGTGATTTATTTCAATAGGAACGTGTGGTTTTGGGACAGCTACCTTGTGGTATAGTTCATAAGCCGGCTGCTGATCCGGGTTGATCTTTCATAGTAGTTCTCACTGGTTGGCCTGGCGCTCCTCCTGCTGACTGCTGCTGACTGCCCAGACTGACCGTGACAGATCAGTTCCCTGGCCTCGCGTTGACTGACTTGTACTTCCCTGTGTGACCCTTTTTTATGGCTTAACGGGCTCGAAAAACGCTGTGAGTATAACTAGGAAGGAAGCATATTTATTGGTTGAAAAATAGAAGCACTTTGAAATATTATTTTTCGACCGGAACTCATGTGTCGGGTTTATGCGTAAACGACGATAATGGTCATTTTGTGACGGGGCCTTGTCCCGTTCACATCCGACTCTTGCTCTTGAGTATGTTAGTTTATTTGCCTGCAAATCAGCCGAGATATGTCTTATTTTATTTTATAACAAAGGTAAAAAGAATCTGTCGATTTGTTTTCTAAGGATGTGTGAGAAATTTTATTGCTACAAATCTAAATTGCACATTTATAAGTCTACCATCCATCTTTGTATAAAATATTGCTGCCATATCTTGTGCTTTTGTTATATATCTAGAGATTCTTGATAAAATCCAAATTTTAAAATCCTGTTTCTTGAAATTTAAAAATCCAAGAAGTTGAAACATTACTGGTGAGAAATATAAATTATATAACAATGATTTTTTAAGATACACATGGTCTGGTGCTCCTGCTATATATTTAGAGATTCTTGATAAAATCCAAAAGAGAATCTGCAATATTATTAGTCATGAGCTGACAACTCTGCTTCAGTCACCTTCCCACTAAATTCCCTATCAATATTTACAAGGAAATTGTTCTGATAAGCTTTTGTTTAGATACTTCCACTTCCTGGATTTAAGCTAGATTGGCTGTTAAGTTTCATTTCAATTTTGAAATTGCTAGTTGTAACTGTAAGTTCTATGTTGATAGTTTCTTCCTTTGCGTCTCTTCCTTGTGGAACTCTCTTCTATTTTCCTGCTTTCTTGTCAGCTACAATATTCAGAAATTTAAATGCAATTTCAATTGTTACCTGCTATCTCTTTGAATTCTGTTCTTTTATCGTTCTCTCTGTTTATTCACTCTCAGTAACCCCTTGCATCTTAGTGGCTTTATTATCTTTCTTGGGGTGAAATAATAAAAAAATAAATGTGAGTGACTTCTCTCTGTGCGTGGTGACTGATGATTTTTGAGGCCTCCAGAAGTGATCATATTCATTATACATTAAATCAAATTCAGTGCAAACATTTTCAGGGAGATTAATGTCAAGACAATTATGAACTTCTGTCTTTGGTTTTACGTGCTAAGTGTTTATTTGGGATTCTAAATCATTTTTGCTGTTTCAAATTTGCAAAAATTCAGGCTTTCCTCTTGGAACAGCCAAATGAATAATAATTTTGTTGTTTCGCAGAACTTTATAACACGAGCCAAAGCTCAAGTCTTTTACTATTCAAACAGGAACAAAACAGGAATGGAAATAATGTCAAGTGACAGTTGGAGATGGTTTGATTATCTGACTTTTGACTCTCTGCAGAAATGTCTTGAAAGCAAATCAGTTCTGGCCGTTTTTCTCTTCATTCTCTCTAAACATTTGTCTCTGGTATCTTGTTTGTAAATCAAATTTGACATCAGCTGACCCAAGAGGTTATGCACAACTGAACTGGGGCGGTGAGTCGGTTTCTTTTACTGGCAGTGAAGTTAGGGAATCAAAAAGGTAATGATCTCTGTCAAACTGAAAATGTGTTAATTTGTGAAAAAGGAGAAAAATATTTTGTTGTACTACAAAGACTTTTCTAAGAAACAGGAATTCTTTGTTTCAGATGCCGAAGATATTCCTTTTGTAATTACGTTATTCTTCATGTTCTTTATATTATTTGTTCCAAAATAAATGTTTTATGTGATCATTAGAAACATTATTTAAATTATTATTATAGGTACGACAATATTTAAAATTGTAATGTGCTCACTGAATTTCTTAAACAGTAAAGAAGAGGATTTCTTTTTTTCTCTATTATTCAAATCTATGAATTCCTTTGTATTCTATTCCTAAATTGCAAAGATGCCCACGATTAAATTTCCACGGGTCCTGCTAGGAATGGATAGGCCACTATTTAAAACTATAAAGAATAGGATTTCTTTTTTTCTCTATTATTCAAATCTATGAATTCCTTTGTATTCTATTCCTAAATTGCAAAGATGCCCAAGATGGAATTTCCATGGGTCCTGCTAGGAATGGATAGGCCACTGTTTAAAACTAAGATTAAGCTTTCATCTTTTTGACTTTTTCTCAATCCTCCTTATTATCAGTCTTCTCTTTCACTTTCTCTCCCTGTACACCCCCCTGCGTACTAGTGACATTTCCTTTTAGCTTGGGGTGAAATCATTAAGAAAAATAAATTATATAAAAGTAAGTATATACTTAAATGTTTACCAACATTTGTTGGTTAATACCAATTCCATATTGGAAATATTGACTTGCATAATACAATCTAACATTGTGTAATTTCCTTTTACGTTTAGTGTCCTTTCGGTAAATGGGCAATCATGTCTCTCCCCGTCTTTCTATACATTGTAACTCTAAGTAATACTTATCTCTTTGCTACCTTTCCCATTCCAGGTTTTGTGATCCATTTACACAAGCTTGTTTAGTAGGTTAATCCTTGTTTCCCACTTGCAGTCTTTATGTCCTTTTTTGTATCAAGTTCTCCAAGCACTCTTTCCTCATTGTGTTCTAGACATTTAAGCTGTTTTCAACTATTGCTTTCTGATTTGAAATATAAGTAACCTTTTTTGTTCCCATTTTTCTGAAAACTTTCTTGTTGCTCATATGTTCCAGCCTTGGTATTCTCATTATCCTTCTGTAGAGCCACATATCTGTTGCCAAAAGTCTCTCTTTCATCTGTGAGGAAATTGTCCAGCATTCATTGCCATATATGCATAATGGTTTAATAATTTTTCTGTTTCTTAATACTTTGCTTAGCTCTTGGAAGGCAACTTTGGCTATTCCAATGTGTCTGCAGATAATAATTTCCTGGTCTTTGTAAATTTTGTCTTTTTGTTATCTATCTTAAAACTTGTTCCACCAGCCATTTACTCAAGCTCATTCAGTAGGCTATGAACTGTTTTCCTCTGTTCGCCTTGCCTTTAATCTGTCTTGTGAGTATCGAATTTTCCAAGCCTCCTTTTTTCATTATGTGCTCCCAAAATTTCAACTGTCTCTTCTTGATGTTAAGCATAAGTTTCCTTTTTGTTTCTATTTTCTCTAAAATTTTGTCATTGCTCACATGTTCAGTTCATTATATTCTCAGCATCCTTCTGTAGAACCACATATCTATTGCCTCAATTCTCCTGTGAGGAATTGTCCAGCATTCATTGCCATACAGGGGAACTGAAATTGCATAATTTCCTGTCCTTTGTAGCTCTTAATAAATTTTGTCTTTTTGTTATCTCACCTAATCCCTGTTCTGCCAACCATATACACAAGCTCGTTCTTCTATGTGTTGTGTCTGTTCTGGACGTTGGCGATCATGGCTCTCCACAGCTGCCTGTCCTTTGTATCTCTTAATAAATTTTATCTTTTTGTTATCTCACCTAATCCCTCTTCTGCCAACCATATACACAAGCTCATTCTTCTATGTGTTGTGTCTGTTCAGGACGTTGGCGATCATGGCTCTCCACAGCTTCCTGTCCTTTGTAGCTCTTAATAAATTTTGTCTTTTTGTTATCTTACCTGATCCCTCTTCTGCCAACCATATACACAAGCTCATTCTTCTATGTGTTGTGTCTGTTCAGGACGTTGGCGATCATGGCTCTCCACAGCTCCCTGTCCTTTGTAGCTCTTAATAAATTTTGTCTTTTTGTTATCTCTCCTAATCCCTGTTCTGCCAACCATATACACAAGCTCGTTCTTCTATGTGTTGTGTCTGTTCTGGACGTTGGCGATCATGGCTCTCCACAGCTGCCTGTCCTTTGTATCTCTTAATAAATTTTGTCTTTTTGTTATCTCACCTAATCCCTCTTCTGCCAACCATATACACAAGCTCATTCTTCTATGTGTTGTGTCTGTTCAGGACGTTGGCGATCATGGCTCTCCACAGCTTCCTGTCCTTTGTAGCTCTTAATAAATTTTGTCTTTTTGTTATCTCACCTAATCCCTCTTCTGCCAACCATATACACAAGCTCATTCTTCTATGTGTTGTGTCTGTTCAGGACGTTGGCGATCATGGCTCTCCACAGCTTCCTGTCCTTTGTAGCTCTTAATAAATTTTGTCTTTTTATTATCTCTCCTAATCCCTGTTCTGCCATCCATTTACACAAGCTTGCTAGGTCAGTTATGCATCATTTTCCACTGTCCCTCTTGCCCTCAATCTGTCCTGTGAGTATCAAAATTTCCAAGCCCTCTTTCCTCATTATATGCCCTAGAAATTTCAACTATCTCTCCTTGATGTTAAGTGTAAGTTGCCTTTTTGTTTTTATTTTCTCTAAAACTTTGTTGTTACTCACGTGTTCAGTTCATGATATTCTCAGTATCCTTCTGTAGAACCACTTTCCCGTTGCTTGAAGTCTCTTCTTTATCTATGAGGAGATTCTCTGACCTTCAGTCCCATATAGAAGGACTGATATTGCATAAATGTTCGGTACTCTTTCCTTTGTTTCTTGCAAAATTTTACAGTTTCTTAATATTCAGTTTAGCTTCAAGAAGGCATCTTTTATTATACCAATGTGTCTGTATTTTTGCATCCCATTTCTATCACCTGTTATAACATTTCCTTGGTATTTGAATTTCTGTACTTCCTTTATCAAATTGGTAGCTTGTATATTGGGCTGTCCACCTTGCTTATGCATCCTGTCATCTTACAAGTAATAGTACTTTCTTCTTGCTTTCTGTTTGTAGGATTTAGTTGGACAAACAGAGTAGTACTTGACTGTATTGCAAATTGAGTCTGCTCAGACAACTGTTCGTCTGGACCAGTGGGGGAGTGGTTTATATAACAGGCTGGGATGTTCCATTATGCTACTCGGGACAGCCTATTCTCTAGGTTCTGATAGGATGTTGACTTTGGTGTGGATACTGTGATCAATAAATGTTGTAACCTAGGGAAGGTTACTGAATAGAATAATCACACAAAGGTTGGTAATGAACGATAATACTCAGGACAAGCGCAACACATATATGATGTAGAAGAAGCAGTCAACTGCTAGAAATGAGACAAGTGAATTCCACAATGAATCTCCAACTGCAGACCAACATACAGTATTTACTACTGTATTTATGTGAATGGGGATATACCCATTATTGTCCGTAGGTATACTACAACAATAATTATCTACCATTAAACTGCTTCATGTGTGCACAAGGGCCTGTATTAAGATGTAGCCTGCTTTCTTTTGTCTGCCAACTGGACCCTAGTTTGGAACAACACATATTAGATTCACCAATAGCACATAGAAGTAGTAGTCAACTGCTACAAGTGAGTCAAGTGAATTCCACAATGAATCTGCAGACCAACATACAGTATTTACTACTGTATTTATGTGAATTGGGACATACCCATTATCATCCGTAGGTATACAACAACAATAATTATCTACCATCAGACTGCTTTATGTGTTTGAGCACAAGGGCCTGTATTAAGTTGTAGCTGGCTTTTGTCTGCCAACTGGACCCTAGTTTGGAACCTTCTTGTGAGAGTGAGTATCATATTTTGATTCTACAGTGTTTTACTTTACTACCTCGACTAGGAGTTTCTGCAGTTTTTTCTGTGCTTTCCATCAACACATTATCATTTGTATGTCTTATGTTTTTAATAAATTCTGGTAAGACTTCTAGTTTTAGGATTGCCTTGCTGTGAAGGCTAAGTAAATCTGGTGAGAAGAAGTGCCCTTGTCTTACACTCCTTTCAATTTTTGTGTACTTGCTTGAGTTATTTTCTATCCTTATGCAGGCTGTTTGGTCCCAGTAAATGTTCCAGATTATTCTATTATCTTTCCCAAATAAATCAAGCTTTCTGAGCAGTTCAATCTGTGTCAAACCTTATCAAATGCTTTTGTGGAGGTCAAAATGTTTACATTTCATTATTATTTACATTATTATCATAACATTTTGACTGTAGTGCTCTTCAGCCTTCATCAGGTGTTTTTCAATCAGGGTAATTGTTCAGAAATTTAGTTATTTCCCCTCCCCAAACTTAACGGATGTTTCAAAGCAGCAGCAGCAGCAGGCTTGTTTCCTTTCCTTCCAACATGCATTTGCCCAATGACCCAAATATAAGCTAGTTAAAATTTCTCTTTCTCAGTTAAACTTCTGAAGTCTGGAGAGTCTGTGACACTTCAACTTCTGCAGACTAATAAATTTCTACTGGATTTTTTATTGATCAGTAGACATCAGGAAATTTTTAACTTTAATGTATCAGAGTAGATTGTTCTCATTCCATTGACCATGTCTAGTGATATCTCATCTAGTTTTTATTTATTTGCTACTATTGTTCCCTGGGTTTCCATTAGATTGAATTCAAAGTTACTATATCCCTAAATTCATGAACCAGTGATTTAATCCACTAGGCTATTGTCATGTAGGACAATCCTGAGTGGATAACTTGGATCCTTAAGCCTAACTTGCCTGTTGATGACTGCTGTTGCAGCTTATCATACTTTACTGCATTCACTGAGTTTTCTTTTTCTATTACTGCTGTTAAAACCTTGCAGTCATTTTTGTTTAAAAACAAAAAAATAAAGCTGTTAGTATGGATGCAAATAATGTAAATAAGGACAATTCCTCATCCCAGAAATTCAGACAGAAAAAAAACCCGTTACATTGTATAACAAATCTTTGATTTTAATTTCAGTTGCATTTTTTTTGCACTGCACAAGGCCCAGTGGCCACTCATGGTAATAGAGGGTTACAGTGTAAGGGTCACAGTTTATGTAGATATGTGGGGAAGATAACGGTTAATCCTAAACTTGAACAGTTTAAGATTGAAATGATCGAGGAAGCATCGTTTTGGGAATAGGTTCCACAATGCAGTGGTTCGTGGGTAGAATCTGCTCAGGTGAAAACTTACATCTCACCAATGAAATACAAAGGGAATGAGGGTGGTTCACTTCAGTGTGGATAGCATGCTCCACACCTAGTAGTAGTAGATCTAGTAGTAGTAGTAGATCTAGTAGTAGTAGTAGATCTAGTAGTAGTACATCTAGTAGTGGTAGTAGTAGATGTAGTAGATCTTGTAGTGGTAGTAGTAGATGTAGTAGTAGTAGTAGTAGTAGTAGATCTAGTAGTAGTAGTAGATGTAGTGGTAGTAGATCTAGTAGTAGTAGTAGTAGATCTAGTAGTGGTAGTAGTAGATGTAGTAGTAGTAGTAAATCTAGTAGTAGTAGTAAAAGTAGATCTAGTAGTAGTAGATCTAGTAGTAGTAGTAGATGTAGTAGTACTAGATCTAGTAGTAGTAGTAGTAGATGTAGTAGTAGTAGATCTAGTAGTAGTAGTAGATCTAGTAATAGTAGATTTAGTAGTGGTAGTAGTAGATGTAGTAGTAGTAGATCTAGTAGTAGTAGTAGTAGATCCTGTAGTAGTAGTAGTAGATGTAGTAGTAGTAGATGTAGTAGTGGTAGTAGTAGATGTATAGTAGTAGTAGTAGATCTAGTAGTAGTAGTAGTAGTAGATCTAGTAGCAGTAGTAGATGTAGTGGTAGTAGATCTTGTAGTAGTAGATCTAGTATTCCTAAACTCACTGAAGTAATAAAAATCTCTAAAGGAAAATATTCTTTTTTCTTTCAGATTGTTGGTCCTTTTATTCACATTGGTCTGATTTTTATTGTGACTCTGCTCACATGGATTTTAGTCAAACAGTGGTACATTTTGGAGCGTTTTGGTAAGTATATATTGTTATATCTTTGTATTTTGCTTCTTCCCATCGTCATTGCAGAAGGTCAGGAATCATGGAACATTGTTATGGTTTTGAATTCAGAGTTATCCTTCTAGACTGATTACCAACCATGGCTAGAGAGTCCAGTCTGTCCTGATATTTAACCAATAGCTAGGGGAAGAAGAGATGGATTCATATTTTCCCCACCGATATTTGTGCATAATGTAATGAACTTGACTGGAATTCAAACATGGCTCTCCAATTTCTCCTTTTGTGTCGCTATTCATGGCACCACCCACACAGTCTTCTCATTCTACTGACAATGTTTAAGGATATCTTGTCTAGTTTTTATTTAGTTGCTGTCCAGTTATTGCTCCCCACTGTTTTCATGGAATTGAACTCAAAATTACTATATCACCAAATTCATCAACCAACAATTTAATCCATTAGGCTATTGTTATGTGGGACAATCCTGAGTGGAGAACTTGGAACCTTAAACCTAACCTGCCTGCTGTTGATGAGTGCTGCTGCAGCTAGTCTTGCTTGACTGTACTCACTGAGGTTTCTTTTTCTACTGCTGTTGCTGTTCATGATTCTCACCAAGAAAAAGTTACTATGTGTGGGTTCTGAATCTTTTACCGACCATCCCGAGGCTGAATACTGAACTGCAGGTCACCCACCTTCATCACAATGATGAAACTGGTGACCACTTGAAAGGTTGCAATACAGGTGATGAAAGAGTCCCATCTAAGCCAAGTTAGAAATCAGTGATCTTTCTCCCAGACTGGCTGCCAGCCAAATGCTAACAAATATTCTATGGGGTAGTGAACTATACAAGCCAGTGGCTGAGTTATTTGATATGCCATCATATTTATGAGGTATTTGAAATAAGCACATTTTCTCACGACTTACTATAATATATCTGGTACAAAAATCAGATTAGATACTATAATTTTGTTTTAGCTAATACATGGTTTTTAACCTCTTTGAGAAAATTACCTGTGTTTAGGGCACCCACTACTTTTTGCATAAAAAACTGATCATAAAATTCAACAAATAGATTTAATCAATGACAAATAAACAAATATATATGATAAAAAATAAAAATGAAAATAAATAAAAACAAGCAAAACAATTTGACGCAAATAAATAAGCAAATAAATGACTTCCGGTAAATGACCACCATAATAGACTACCAACAATAAGCTATATAAACTAATCTTTACTACGTTAACAAAAAACACCAATCAAAATAAAAATAAATAAATAAATATATAAGATAAAAAATAAAAATAAAATTAAAAAAAAACCCCAAAAAAACAAACAAAATAATTTGACATAAATAAATAAACAAATAAGCGACTTCCGGTAAAAGTAACCACCAAAATAGACTACCCATAATGCACCACTGACCCTTATATATAAATAGCTGAGAAAATAACAGCACTAGTTGCCTGACGATTGCACTAGCATGAAACAGACTGTCGCCTCTAAGTGCTGACTTCCATGTCCACTTTTATATTTACACACGCTCTATCTCTGATATTGAGCACTTTACCCCATAAATATAGCACACTTTAAGACTATATTTCTGCATATATATATATATATATATATATATATTTATATATAAGTGAACATTGAAGTAGAGGTGACAGGTTGTTTCATGCTAGATGCAATCGTCAGGCCGACGATTGCATCCAGCATGAAACAGCCTGTCGCCTCTGAGTGTTGACTTCAATGTTCACTTTCATATTTATATTTACATATGCTCTATCTCTGATATTGAGCACTTTATCCCATAAAAATAGCACACCTTAAACCTATATTTCTTCATATATATATATATATATATATATATATATATATATATATATATATATATATCAAATATGTGGTGCAGTTCAATTTATATTACATGAATCATTGATACAAAAAGTAGATTAGTAAAGTTAATGATATAAATGGCGAAAAACATTGAGGAATATTATGATTGTTGTTTTTAGTAACTTCAAGTTGTATAAGGTCTTTTTTTATTCTGTTAGTACTTTCGGCTGTACATGCATGGAAATTATTTTTTTTTTTTTTAGTAGATCCAGGTAATAGCGGACACGAAAAATTAAATATGTTTTTGTTAGAAATGTTGTTAATGGATAAAAACTTATGGAGCGTGCAGTCGCAACGCTAAGGTTGAATTTTTTGAAAATTGAAGAGAGTGCGTTTTTTTACTAATATGGTAATTTGAGAATTCATCGAGTGGTTCGTAGGTTAATGAAACTTTAATAAATTTGTTTGCGAAGATGTTTTTCACCATTTATATCATTAACTTTACTAATCTACTTTTTGTATGAATGACTCATGTAATATATATATATATATATATATATATATATATGTATATAGGGTGTATCAAAAATACTTTTACAAACTTAGGGGGTTGGGTTCCTGACACCAAAACAGGGTAAAATGTCTACATAAACAAATGGTGAAAAGGCCATCATTACACCTCAACACAGTAATCCATAACAAATGTTCATAATGTCCTCCACTTGCTTCTACACACACATGCACCCATCGGAGCATTGACTGGAGGACTCTTTCAAATTACGCCCACACAGTGCCAAATGGTTTGACACATTGATGAAGCATTTCTGCATTATTAATGTCTGTTACATAAACCAATTTTTTTTCGGTGGCCCCACTGATAAAAATTTAAAAGATTGAGGTCAGGAGAATGTGCAGGCCATAGAACTGGTCCTCACCTTCCTATCCATCTTTCCTGGTAGATGTTAGCTAGTGCTTCGCAAATGATGTGACTAAAATGTGCGAGAACTCCATCATGCATGAACCATATTTATATTAACAAGGGTACATCCTCTAGCAGATCTGGAAGTGTGTTTGAAATAAAGTCCCTGTAGACAGCTCCTGTAAGTCATGCTGGTAGAACATATGGACCTACCAGACAGTCACCTAGAATTAATCATCACACATTAATCATAAGTTGATGCTGGTCTCTAACCTGTATTGTACCATAGGGATTCCAATCAGTCCACAAGTGTTGGTTGTGTAAATTTGTTATTCCATCTTTTCTAAATGTTGACTTATCCGTAAACAAGACTGAAGAGACAAACAATAGATTGGCAGTTTGTGTAATAAACCATCAGCAAAATTTCTTGCGTGGTGAGTGATCAGAGGCCAAATGATATGGATACAGAAGTTGCTCTTGAAGTACCCTTCATGTGGTACTATGAAATGTACAACATGCTAGAGCCACTTGACGTGTGCTGATGCTTGGATCCTCTCCAACAGCCTGTAAAAGGTATTATTCATGGACAGGTGTATGAGCAGATTTCAGTCTTCTTCAATCCATAATTTGTGGTGCCAGCAACGCAAAAATAAATAGCAGCAAAGATTGGATGACTCGGTTGCCTTTGGGGTCTGGAAACGCAATCTGATAAAGCGTCTCTGCATTATTAATGTCTACTTCATAAACCAATTGTTTTAGGTGGCCCCAATGATAAAAATCCAAAGGATTGAGGTTGGCTGAATGTACAGTCCATGGAACTGGTCCTCACCATTCATATCCTGGTAGATGTCACCCAGTGCATTGTGAATAATGTGACTAAAATGTGCAGGATCCCCATCATGCATGAACAGGGCTGGAAGTGTGTTTTAAATAAAGTCCCTGTAGACAGCACCTGTAAGAGATGCTGGAAGACCATATGGACCTACCAGACAGTCACCTACAATTCCAGCCCATGCATTAATTGCAAACGGATGCTGTATTGTACCATAGAGATTCCAATCAGTCCACAAGTGTTGGTTGTGTAAATTTGTTATTCCATCTTTTCCCAATGTTGACTTATCCGTAAACAAGACTGAAGAGACAAACAATGGATTGGCAGTTTGTGAAATAAACCATCAGCAAAATTTCTTGCATGGTGAGTGATCAGAGGCCAAAAGACCCTGCACACATTGCAAATGATATGGATACAGAAGTTGCTCTTGAAGTACCCTTCATGTGGTACTATGAGATGTACAACATGCTAAAGCCACTTGACGTGTGCTGATACCTAGATCATCTCCAACAGCCTGTAAAAGGTATTATACATGGGCAGGCATATGAGCAGATCTCGGTCTTCTTCAATGCATAGTTTGTGGTGCCAGCAACACAACGATAAACAGCAGCAAAGGTTGGATGACTTGGCTGCCTTTGGTCTGGAAATGCAATCTGTCTGATACAGACGTGCAGTCTTGCATCCATTACCATTTGCACGGTCATATATAAAAATCATATCTGTCTGCTCACGATATAAATATACTGCCACTGTTAAATGGAACATTTCTCAGTTGACTCACTACTACACATGTTAAACATTGAAGACAGACTGGCCACAAATGTACACAAATGACAAATGTAACTTAGTCTACATCGCAACCTAGCGCCATCTACCGTAAACTTCTTAAAACTTAATAACTCATAATGAAGGATTTGCAGACATGGAATTTGATCCTTGTTTTGGTGTGAGGACCCCCCCCAAATGATATGGATACAGAAGTATCCTTCATGTGGTACTATGGGATGTTACAACATGCTAGAGACACTTGACGTGTGCTGATAGCTGGATCATCTCCGACAGCCTGTAAAATGAAGATCTACAAAGGGTAGAAAATCCCGGAGAGCCACGATCACTTACATCCTGAAAGGACATAAAAATGAAGAATTGATGTCTACTGGCCTGGGCATTTGAAATTGTGTCTGTCGGTGTGTTCTAACTTGTATCACTCTTATATTGAAGGAAATGACACTTAAGCTAGGGTCATTAAGAAATGATGTTGGCTTAAAAAATAAAATCCATTAATTTGTCGGAAATTATTTCATGTTTGAGGTACAAAAATAAATTCAGCTGATATGAGCTACGAAAGATCCGTGTCGGAGATGCACATTTCTAAAAAAAAAGAAGGCAAATTAAGCGTCGGTTTTGCTGCAATGTTTTTCCTTATTGAATAGCCTGAATCACACCTAACTTAAAGGTGTTTTCCCCAATATAAGGGTGGGGGGGATTGTGGTAATAAAATAAGCACACCCTATCTCTCCTTTCGCATGTAATTATCCATCACAATAAAATAAACATTTTTCAGCATTAAAGCAGAATGAATCAAATAAAGCTACATAAGCCTCTACTTATAGTTGTTGCTATATTTCAATTTATTTGACTCATTTTCTTTTACAAAGGGTTGATAAGCTGTAAAAAATGAATGAATGAACCAATCAATCAATCAAATACTGATTAGCTACAGAGGCATGTCTTTTAGAATTATTTACAGTCTCTGGAATATAAAGTTATAGAAACTACAGTGGCCATAAAATGAGGGATCTGTTTTTATATTGATTGCAATATAGAATTGATCCCCCAATTTATGTTCACATTATGATTTCTCTTTTTTTTTTTTATCAGATTCTGATTAGATATGAATCTATCTCTTCTTCCCCGTCTATGGATTAATTAGTAAAACGTGTATCACTAAATCATTACTATCTCAAAAAAATATTCTTACAATCTAAAATATTTTCTGGCATTAAATAACCTGCAAAAGGTTGATAAGCTGTAAAAAATGAATGAACAAACCAATCAGTCAAATACTGATCAGCTACACAGGTATGTCTTTTAGATTTAATTACATTCTCTGGAATATAAAGGTATAGAAACTACGGTGACCACAAAGTGAGGGATCAGTTTATATATTGATTGTAATATAAAATTGATCCCCCCCATCTTATGTACACATTATAATTTCTTCTTTGTTTATCAAAATCTATAACTTTCCCCAGCTATGGATTAATTAGTAAGATATGTGTGGTAATAAAATAAGCATATCCCATCTCCCCTCTTGCTTGTAGCCATCCACCACAATAAAATAGACATTCTTCAGCACTTTAGCAGAATGAATCAAATGAAGCTTCATAAACTTCTATTTAGAGTTTTTACTATATTACATTGATGCAGGTTTAAAGCCTTCCAAAATGGCATAATTTGTCTATTAAAACATTTGAATGCCTAGGGCAACTTAAACTACATTGCAGCATTTCAATGGTAAGCTAAAATTAACTTAATTGCTCCTATGCGCGCTATTTTTGACCTGTAAATTGATTCAGTACTTAAGACTATTCTTAATACATGACCAAATCAGCCGATTAAAAATAAATATATATATATAGATGTAGATAAGATATACTCTCACACATGTATGTATGTGTTTTATATATATATATATATTTAAAGACATTTATATTATGTTTAACGTTCTTTTTATAGATACAAGTATTTAAGCAAATTTGCTTAAATACTTGTATCTATAAAAAGAACGTTAAACATAATATAAATGTCTTTAAATAAATTGTCGGACAATGTCCAATTCTAATATATATATATATATATATATATATATATATATTATGAAATGGACAAAGTCCGACAATTATTTTAAGACATTTTTATGCTTATACATTCTTTTTATAGATACAAATATTTAAGTAAATGCTCTGTTTATAATAAACAGTATTAAATAACATTTATCGGCTTGAATGTCTGAGAAAGTCGTCTATTTTGGTTGCCACATTTGTCAGAGAGTGAGTTATTTTTCTGTCTAGTTGCGTGCATTGTGATTTGTGAAATAGTACTTGCGAATCAAGTTTTCGGCATTTTCTTTCTGTCCCCGATGTTCGAGTCTGAACTTAGTGATTTATTCTCTGCGTTGTGGAAATAATCTGCGACAATTATTTCCTTTGCAATCCCAGATGGCTTACAAGTCCTAAAGGACAAAACATTCCACTTTGATTTATATATATATATATATATATATATATATATATATATATATATATTGACAGCATGTCATTACTGAGGCATGTGTCATTAAAGAGCATGGAACTTTTCCGTTTAATCATTTTTCTTTCAGTTTTTTCTTGCTTTCTCATGAGTTTCTTGATATTTGGGTCAAGCTTGTTGAAAAAAGGCCCCAGTCCTTGGTGTTCTGTTGACCACTTTTGGTTGTCGTCAACTGTCATCATTGCTGTATGTTTTGGATTGAAGTAGGTTGCTTTTTATTTTTTATTTTTATAGATAATATTTTTGGGCATTCAGGCTGTGTTGTTGGATATTAGGTTTTTGGTATTTAATTGTGATGGCTTCAAAAATTTGTAAGCGTTTTTTTGCAATTGTTTTTGTAGAGGATTTTGGTATTGGTGATTGGGATTTTTCTTATTTCAGAGGATTTGAATCTGTTATTACTTGTACAGTGTGTTGTTAAAAGGTGATTTTATGGCGCTGGTGTCATTAAGATATTATGTAAGACAACATGAGAGAGTTGTGGTTGTGTGTCCGTTGCATGTGCTGGGGTCATTTTGTGAGAAGCAGTCTTGAAACAGGCATATAAACCTGTGCACTAATAACTGTGCTACTAATAACAGATTCAAATCCTCCAAAATAAGACAAATCCTAATCAAGAAGTGTTTGGAGCGATCAATAGTGATGGTGACATTATGCCTCCATTCATCTTCCTAAAAAGCCTCATATGGAGGCCCCTACATCAGTTGCCTTGAGGAAGTAGTGCTGCCCTGGGCCAAGAGGGTGGCTGCTGGAAGATACTATGTCTGGCAATATATGATTTTGCACCATGCAACACAAGCAGGAGAACCCAGTCATGGCTGTGAGACAATTTCTGGGACCACATCACCTTTTACATCTGGCCACCTAACCCCTGAGACTGCAACCCTCTTGATTATTATGTGTGGGGTGCAGTTAAGTGAGAGACCAACATAACTCCTTCTATTATACCAAAGATGACGTAAGGGCTAGGATTATGGCAGCATTCACCAACATATACAACGAGACTGTCCATAAGAGTTGCGGGAGATTCCAAAATCATCTGTAGACTGTGGTTGAAGCCAATGGTGATTTTATTAAATAAATTTACTCTAGTATTTAAGATATTTTTGTGTAATTTTGGTAAATATATCTGTTAAAAATGGATATCAGTGTTATTTTCATTTTTGCGCAATTTACACAAGTTATCAATCACACGCTCGCTCTCTGGTTGCCACCATGGACATGGCATGGCTGCTTGAGACTAAGTGGTTCCATGATCACCACTGTAAACATTGTATGGTTTGTGGGACTAAATTGATCCATTGTTGCTACCATCAACATGGCATGGCTGGTGGGATTAAATGGATCCATGATCGCCACTGTTGACATGGCCGGTAGGACTAAATGGATCCATGGTAGCCACCATGAACATTCTATGGCTGGTGGGACTATATGGAATATGGCATGGTTTTGAAGGCAAGCATTACTGATAGAATAAGGCTATTATATGTATAATAGAAATGCATTGCTAATGATTTTACTATAGGAATGCATTGAAAATGAGGAAGAAAGGGATTGTCAGTGGTCAGGAATGAAGACAAGTATTACTGATAGAATAGGGCTATTATATGTATAATGGAAATGCATTGCTAATGATTTTACAATACGAATGCATTGAAAATGAGGAAGAAAGGGATTGTCAGTGGTCAGGAATGAAGACAAGTATTACTGATAGAATAGGGCTATTATATGTATAATGGAAATGCATTGCTAATGATTTTACAATAGGAATGCATTGAAAATGAGGAAGAAAGGGATTGTCAGTGGTCAGGAATGAAGACAAGTATTACTGATAGAATAGGGCTATTATATGTATAATGGAAATGCATTGCTAATGATTTTACAATAGGAATGCATTGAAAATGAGGAAGAAAGGGATTGTCAGTGGTCAGGAATGAAGGCAAGCATTACTGATAGAATAGGGCTATTATATGTATAATGGAAATGCATTGCTAATGATTTTACTATAGGAATGCATTGAAAATGAGGAAGAAAGGGATTGTCAGTGGTCAGGAGTGAAGGCAAGCATTACTGAGAGAATAGGGCTATTATATGTATAATGGAAATGCATTGCTAATGATTTTACTATAGGAATGCATTGAAAATGAGGAAGGAAGGGATTGTCAGTGGTCAGGAGTGAAGGCAAGCATTACTGAGAGAATAGGGCTATTATATGTATAATGGAAATGCATTGCTAATGATTTTACTATAGGAATGCATTGAAAATGAGGAAGAAAGGGATTGTCAGTGGTCAGGAGTGAAGGCAAGCATTACTGAGAGAATAGGGCTATTATATGTATAATGGAAATGCATTGCTAATGATTTTACTATAGGAATGCATTGAAAATGAGGAAGGAAGGGATTGTCAGTGGTCAGGAATGAAGGCAAGCATTACTGATAGAATAGGGCTATTATATGTATAATGGAAATGCATTGCTAATGATTTTACTATAGGAATGCATTGAAAATGAGGAAGGAAGGGATTGTCAGTGGTCAGGAATGAAGGCAAGCATTACTGATAGAATAGGGCTATTATATGTATAATGGAAATGCATTGCTAATGATTTTACTATAGGAATGCATTGAAAATGAGGAAGAAAGGGATTGTCAGTGGTCAGGAGTGAAGGCAAGCATTACTGAGAGAATAGGGCTATTATATGTATAATGGAAATGCATTGCTAATGATTTTACTATAGGAATGCATTGAAAATGAGGAAGAAAGGGATTGTCAGTGGTCAGGAATGAAGGCAAGCATTACTGATAGAATAGGGCTATTATATGTATAATGGAAATGCATTGCTAATGATTTTACTATAGGAATGCATTGAAAATGAGGAAGAAAGGGATTGTCAGTGGTCAGGAATGAAGGCAAGCATTACTGATAGAATAGGGCTATTATATGTATAATGGAAATGCATTGCTAATGATTTTACTATAGGAATGCATTGAAAATGAGGAAGAAAGGGATTGTCAGTGGTCAGGAGTGAAGGCAAGCATTACTGAGAGAATAGGGCTATTATATGTATAATGGAAATGCATTGCTAATGATTTTACTATAGGAATGCATTGAAAATGAGGAAGAAAGGGATTGTCAGTGGTCAGGAATGAAGGCAAGCATTACTGATAGAATAGGGCTATTATATGTATAATGGAAATGCATTGCTAATGATTTTACTATAGGAATGCATTGAAAATGAGGAAGAAAGGGATTGTTAGTGGTCAGGAATGAAGGCAAGCATTACTGATAGAATAGGGCTATTATATGTATAATGGAAATGCATTCCTAATGATTTTACTATAGGAATGCATTGAAAATGAGGAAGAAAGGGATTGTCAGTGGTCAGGAATGAAGGCAAGCATTACTGATAGAATAAGGCTATTATATGTATAATGGAAATGCATTGCTAATGATTTTACTATAGGAATGCATTGAAAATGAGGAAGAAAGGGATTGTCAGTGGTCAGGAATGAAGACAAGCATTACTGATAGAATAGGGCTATTATATGTATAATGGAAATGCATTGCTAATGATTTTACTATAGGAATGCATTGAAAATGAGGAAGGAAGGGATTGTCAGTGGTCAGGAATGAAGACAAGTATTACTGATAGAATAGGGCTATTATATGTATAATGGAAATGCATTGCTAATGATTTTACTATAGGAATGCATTGAAAATGAGGAAGAAAGGGATTGTCAGTGGTCAGGAATGAAGGCAAGCATTACTGATAGAATAGGGCTATTATATGTATAATGGAAATGCATTGCTAATGATTTTACTATAGGAATGCATTGAAAATGAGGAAGAAAGGGATGGTCAGTGGTCAGGAATGAAGACAAACATTACTGATAGAATAGAGCTATTATATGTATAATGGAAATGCATTGCTAATGATTTTACTATAGGAATGCATTGAAAATGAGGAAGAAAGGGATTGTCAGTGGTCAGGAATGAAGACAAGCATTACTGATAGAATAGGGCTATTATATGTATAATGGAAATGCATTCCTAATGATTTTACTATAGGAATGCATTGAAAATGAGGAAGAAAGGGATTGTCAGTGGTCAGGAATGAAGGCAAGCATTACTGATAGAATAAGGCTATTATATGTATAATGGAAATGCATTGCTAATGATTTTACTATAGGAATGCATTGAAAATGAGGAAGAAAGGGATTGTCAGTGGTCAGGAATGAAGACAAGCATTACTGATAGAATAGGGCTATTATATGTATAATGGAAATGCATTGCTAATGATTTTACTATAGGAATGCATTGAAAATGAGGAAGGAAGGGATTGTCAGTGGTCAGGAATGAAGACAAGTATTACTGATAGAATAGGGCTATTATATGTATAATGGAAATGCATTGCTAATGATTTTACTATAGGAATGCATTGAAAATGAGGAAGAAAGGGATTGTCAGTGGTCAGGAATGAAGACAAGCATTACTGATAGAATAGGGCTATTATATGTATAATGGAAATGCATTGCTAATGATTTTACTATAGGAATGCATTGAAAATGAGGAAGAAAGGGATTGTCAGTGGTCAGGAATGAAGACAAGCATTACTGATAGAATAGGGCTATTATATGTATAATGGAAATGCATTGCTAATGATTTTACTATAGGAATGCATTGAAAATGAGGAAGAAAGGGATTGTCAGTGGTCAGGAATGAAGACAAGCATTACTGATAGAATAGAGCTATTATATGTATAATGGAAATGCATTGCTAATGATTTTACTATAGGAATGCATTGAAAATGAGGAAGAAAGGGATTGTCAGTGGTCAGGAATGAAGACAAGCATTACTGATAGAATAGGGCTATTATATGTATAATGGAAATGCATTGCTAATGATTTTACTATAGGAATGCATTGAAAATGAGGAAGAAAGGGATTGTCAGTGGTCAGGAATGAAGACAAGCATTACTGATAGAATAGGGCTATTATATGTATAATGGAAATGCATTGCTAATGATTTTACTATAGGAATGCATTGAAATTGAGGAAGAAAGGGATTGTCAGTGGTCAGGAATGAAGGCAAGCATTACTGATAGAATAGGGCTATTATATGTATAATGGAAATGCATTGCTAATGATTTTACTATAGGAATGCATTAAAATGAGGAAGAAAGGGATTGTCAGTGGTCAGGAATGAAGGCAAGCATTACTGATAGAATAGGGCTATTATATGTATAATGGAAATGCATTGCTAATGATTTTACTATAGGAATGCATTGAAAATGAGGAAGAAAGGGATTGTCAGTGGTCAGGAATGAAGACAAGCATTACTGATAGAATAGGGCTATTATATGTATAATGGAAATGCATTGCTAATGATTTTACTATAGGAATGCATTAAAATGAGGAAGAAAGGGATTGTCAGTGGTCAGGAATGAAGGCAAGCATTACTGATAGAATAAGGCTATTATATGTATAATGGAAATGCATTGCTAATGATTTTACTATAGGAATGCATTGAAAATGAGGAAGAAAGGGATTGTCAGTGGTCAGGAATGAAGACAAGCATTACTGATAGAATAGGGCTATTATATGTATAATGGAAATGCATTGCTAATGATTTTACTATAGGAATGCATTGAAAATGAGGAAGGAAGGGATTGTCAGTGGTCAGGAATGAAGACAAGTATTACTGATAGAATAGGGCTATTATATGTATAATGGAAATGCATTGCTAATGATTTTACTATAGGAATGCATTGAAAATGAGGAAGAAAGGGATTGTCAGTGGTCAGGAATGAAGACAAGCATTACTGATAGAATAGGGCTATTATATGTATAATGGAAATGCATTGCTAATGATTTTACTATAGGAATGCATTGAAAATGAGGAAGAAAGGGATTGTCAGTGGTCAGGAATGAAGACAAGCATTACTGATAGAATAGGGCTATTATATGTATAATGGAAATGCATTGCTAATGATTTTACTATAGGAATGCATTGAAAATGAGGAAGAAAGGGATTGTCAGTGGTCAGGAATGAAGACAAGCATTACTGATAGAATAGAGCTATTATATGTATAATGGAAATGCATTGCTAATGATTTTACTATAGGAATGCATTGAAAATGAAGAAAGAAAGGGATTGTCAGTGGTCAGGAATGAAGGCAAGCATTACTGATAGAATAGGGCTATTATATGTATAATGGAAATGCATTGCTAATGATTTTACTATAGGAATGCATTGAAAATGAGGAAGAAAGGGATTGTCAGTGGTCAGGAATGAAGACAAGCATTACTGATAGAATAGGGCTATTATATGTATAATGGAAATGCATTGCTAATGATTTTACTATAGGAATGCATTGAAATTGAGGAAGAAAGGGATTGTCAGTGGTCAGGAATGAAGGCAAGCATTACTGATAGAATAAGGATATTATATGTATAATGGAAATGCATTGCTAATGATTTTACTATAGGAATGCATTGAAAATGAGGAAGAAAGGGATTGTCAGTGGTCAGGAATGAAGGCAAGCATTACTGATAGAATAGAGCTATTATATATATAATGGAAATGCATTGCTAATGATTTTACTATAGGAATGCATTAAAATGAGGAAGAATGGGATTGTCAGTGGTCAGGAATGAAGGCAAGCATTACTGATAGAATAAGGATATTATATGTATAATGGAAATGCATTGCTAATGATTTTACTATAGGAATGCATTGAAAATGAGGAAGAAAGGGATTGTCAGTGGTCAGGAATGAAGGCAAGCATTACTGATAGAATAGGGCTATTATATGTATAATGGAAATGCATTGCTAATGATTTTACTATAGGAATGCATTAAAATGAGGAAGAATGGGATTGTCAGTGGTCAGGAATGAAGGCAAGCATTACTGATAGAATAGGGCTATTATATGTATAATGGAAATGCATTGCTAATGATTTTACTATAGGAATGCATTAAAATGAGGAAGAATGGGATTGTCAGTGGTCAGGAATGAAGGCAAGCATTACTGATAGAATAAGGATATTATATGTATAATGGAAATGCATTGCTAATGATTTTACTATAGGAATGCATTGAAAATGAGGAAGAAAGGGATTGTCAGTGGTCAGGAATGAAGGCAAGCATTACTGATAGAATAGAGCTATTATATATATAATGGAAATGCATTGCTAATGATTTTACTATAGGAATGCATTAAAATGAGGAAGAATGGGATTGTCAGTGGTCAGGAATGAAGGCAAGCATTACTGATAGAATAAGGATATTATATGTATAATGGAAATGCATTGCTAATGATTTTACTATAGGAATGCATTGAAAATGAGGAAGAAAGGGATTGTCAGTGGTCAGGAATGAAGGCAAGCATTACTGATAGAATAGAGCTATTATATATATAATGGAAATGCATTGCTAATGATTTTACTATAGGAATGCATTAAAATGAGGAAGAATGGGATTGTCAGTGGTCAGGAATGAAGGCAAGCATTACTGATAGAATAAGGATATTATATGTATAATGGAAATGCATTGCTAATGATTTTACTATAGGAATGCATTGAAAATGAGGAAGAAAGGGATTGTCAGTGGTCAGGAATGAAGGCAAGCATTACTGATAGAATAGGGCTATTATATGTATAATGGAAATGCATTGCTAATGATTTTACTATAGGAATGCATTAAAATGAGGAAGAAAGGGATTGTCAGTGGTCAGGAATGAAGGCAAGCATTACTGATAGAATAGGGCTATTATATGTATAATGGAAATGCATTGCTAATGATTTTACTATAGGAACGCATTGAAAATGAGGAAGAAAGGGATTGTCAGTGGTCAGGAATGAAGGCAAGCATTACTGATAGAATAGGGCTATTATATGTATAATGGAAATGCATTGCTAATGATTTTACTATAGGAACGCATTGAAAATGAGGAAGAAAGGGATTGTCAGTGGTCAGGAATGAAGGCAAGCATTACTGATAGAATAAGGATATTATATGTATAATGGAAATGCATTGCTAATGATTTTACTATAGGAACGCATTGAAAATGAGGAAGAAAGGGATTGTCAGTGGTCAGGAATGAAGACAAGCATTACTGATAGAATAGGGCTATTACATGTATAATGGAAATGCATTGCTAATGATTTTACTATAGGAATGCATTAAAATGAGGAAGAAAGGTATTGTCAATGGTCAGGAATGAAGGCAAGCATTACTGATAGAATGGGGCTATTATATGTATAATGGAAATGCATTGCTAATGATTTTACTATAGGAACGCATTGAAAATGAGGAAGAAAGGGATTGTCAGTGGTCAGGAATGAAGGCAAGCATTACTGATAGAATAAGGCTATTATATGTATAATGGAAATGCATTGCTAATGATTTTACTATAGGAATGCATTAAAATGAGGAAGAAAGGTATTGTCAATGGTCAGGAATGAAGGCAAGCATTACTGATAGAATGGGGCTATTATATGTATAATGGAAATGCATTGCTAATGATTTTACTATAGGAACGCATTGAAAATGAGGAAGAAAGGGATTGTCAGTGGTCAGGAATGAAGGCAAGCATTACTGATAGAATAAGGCTATTATATGTATAATGGAAATGCATTGCTAATGATTTTACTATAGGAATGCATTAAAATGAGGAAGAAAGGTATTGTCAATGGTCAGGAATGAAGGCAAGCATTACTGATAGAATGGGGCTATTATATGTATAATGGAAATGCATTGCTAATGATTTTACTATAGGAACGCATTGAAAATGAGGAAGAAAGGGATTGTCAGTGGTCAGGAATGATTGCAAGCACAAATCAGGTACACATTTCATGAAGAACTTTATTTGAAATTCAATTTTTAAATTTTCTTAAGTGATTCTTGTGTTTGTTTTTTTTTAGGTTTGAAGTTGTTGCTATTTGTTTCCTACCTTGCGCTTCTGGTGGGTGTGTATGCTCTTCCATTGTTCATTGACTCACCTTGCATACAGCCAGCAGGCAGCCTACCCCCAAAACCACAAATGTTTGCCCACCGAGGGGCGTCAGGGGTAAGTATCTATCTTTACTGATTGTTTGTAGCAAGTGACATCATGTCTCTGCAACCAATTCTGACTACGCCCTGTTCAGACCTCCTACACACACACACACACACACACACACACACACACACACACACACATTTTGGATTTGATGTAACTATGGCTACAAACATTTTGCTTTCATTGCTTGCCTTGGAAGATGAAACATGTCGTCAAGAACTAAGAATTTATTTCAGTTGTCATTTTTAAGCCAATATATATATATATATATATATATATATATATATATAAATTTAGTTAAATTTCCCAGAAATAAAGATAAATTCAGGATCCACTTGTATTATATACCAACGGATTTGCTACCATTACTCTCTCTCTTATATATATATATATATATATATATATATATATATATATATATATATATATATATATATATATATATATATATATATATATATATAGTTAATTTTCCCAGAAATAATTCTGAAAATAAAGGCAAAATGGGTTAAAAATGATTTTTAACACAATTTGTCTTTTTTTTCAGAATTATTTATATATATCTTTATTTATTTTTTATTAAATATAAATAACATATTTATAAATATATAAATAAATATATTTATTTATATTTTTATTTATTTCTATTAAATTTTTTTTTATTTTATTATATCTTATTTTTAAATATAACTTATTTAATTATATCCTTATTTTTAAATATAACTTGTTTTTGGAATATGATTTTTTTTACTTTAATTTTTAAATTTAACTTTTTATTCCTCTTTTAGTTTTAAATTAATATTTCATTCTTCATATAATCCCAATTTAAAGCCATAAGGTTAATATCTGGGTTTAATTTTATAAAACCTCTTCCCTTTAAGACAAATATGTTCCACCCTCACCCTGACCTCTGTCTTGTGCCTTTCATTTGACTGAAACATTGAAATTAATAAATTCTGTATATAAATTCTGTATAATTTTTTTGACGATTTTTTTGTTTTTTTTTAGCTTTCACAGTTAAAATTCTGTTTTTGACATGAACTCAGTCTATACCGGGGTTGAATAAGACTGATGCATTTTATTTTTTCCTCACTTGAAATAAGCTTATTCCCCATATGAAGTGGTTTGGGATTTTATTGGGTATTAATTTTTGCTCTGTAATAATAAATACATTGAGCTCTTTTTGTGGATCAGTTTTAATATTTTATATTATTAGGATCCACTTGGATTACATACCAACAGATTTGTTACCTTTACTATATATATATATATATATATATATATATATATATATATATATATATATATATATAAGGAAGAGGTTATAGTGGTTCCAACGAGAGAAAAGTGTGTATATTAAAAAGAAGAGAGGTATTGCAAACGTTTTTGGTTGTAATGTGGATTTTTTTTAAAAATATTATGCTTTATATTCCATAATTTTACTACACCTGTTTCTGGTCTCATGACCGTCTTCAGGTAAAAGGTGGAGATTTCCACATATTATTAAAAATAATTAATTTTTTCCTTTATGTTTTTCAATGTTAAATATTCTCGATACGAGACTATTTTTGTGTTAGTAATCCGAATGTCTTTCTTGAAATGGCAGGGAAGAGTTCTGCGCGAAGGGTCATAAAACAATTAAGGTTGGTTTGAGAAGTGATGAATTAGTTGTCGGTATCTTATCTTTTAATGTTTTAATGACCCCCGTGTGTTCTTAGATCTATTTCCATTTTCCTGTGTTTCTGTCAGCATGTGTGTATATATGCGTGTGCATATTCCCCCTCCATACATACACTGTCTCACTACGAGGTATTAGTAAACACATTTGTACACACACACACATACATAAACACACACACACACACATATATATATATATATATATATACATATAAATTAATACAAGTAAAACATTTGTCATTTAGGTGATTGATGTTACATTCAGGATTCTGACTCCAGAGTTTCATAAAGGAATCACTCCGTCCACTTGACAGTGGATATCAGCAATAGACTGTTTATACTTCACAGTTTCTTCTTTTTTTATATGCACTTATCTTCGGTGGAAATTTCTTTTTTTTTTCAAAGTGTATGTATGCATGTGTGCATTTATACACAAGTGCCCGTCTTCATAGATGTGCATACATGTAGAATGTCATGATTATTTGTCCTTATGCATATATATATATATATATATATATATAAATTCTGCATAACATCACTTTAAACTCAATGGTGGTTCATTGTAATATACCTGACCACATTTTTGACTTAATAATTGCCAGTCTCTGATCAGGAGAGGAAAGAAAGTGCATTGAAAGTGCACTAACCTCATAATTCTCATTGATAAACTTAAGGCCAGGACCATACATAATAAAAGGAATAATTGCACAATGTAGTATACAAGCTCAAAAGAAGATCAATTCAGGACATACTTGATGGGATTCAGCAAATGGCTGGCAGAACAGGGTTTGAGAGAAATAAGAAAAAGACAAAACTTACAAGGGATAGGAAGATAGTCCTGAAAAGATATGGCACATAAAAGAATAATTATGTCTACCAGCCTGTGCATTTGAGAGTCTTAATAAAGAGAATATGATCTCCAGTTTGGTTTGTACTGACTTCCACCTTTGTAGGCAAAACCACCATCTGATCAAGCATTATTTTAGACTGCTCAGCCACAGAGAGTATTGCAGCCTGCCAAGGCTCAATTGCCTTTTTAAATAATGCCCATTGTCTCATTCAGATCTTCTTGAAACCGACTAACGACTTTTTATTTCCATATCCGATTCATAAACAAAGCGATCTCTAAGGAATTGATGGATTTTACTTTTCATCTGACATTACTTAATATTACTCTAAATGTTATTTTTGGTGGATACCCATGTTTGAGCAAAAACTTGCAGAGTTGAGTTATTAAAGGGAGATAACTGAAACTGAGATATCCAGAAAAGGTATGGCATGTGGAACTAGAACAATCTACATCGGTGGACGAAATAAAGGGTTTGGTTTGAAATTCCAAAGTATATCACCGGAAGAAGGCTGGAGCATACAATGGTCAAAACATTGTGAATATGACAATAAAGATGAGGACAACAGTCTGAACAATGTAAATAATGTAAATAAGTAAGAATGGTTTCTACCAAACATCCAAGTGTAGAGGGTCTGTCTGGTTTAAAAATCATCCTTCTTAATCCTAGCTTTTACCTGGTCTCAATATTTACTAAGTTTCAGGTTCTATGGCCTCTGTGCCCCACCCATAAATCTGTACTCAATGAATATGACAATAAAGATGAAGACAACAGTTTCAACAATGTGAACAGCGTAAATAGTTCTGTAGCTTATATTAATTTTCATTGTTTTCTCGTACACAGATTGCACCCGAAAACACGTTAATTGCATTCCAAATAGCAGCGAATCAAAGTGTTTACGGATTCGAATCTGATGTTAGAATCAGGTAAGTGTTTTTTTTCTCGTCATACTTTTCACCTGGAAAGGTGTAATGTATTTGGTCTCATGATTAAATTCCGCCCTTACTTTATCAATTGTATTCTCTGTTCTATTTTGCTTTTCGCAAAACTGTGTTTGATTTCATTTCTTTTCATCTTCCTTTCTCGGCAGTTTCGATGGCATTCCATTCATTATGCATGATGAATTACTGAGAAGAACAACAAACGTTGATAAAATTTTCCCAAGTCGAATCTACGATGATGCGTCTACCTTCACATTTAAGGAACTGTCTCAGTTAAATGCTGGATCTTGGTTTTTAGAAGTAAGTACTCATCATTCTTAAATGAGAGGCAGGAATAATAGAATATATATATATATATATATAATTATTTATTTAAATATCATAGCATAAATATGTTATAAAATCACTACAAAAATAGCCATTTTGTTTCAACACTCCCGGTGTCTTATCAAGTGATGATGTTGAATGTCGAATAAATGGTTTTAAAAAGTTCCAAATTCGTTCACGATCCTTCGCTAGGGGTAAACGCTGTAACTTAAGTCAGAGTGACCAATCAAAATACAAGTATATGGTGATTCAGAAAACCTGACAACGAAGCAAGGTTATCCATGGGGGGGTGAAGTGGGTAGAGGGATATGATTGACGCAACACTTCGATTCCCTCCACCCTAAATTTTTTTTTTTTTTGAGGAAAACCAGGCACCGACACACCAAATCTGTTAACGGAATTTATGGGAGGGGGATAGGTCAAAAAGACACAAAGAGAGAGAGAGAGGGATAAAGAAGTTGTGATAAAGTGTCATTAGTTTTCTTTTGAATGGACGCTGTTTTTTCCTTTACTTTGGGAGTTTATAAGTACCACAATTTTTTATATAAGTTTGAATGTTTGAACGGTTCAAGGAATTTAATTATATGTTAGTTAGAGTCTTAAAAAAAAAAAAAACAAAAAAAAAACAAACCTTTATTACCAAAAATCCGGTATGAAATAGTTGATTAGAGAAATAGTCATAGAATTTACATCGATACACTACAAATTTTATTCTCAAATATAAGTTTACTTTTAGTTGTAATTGATTATCAAGGCGACATCACCTTCGGCCTGAACCTCATGCACATATATACAAATACATACATACGTACCCATACACATACGTATTTACATACACTTACCTACGTACGCATACACATATGTATATAAATCAAACATATAAACAGACATTTACATTTACACGCATATACATGAAAAATCAAATAAACTGGGTGGGGGAGTGAATGAGTGAACGGGGGGGGGTGACGGGGGTAGGGAGACACGACCTAGTTATATGTAACACCCCCATTCTGTCAACCCCAAACTCTTAGAGGAAAACCAGGCATTGGCACCCCAAATCTGTTAACGAAAGTTGTGGGAGGGGGATAGGTTAAAAAGACACAAAGAGAAAGAGAAAGAATTGAGTTTCATTTTTATGTAATTCATTTCTATGTTCTAATATTTTGTATTAGGATTCACTTGGATTACTTACCCATATATATATATATATATATATATATATATATATATATATATATATATATATATATATATATATATATAAGGTAAAATATTTTAAATAAAAACAGATTGCTTTAAGGTTCCATATAATAAATTATTTCACCACAGCCCTTTTAAAGGACAGTGGATCATCAGATTTATTTCCAAATGTTGAAATGGAAAAATGAAAATAAATTTACACATTTATGACAGGCAATAATAAGGAAACTCATGAATCAATCTCATAAATAAAATTCAAACTGATAAAGATATCACCTTAATAATCACTTACTACTAACTAAATGTAAACTTATATTTGAGAAAAAGTTTCTAGTGTTTTAATGTAAACTCTATATTTTTTAGTCGACTATTTCACATTAAATCCCCAAAATGTCCGTAATAAGATTTTTTAAAGAAACTGTAACATATAATTAAATGGCTTAGACTGTTTAAACTGAAAAATTTACGAAATCTCAAAGTAAAGAAAAAACAACGCCTATTCCAATAGAAGTTAATGACACTTTTTTACAACTTCTTTCTCTTTTTTCTCTCTTTTTCTTTTTTCTTTATATACTTCTTTGTCCATCCCACTTCCTAATCAAGATATAACTTCCGTTAACAGATCTAAAGTGTCAATGTCTAGATTTCAGCGAATATTTAAATTTGAAACAATAGAAATGTTACATCTAACTCAACGCTGTCTCTCTACCTCCCTACCCTGCCCCCACTTCGTGAGTTTCCTTATTATTGCCCGTCATGCCATTTGGAAATAAATCTGATGATCCACTGTCCTTTAAAAGGGCTGTGGTGAAATAATTTATTATATGGAACCTTAAAGCAATCTGTTTTTATTTAAATTATTAGCTCTGATTTACATTGAGCTCTCTGGATTCTATCCTCATTGGGTCTTCCCATACGGATTACCTAGTTTTTCGTAAACTAACTATATATATATATATATATATATATATATATATATATATATATATATATATATATATATATATATAGGGTGAGTTATAAATCCTTTGCAACAAATAAACATATCTAATATGGTACAAAACAATTTTTGTTTAACAGCTGAAAATTCGGGCTTCTTGAAATATGCTTCAAACAAATTAAATTTATTTCCTATTACTTGAGTCTATCGGTAGAAACTAATAGTGTTTATATTTGAATCCATAGGTAGATATGGATTGTGTTTAAAGTATTCTATTTATTACGCTGGTCAAGTTACTGAAAACAACAAATGTTGATAAAATTTTCCCAAGTCGAATAAAAATACATTTTTATAGTAAAAATACCAGCAATATATTTTTAGATAAAAGAAATGACCAACAATACCTATTTATAGTAGAATTACCAACAATACATTTTTATAGTAAAATGACCAACAATACATTTTTATAGTAAAATGACCAACAATACATTTTATAGTAAAATGACCAACAATACATTTTATAATAAAATGACCAACAATACATTTTTATAGCAAAATGACCAATAATACATTTTTATAGTAAAATGACCAACAATACATTTTATAGTAAAATGACCAACAATACATTTTATAATAAAATGACCAACAATACATTTTTATAGCAAAATGACCAACAATACATTTTTATAGTAAAATGACCAACAATACATTTTTATAGCAAAATGACCAACAATTTATTTTTATAGCAAAATAACCAACAATATATTTTTATAGTAAAATGACTAACAGTACATTTTATAGCAAAATGACCAACAATATATTTTTATAGTAAAATGACCAACAATACATTTTATAGTAAAATGACCAACAATCCATTTTATCTGTAGTTGAAGTCATAAGACTGTGTTTAAAATATTTAGATTTCGGTATTAAATAACCCATAGACGTTGATATGCCACTAAACAAAATCAACCAACCAAACTTCAGGAAATTTAAATGAGGCCCCTCAAAGGGGTCCTGTTGAATTTAAAAGACCCTCTCCAAATCAACAAATCTCTGTTCTGATGTCTTTCATTTTTTAAGCTTTATCAGATGACACGTCTACGTTCACATTTAACAAACTGTCTCAGTTGAATCTTAGATCTTTGCCTTTAGAAGTACTCATCATTCTTAAATGAAAGGCGGGAATGATGGACATAAATAAAGAACTTCTCACTTAACAAAGAGCGTATTTAAAGACAAGATCATTGGGATGGGACCTGGCTGTTAAGGGAGTGGTAGCTGTATTTTGCAGATACTAATTAATTGGAGCATCTCCTACATGTAGTAAAATCTCACACTCAGCACTCATATACAGCAAAATGTAACAACAAAATTGTCCAATTATTAGATTAAGCTTTGAACCATTGTATCTTAGAAATGATTAAAGATATCTTACTGGAATTCTCTGAGATTTTTATAACACTATTGGACTCTAATTTGAACAATACGAATGTATTTAGCTCTAAATTGAAATGATGATCCCTCTTGCTATTGTGACCTCCTGATCCAAATTTGCTCTCTACTGTTCCCTCTTTTTAAAACTTATTCACCGTTCTCTTGATGGTTCTTGAATGGACTTTGAAGATGGAAGCCAGAGTGTGAATGTTGGTACCATTACTGAAGGCCTGCATGATCTTTTTCGTCTCACCATTGCCCAGTTGGGAAAACATAGTGAGGCTGACACAAAATGATTGTAAACTGTTCTCTTTCTGGTTGAATAACTCAAAGGGTTTTTTTTCTGTGATTCTTACGACAAATGGTGTCATGAGGGCTAAACGTCTGATCTGAAAACCTGGAAAAAAGAAACTCAATTAGTTTAGTGTTTTTTTTTAGATATTAAACATTTTGCGAGATGGACGATTATCCCCTGCTTTTACACAATTTGGACAAATTTGTTGTTACACCGTGTGTTGCACTGCAGAATTATGGCTACGATACAGTTGCATGATAGATTGTTAAAATCTGTTTTTTAGAAGTACTCATCACCCTTAAAAAGAAAACCAGGGAGGATCTATGTAGGGTGAGTTATAAACCCTTTGCAGCTAATAAGCATATCGTATTCACATTCCTGAAGTGTCTGGTGATTCTATAATTTTTATAGTTATAGTTACATGGCAAGTTTTTGGGATGGGTGGGAAAACAAACAATAATCATGGTCGTGTTTTAATGCTGAGTGCATTGGAATCGCAGGCTATGTAGGCAAAGCTTCAGCTTTGCTCATCACACCATTTATATTGCATCTTTCTCTGAACTATAAATATATGGCAACAAAGTGAGGGATCAGTTTAGGAACTGATTGTAATAAAAACCGATCCCCCACTTTATATCCACCACACCTTCTTGCTTGATTATCAAGTACTGATTATCTACACAGGCTTGTTTTACAGATTATGCTTTCATTCTCTCTGGACTATAGGAATGTTAAGAATCTATTGTGGCCACAAAATGGGGGATGATTTTATAAGTAAATTGTAATATAGAATTGATCCCCTACTTTATATTCATCTGACATTTTCTTTGTTAATCAAATATTGATTACCAACAACAAGCATATCTTACAGGCTTATTTTAATTCTCTCTGGACAATAGATATATCGAGAATCTGCCACAAAATGGGGGATCAGTTTCTTAAATGAATGTAAGAGAATTGATCCCCCACTTTATGTCCACATCACACTTTCTTATTTATTGATTACCTACTACTCATTTGTGTTTTTCAGACTTATATTCATTCTCTATGAAAAATAGAAATTTATAGAAACTGCTGAGGTACACCTTAAAACAGTGAGAGAGTGTGATTTGAAAAACAGCAGAAAAAAGGGGGGGACAACTTTATTTTAAATGAAGTTGTTCCCCCTTTTATCTGCTGGGCGGAAAGGGAAAAGAAATTGATAGTTGTAATTTTTTTTTTTTTGAAGTTGTAATTTGGGAAATCTGGGAAGCGATTTAACAGAGGATAGAAAAAGTGACATTGAAATTTGAACACAGTTTGCATTGGTAAAAGATGCCTTCCAAAAGCTAAGCAAAGTATTAAGAAAGAGGAAAATTTTGTTAGAAACAAACAAAAGATTGCTGAACTGCTGTGTGATATCAACTCTCTTGTATAGTTATGAATGCTGAACAATCTTCTCACAGATGAAGAGAAAACAAGAGGAAGCAAAAATTGTGGTTCTACAGAAGGATGATGAGAATTTCATGAACAAATAAAGAAGACTTAAGGAAAATGCTTAACAGACAGAATGGTTATACTCAGAATTGGAAACAGACAGCTGGAGTTTCTTGGACACAAAATGAAGAAGGAAGGCTTGGAGAATTTAGCACTCACAGGGCATAGAGAGATAGGGGAAACTTATGTGGATGTATGGTAAAACGGTGGGAAGGAGGCTTGGCAAAGAGAGAAACTTTGCTAAAAGCCACAAAGAATAGACTCTGGAGAGCCATGCTCACGCATGTCCTAAAGAGAAAAATAATTTGGGATATACACAATAAGTATTCATTACTCTTAATCGGAGCAAGCAAGGCCAGATTTAGACCGTAAGAAGCCCCTTGGCTAATAGAATTTGCAGGACCCCTTCATTACATACGTCCCCACCCCACACCATGTCTATAAAAAAATTGACATATTATTTAATGATGCTGTTTTCATGTAAAACATGAAACACTAAGTAAAACTTTTAACTTATCCAATTTATTTCATTAGCAACTTAGTCCTGGGCATGACGATAAACTACATCCGGCAACAAGGCCTCTGATCAGGAGGTTGGAGATTGTGTGGAGTGAGGAACCACCTCTTAATTGCTGTTGTTCCCAGGTCCACCCTGACCTGGAGTAGAAGCACCTGTTAGGGTTTCAGCTATGGGCAAATAGTGAACTTACTAACAAAAACAAAAGACTATGAAAGTACAAGAATACATTTTTATAGTAAAAATACCAGCAACACATTTTATATAAAAAAATTACCAACAATACCAATTTATAATAGAATTACCAAAAATACATTTTATAGCAAAATGACCAACAATCCATTTTATCTGTAGTTGAAACCATAAGACTGTTCAAAATATTTAGATTTCAGCATTAAATAACCCATAGAGATTGATATGCCACTAAACAAAATCACAACCAATCATTAGCAACTTCAGGAAATTTAAATGAGGCCTCTTGAAGGGGTTCTATTGAATTTAAAAGACCCACTCCAAATCAACAATTCCCTTTTTGTTTTGGTTTGTTTTGGTCTGTTTTATGGCATATCAACCTCAATGGGTTATTTAATGCTGACAAGATTTTTATTGCTGGTAAATTTTAAAAAAAAATGTATTGCCGGTAATAATGGATTGCTGGTAATAATTATTTACAAAAATATATTGCTGGTAATAATTTTTCCTCAAAAAATGTATTGCTGGTATTAAAACCTGTTTTTACACTTTCATAGTGTTTTAACCTCAGTTTGGGGGTTAACTATTTGCCCATAGCTGGGACCATAACAGGTGCTCCTAGGTTGCAGCTCATACTAGCCCATATGTAAATCTGGCACTGGGGGTCCAGGGGCCATTTGTAGTCAGTGGGTTATACATTCAAAGGAGTAGAATTTTTTTATTTATGTTTGAATTTTTTAGATGAGGGATTGTCTTTTTTTATAAGTCTTCCCATTCAGACTATTAACCTTGTTTGTTATATTCACGTTTCGGCCATTGTACCTTCGGCCCTTCTTCAGGTATCAGTTGTTAGTAGAGGAAACCATAATCTGATCCTGCATGTTTTAGACTGCATAACCAAAGAGAGAGCATCACATTCCCAGCAAAATTCAGTTCTCCATTGAAGAATGCCCATTCTAGCAGATGTGGGTTTCTTTCAAGAAGACCTGAACAACAGGATGTGCATTCTTGTTCTTCACACGTTTGGGCCATGATATTTTTAGCCTCCTTCTGAAAAAGCAGATATCTGTTGCCTCAAAACTCTTCTTCATCTGTGAGGAAATTCTCCAGCAATTATATGTTAGGTTGTCTTTTATGCATAACATGCTAAATGTGTACGGGGGGGGGGGGCACATTGGAGTAATGGATAGTGACTCGGACTGAAGAATCAGAGAGCCAAATTTGAATTCCAGTCCCGTTCATTACATTCACTTATGTGCAAATAGTAGGGCAATCTAGGCTTTGTAGCCTTGGGTGGCAACCAGTCTAGGAGATGAACAACTTCAAATTCAAAACCTGCAACTAGGAGTTAAATAGTAGAGCAGTCTAGGCTTTGTAGCCTTGGTTCGTAACTGGTCTAGAAGAAGGACAACACTGAATTCAAAACCTCAAACTATGGGTTAAATAGTGGGGCAGTCTAGGCTTTGTAGCCTTGCTTGGAAACCAGCCAAAGAGAAGGAAACACTGAATTCAAAACCCCCAACCATGGGTTAAATAGTAGGACAGTCTAGGCTTTGTAGCCTTAGTTAGTAACTGGTCTAGGAGAAGACAACACTGAAGTCAAAACCCCAAACTATGGGTTAAATAGTAGGTCAGTATAGGCTTTCTAGCCTTGGTTGGTACTGGTGTAGAAGGAGGACAACACTGAATTCAAAACCCTAAACTGTGGGTTAAATAGTAGGGCAGTCTAGGCTTTGTAACTTTGGTTGGTAACCTGTCTAGGAGAAGGACAACTCTGAATTCAAAACTGTATGTAGGCCTGACAAAGTACATATTATGCAGCTAAAGAAAGAATTATATTGTTGACTGTGTTATTCTGACTACTGTTGACTAAGTAGGTATTAATGTGTGTGTTCAAATCCATGTCGCCATAGTAACATTTATTCTTTTCTTGTCTTTTATTTTCCAGGATGATCCAATGAACGTTGCCAGTTCATTGACACATTTTGCAAGATCTCTCTACCAGAACCAGACGATTATGAAACTCAGTGACTTAATTCAGTTGGCGATCTTTTACAACAAATATTTGATGGTCGACGTTCGTCCACCCATCCGGGAACATCCATATTATAAACGATGCCTCAATCGCACCATTGAGGTTATACTCAATTCAGGGATGCCGCATGAAAAAGTATTTACGATTTCTTTTTACTCGTTGCTTTTTCATTTTTATTATTTGTAATTAATGCATTTTTTCTTTTTGCAGACTTGGGCCGTTGCGCCACAAAGCAAATGGAGTGTCAAAACGATGTTTTTTCCTTTGATATTTGCTATCATTTTAACTACCTTCATTTCTTGGCAATGTTTATTGTTTTAAAAAGCAATGATTAAATTGTCATTACTTGTAAAAGAGAAAGAAATGGAATAAACTTCAAGAAGGTGGAGATATTTTTATCTCACTTATATATAAGTAATAAATGAAAAAAAATATGTAGGGGTTGGTGATTATTAGTTTGCACTTGTGTGGAATATGATTTTGGATTTAATGTGGCTTTTGGTGTTTTGTGGGTTTATAGGTTGTTATCTTTGGGTAACGTCCTTATCCCAATAGTCACCAATTTTTGGCCTATTAAAAATAAATGAAAAGATAATTAGTACAAAGAAAGATTGTTTTGCATGTAAAGATAAAATTTTATATATCTTAAAACATACAAAATTTAAAGAATTCATATCAGAAGGTTAGCAAGCTTGTCTCGCTAGAATATTTATCACTGAATAGTGAGTTCGATCCTCACGGGGTGCCCCATACTTTCGGCCTTGTGTCACATCTAAGCTATACTTGGAAAATCACTTGAACGTCTAAGTCCTTTAGCCTATTTATGAGAGAGAGGGGGGAGAAAGGGGGTGAGAGGGAGAAAGGGGGGTGAGAGAGGGGGAGAGGGAGGGGGAGAAGGAGAGAAAGAGAGGGAAAGAGAGGGGGAGTGAGAGACGGAGGGAGAGAGACGGAGGGGGCGAGAGGGAGGGAGAGGGAGAGAGAGGGAGGGAGTGAGGGAAAGAGAGAGAGAGAGAGAGAGAGTCTTTGTTATGTTAATGTGTATATATGTATGTATACAGTTGGCAGTAGTAATCTTGACTCACTGTTGATTTAAGGGTCCAAATGAGCTATGGGAGAACGGACAGAATTTATTCACCAACTCTCTGTTTCCTTTGTCTGATTGTCTCTGCGTTTATAGACTTTTCTGAGACAAAGGAATTCATTTCAGAATTGTTTCTTGTTTTCTGATTGGTTCACAGGTGACTCATTTGACAAACAAATCCCTTTAGGCATCGGCATTTAGGAAAGATGACCTTTTGACCTCTTTTCTTTATTTCTTTTCTTTTTCTCACTTTTTTGTTTTTATTTTTGTATGGCAAACCATTTTGGTTTGCCAACTTTTAGTTTTTTATTTTTGAAATAGTGAACTTTTTATTTTTCTCTCACTACAAATATACTTGTAGCCGTTCAAAAATAGCATGAAAGAAATAAAGAAGACATTAAAATCTACCCATTAGGTATTGTATGTGTCTGTATGTGTTTGAGATCCGTGTGTGTGTGTGCGTGTGTGTGTTTAGTCATCTGGGGAAAGATATTATCCCCAGACTGCATCCGAGTCCTGGGTAAGACGATAAACTACATCCAACAGCAAGGCCTCTGATCAGGAGGTTTTGAGGAGCGTGGAACCACCTCTTAATTGCTGATGTTCCCAGGTCCACCCTGACCTAGGGTGGTAGCACCTGTTAGGGTCCCAGCTATGGGAAAATAGTAAAATCCCAAGGTGTTTCCACGTCCTGGGTATGACGACAAACTACACACGCGTCCTGGGTATGACGATAAACTACGTCCAACCAAAAAGCCGTTGATCCAATCAATCGGCTGGTCATGTCATGCCCCATCACATCTAACTCATCCCAAAACAACTACAACTTACAATTAACTTTCCCTCCCAAACCCTACACTAAATATACTAACACCTTACCCCTAAAATGTGATGGGAAACAATGATGTTGCCAGCTATACATTTTTGAAACAATGATGTTGCCAGCTATACATTTTTGAAACAATGATGTTGCCAGCTATACATTTTTGAAACAATGATGTTGCCAGCTATACGTTTTTGAAACAATGATGTTGCCAACTATACGTTTTTGATATATCTAGTAAATACTGGATGTGGCATTAAATACCTCATAGTGGATGATATGCCATAAAACCCCAAACAAACAAACCAGACTGGGAACAGGCTCTATGTTCATGCTGCTATTACCGCTACTGAAAGGAGGAAGAAACAAGAAATGTTCTGTTTTTTAAACAGTGTAAAATTTAAAAGAACAAACATTACAAAGTATGAAAACCATACGAAATACAATATTTTAATTTTCAGAATAGGCCTACACAAAAAATTCCTTTTGTGTGCCTTAAAAAGTCATGGTATGATAACATATTGTTATGATGAGTGTATGGTAGCAGGACAAAGAAGAAACAATGAAGGTTGAAAGAAATAAACAAATTTTATTAGCGAAAAATGATAAATTGATGTAAATGTCTCTCGTTAAAAAAAGGAGATAAGTGGAGTTGTAAAAGACTTCTGCAGAGGCGTAACGAAGGAGAGGAAGGATGAATTGTGACTTACTGGGGTGTCAGCCTTTGGTGTGCTGTCTTGGAGGTGGGAGGTCACTTTCCGACAAAGTCTGTGAACCTGGGTCAAGATGCCGTCCAAGGGCCGAAAATATCCCTTTGATGGGCTTTTATGTTCTTTTCTTAGACTCAACTCAGCTCCAGTTTTTATTTTGTTTCTTTAGGTGGGATTGGTTGCTATTGGGTGGGAATTCTGCATTGTATTGCTTATTTTGTCTTTTTGTGTGCGAGCAAAAATGGAAGGTATGTGTGGAGCCTATGCACAACTGATGGAATTTTAGTTCAGTTTTGGGTGTTTAGAGCATTCACATCTGGCCAGTGGTGGAAATTAGTGTAGCATGAATCAGAAGATCTGGTTTTAGGGAGAATTTAATAATATCAATATATATAGAAGTGATTTTAAAAGATTTCAAAACAATCTTCGAAAAATGAAAAAAACTTTATGAAGGTAATACAAAATTTGAATAATGCAGAAAATATTCTTAGAAAAAAAAGTAGGGCACCCACCTAAGAGAAAGAAAAAAAATTTTTTAAATTTATGGTAACAAACAAAATTTACATACATAAAAAATGGGTTGCCATTATTTGTATTAAGTGACCTTTGAAGACCTAATTTTGAAGTTAATTTGACTACAGTAAATGGATATATAGTTTGGTCAACAATGTAGCCAGGACCAGGAGTACATATGCTAATTTTATATCTCATGTTTGATATGACCCTCTTAAAATTAGATTCAAAATTAGGTCATCAAAAGTCACATGGTACATGAATATATATGGTATGTCTTTTATATAAATAGCTGAGAATAAGGATGACATTAAAAGTTAGTTATTAGGAATTATTTATGTCTGTATTTTTTGCATATATACATGTGCGTGTGTGTGCATGTGTTTTTGTGTTTGCGACAGAGTTCAGTCACCTAAGAGTGGAAAGATATCCTCACATATACATAGAATATTGCTGCCACATATGATCCAGTGCCCCTGCTATTTACCTTGAGTTCCTTAATAAAATCCAAGGAAGAATCAGCAATATTATTGGTCCTGATCTGGCATCTCAGCTTCAGTCACTTTCCCACCACTGTACGGTTGCCTCTCTGTGCTTTTTCTATAAATAATTGTTATAGTACCTAGACGATTTGAATTTAAGCACAGTACTAGACTAGCATCTCAGGATCACATCAATTTAGGAATGAGCTGGCTAGATGTAACCATAAATTCTATGCTAACAGTTTCTTTTCTTGCACTTCTCGCTTGTGGAACTCCCTTTCTATTCCATGTTTTCCAGCCAACTTTAATCTGCAAAAATTTAAATGTAATTTCAATCACTATCTACTATCTTTCTGATTACTCTTTTCTCTTCTCAATGATTATTGAAGTTTCTGTTCCTAATTCTTCTACACTCTGTAACCAATTGTATCTTAGTGGCTTTATTGCCTTGCTTGGAGTGATACCAATTAAAAAATTATATATATATATATATATATATATATATATATATATATATATATATATAGCATTATTATTTTATTATAATAAGAGATTATAATAAAAACATTTTATTATATATACTGGGAACAAATCCTATGCTGGTTTTCTCACAACTGCATGCTGAAAAAGAAAGCTGGAAAAAAGTAAGAAAAAACAAGTTTTGTGTTTTTATAGTTATTTTTTAATTACCTGAACCCCTAATGGCATCTTGGTAAATATGGCAAAGTTAAGTCAGGGTAACCCATAAGATATATCTATCAATGAAATGTTGGGAATAAGTTATTATATTTTAAGAAATTGTCTACGGTTTAAATGTCAATTGAAAACTATCCATACTTCTGCATTTTTGTCATAAAATCATTTGCCAATGTGTTTTTAATTCAGATATGGTGGCTACCAAGTAGTAACAGTGACTATGTGAAAACCTTGAATTTCTCGCAGACAGAAATAAAGTATGAACCAGTGGGTCACCTGTACAAGCACAACATCTTCCATATTAATGCACCTTACACAGAACTCACAGAGCAAGAAATTCAGTGAGTTTTTCATTGTTTCTTTCCTACTATAACTTTCTCATTTAAGATGTGTGAATTTTTCACTAGTATTTCTTTCATCTTATTTCTCTTGCTTTTCCACCAAGTAGTAATAGTCTTAAGTTGTCTGAATTTCTCAGATGAAGCCTTGTCAATTATTATTCATTTTTCACTAGTATTTCTTTCATCTTATTTCTCTTGCTTTTCCACCAAGTAGTAATAGTCTTAAGTTGTCTGAATTTCTCAGATGAAGCCTTTTCAATTATTATTCATTTTTCACTAGTATTTCTTTCATCTTATTTCTCTTGCTTTTCCACCAAGTAGTAATAGTCTTAAGTTGTCTGAATTTCTCAGATGAAGCCTTGTCAATTATTATTCATCTTGCCCTAGTATTTCTTTCATCTTATTTCTGTTTTTATTACAATTCTCATTTTAGAAATAATGCTAAGCCACTCAATGGAGATTAAATCTTGCCCTTGCACCTCAAATACCCAAGATTTGTAATAAAATTCAAGAAAATAAAATGAAGGAAAAACTAGTGAAATATCTCTAATAATGGCAATGCCACATCTAAGTCAGTTGAATATTGCAACCGCTGGAGTTATTTGCATTTTTCTTTGGTTCTTTGCAGGGAATACAGCTCATCAAATATAACAACAAATATTTATTTAGTGAATTCTCGCTGGTTTTTCTCACTGTATTGGTGTATGGGTGTCCAATCAGTGACCACAGACAACTGCCATATCCTCAGTAAAATGACCAGACCTCTTTGGCATTTTGTAAGTATTTTCATTTTACATTCTTTGAATCATACTCCAGATTTTATATATATATATATATATATATATATATATATATATATATATATATATATAAAAACCTGTGTGTGCGTATATATGTGCATATATATATATATATTTATGTATGTATGTGTGCGTGTATATATGTATGTATGTATGCGTGTGTCCATCTTTATATGTGTGTGTATGTATATATATCTATATATCAATATGTGTGCATGTGTTTATATATATATATATATATATATATATATATATATATATATATAAATAAAAGGAACAGGTTATAGTAGTTCCAATAAGAGAAAAGTGTATATATTAAAAAGTAGAAAGATACCACAAACGTTTTTGGTTGTAATGTGGATTTTTTAAAATAAAGCATATTATTTAAAAAAAAATATTATGTATTATTTTAAAAATAAAACGTAATATTTAAAAAAAAATATCCACGTTATAACCAAAAACTTTTGCGCTTTCTCTCTTCTTTTTAATATATATATATATATATATTTTGAATGATAAAAATTATTAAAAAAATTAAAATCTTCAGACACACTGGGTTGTAGATTAATATTCTTATGTTTTTATTATTATTATTTCATTTAGATTCCTCAACTAGTTTCGGCCAACATGGCCATCGTCAGGAGAAAAAAATATTTCTGCTTGCTGGTAGCAGTGAACTACAGAAATGAATGTCTTGATGGAGAAAATGAACTTTTGTCTGTAGTTTCAATTTGTTTTTTTATTTGTTTTTTTTATCTTTTTAACATGAATTTTTTAACATTCCTTGTGTTGGTCAAACAGTCTCTTTTAAGTTGTTATTTGAGATAAGAGATGGATGGATTCATGCTGCTTTGAATTCCCTTGGTCAGTTTGTCAGGTTTATTGGTCCCTGGAGAGGGGATATGTCTCTGTTAAGTGTGTGTGTGTGTGTGTGTGTTATTTAGTTCTTAGGGAGTGGGTGAGTATGATATATATATATATATATATATATATATATATATATCTGTGTGCATGTGTATGGGTGAGTGCATGTATGTACGTGTATATATATACAGGATGCAATGGGTATATTGTCACCATTTTATATTTTTAATTTCTTGTATGCATGTTATTTGTTTTTGATGTTGTCAGCTGCACTGTATAGTAAAACCAGTTGGACACTGTAAGAAAAAAGAGCCCCATTATGCAATTCATTCTGCGAAAAACTTTTGAAATGGCATGTGGTACTGCTTGGCATTCTCGCTGGAAGCTCCAATATGAACATTTCAATGTGTCTGGGTTAGGGTTAGGGTTTTTTTGTATTTTTTATTTTATTTATACCTGAATTTTACACACACACACACACACTCACATGAGAGAACAGCGCAGTGGATTTGGGAAGAGTTGGATGAGTCTAATGGTGATTACAAAGTTATGGCAGCTTGGTAAACTCACTCTGATCATTCTGATAAGAAAAGAACTTCTGAATTTGTTGGTGTAGGCCTCAGACTCAAATACGGAGACCTGCATCAAGTGCCTTGTAGAGGTAGTGCTGCCCTGAGTCAGGAGGGTGGGTGCTGGAAGACCCTATATCTGGCAACAGGACTCTGCACCATGCCACACAAGCAGGAGATCCCAGTCAGGGCTGTCAGACAATTTCTGCGACGATATCACCCTTACATCTGGCCACCTAACTCCTCAGACTGCAACCCCTTGATTATTATGTGTGAGGTGCTGTTGAGTGAGAGACCAACAGAACTCCTTGTAGCACCAAAGATGAAATGAAGGCAAGAATTATGGCGACCATCCAGAAGAGTAGCAGGAGATTCCAAAGTTGGGGTAAATTGCAGGTTGAGTATTTTTGAAACATTAATAATAAAAAATTTAAACTAAGTTACCTCCCTTACATATTCTTAAGATAAATTGACTAACAAAGTGTGCTTCTTGCACATTTAGGAAAAATTCACAACTATCAATTACATTAATTTTTTGTCTTAGAAATTCATCCCTGAAGATGATCTTGGATGAGATTGAAAGTTCTTGGGAAAATAAAAGAAATAACCAAAACTCAAAACTACGGCATCTTTCTTAATCAGTGAAACTAAGAAATTGATCCGTGGATTTGAGAGGATTAAAATAAAAATAGATATAATATATCTAGATTATACAATCAAACATGCTTTAACATATATATATATATATATATATATATATATATATATATATATAGTCATACACAGACAAACTGTTTCACTGTATCACAGCTCAGCAATGTGGCTAGACATCCAATCACTTCAGGCCTAGACCAAAACTTGACCGATTTTGTACCAGTCAGAGATTCTAACCCTTAGGCCATCAACATTTGGCAGAGAGGAAGGCAAATTTTTGCATATTTATTTTTCATAAACACACCAGTCACTTAGAGAACTTAATCAGCTTGGAGAGTCTTGCATTATCAGCAGTAATAGTGATTGTTTACAAATTCACTCTTTATTCCCTACAGTGCTCGATCGATTAAATTATTTTATCGAGAACTAATATCGTCATCCACAGACAGACTGTTTTGCTGTATTAGTGCTCATCAGTGTGGCTAGACATCTGATCACTGATAAAGAAAAGAAGAAAAATTCTCTTTACCAACGCATTTCGTCCTCTGATGGAGTTTATATCAGAGGACAAAACACATCGGTAAAGAAAAGTTTTCCTTTTGGCTGCATTCATATTTCTTTTTGTATTTTTTATTTTATTTATACCTGAATTTTACACACACACACACACTCACACATGCACCCCCCACATACATATTACTTCAAATATTGTTATAGTATATACTCTGTATTTGAAATAAATGCCCCATTTTTATTTCTTAAACCTTTGTGTATTATGTTTATTGACATGCCTATTTGAGAAATCTTAGTAAAGAAACATGTGTTTCACAGCAGGGATCGAATTTGCATCCTCCTTTGTAGGAGAAACCACCATTTGATCCACTCAGCAGTCAGCAAGGCTCTTTTTACCTAAAACTATTTGGATATGAAACTGAGCAGCTATGGGGTTTCAAGAAGGGGATATCACCTCTCTCTTGGGCGATCATGGCTCTCCACAGCTTCCTATCCTTTGTAGCTCTAAGTAATGTTTGCCTCCTTACTATCTTTCCCATTCCTTGTTCTGCCTTCCAGTCATACAAGCTCATTAGGTAGGTGACTTGGTGTTTCCCTCTGTCTCTCTTGCCTTCACTACATCATGTGAGTCTCAAATTCTCCAAGTCCTCTTTCCTCATTACGCATCTTAAATATGAGGGTCATTCAATAAATAAATTGAATTTTTTGGCATAAGGACTTCTAATACAGATAGAAGCTTACTTTTTTTTTTATTTTTCAACGTAGTCTCCCAGCACTGTCACATACTTTTCCCATCTGTGCACAAGCTTCCGTATTTCCTCAGTGTAAAAATCTTTGGACTGATGTCTCAGCCAGTCGCTCACAACACTTAACTTCATCGTCACTTTTAAACTTCGTGCCTCTGGTGAACACTTTCAAGGGACCAAACAGGTGAAAGTCTGAAGGGGCAAGGTCTGGGCTGTAAGGGGGATGAGGGAGCAGTTCCCAGCCCAGCTCGTTCATGGACTGCACCGTTTGGGCTGCTGTGTGAGGCCTTGCGTTGTCATGATGCAAGATGACTCCTTCTGACTGATGACCCCTGCGTTTGTCCCAACAGATAAGCTCAAAGTCCTTGCAATGTCATCCACCTTCTGTCAGACTGAATGAGGTCATTGACTGATTCGATCATCTCAGGAGACCTCACTTCTGTAGGCCTCCCAGGCCTGTCTTCATCCTCAACACTGCTTCGTCCTTCTTTAAACAATTTAGCCCACTTGTAGGCATTTTTTTGGCTGAAACATGTGGCACCATATACAGTTGACATTCTCCTATGAATTTCAACTGGTTTGCACCCTTCAGCAACCAAAAACTTGATAACTGACCGCTGTTCAATCCTGGAGCATGCTTCTTGGTCGACCATCTTTTTGTTAATTGCCAAAACTGAAATTTTTTTTTAATCTGCAAAAGAAATTAAATCCATGTGAAAAAGAAGTAAAACAAAAAATAAAAATAAAAAAAGTAAGCTTCTATCTGTATTAGAAGTCCTTATACCGAAAAATTAAATTTATTTATTGAATGACCCTCGTATTTTGTCTTTTTCTTATTCTAATAATAGGCATGCATTTTGTTTCTATTTTCCGTAAAAGATCCTCCTTGTTCACATGCTTTCCTTAAATAGGGGATAACAGTCCTTCGTGGCTGAGCAGTAAAGTATGTTGGATCAAATGGTAAAAGTCCATCTTATTGATTTTATTTGGAATAAACGCTTTTTCCTTTCGCAGACTCCAGCAACATACACACTAATTTGGATCTCCGTTGATGTGCTGTCTGTCATTATAATAACAATTATATTTATTGTGCAGAGGTAAGTCACTGTTTGATTGATGCATTTGACCTACAACTGATTTAGATTGACTGTTTCATTAGTACCCAGTTTGCTACTTGTTAGCTCAATGCGGCTACCCTCTTAGAAACATCTGTCCATATTTCTGAGATGAAGTATTGTAAGTCTTTACACTATTTACATTGTTCGGACTATTGTCCCCAATGACACATGGCTCAGTGGATAAGCGCGTTGGTTGAATTAATTCAGTGAATTGACACAAAGAGTTGTGAGTTCAATGCCTGGCCACAGCAGAGGTAAATAAAAATTTGGAGAGTTGAATTACTACAGGTAAATAACTCAAACCGAGATATCCAGAAAAGGCATGGCATGCGGAACTAGAACAATCTAACTCTGGTGGGCAAAATAAAGGGGTTGATTCAAAATTCCAGTGTATATCACCTGAAGAAGGCTGGAGCACACTACAGTCAAAATGTTGTGAATATGACAACAAAGATGAGGACAACAGTCTAAACAATGTAAATATTGTAAATAATTACAATACCTCAAATACAGACAGGTCCTGAAGAAGGCGGGAGCACACTACAGTCGAAATGTTGTGAATATGACAAAAATGAGGACAACAGTCTAAACAATGTAAATAGTGTAAATAGTTACAATACCTCATTTCAGTAATATAGAGATCTCCTGAAGAAGGCCAGAGCATACAATGGCTGAAATGTTGTGAATATGACAATAAAGACGAGGAAGAATGTAAATATTCTTAGAAACAATTTTTATTTTCCCTGTTAGTTTCATTTCCTCAAATGATTGAAATGTCGTCTACTCTCACAAATGGGGGATCAGTTTATAACTTGTTTATAATAGAATCTTGGCCTGGTAAATGTGATTAAATATTATGAGTATCTATGCAAAAACCTACATAACCAATCTAAAGGAGTCAGTGTTCCATAAAGCCACATTTGGAATCAGAATCTTGAAGACATGATTAAAGACTTTGAGAATCTACTTAAAATGTAAATGTTTAGCCTGAACGACATGAACATTATATAGGAGTCAATGTGTCATTAATTGTTGTTTATTGTTCTTTCAGGATCCGTTTGGTAGGAACTCGATTCAATCCAGAGACCATTTCTCTCCATTCGCAACAGACAATGACGATTCTTACGGAACCGTATCACTCAACCTCGAGAACCATGAAAGAAAAATTATTATTCACTGCTGATCAACTTGAGGAAGACATGTTGGATGGTAGCATAGGGGTCTCAAATGACAATATTAACGGCCTGGAGTCCCCAAGTAGTCATTTCAGCAGTCCACAAAGGGACATTGTTATCACTACCAATGACTAACAGGCCCTTACCAGCTCAAATATATATATATATATATATATATATATATATATATATATATATATATATATATATATATATATATATATTTGAATAAAAACTAAAAGGAAAACTTTTCTTTACCTGATGCGTTTTGTCCTCTGATGGGCTTTATCAAGGCAAATGTGACAATTTTATTTTGCAGAAGTAAAAAAGGTTGGTTGTTAATTTTTCAGAATTTTTAAATTTAAGAACGCTCATGAATATAAATCAAGGTAAACTATGGAGGACGCAAAGTGATGTAATTTAATTTAACTATGGAGGCTGCTAAGTGATGTAATTTAATGTCTAATAAATGAAAGTGAGTAAATATTGTTGTTGAATTTTTTTTTCATAACATAATTATTGTTTAGATTATTTTAGTTTGGCATTAATTTTGTGCATTGTATATTTTAAATAATAGAAAGTTTTTAATTTAACTGTTTTCTTTTAATTTGTCAAAAATCAGCCTGTCCTGATTTCCAGGGACAATTTGAACATGAACTGTCCAATGTCTTCTGAGTGTTTTCAACTTTCATAAGACATTATCAGATAATCAATTATGTGTGATTTCTTCAGTTGTTTTCAATTGTTGCCTCTTCATGTGTCAGTGAATATATTTTTTATATTTGTTACTGAACTGAATTAAGT